>JADMLD010001596.1:0-600266 GCA_017589585.1 Phylloscopus whistleri
TTGGATATTGGCTAAATCATATTTAAAGTCATTGCAGATTGTAACAATGTGTAAAACTCATCTTTATGGAATCAATATTTAACCATAAAGTAGGTTGGAAAATTGCAAACCCTTGTTTTGCAAAGAAGTGTTAACTCTGGGGTGGTTGTACATGGTCTGTGTCCTACTGTAGAGAAGTCAAGTAGAGATCAAAGTCAAGTATTGCCTCTAAAGATGAGTTTCTGTTTTTCAGGGCCTGAGACATGTGAAGGCAAACTGGAAGCCAAGCCTGAGTTACTGGATTTAGATGAAGAATTTCGTGAAAACAACATTGAAATTTTGACGAGATTTTATTTAGCTTTTCAGAGTGTACATAAATACATTGTAGATTTAAACAGGTATGGTATCCTAAATACATATGGATTTTTGAAGACTAGATTACTGTTTTGTCTTATTGATGAGAAGCTTTTTTTAGAGACTCAATATACTCCTTGTTGAAGCATATCATGTGCACCAGGAAACCTGGATTGCTGGAGCTGGAACTGTTGGAGTGAAGTTTTACTCCAACAGTTCCCTACCAGCTTAATATAGGACTTGAAAACATTTAATCTCTCTACCTCATTTCTTCAATTTTAAATTTGAGTTAATTTTTCTTTATCTTTGAGATTGTCCTGAAGATTTTTTTAATAAAAGGAGAATCCATATTATTAAGCTAATTTTTTGTGGTCTTGCAAAACATACCTTGCAGAATATCAAGTAGTTTGGGGTTTTTTTAACTTTCATTGGCATTATTTTCAACTTTATTTTTCAGTCAAGTCACCATATTCTCAAGTTTACTACTCTGATGTGTAAAAAATAATATGAAAGCTTCACGAAATGCTCTAAGAAAACATTACTGAGAATCTTAAGCATGAGAGTTGTTTTATTATTGATGTTATATGAAAAGATTAAATGTTATATTACTTATTAAGTAGTGTTACTGGAAAATCCTTTCAGAGGAATAAATCTTCTGTTAATTAAGGTGAACATACTCTATTTCTAGCTCTACCTTCCAAACTGCAGTTGAGATCAGTTTATGGTATTTTCAGGAGGTATACTTAGGTGAGTTGAAAATATGACAGTTATACTGCATTATTGCATGGCAGCCTTCCCAGGCTCTTATCCACCCATTACAAGATTCAGAGGATGAGCTGTAAACTGCCAGGTATCCTGCAGTGTCTTTCACATACACCATCAGGATATGGAAGGAAACTTTTGCCAACTGGTTGGCACTAGCTAGGGGTTCCAGTCTCTCATTTTATAGGAGAGCTTCTCTTCTTCTTTGTCTGAAAAACACCATGCTGCTTGAACTAGGGAAATGTTCTGACATATCCTGTTGGCTTTCAGAGCAAATGTGACTGATTAAGTTCTAGTTTGAGAGCAAAATAGTCAGTGACCAAAGTTTTTGTCGTGATTCCTAGATACTTAGATGACCTCAATGAAGGAATTTACATTCAACAAACATTAGAAACCGTCCTCCTTAATGAAGATGGAAAACAGCTTCTAGTAAGTATTGGCTAGTTTTGTAATAGTAGAAAATTAACCTACTCAGTAAGTGCCAAACTAGACAAAAATTTGAGTTTACCTAATGCATGGAAGTGCTGTGACTCACTTCAAGGAGGACAAAATCGCGTTTATGTGATTTTCTTTCTTCGTTCTTTCTCTTTCCAAACAGTGTGAAGCCCTGTATTTATATGGAGTCATGCTACTGGTCATTGACCAGAAGATTGAAGGAGAAGTCAGAGAAAGAATGTTGGTTTCCTACTACCGATACAGGTAGTGTATATAGGCTGAGATATGTAACATGCAGTATATTCAGTATAACCTAGGGCATTGAATTAAGATAAATGGAAATATTGACACCTTTTTCATCAACTGACTTTACATAGATAATTCAGCAGAGCTCTTTGAATGTCAGTAGAACTCCTTGCTGCTGCCTTAGCTTTGCAAAATGAGCAACAGATTTTTCATTCTGTTACAACAGACATTTGAAGTCCACAAATAAACTTTCACCTAAAGCTTTTATGCTGCAAGTGCCAGTTGTGAAAGTCTCACAGGTTCCCAAACGTGCAAGGAAACTTTCTGAAAAGTCCTGACTATCTAGGTGACAAATGTATTGCAAGTGAGACTTCTTGTAGTTACAGTGCTTTATTAGGTAAATCAGTAACAAGTTTTACAGGGTAGGTTCTCAACATCAGGGTATAACAGCTGGGGTCTTGAAGGGTATCAGTGCAAATCCTCCCACATAAAAATGCTGTTTTGACATGTTTATGCCTCCCAGTATATAATGAGAGATTCTTTAACTCTGGAATGCAGAAGTGAATTGACAAGGGGAATTCAGAAATGGGGAGAAAGAGAATGAAAATTTTAAAAAGAAAGGAAAAAAAAAGGAACAAATTCTTCACTGAATATAAAGCTCCATCTTTCTGTTCCTGAGTTCAATTTTCTGTTTGCTCTTTGTCTGCTTATCTGAAATTTCAGTATGGATATTCATCAGTGTCCTATAACATGATATTAATGGAATAAACAATCAAAAACCTGCTTTAGACTTCAGTATTTGTTAATTTTCTTGTGAGAAGGGATGTGGTTACGAGGGGTGGAGAAAAGGAAATTACTAGGTCATATAGCTCATATTTGTGTTCCTCTTTTTGTAACACAGTGCAGCCCGATCTTCTGCTGACTCCAATTTAGATGATATTTGTAAACTGCTTCGAAGCACTGGGTACTCCAGCCAACCTGGAGCTAAAAGACCTCCAAACTACCCTGAGAGTTACTTCAGCAGGGTTCCTATAAGTGAAACATTCGTCAGCATGGTTATCGGCCGCTTACGGTCAGATGACATTTACAACCAGGTGAGCCACCCTGACATAAAAGAGGGCTTTAAAGGGGGGTATCAAATTGATTCTCGGTTAATTACTCAACCATGAAGTGCAGAAAAAAAATAAAATGACAGAGGTTGTAGGGACTCTTGAGGTCAGCTAGTCTGACCTGGCTGAAGCACAGTCAGTTGCAGCAGGTTGCACTGGGCTGCATCCAGTTGGATTTTGAGTATCTCCGGAGATACAAATCACGTAACGTCTGTGGGCAATCAGCTGCAGTGCTTGGCTAGCCTTGCAGTAAAAAGCAACATTTTTGTTTAATATCTTATGATTGGACGAGTCTTACTTGACTCCTTTACAGCATAGTAAAATCTTACTGTAGCCTGTTAAAAGTAGCACACATCTACACAGTCAACTTTTACACTCTGGAAATACATCTGGTAAATATGCTGCATATGTAAGCATGTCCAGCTCACCTAAATAACCTTCTTGCCTCATAGTATCTATATACTGCATTCTTTAATGTGTCCCAGAATATTTCAGGGGATTTATGAAGCACTGTATTGTGTTCAGCCTTGTTTTGTTACTTTTTCCAGGTTTCAGCGTATCCATTACCAGAACACCGCAGCACTGCCCTGGCTACTCAGGCTGCTATGCTCTATGTGATACTGTATTTTGACCCTTCTATTCTTCACACTCAACAAGCTAAAATGAGAGAGATAGTGGATAAATACTTTCCAGATAATTGGGTAAACATTTATTCTGTTTTAAAACTGTTCCCTGGATTTAATGTTGTAAGAACAATTGAAATTATTTTCACAGTATGTGTTACAGAAAAGTAATAATAACCTAAAATTAGAACAGATTCTTCTCTGTGGAAATTTTACTTTTTCCAGAGTGAAGCAGTCCAAGTCAAACCCTCTGGATAAGCATGAAAGGCTGTCCTTTAAAAGTGTAATTTATTGGCTTAAATGCTGTAGTCAACTACACTAATACCATCGAGATAAAGTGAGTTCCAGGAAAATGGGTGATGGAAGGCACTTTAGGCATCTTTTAGTCTAGCCTTCTCCTCAAAGCAGGGTTAACTTCAAAGCTAAATCAGGGTGCTCAGGCCTTGCAGAGTTAGCTTTGGAAATATCTAAGGTGAAGACTCTGCAGCCTTTATGGACACCAGTGGCTGTGCTTCATCACTCCCATGGTGAAGAATTTCTTCCTTTTGTACCACTGGAATTTCCTTTGTTATAGCTTGTGGCAGCTACTTCTTGTCTTTTCACTGCACCTCTGAGATGGGTCTGGTCAGTCATAACTTCCCTTTAGGTAGTGGAAGACCCCAGTCAGATTCCTTTGACATCTTTCTTCCAGCTTAAGCAAACCCTGCTCTTACATGCTGGGTCCCCCCAGGTGTGTTAGTGGCCTCCTGTTCACTTCATTCCAGTTTGTGCATGTCTGTCTCATACTGCGGAGCCCAAATCTGGACCCATTTCTCTCAATGAGTCCTCATGAGAGCTGAGTAGAAGGAAAGATTCACTTCCCTCGGTCTGCTGGCTGCAGTCTGGCATAGCCCAGGGTCTGGTTACATAAGTGTCATAAGGCTGCGTGTCTGATTCATGTTTGGTTTGTCCAGCAGGACATTTAGGTCCTTTTCTGCAGAACTATGACATAGGCAGCCAGTCCCCAGACTGTGTTGTTGTGAGCATTTGGGTTTGTCCCAAGTACAGGACTTTGTCATTTCTGACCTTCATGTGGTTTCCACTGGTGAATTCTACCAGCATGTCAGAACACTGTAGAGGACAGTCTTGGTCCCCAATGAATCATCCCACACTGATGTTATTTGAAAACCTGTTTAAGGATTAGCTCTGTGCTATTGTCCAAATAACATAGAAGCTAAAGCTGTTACTACGTGTGCTTCTATAGACCTTTTCAGATGTAGTGATGAAAATGAAAGTACTGCCTTTCAGTACTGAGATTTAGGATTTCCATCCAGAATCCCTAGTCAGCAAAAACTGCTACTGAAATAGGCTGGCATATAAGAATATAGAACCTAGATTATCTATATCAAAGAGACTTAGACTTAGCAAAGAAACTGTACATTAGTTTGTGTATCTCGGTTGGTTTCAAGTTGTATTCTTCTGTACCATAAATGCAGCAATGAAGAGGGAGGAAGGAAACTGCAGTAGCTGGCTATTTCAGTAAACATTAGAATCCCTCTGTTTCTGGAGAACTACAAGCTTATTTTAGAAATGAGAACTTGACATTTTTGATTATGCCAGCATTTTTATTAACTTGAGTTCATAGTACAAATTGATATTTTTAGACAACACCTATCTTCTTGTGATCAGATGTGAGTGAGTTAGCTGCATCATACAAAATACTTGACTCCTAGGCTGATTTCAAATTAGCTTTAGCAGTTGAAGTGTAGCATTTTGAGGAACTGTCATCTACAGGAAGTAATGAGCTTCACTTCAACAATATGAGAGAGATCTTCATATCAGCAGACCCAGGTTCCATTTGCCTTTACTTGACACTGCCAGAAGAGTTCAAAGGCTGACAGTGTCCCCTTCAATATGACCATGCCTGTATGGAGGAATATTGGAGCATAAGTATAACAAAGCTCATAATCCCACAGCTCTGTACATTCTTCATCTGCCACTAAACCAAGTCTTCAGTTTTTAATCAGTTATCTTACAAATACTTGTTACTTACTCGCAATTCTGTATTTTTAATCATGCTTAAACTTGTGCTAGGAGTCTGAAATCAGTTTCACTTTGCTCCTTAAAATCACACTATTTAATCATAATTTCTTTCTGTTTGCGTCACTGCAAAAGATGCATTACAATTCATTTTAGTCCTTTGGGCATCCTCACAGTAAGATTAATTCATCTCACTTTTCCCTCCCTGTCATAGTTTTTTTTTCCCCAGTTGCTTTTATCAATCTTCTTGAGAGCACCATGGAAATGAAAAATAAGTCATGAGTTCATGGAGAAAAAATTGAGTATCATATATAGTGACTGAAAGAACTGTCATCTTGTTTTCAGAACTAAGCTTCTAATTAATTGTGTGCCTTTTGTTTCAAAGTCTTCTTCTTGATTTCCAAAAGTGGTACACGAAAAGTACTGCTACCAAAAAAGTTCCGTTATCTCTTATTTATACCCACAGCATATCCCTTTCTCTCATACTGCTAAATGCAAACTTTGTATTTTTCTTAATAATAACATAAATGCAACTTCTTGTTTTCTGCGTCTAATTTTAGGTCATTAGCATTTACATGGGAATCACTGTCAATCTGGCAGAAGCATGGGAACCCTACAAAGCTGCTAAAACTGCCCTCAACTACACACTGGATCTTTCAAATGTCAAAGAGCAGGTACATCAGCCAGCATTAAGTATTTTCAGCAAGATGCAAGGGCATCTGAAGTAAATGAAGTCAATAATGCATGGGTCTTTCCTTCCTGCATACAACATATATACTATATTGTCTGGCAAACTTAGGGAATATGAGTAGAAAATTTCCCTTCATCTTTAGGGAGGAAGTTCACCAAGAAGAACTCATACTTAATTCATAATAAGTATTTCCGTTCTGTAATAGATTCTTGTTGTTGTTCTTTCCCATTAGCCAATAAAATATTATTTTTTAATAAAAAAAAAATTTAAAAGACCATTTTTTAGGAATAATTCCTAGAGGGTATATAGGTGGATATATAGGAAGGCTATAAGTCTGCGTTTTTGAAATACCATAATTCCTGTGTAGCCTCTTTGCTTTAAAGTTTATCTTGCATCCTTTGTCATGCACTTGCAGTGTATAATACTGCCTACTAGTAATGGTAGTAATTTTTATAGCACTTTTTTGATCTGTGTGCCCTCTAAGCTCTAGGGAACGTGGTGTATTCCGTTTGAGGCAAGGATTTGATTGATGCAGGCTTTGTGTGTTTCAAGGCCAGCAGATACGCTGCAGTCAGCGAGAGAGTGCACACGCAGGTGCAGCAGTTCCTCAAGGAGGGCTGTCTGAGGGAGGAGCTGGTGCTGGACAACATTCCCAAGCTGCTGAATTGTCTGCGAGACTGCAACGTGGCAATCCGCTGGCTGATGCTGCACACTGCAGACACGAGTAAGACTTTGTGCCACACTCACTGCTGAGCTGCCAGTCCTGCTCCACTGGGGCTTCGTTTTGGGGCCTGAGGGAAGTTCAGTTCTGCTGCTGTTGAAGTCAGCAATTTCCTCTACTGTTTGCAGGGGATTGTTGACCTGTCATTTTGCAAATAGTCTCTTAAAGCCTTGTCTGAAATGGCACGTGCATTTCCACAGTTCTTGTAAGCCAAACACAGGTACAAAAATTAGTAGAAGTCATGATCTTGTTGAATAATATTCTGCAGAAAAACATCATTCTGAAAGTTTTAACTAGCTCCAAAAAGAAAGCAGTGGCCAGCTTCCTAAAGTTTTAGTAATTAACAGGTTGAAACGAAGGTTTTTGTTCTGTTGAACTGAAATTCAGCTGAAACTGTTGAGTAATGTCTCTCACGTGAGTTTGGATGTGTAAACTGACCTATTCCCTTGTTTGAATGCTTGTGCTGTCTTTGAGGCTTCTTGATGTGCAAGAGGGCTTCTGTTACACCTCCATACAATTTTTGTAATGGTTTTAGAAATACTGATCTTTGGGCTTCTCAGTGAGATTAACTAAATCCACATTTAGCTTCGGAAGGCTGAAGCACCTTAACACTATATCCTATCCCATTCTAAGCATGGAAACCTTAATTATATCCTATTCAATGGAAGGGTTATTCCATGTAAATGGAAAACAAGTGGGGATTTACATACTGGAGCAAAATGGTTTTGCCTTCAAGCTATTAAAAAAGAATGTATTTACAAAGACTGAAAAGCTTGGCCAAATTCTGTGTAACAGTGGGGAAATGTTGTCTTTCCATTTTTAGCTTGTGATCCAAATAACAAACGCCTCCGCCAGATAAAGGATCAGATTTTAACAGACTCAAGGTACAATTCCAGGATCCTTTTCCAGCTTCTTCTGGATACAGCTCAATTTGAATTCATTTTAAAAGAGGTAATGTGCTGCTAACCAGAGTCTTCTAAGATCTCTGAGCTGAAAAATTCACTGGATATTTTTATAAAAAATCTGCATTGTTCTGTTTCATAAAATTCAGTAAGCTTCTTTCACTGTATGTCCATCACACTGTCTGTGTTCTTAATATTTTTAATCTTGTTTTTAATATTCTGGCAAGATCTTGAATTTATGTAGTAATCACTAAGTCAGTTCCATCTGTTTTCAGTATTTATTATCACCTATTGTGATATGCCTCCTTGCCAGTTTTGTAAATAAAATGCTTTGGTTTCAATAGATGTTCAAGCAGATGCTGTCAGAAAAACAAGCAAAATGGGAGAACTATAAAAAAGAGGGATCTGAAAGGATGACTGAGCTTGCTGACGTTTTCTCAGGAGTTAAACCTCTTACCAGAGTGGAGAAAAATGGTAATTATTAAAAACTATACTGCGGGGGAGAAAAGTGATTTCAATTTATATTTCTCAAGTGATACCAAAAGAAAATACATGAGTCTAATAGTGATAATATAAGAACAATTTTCATGTCCCTCAGCTGCCAAAGAGGTCTCTTTAACTCTTTTATTCTTAAGGTTTTCAGCACATATTCCATATTTAAGAAAGATTTAGGTACCTAATATTTAGATGGTCCTATTTTTAAAAGTATTTTTCATTCCTTTATTTAGAAATGCCAGCTAAAACTATAAAATGTCAATTCACTTTTGTATGTATAATGGAGTTCAGGTTACCATGTTCTATGTACAAATGAATAAGATCATGCCCATTAAAATTACAGATGGTTTAACTTCTTCCCTTACTCTTTTCCTGGTTGTAATCTGGATTTCAATTTTATCAGCATTTTTTCAGACCTTCTTTTACTTCTCTGCACTGAGTGGTATTCTCCAAATTCTCAAAGGACTTAAAAGTCAAATCTGTACTTCTTTCCAAATTCCTTGCACTTTTTTTTGAAACAGCTATTTTTTTCTCTTGAACTGGTGTAAAAATAAGATTTTTTTTAATGCCCATTTATGTTGGTAGGTGTTTTTAGTGTTGCATGTGAAATTTACCTGAGCATTTGCCACTTTCCAAGTGTACATTTTGAAGGACTAGAAATGTACCAGCGAAATAAAAACTTGTAAAAATAGTCTCTTTGAGTATAGCTTATTTGTTTCTTTTGACTAGCAAGTTCCCTGTATTTTTGCTGTCTATCATACATGCATAGATTTCTTTAAATTTTTCTTAATTCTTTCACAGAAAATCTCCAGGCTTGGTTCAGAGAAATCTCCAAGCAAATAATGTCTCTGAACTACGATGATTCCACTGCAGCAGGCAGAAAAACCGTGCAGCTAATACAGGCTTTGGAAGAGGTATGGCAAAGACATTTTGAGATAAATTACCTTGCCCTTCTAACAACAGCATTTTTTTACACGTGTACTGACTTCTACTAGCAGAGATACAAAACAGATCTGCATTTTAACAATTGTTTAAATCTATTAGATATTTGTTGTTACATAGCTACAGTAAGCAGGAGTTCTGTATAGACCTTGGTATTGTAAAATAAAGGATATAGTATAAAAGGTCATGCCACCTATAGCCAAGGATTTGTAGGTTTTTTTCAAAGAAATTAATTCAGTATTTAACATTATTTGGTAATACTACTCATTTTTTAGAAATTCTGAAAATGAATTAATTTGAAACCAGAAAGGCTGATTTGGAAAGCAAAATAGAAATTCTGTATTTTTTCTGTCTGTGCTTCTTCTATTTCCAGGATATAAAGGAATACTCAGAATGATGTTTCACATTACACCTCCTTGAATAACTTTGTAAAATTCGTTGCTAATATATTCTATAACACACCAGGATTTAAGTGTCTTACTGGTCCTAACATCCAGAAGTAATATGTCAGTTTACTGATTCTTTGTATTGCCGTCCTTAAAGATGGATAGAAAACAGCAAAAAAGAGTCCTTTTATGGGTTTTCTTTGTTTGTTTTTTAAATATAGGTCCAAGAGTTTCACCAGCTGGAAACTAACCTGCAAGTCTGCCAGTTTCTGGCTGACACCCGCAAATTTCTCCATCAGATGATCCGAACTATCAACATTAAAGAAGAGGTCTTGATCACCATGCAGATAGTTGGTGATCTTTCTTATGCTTGGCAATTAATTGACAGGTATGCTAGCAGGACCTTTTTCTTCCAGTCAGTAACCATTTGTAAAACTTGTGGGAAATAACATGCATAAATGCTATTAAGACTATAAACATTCCAATTTAAAAACAGTCCTGAAGCATTGTTCTGTGATTTGTTGAATATACTGAATTCTAATCAGCTTGATTAGGAATTAACATCCATCTTTCTTCAGTTGTTAACTGCAGATTAAGTGATAGTGTAACTTTTTACTGTCTATCCTGTTCTAACTATAACAGCTTTGTTAACCTCCTGTCTCCAGCCTTTAGTCTTACTAAGTGTTTTCCAAAATACTAGAGTTCATTTTTCAACCAAAAACAAACAAGGAAAGAATAATGCTCAAGAACTCTGTTTCCATGGTGGGATTTTGCTGAGCTGCTACTTCTTTAAGAGCCGTTGCTGTTAACACTCCCTGATGCCTCACCTTTTGCCCCACCTACCCTTATTTGTGTAGGGTTTTTCCAACCAGTATTTCTTTAGACCTAAATCCTCCTTTGGTGAAGTTTGTTTGTGATACTCTGTGCCATTTCCACATCACACTGGTGCTGTTGACATACAATTAAATGGTTGAAAGTAAGAGTTTCGGGGGAAGAAGCTGATTTGTTCTGTTTGTTTCCTACCCCAGCTTTACATCTATTATGCAGGACAGCATAAGAGTCAGCCCATCTATGGTAACTAAACTCAGAGCCACTTTCCTAAAGGTAAGTTTGAACAACAGTGAATGTACTTGAACACTGCAAGTCAATTCAAGCAGTTTGTTTAAAAGGCCTTAAGGCTCTGAAATCAGAAGAATTAAGACTTCTTTTACCAACATCTTCTGTGTCCAGTTTTTTTAGATAGTATTGAATTAACTCAAGTTAGTTTTAAGGAAAGTAAAACCAGGTTTTGCATGTTTTTTTAATGCAACAATTACATTGCTGCTGTTAGGCAAATATGTCTTGTTGTCCAGCCTCTACTCATTACAGCTATTCTCTGGAGGCATTGGTGCAGAGATGGGATCCTCTGCATATGGATCAGAACAAGCTGAAGGAATTTAAAAAGTTATGTTTCCTGTGCCCTTTGTCTGTCAATGAAGCTCCGGCTTCAGGTGAAAATATGTTCTGTAGAAATAAGAATGGAGATTAGCATGAGTAAGAAAATAAAATTACAACTGAAATGTCCCATGCAGCTGTTAAGGTTTTAACAGTCTTAGGGAAGGTAGCCTTATGGACCATTGGATTTCTTTGACTTTTAACATTTTTTTTCTCTTGGAAAGCCTGGTATAACACTGCTCCTTAGGAGGAATCTAGTACTTTGAGTTGTAGGATAAGACCCTGAGCAAGAGAATTCAAGCATGTAATTTTCATCAGAAAAACAAACGTGAAGTTTAAATGCTAACTTTATTTCTAGCTTGCTTCTGCTCTTGATTTGCCACTTCTCCGTATCAATCAAGCAAACAGTCCCGACCTTCTTAGTGTGTCCCAGTATTACTCTGGCGAGTTGGTTTCTTATGTGAGAAAGGTGGGTGCTTCTAAGGCATAATTGCCTTGTTCTCTAATAACTGTTTCTTAATTGACGATTATTTTCTGAATGAGAATATACTGACTGTGAGTGCTTCTTCTCTCATTTACAAAGGTTCTACAGATAATTCCAGAAAGCATGTTTACATCTCTTCTCAAAATCATAAAGCTTCAGACTCACGATATTATTGAAGTGCCTACTCGCCTTGATAAGGACAAGCTACGAGACTACGCTCAGCTTGGACCACGATATGAGGTGCAGTTAAAACAGGGAATTCTGAAAATGCAAACCTTATAGGTGGCCAACGTTAACCTAAGTTTTAATCTATACAGCTCCACAGAGTTACAGTTTAACAGTGAAGTTAGATTTGTTGACTTAAAGTTATAACTGGTGGTGGTGTGAGCATACCTTAGGTTTCACGAGGACAGATGAGTAACTTTAGCACTTCTGTTCGTAGAGGTTTAAACTTTTGGTCTTGTAGAGAAGGGGAAAAGAACCAAATAAATTTATAAATGAGCATAAAGATATTTTTATTTATTGGAGAGGATGGAACCCTGAAAACCTGAGTCTGAAATGAAGCCCTCCACATTTGGCATTCTTGTTCCAAGAGGAGAAGGTCAAAGACTGAATAAGCCAGCAGGGTTAAGCTTTTTGCTGCTCTCAGGTGAGGAGAGTATGGAGGCACACTGATTTGATCAGATAAAGCTGCTGTTGCTCATTTTGTCTCTGGCTTTTCTTCTGCATTGTAACCAGTCTGGAAGAGTGAGCAAACATTAAAATTACGTGAGTTTATTTTCAGTAGAGGAAGATGAAACACAAAAACCTGAGTTGATCAGAATCTAATAATCTGTTAAGATACCAGCTTTTCCCTGGAGATTTTGCCAAAGTGCTCACTTGTTAGGTGTTTCCTGCAAACAAGCTGTGATCTCTGATTAAGCTGATGTTCAGTCCTGAACATTAGGTGTAGGCTTCCCCATGAGACTTCCTAAAGTCAGTCTGGCTTGTGTTTGAGTAGGAGTGGAGGACGAGGCAGTGTTCAGTACTGTTTTATTTCGAGAAGATAAAGGGAAAACAGCTTATACTAAAGCTTTTCACTTCCAATTTCTATTGAACTGTAGATCTGAAGTGTGTCTTCTCTATTCTGTATTATAAACACCTGAAAGGCAAAAGACTGGCTTGTCTGAACTCTGGGCATAAGGATAATAATGTCAATAATTATAAAACTCCAAGTGAACGTGCTACAGTATTAGATCAGTGGAAATGCTGAGGTGGACTCATGGTGGCAGCAGGCTTTGTTATAGAGTAACCACTGTGAGCTGTGTTCCCACCCTGCTCAAAGGTACCAGCAGAGAGTTTTGTCCATAATATTTGTATACACAAGATATGGCTGGTCTTCTCTTCCATAATCCCTCTGAAGCCTGTGAGAGGTACCTGTTATTTCCTACTGCTAATACTTCCATTTATCTGACTAAAAGAAAGGTAATTATATAAGTCTAGAACAAGATGTAAAGTTGAAAGTATATCAGTGCAAATTATTTGAATCTAAAATAGGAAGCTACCACTGGGAAACAGATTTTTTTAGGGTAATGATTTACATGTATTGAATCACTTTAATGAATTTTTTTCTGTTTTCAGGTTGCCAAGCTAACCCATGCAATTTCAATCTTCACTGAAGGTATCCTCATGATGAAAACTACTTTAGTTGGTATCATCAAGGTAATGATCCATTATTTCAATAGGAAAAGGTTGTTTGGTAGCATTAGCACTTTAGCACAGATTTCAGCACAGTATATGAGATCTCAAGGAAAAATAAAAAGAGAATAAAATGTAAGTTTGCATACACATTTTCAAACAGTGATGCCTACATTGGCAGCCAGATAAGAACTGTATTTTTTCAGGTTCCTAGGAACCCACAATCTCCATTGTAAATAGATTCATCCACCATAGTTGGTGATCTTTGGAGGCTTTTCCTGCTGGAAAGCTTTTCTGAAGAACTGTTTCTTCCATTGGTATAAACTGTCCTGCAATTTTACATTAAGATCACATTGATACCTCTTTGAGAACTAGAAGCAAGTATTCTTGAGGAAACATACACTTCTTAATGCATACTGGCTTCTTAGAATTGTACAACATTCTCAGTGGATCATGAACAAAGTTTGAATATGGGAACTAAAAACCTTTGCCATTCAACTTAAAGAAAACATTTATTCTCTAGTAGAAGTATGTAAATTTTTATTCTTTGGACAAGCTCTGGTTGTTAAATACATCTGTTAACAGTGTTTTCCTATTTAGCAAAAGTATTTAATATCTTTCTTGATACAAATTAGATCCTTTATATTTTTTAAACATTTCTGACTTTAAAGGAAAAGTGTTTCTTCTACTTAGGTCGACCCAAAACAGTTACTAGAGGATGGAATAAGGAAGGAGCTGGTAAAACGGGTGGCCCTGGCTCTTCACAGGGGCCTTATCTTTAATCCTAGAGCCAAGGTTGGTTTTAATTTTTTATGTATCTTGGGTGTTCAGGGACCTCTTGTATTATACTGCCATCTAAAAAATAATTTATGCTTTTATGTGGAGATTTCCTTTTTGTAAAAATGTTTTGGACTAGTGAAGGTTATTTGGAATGCTTTATTTGATGTTCAAATGAGTTTATAAACTGCCAAAAGTACATGAAATTAAAACCCGTATTTTTATTCTATTCCAAAGTGTTCTGTCAATTCTGAATTCACAGTACTGCCTTTGTGATGATTGACAGGTCACATAAGCCAAGTAAACATAGATAGGCAATGATAAAACAAGGAGTGACTCCTTGTTTTGATCCTGTCCAGATTGTCGAGTCTCCCAGATCAATCAATAGTACCACTGAAGGCAAAAATAAATACAAGAAGTGGGAGGAAAAAATATTTAGTAAGAATTAATTCAGATATCGAACTTTGATAAATTTCTCAGTGCTTTTCATATCTGGCTGGACCATAGTGAAATGCTCTAGAGGTAGTTCCATAAGGGTATTTAGAAGCCTTTTATATTTTCTTTAAATTCTACCCGTTCACAGTTTTTGTTTTATCTTTTTGTTGCTGTTTATCTCCAGCCAAGTGAACTCATGCCCAAACTGAAAGAAATGGCAGCTACAATGGATGGGTTCCATCGATCATTTGAATATATCCAGGATTATGTCAACATCTATGGTTTAAAAATCTGGCAAGAGGAAGTGTCTCGTATTATTAACTACAACGTGGAACAGGAGTGCAATAACTTCTTAAGAACAAAGGTGCTACTCAAACCCAAAAACAACAAAAATTTGATAAATATCTCTATAGTTGGCTGTTAGAGCCTGTGACTGATGAAGCATGTGTATCCATTGTTCATACCACTGTGACTTCAACTGAATGTGCTAACTACTGTATAAAACATCTGCCCCCAGCTTATTCTGAAATGTTTCAGCATCCCCCTGCATTATTTGTATATAAGAGGAAAGTACTAGAATATTTTAATATCTTTTTGTAATTCATTCTTATATTTTCTTCATTCTGTTTTATAGTGTTCTGCTATTTGTAATTTAGAATATTATGAATTGTTACAGTGTGCTCCTTTTAAATCGAACAAAAAGAAAATTTCTAAGCAAATTAAAAAGGTGCAATGGGAACACTGCAAATTACTGTAAAACTTATTTTTCAGATTCAAGACTGGCAAAGTATATACCAGTCTACTCATATTCCTATACCAAAATTCACACCCGTGGATGAATCTGTAACATTTATTGGTCGTCTTTGCAGAGAGATCCTGAGGATCACAGACCCAAAGTAAGTACTGTGTGTCACAAGCACCATGCATTGGACAGCTCCAGTTCCACCATACACAAACCAAAATACAAGAGAGAGTTTTTCCTTAGCTGTCATATCTTTATCTAAAATCAGATTTACCTCATCCATCCTGTACATTTTAAATATTAGTCTAGAAAAATAGTGATTTTAGTCTAAGAAGGAAAACTGTGTTAAACAAATGGAGGAGAGAGAAATCAGGGAAGGGTGACAGAACCTTGATGGAGAGAGGAGCAGCTAAACATCACCTGAGACACTTGGAGAGTCTTTCTCATCTGTCTAAGAAAGGTAACTCATTACTGAGAGTATCACAGGAACTGTCTGCAGCTTTTTCTGAAGTTGTTTGCTGATTTTTTCCTCAGAATCACGTGTTACATTGACCAGATGAATACCTGGTATGATATCAAAACTCATCAGGAAGTAACCAACAGTCGTCTCTTCTCAGAGATCCAAGATACTTTGGGTACCTTTGGTCTCAATGGCTTAGACAGGCTGCTGTGTTTCATGATTGTAAAGGAGCTGCAGGTAATTTTTGAACTTCAGTTCCTCAAGGCCACAATGCTTTATTGTTTAATAATGAAATTTTAAAAAATCTGTTAATTACTGAAATGGTAAAATTAAATCAAAAGCATTTGAAAAATGGTTGTTTAACACCAAAGATGAGAATTTCAGATACAGATGAAATTATAGAAGTTGGTGCTCTTAAGTAAGTGGTGCTGTGTAATTCCAGGTTGTGTGGGGATGCTTTCTGAAGGTGTACACTGTGTGTGTACTTGAAAGTTGATCTCAGGTCAACTTCCATTTTTCTGTCTAGATACCAACAAAGATTGTTTGAATCTACCACGATACATAAGGTGTCAATTCTATGTAATGACTTTCTCTAATACCTCTTATGTGAAACCAAGTTTTTTTGTTCCTTGAGAAAAAATCTACTTCTAGCCTGGTTAGAGATCTTAAGGGAAAAAAGTGTCAATGAACACAGTTCTCCTGAAAATTTGAACTAATAGTATTTGTCCATAGTGTATATTAGATACTGGTAAGGGGGATCTTCTAATTGTCCTGACATTGATTAACATAACTCCAAAAAGCAAAAATTGTAACCACAGCATTCCTCAATTCTTCATCTATGGAAATAGTCTTTCCTTGCTGTTAAAATATGTGGTTCCAGTGCCATCAAGATTAATCATAAAGTGCATGTGTGATAATTGTACTTACTTATTTCTTTCTTTAATTTAGAATTTCCTCAGTATGTTTCAGAAAAATATATTGCGTGACAGGTCAGTACAGGATACCTTAAAAGCACTTATGAATGCTGTCAGTCCCCTCAAAGGAATCATAGGTAAGTGCTTACTGGTCAAGATGGAAGAAAGCAGTTGTCTTTGTACACTTGTACACTTGTACACTTTGTACACTTCTTTCTCTTACTTTTTCTTTTTTTAATGCCTCACCCTTCTTCTTTTCTCAGCAAATTCAACCAAGGTTTATTCCGCAGCGATTGCAAAAACACAGAAGATCTGGACAGCTTATTTAGACTCCATAATGAAGGTAGGTTTGTGTGACTTATTGTTACTCAGAGCTCACTCGAGGCTCTTTGCTTATATTGGCCCTCAGTTCAGGAGGGACATGAAGGTGTTGGAGCATGTCCAGAGAAGGCAGCAGAGCTGGTGAAGGGTCTAGAGCGTAAGTCCTGTGAGGAGCAGCTAAGGGAGCTGGGGGTGTTTAGTCTGGAGAAGAGGAGGCTCAGGGAGGACCTTACCACTCTTTACAACTCTCTGAAAAGAGGCTGTAGCCAGGTGAGGATTGGCCTCTTCTCCCAGGCAACCAGTGGCAGGACAAGAGGACATGGCCTCAAACTGCAGCAGGGGAGGTTCAGGTTGGACATCAGGAGGAATTTCTTAATAGAAAAGGTTGTTAAGCATTGAAACAGGCTGCCCAGGGAAGTGTGAGTTCAAACACTGTCAGGTGTTTAAGGACAGACTGGATGTGGCACTCAGTGCCAAGGTTTAGTTGACACGGTGGTGTTTGGTCATAGGCTGGACTCAATGATCTCAGGGGTCTCTTCCAATCTTAATGGTTCTGTGATTTTGTGATATTTTAATCTGCTTATTTTACAGTGTTGTATTATATTGACTTGGAATTGTGTAGCATCACAAGTGAAGCAGGCCTGGGTTTGCAAGAGCTCCTGAGCTTCATTTGTATGGGCACTTCACACTCCACAAAGTGCTTAGCACTGAGATTGATAAGAGGTAGATCACCAAAACCAGACTCTGGCATTAGAGATCTGATCTGGGCAGACTAAGTTAGTGTTCAGTATCAGGAACTCTTGAGACTCCTCACAGTGCCTTGTGACCATGATATGCCCAAGTTTGGAGCAGTAGCATTTCTCAGACATGCCTTGCCACAGAAGGCATTGTACTGTGCTGAAGACTTAAACAAGCTGTCCCATTATCTTGGCTTTCATTATTTTTTTTATTTATCTTGTCTCTGTAATGCTTGGGACCAGCATTTTTCAGAGTGCTATGAATGTTTGTTTCTGTTACTGTAGTGAAGAGGAAAGGCCAGGGAAGGAGAAGGTTGACTGCAATGAGCCTCTCTGATGTTTTCTTCTCCTGCCATGCTGACCCTAAGATTTACAGAGAAGTGGGAAACAGAGTACAGGCATTTTCACTGACCAATGAAAAGCAAGTTGTTTATACCTGTTACCTTTTTTGTGCTCTTTTCCCATGGTCTGTACCTGCAACCAGGAACTGTGTGTAAACTTCAAGCCCTGTGACCACATCTGTGCTCTGAGTGCCCTGTGCAGCTGGGGTCAGCCTTTGACTCCACTCTTCCTTTATTGCATTCAGTATAACACACCACCCCTTTTGTGTTTGTGTCAACAGGTTGGCCAGATGCAGATTTTAAGACGACAGATTACCAATGAACTAAATTATTCCTGCAGGTTTGACTCCAAGCATTTGGCTGCTGCTTTGGAAAATCTCAATAAGTAAGAAGCAAAATGTGCTGAAGAGCTGCATGTATGACTGTGATGTAATTGTTATCAGCTCAGCAATCCTTAAAATCTAAATGACAGCAAAATGTGGAATCTGATTTGTGTGCAGGTTTTTGTTGATCAGTATTTGAATGTTAACCCAGCAAAAACATTAAAAATAAATACTTGGTGAGTAGTTAGTTTGAACGTGCAGTTTCTAATAGCATTTGCTTATACCTGGTTCTGAAATCATATTTAGAGGAGAAATAGGAACAGAATATGTGTAGTGCTGATTTTGAATCAAATATGATGTTTGTGAAAAGATGCTCCAGAAAAGGTGTTTTACTCTTGAATGTGGCCATGTAGAGGTTTTGTATCTTTGAAAATTTTATATTAGTATGACATGTGGCATCATGTAAGGTTTATTCGGGGATAATTTTTTTAATTATTTAATATAATCTGTTTTCCTTTTAGAGCAATACTGGCTGACATTGAAGCACATTATCAGAACCCAACACTACCTTATCCTAAAGAAGACAACACTCTTTTGTATGAAATCACAGCTTATCTGGAAGCTGCTGGCATTCACAATCCATTAAATAAGGTCAGGCATACATTCTGATGCTTGGTGCAGATTGCTTTGTTTCTATTTTTTTATTAACTGAGAAAAAAGTAATATGTAGAAGACCTGTACTAGTCATTTTTTTTATTTTTATTTCCCCTCAGATCTACATAACAACAAAACGTCTGCCATATTTTCCCACCGTCAACTTCCTATTCCTCATTTCCCAGTTTCCCAAACTTCAGTACAACAGAAATTTAGGTAATGTGTAAGTTGCTGTGTGTCTAAATTTAATTAAAACCTATGTGAAATTATCTGTAGAGAAGATAGTAAAATTACCTGCATAGAAAATACAGTTCCTGACTTTAGTTCATCACGTTCAGACAGTATTTTTATACTATTTAAGCCAAATACTATAGGGTAGGGAACAGAATTCAGACTCCTGGGTTTCTCATTCTATCCTGTGCCTCAGTTAATATCATTAAGCCATTCACCGTGGAAGACATGCAGTTGTTACATTAGTTTTGAATTTTTTTGTGTGGGCAAGCAGAAGGGGAGACAGCAAAAAAAACCATGAAGAGTCTATTAAATAAGTTAGCCTGTGCTGTAAGAATATATTCTGTTTTATAAGTGTGTGTTGTTTTGGGTTTTTTCTGTGCAGGAGTGGTGTGCAAACGGCCAGCTGATCAAATTGACTGGCTTCCTTTGGTTCTGGGGCTCCTTACCCTGTTGAAACAGTTTCACTCAAGATACACAGAACAATTTTTGGCTCTGATTGGTCAATTTATTCGTTCCACGATGGAGCAGTGCACGAGGTATCCATGTTTTACTTTTTACCCAAGTATCACCTCTATGAAAAGACTTCAGCAGTGAAAAAGAACTGCTTTTTCACTGTTTTTTTCTAGGAGAGCATAGTTGACATTTGCAGTCTTACAGTACTTGAAGGGACCTTATAAAAAAGATGGAGAGGGTATTTTTACATGGGCAGACAGGGACAGGAAAAGGGAGAATGATTTTAATCTAAAAGAGGGGGGACATTGAGATTAATGTTTAGGAGGAAATTCTTTCCCATGAGGGTAGTGAGGTATTGGAACAGGTTTCACAGAGAAATTGTGGATGCTCCATGCCTGGAGGTGTTCAAGACCAGGTTGGATGGGGCCCTGAGAAAACTGGTCCAGTGGAAATTGCCCCTGCCTGTGGCAGGACTGTTATAACTACATGATCTTTAAGGTTCCTTCCAGCCCAAACCATTCCATGATTGCATTACACAATAATAACAATATATTTTACTAAATAGAAGATTAAAACACTATTTCTAGTTGTAAGGGAATCACATGGCACCTAGTGGAAATGGTGTTATTTGAAGGCTGGCATTTTCAGGTCATTTAATCCAAGTCACTGGTCAATCAGTAAGAGTGTGATTTTCATGGTGGTTTAATTTTAGCCAGAAGATTCCAGAAATGCCTGCAGATGTAGTGGGTGCCCTCATGTTCCTGGAAGATTACATTCGGTACACCAAGTTACCAAGAAAGGTAAGAAAGAATGCCATGTCTCTAAATATGCCCCTAAACACCCCACCCATTTTCCCTAGAGAAAAGAATAGGGAATGTGTGCTCCCCCTCCACTTTAGCCAATGAAGGGATCTGGCCAGAGAGACACTGCCCACACCTTCCATTTGTACTACAAATGAGCCAACATAACAAATTACAGGTCAGGGTCCTGCTGGTGCAGAGGCAGCCCTGATTTGTAGAGATCAGTCCCATTAGCACAGGAATAAATAGATGAATACTAATAAATAAAGGAGTTCACCTTTGTGCCAATTTCAAACAAAATTAAATTAATTAAATTTCAGTCTTCAGTGTATAAAAATCTGTTAAATTTAATCTTCATTGTATAATGCTGGGGGCTGTTGTGAAGGAAAGAAATAAAATAGAAGTTCCATGATGTTTACAAGTAATGTTAAACTTAGTAGCATTATAAACACAGGGCAAAAAGCTAATTAGCAAGTCTAACCTTTGGTGAAACACTGTATCCAGTCTTTTCTTCCCATCCTGCCGAAACCTGATTTCCCAGGCAGCTTCCTTGTCTCCCAAGCAAGGGAAGCGCAAAAATTCTACTTGAAAAGAGACTTTATTTCAGGTTTAAACACAACATAACTACATTTGAAGATGATATATTATTTATACATAGTATTAAAAATAAGTCATAATCCCATTTGATATATACAGGCTGTATCTCCATGGTTCTTGAATAAGCATTCAATAGCATTTCCCAGCTAATATTCACAATGAAGAGAGTGAGATTCTTCCAGTCTCCTCTTCCCAGCCCACAGTTTTGTGTGGTAGAAGGTCCCTGTGTCAGTCCTGCAGCTGTAGCTGATGCTGTGTGGAGGCACAGCAGAGAGGACAGCAGCATTCCACCAGTCCTAGACAGTACCTGTGCTCCTGGCATCTCCTCCCAGGCCTGGCTGTGCTGTTCCGTCCTTGCTTTGTGCACATCCAGGAGCACATCCTGGTGCCAGGGTGGCTCAGGTCAGTAGTGTGTGTGCTTGAGTCACAGATCAAGTATGCTTATTAATGGATGGATGCACAACAAATGGATAATGCAAATGCCTCACAGTGCCTGCCTGTGTCCCTCAGGTTGTTGAAGCACACGTGCCAAGCTTCATTTTTGATGAATTCAGAACTGTTCTATGAATATGGAGAAGGACCAAGGCTTTTCTCCAAACTGAAATGAGGAGTTAGGGCCTGAGGATGAGGCAAATACTGCTGTTTAGAACTGTGTCTTTTCTGTGCTTCAAGGCAGTGCCTACAGCTGTCTCTGTGAAATGTAACCATCAGCACTAGTCTATATAACCCTTGTTTAAATCTTGGCATGATACACAGTGTGTATATCCTCTAAACAGTGTATATTTTGTACTGCACATTATAAATGCTGCATGTAATTATTTATGTATAAATCATCTGGGATTTTTGTTCTGAAGAACTGTTTGTGGAAGTTTCACTTTTGTATCAGAAATGAACAATGAAATTGGAAATAAAGGTGTTGGATAGTTTGCCAGGACTGATTATTCCAAATAGTTTTCTTTTTAAAAGAACCATGAGAGAGAATGCATATACAGTGTAAAGAGGTTTGATGTCTGCCATTGTACTGTTAGCGTCGGAAACACATAATCACAGAATGATTATATGCAGGTGCTTTTATTGAGGAGCTCCGGGAGCCGGGGTACACATACAGACCCAAATCTGACTCCGACAGTAACTAACAACACACACATTTTTATACCCCTCAGCCACACAGCTACATATCGATTGGTTGCCCCGAATTGTTCCTAAGCAAATTTCTTGTAATTTAGCCAAACAGTAATCATATTCGATTCCCCAAACAAAGTCATACTTGATTTAGTTAAAACAAAGGCCTTAGCTACAGCAACTATAGCAAAGCTAACGTTCTATTCTCAAAGCCCGGTTAACCAGCAAACCCGGGCCTTTCCCTTCCCAACCGTTACCTTTCCTAACCACCACCCCCCTTTAGCTACCCACTTGCAGTTATACAAAAAAATCATTTTAACCCTATACTATCATTCCCCCCTTTGAAAGTATTTCACTTTAATAAACGAAGTGTAAATGCTTTCACTGGATACAGTCCATTCGGCCTCAAAGTCTACACTGGATGTTCATCTTCAAATCCGTGGTTGTCCTGGGCTCCATCAGGGGTGTCATCACGGACCGGAGGTGCTGGATGTGTAGTCTTTTCTCGTGTCAAGGCCTTCATTATGGTTCTGTTCCAGGATGTCCTTTTTAGTATCTCTCCCCTTAAGATTCTGTAAACTAACTAAATTGCTAAAAACATGATTAACAAAGTCACCAAGCTCTCAAGAATAGATTTCACCCATGAACTCACATTCCATCCTAGCCCTTTAAAAATTTTATCTAACCAGCTGGTTGCTAAATCCTTTTGCTCTTCCTGTGCCTCATGCTCTATTTGCTTCAGCTGACTGATGTCATATTCTACATCTACTGTTACATTTGGGATGTGGACGCAGCAATGGTCAATTTGTCCTTTTAGAAATCCACATACTCCATGTTCTTTCAGGAGTAACATGTCCAAAGCCAATCGGTTTTGTAGGGTCATTTTTGTGGTGGCCTGTAATTGTACGTTTAGTTCTTTAAATCCTTCTCGTGTAACCCTTGCTAATCTATCTACCTGCCCTGTGAGTCTGTACAACATGTCTCTATTCCGGTAGCTTGCAACAGGACTAAACAAAGACTCTAAGGCCCACCCAAATTTTACTCCACTAGCAGGCTCTTGCCAGGTGTCATCCTGATTCTCCTCATTTTGAACCTCCCGTTTTGCCCTTATCTGCAAAAGCTCTCGGCTCCCATTGAATGGGGACCTTTTCCAAATTGGACATAGTGTGGGGAGGCCCAAAGTGATTTCTTTTACCTTCCCGTCTACAGGCAAATGTGTTGTCCAGGTACCATCACTTGCTGCCCAAACAAATTGTCCTGGACTCCGAATCCCACTCTTCTCACACCCTATTATTACTTTATAGCTTATCTTACCTTGATTGTGTTTAATTCTCCTACAAGCACAACCAATTTGCAAAGCCACTGCCAAGGGTGTCATTTGTTTTATTTCCATGTCGTCAGAAGTGCAATTATAAGTTTTGTTGCAGGCCCACCAACTCACTTTATCTGCCTCCATTCTACTACTGGTGGCAGTGTTCACTACTGACGGATCTGTTTCATTCTCAAGGCCTTCCCATTTAATGCACCAAGGGGTAGTTGACATATATTGGAACTTCTGAAGAATACTCATTGACCAGGCGCTGTCCCAGGGTTCTAACTGACCTTTCCAATCCTTCTCTTCACACTTCCATACAAGAGTGGTCTCCGTAGTATTTTCTCTAACCTTTTTATAGTGTGGCAAAATACATTCCCATTCTGCAAGGTCCTGATCCTCAACCCACCATTCTATGATTTCGCCTAGCTTTCCATGACTCATAATACAATCTGATTTCTTCAAGGGCTTCTTCCATTCCCCTATCACCGTCCAAGTCTCTCTAATCACGTGCCTTGACTCTGGTACTTGTCTACAGTCAATTGTTTTATTCTCTTGTAATTTGGGTAATTTTGACGTTATAATTCCCCAACTTATTGGGTCTCCTGCTGCCTTTGGTATAGGCAGACAGGCTGTTATTCTACTGGTGTTTTGCATTCGGGCAAAATCCTTGACTAATCCAATCATCACATTTTCAGCTCGAATTGCATTGGAAACTTCTATTACTTGTGTCACTGTTCGTGCCTCTCTCTTCATTCTAGAATGAAGAGTGATTGGCTGACCTTTCTGCATTCCATGTCCCAAAGCAAGAGCAATCCCTACTGGTGATGTTAGTATCCACAGGAATATTACCACCCACAAAATGAGCATGAGCACAATTACTGATACCATTTAGAACAATTACAAACGTTTTATCCTCAGTTTGGTTGGCCCCACAGTTTCCACATCCCACGATTGAGCTCCACGATGAGTCTTCTTCACTCGCGTGTAGTGTATCCAGGGTTCAACTCCGGCCACCTTGACTGCCGTAAAGGTGGTTAGCAGTACTTGATGGGGACCAGTCCACCTCTCCTTCAGTGGTTCTTCGTTCCAGGTTCTAATGTACACTTCGTCTCCTGGTTCGATATCGTGGACTGGATTCTCAAGACTCAGCGGTCTGTTCCACACGAGGACACTTCGGAGCTGAGCTAGAGTTTTCCCGAGAGACAGAACATAATTATACACATCTTGTTTCCCTGTTACATGTACATTCGGATTGGGGTCAGGAGATTCATATGGTTTCCCATACAATATCTCATAAGGACTAACTGACATCCCGCTGCGAGGCTTTATCCGAATTCTTAACAATGCTATTGGTAAAGCCTGTGGCCACTGCAATTTGGCTTCCTGACATATTTTGCTAATCTGTCCCTTTAGTGTCTGGTTCATCCTTTCTACTTGTCCACTTGACTGAGGTCTCCATGGTGTGTGAAGATCCCAGGATATCCCTAACAATTTGCTCACTTCCCGTACCACTATAGCTACAAAATGCGGACCTCTATCTGATGATATTCCTAGGGGTACCCCAAATCTGGGAATAATCTCTTGTAACAACCACTTAACTGTTTCTTTTGCCTGGTTTGTGCGACAGGGAAGGGCTTCTGGCCATCCGGAAAAGGTGTCAACCCCTACTAACAAATATTTATATCCCCGAGTCCTTGGCAGTTCCACAAAATCTACTTGCCAATAGTCTCCTGGTTCTACTCCTATTCGAATTTTACCCATCCGTGCATGCCGTCTAGCTACTGGGTTATTTTTCAAACAAATTTCACACTTGGACATTATTGACATGGCCATTGTTCGCATCCGTACTGAGACTAAGTATTGTTTTAGCCATTTTACTAATGCCTCTGCACCCCAGTGACACTCATTATGTTTTACCTGTAAAATTTCTCTCATTACCAAAGGAGGTACCACTATTTGCCCTTGTGCGGTTACATACCACCCTTCCGTATTCTTCTGTGCCTTCAAAAGATGTGCCAGCCTGTCATCTTCAGTGGTATACTTTGGCTGAGGAGGCAAATTAAATTGAGAAACATTAAATTTTGACGGTATCAATGCCATTGCTGTCTGCACCTTTCGCGCCACTTGGCGGGCTGCCCAGTCGGCTCTTCGATTTCCTTCACAAATTTTGGAGTTGCCTAATTGATGTGCTTTGCAATGCATAATTGCTACCTGTTCCGGTTTTTGTACCGCCTTGATCAGTTGCAGGACTACATCTTGATGTTTAATATGTGTACCTTGGGAGGATAACAGTCCTCTTTCCTTCCACAGTGCTCCATGCACATGCACTATTCCAAAGGCATATTTCGAGTCAGTCCATATGTTTACTACTTTTCCCTCACTCAGCTCTAGTGCCCTGGTTAATGCTACCAGTTCTGCCCTCTGGGCAGATGTGTTTGGTGGTAATGCTTTTGCCTCCACTATGGTGTCAATTGTGGTTACCGCATATCCGGCGTATCTGATTCCCTTCTCTACGAAGCTGCTTCCATCTGTGAAAAGTTCCCATTCTGGTTGCTCCAAAGGGACATCTTTCAGGTCTGCTCTTGCTGCATAGGTGTATTCTATTACTTCTACACAGTCGTGTTCCAGTAGACCTTCCTCAGCTGTAGTACCTAAAAACGAAGCTGGATTCAAAAGGTTAGTTGTCTTTAATGCCACGTCATCCTGCTCAGTTAGGGTTACCTGGAATTTCATCATCCGGCTGGGAGAGAGCCAGTGGCCCCCCTTTTGCTCCAAAACAGTGGTTACCATGTGTGGCACATAAACATCCATGTGCCTTCCCATCGTGAGCTTCCTGGCCTCTTGTATCAGCAGTACGGTAGCTGCGACTGCTCGCAGGCATGAGGGCCACCCGGCACTTACGTTGTCGAGTTGTTTGGAAAAGTAGCCCACCGGCCTTTTCCAACTTCCCAATCGTTGGGTCAGGACTCCCAATGCCAGTCGCTGCCTCTCATGCACGTACAGCTGAAAGTCTTTAGACAAATCAGGTAACCCCAACGCTGGAGCAGTCATCAGAGCTTCTTTCAATTTCAGGAAGGCCTCTTTCTGTGGTTTGCCCCAGGTGAACGGCTGCGTCTTCTGGGCCTCATACAAAGGCTTTGCAATCAGTCCATAGTCCATAATCCACAGGCGGCACCACCCGGTCATTCCGAGGAAGACTCGCAGCTCGTGTGAATTCTGGGGTTCTGGAATAGCACAAATAGCTTGGATACGGTTAGTACCTAGTTTTCTTTGTCCTTGTGAGATTTCGCATCCCAAATAAATCACAGTCTGTTGGGCAATTTGTGCCTTTTCTCTAGACACTTTATATCCTCCCATTCCTAGTGAATTTAAAATTTCAATTGTTACCTTTATGCATGTTATCTTTTCTTCTGTCGCTATCAGTATATCATCAACATACTGCAACAAAAGATATTGATCTCTTGGTACCTGTCCTCCCTTGGTCCAGATTTCCAGCTCCTTTGCCAGTTGATTTCCAAATAGGGTGGGGGAGTTCTTAAACCCCATGGGTAACCTCGTCCAGGTGAGCTGGGTCTTTCTTCCATTTTCTGGATGTTCCCACTCAAAGGCAAATAGTTTCTTACTCTCTTGGTCAAGGGGTATGCAAAAGAAAGCATCTTTTAAATCAATTACAGTAAACCACTTATATATCTCCTTTACGGATGCTAACAATGTATAGGGATTGGCAACCACTGGGTGAATGTCTTTGGTTATTTCATTTATGCCCCTTAAATCCTGTACAAGTCTATACTCACCATTAGGTTTCTTCACCGGGAATATTGGAGTATTATATTCTGATTCACATTCCTGTAAAATTTGATACTTTAAAAATTTATCAATGGTTTTAGCTATTCCCTGTCGTGCTTCTGGTTTTATAGGATACTGTTTAATCCTTACCACCTTGGCTCCCTCTTTCACTTCCACATGTATTGGTTGTGCTGATTTAGATTTTCCAGGTATATCTGTCTCCCACACAAAGGGGATTACTGCATCTTCCACCTCCTTGGGAATATTAGAAATTGGTTTCTCTTTTATCATTAAAATCTTTCCTGTTTTGGACTCAGGTACTCTCATTACAAGTTCACCATTCTCAAAAGTAATTTCCGCCTCCAGTGCTGCCAATAAATCACGCCCTAAAAGCGGAGTTGAACACCCAGGCATATATAAAAATTCATGTGTTAAAACTTTATTCCCAAAACTTAAATCCAGGGGTTGCAAGAATGGCCGTACTTCCTCCTTCCCTGTGGCTCCAATAATTACAGCTGACTTATTTCCAATTTGTCCCTCTACATAGTTTAATACTGAATGTGTTGCTCCGGTGTCAACAAGAAAATCAATGCTCTTCCCTTCTAAATGTATAGTCACCATGGGTTCCTTTGATCCTAGCTTTCCTTCATATAAAACCATGATTCCAGCTACGCTGTTCAACTGGAGCTGACTATTCAACTGAGGCTGACCATCCTGGCTAAACCGGTTCGGGCACTCCCTCTTCCAGTGACCTTCTGACCTACACAGGGCGCATTGATTGATTCCTAGTCTTCCACGGCCTCTGCCAAAACCTCCTCTACTACCGCCCCGACCGGTTCTACCACGTCCTCGCCCCTGTCCCTGTAAGACTGCCAACATAGTTTGCCCTTGTTTCTTGGCAACCTCTGTCTCCCTGTTGTTATAAACTTTCCAAGCAACTTCTAAGAGCTTATCCAAGTTCCTTAACTCTTCCCCTTCTAACTTCTGCAGCTTTTTCCTAATATCCTCCTGTGACTGACCCAGAAAAATAAAAGCGAGCTGAACCCTTGCTTGTTCACTGTCCACCTGGAGATCAGTATATTTCCTAGCTGTTTCCTTAAGTCTCTCTAAAAAGGCAGTAGGGGATTCCTTTTTCTCCTGTCGGATTTCATACAACTTAGACCAATTCACACTCTTAGGTACTGCCTTTTGAACACCTATTGAAATTCACTCCTGATATTTCTTTAACCTTATCATATCTACTCCAGATGGGTCATTGGGGTCCCACTCGGGATCCTCAGTGGGAAAATTATAATCAAGCGTTCCCGTAACCAATCCGTTACGTATGTCCTCCCTAGCCCTTTCCTTTGCTGCCCGAAATACCATGTCCTTTTCTGTTTCATCCATCAACGTATCTAAAATCACCTGAATATCTTCCCAATCAGGATTCTGAGTTTTCATTATCATCCTAACCACACGAGCAACCCTATCTGGATTATCTCTATACGATCCAGCTGACTGTTTCCATATAATCAAATCAGCAGGTGAAAAAGGTACCTTTACAAAAACCGGTCCCTCAGCTCCCACTCCCTGCCTCAACGGCGCAATAATAGTTTTCTTCTGTTTGCCTGATTTCAATATTCCTTTCCTTGCCTGGGGCCAGGCTGAGGCCAACCGTCCTCGTGTACGGTGGGCTATTGGAGCATCTGATTTATCATCCTCACTGCCGCTACTTTCTGCCCTGTCCTCTCTGTACCCCCCTCCATTCCGTCCCTGTTCCACAATCAAATCCTGATTGCCACCCGAGAAAGAAACAGTGGAAGATTCCGGCAAAGGAGGGTATAGGGCAACAGAGGGGACAGGAGCCGGTGAAGGCGTAGGTGGGAGAGGAGGGTACCCCTGAACAGGTGTCGGTGGAGGAATAAATCTCTGAGCAGGCGTTGGCGGGGGAGGAGGATAGCCCTGAACAGACACAGAGCTATTTTCTTGAGCAAACCTAGGTGAAAAGGGGAAATTTCCCTGAGCAGACAAAGGTGAAGGAAAAATATATTGGGCAGGGGTATGAGAGGGAGGAGGGGCGAGAGAATCTGGTAAACTAGAACCGTGCAAAACAGAACTCCGGGCAGGGGTACGAGAGGGAGGGGTAAGGGAGTCCGGTGGGGTGAGAGCAAATGGAGTGGAACCCGATGCCGAGGGGGTATTGGCAGAGGCGGTGGGTCCCACTAATAAATCACTATCCAAATCGTCAACCCCCCTCCCAAAAGCTAAATGTTCTACACAGCGCTTATTCTGGACGCAAGCCAAACAATGCTTATCTTCAAGCACCAATGCCTTTAAACCACACTCTGCCAGCCAAACTGGCTTCCCTTGCAAATAAAAAAACAAATCAATATATGGCACTTCATCTAGTTTCCCTTCTTGTTTGCAAAACGACATAAGCTGTGAAATCATATCAGATTGCAAAGACCCGTTTTCCGGCCACGTTTTCCCATTCTGCAAAACATATTTCGGCCACCATACATTACAATAATCAATCAACTTATCTTTCCGTAACTCTTGACCAAAATTCCCCTCTTTCCAATGTGCCAACAAACAACCCAAAGGAGAAGCACCCGGTATGGGGGCATTGCCGCCCAAAACCCCTTTTAATCCTTTTAGCTTCTCCATAATAAAACTACGTTTTTTCCTCCAATGCCGAACCTGCAACGCTTTCGCATTGACTAACGGACGGCGCCTAGGCTTACACCAGGAATTCCTTAGCCCAACCAAGCGTAGCTTTCGCCGCGTCTTACTGGCAGGCACCCATACGATTTACCCGAGTAAAAGCACCTTACCTTCCAGGGAACGTTGTGAGCGGCGGGGGGTCGCAGCGCGATGGGCTCCCCGAGAATCCCTCGGTGCCGGCTGGAGCATGATCGTGTCGCGTGGTCCTCAGCAACGCTCACAAGGTCCCATCTGGGTCGCCAAAATGTTAGCGTCGGAAACACATAATCACAGAATGATTATATGCAGGTGCTTTTATTGAGGAGCTCCGGGAGCCGGGGTACACATACAGACCCAAATCTGACTCCGACAGTAACTAACAACACACACATTTTTATACCCCTCAGCCACACAGCTACATATCGATTGGTTGCCCCGAATTGTTCCTAAGCAAATTTCTTGTAATTTAGCCAAACAGTAATCATATTCGATTCCCCAAACAAAGTCATACTTGATTTAGTTAAAACAAAGGCCTTAGCTACAGCAACTATAGCAAAGCTAACGTTCTATTCTCAAAGCCCGGTTAACCAGCAAACCCGGGCCTTTCCCTTCCCAACCGTTACCTTTCCTAACCACCACCCCCCTTTAGCTACCCACTTGCAGTTATACAAAAAAATCATTTTAACCCTATACTATCAGTACTACAAACAGTTAATGTAATTCTTTAGAGAACATAATTAAGTATTACAGCTAAAAAGTCCTGTTAGGCTAATTAAAGGCACAAATATTAGTGTAACTGTAACATGACAATGTTGGGAACAAGGTGTTTAGTCACATAATTTTCACTTATGGTACATGCACTGTCCCAATGTTGAGGGGAAGGGAGCACCCAAGATTCATAGATGCCCATGGTCAAAAGGAATGACAGAAGAGGGTCCACAAAAGCTCACAAAGTTTTATTAGTAAATTACACACTGGGCATGGAAATTGATATGTCAGTCCCTGACCTCCTACCTAAACAGACAGCAGTGGGTTTTGGAAAAGGAATGGGATGAAAGGTGGGGTGACAGGGGGGATGGAGAAAGAAAGAAAGAAAGAAAAAGATCACCAGTCCTGCCTGCAGCACCAGTCCAGCTGATGGGGTGTGCTGGGGCGCACACCCAGGCTTTGTGGGGGTACTTTTTTATAGATAAGTTTTTCCCGCCCTAGAGATAAGTTTCTTGGCTGTCTTGTGCTTATCTCCAGGAGCCAGAACAAGGACCTTTGTCTCAGACATCACTTCCCTCCCTCCTATGGCCCCTTTCCCAGCCACAACAATCCTTGGCTGTTATTACCAAAAATCCTTGATTGGCTCAGCTTTTGGAGTTTGCTGCATACACAAGCCCCCGTATCTTCCAAGCTTCCACAGTATGGAACATTTTACCCCTGGCTTAATTGTCTTCCATGGGGCTGCTGTGGAATTGGCAGCAGGGGATGTTACCCTTTCACAGGGACAGCCTGGTGATTATCAGACTGAAAAAGGAGGCAGATGCCACAGCTAAAGGAAAAGTCCCATGTTGGGGGCTGTCCAGCCCACATTCCTGCTTCTAGCAGGGCAGCTGGCACAGAGTGTTCAGGGCAACAGGCAGCTGAGTTTTGAGTATTCCTGGGATGGTGACTCCACAGTCTCTCTGGGTGATCTGCCCAGGTGTTTGACCACCTAAACAGAGAAGTTTTTTCTTACGTTAAAATGGAATTTCATGTGTCTCAGTTCTTCCCCATTGGCTCCTGTCACTGTGCACCACTGTCACTGACTATCACTCTTCTTTACTCCCTCCATCCATTGAATATTTATCCACATGAATAAGATCCCTCTTAGCCCTTCTTCTCCAGGCTGAGCAGTCCCATCTCTCAGCCTCTCCTCATATGACAGGTGCTCCAAGCTGTCTCCATGGCCCTTCAGTGTGTGCTTGTCTATCATACTGGGGAGTGCAGCACTGAGCTCAGCACTCAGATGTCTCTTGCCAGGGCTGAGCCAACAGAAGGTCCATCTCCTCCACCTGCTGGCAGATGTGCCAGCAGCTCTACCTGATGCAGCCCAGAAGGCTGGTGGTCACCGCAGCAGAAGTGAACTGATTTTTCCCAGGATTCCAGGGAAAACCGGGGGAAACAACTTTTTCCCAGGAACAGCTTTTCTGCCAAGTTGTTTTCCAGCAGTTGCTGGATTTCATGAACTTTGTGCTGCACCACTTCTCCAGCCTGTCCAGGACCCCCTGAATGGCAGCACAACCCTCTGCTCTGAGCTGCTCCTTGTGGGTTTGTATCACCTGCAAACTGCTGGGGGTCTGTTGCCCTGGTCATTAGCAAAGACATTGAACAGTGCTGGCTCAGTATCAACCCCTGAGCACACCACTTCCTAGCCTGTCCACTGGCTCTAGCTGGACATCATGGTGCTGGATCATGATCCCTGAGTCCCACTGCTGAGCCAGGGCATTAGGTTTGGGTTTCCCTTAGTAAATCCATGCTGAATACTCCCAAGCACCTTCTTGTTCTTTTTATGTTTGGGAACAGTTTCCAGGTCTATTTGTCTCATCACCTTCCTGAGGTTTGTGGTGAGGCTGGCTCTCCTACAGCTTTCCTCATCTTCCTCCTTGCTGTTCCTGAAGACAGGAGTGATGTTCAGGCCTCAGGATCACCACCACCATTCACAGGGCATTGAGAGTAGCCTCTCTCTGACACCTGCCAGCTCTCCTCACATCCAGGAATGGATCCCAGCATGGAGTCCTGTACACCCACATTGTTTAAATATGGGGTTCCCCAACCTGGTCTTCCTCTGCTGAAGGACTGAGTTCTGATCTGTGGGGTTCAGTGCCACTGAGTGTTGTTGTTTCACCTATCACCAAGTCAGCCTTTATAAAAGCTGAACCCATGCCACAGTAACCTGGTTTTCAGGGTGGGGAAGGATTTTTACTCCAGCATTCTGTGCCAGCAGCCCTGCTGGGAGTACAGCCCTTCCCTCTCCAGCAGGCAGGGGCTTGCCCAGCACCCTGCTCCCTGCCCATCCATGCAAGAGCTTTGATGCCATCTGAGACACAGCAGCTTCCCCTGGCAGCCAGTGCCCTCCTGGCTTCCACATCTCCCTCTAGGTGGATGAACAGCACAGTGGTTCAGGCAACTCTGACAAGAGCCCTGATGTCAGCCCTGCTGTACAGATCTGGAGAGCTGTTCTGGGTTACACATTTCCAGGAATGGAGGATCCTGGGCTACATCTTACCAGGAGCAAAGAGTATCAGCTGAGCTGAGAGTGGACATGATTGACACAGCAATCAGTGGCTGCACTCCTGCACGTACACCAGAGGTGGAGCAGGCTATGAGTCAATCACTTTATAAAAATCTGTACAGCCCATTTCACTCTCCTGAAGAGCAGCACAGCAGTGATCTCCCCTAAAGCACAGAATCACAGGATCAGTTGGGTTGGAGAAGACCTCCAAGATTACCGAGTCCAGCCTTGACTGAACACAACCATGTCAACTAGACCATGTCACTGAGTTCCACATCCAGTCTTTTCTTAAACACCTCCAGGAACGGTGACTCCACCACCTCTCTGGGCAGCCTGTTCCAATGTTTAATCACCCCTTCTTTGAAGAAATTCCTGTTGATGTCCAAGACATGAACCTCCCCTGGCACAGCTTGAGACTTGATGCAGCTTGAGCAGGGACAAAGTTACTCCTCAAGACTGAGACCATTCACCCAGCATCTGATATCCCCAGCAAGGTAAGTGACAGTGTTCCTTAGGCCCAGAGTTATACCATATTCTAGTGACATTATCCAGCTGTTGTTACAAGTATAAGAAGTAGCAGTGTATCGCTGTGTGAATCATCATTTAAGTCATCCTCAAGTCACAAATTCAGCTATTGCCCTGTGGTGGAGTTGACTTTGGCTGGAGGCCAGGTGCCCATCAAGCTTCTCTATCACTCCCTTCCTCAGCTGGAAAGGGAGAGAAAAATGATGGAAAATTACTTATATAGATTGAGATAAGTCAGTTTACCAAAGCAAAAGCAGAAGTTTGCTCAAGCACAAGGCAAAGAAAAGAAAGAAATAAAATTATTCTCTACTTCCCATCAGCTGCTTCCCAGGAAGCAGGGCCTCGGCAACAGAGCAGTTGCTATGGAAGGCAAACATTGTAAAAAATAAATGCACCCTCTTTCTCCTCATTTTCATAGCTTTTCTATCTGAGCTGATGTCATATGGTATGGAATACCCTTCTGGTCAATCTGAGTCAGCTGTCCTAGCTTTGTGCCCTCCCAGGATCTGGCCCACCTCCAGCCCCTTGATGGGTGGGGAATGTTGGAGAGGCAGTGCTGGTGCTGTGCCAGCCCTGCTCAGCAGGAGCCAAAACTCTGGGGAGTTACCAACACCTTTCAGCTACCAATGCAGAGCACAGCCCTGTGAGGGCTGCTGTGGGGAAAATGAACTCCATCTCAGCCAGACCTGATACATACCCAGTCACCCTTTGATTACCATTTGATTTTCATTCAGATATCAATTAACCATGTGTTATCACCATTTGTTCATCACTTGATCACTAAAAGCCTTTTTGTTAATCCCATGAAGATTGCTCTTAATGCAGTGACAGGTGAAAGGAAACAGCAAAGCCTGGCACTGCAGGAAATTCCTGGGAAGCATGGAAGAACCTAATTACACACTATCTGAGAACAGGAAAAGCATCCTGTTTCTTTGAAAGCTGCAAACCTTGAGGACACTAGCAGACTGTCAGGCTGACGGATCTATTACAAGCCTGCAACCGGGTTGTGTGTGAAGGACTGAACAAAGATTCTCACACTAAGTGTATAAGTTCTGTCTTAACTCTGCAATAAACAGATTCATTTTGCTCTCAGTTGTGAGTCTCATTTTCATCTGCTACAGACAGGTACTGTGTGTAGGCACGGTATGGTGTAGAATGATGCTGATATGATCTGACACATGAAAACAAGAGAGCTCTGATTTAATTATCCCACGCTGGGTTTGCAAATAACATCAATATGCACTGTCTGTTTCCAGATGTCATTTGCAGGAGAAACTAGCCTGTACGGGTTAGAAAGTGTAATCACCAAATGCATTCTAGAGAGACAGAGCAGCTCCATGTATGCCCTACAGCAACCAGCAAGTGCCCTTTGTGTACAAAGGTGTGCTGATTTTGGCTGGGGTAGAGGTAGATTTTTTTCGCAGTGGCTGTTCAGAGGCTGTGTTTTGGATTTGTGTTGAGCACAAGGTTGATAATACAGAGATGTTTTTGTTATTACTGAGCAGGGCTTTGCACAGAGCCAAGGCCTTTCCTGCTTTTCCTACAGCCATGCTGGTGAGGAAGCTGGGTGTGCAGGGGAGGTTGGGTGGAGACACAGCCAGGACAGGTGACCCAAACTGACCAGAGGGATATTCCAGAGCATATGACATCATTCTCAGTATATAAAGTGGGGGGAAGAAGGAGGAAGGAGGGAATGTTTGGAGTGATGGTGTTTGACTTCCCAAGTCACTGTTAAATGTGATGGGGCCCTGCTCTCCTGGAGATGGCTGAACATCTGCCTGCCCATGGGAAACAGTGAATTAATTATTTGTTTTGCTTTGCTTGTGTGTGTGGCTTTTGCTTTCCCCATTAAGCAGTCTCTATCTCAACCCATGAGTCTTCTGGCCTTTACCCTTCCAATCCTCTCCCTGATCTCACTGGTGGGGGAGTGAATGAGAGCTGCCTGGGCCCTGGCTGGGGTTACACCATGGGCAATAGGAAACCCTGCTAAGTCGACACCCAGTTTCCACCCCCCTGTAAATACCTGTGGTTGCCAAGTTACCGTATGGCCAAACCCAAGCCACAGTGGTGCCACTGTACAGCTCACCTTTGGTACAGAAAAACTCAGGTACTGGATCTGATTCCTGCCTGGTGATGTCAGTAGAGATGGAGACCTTGGAGCAGAATAGGCAGCATTAGTCAGGAAAGTTTTCTAGCATCAGAAAAGACGACAGGGAGCACAAGTATCCCAGCACCCCAAAAGAGCCTGTTGCAAAAATTTCTCTTGCTTCCTGTTGATTCCAAGTTGAAAGAGAAAACTTGCCTAGGAAAAAGCAGTGTAAGGCTCAAGGTCAACAGAATCACTTCCAGCCACTGAAGGTGTTATTAAGGGCCCAAGAGCAAATGGAGGCAGGGGCTCTGGAGAAGGTTTCCTGCAGGTGACCCTATCTCATCTCGTCTTGATGAGATTTATGTGTCTGCAACAGGTTGTGCATCAAGATGGTATCCTCATCACCAAAAGATATTTCAATGCACATTTTAAAAAGCAAAGCAAAAATTAGCCAAAGCTATGCACATCCACCACATTCCCAAAATAGCAACCAATTTCTTGTTACCAATGTCCTCCTCTGCAAGACTTTCCTCCAGCAGACACAAGAGCAAAGCACCTGATAAAATGACCACTGTTCTGGCATAGGAAATGCAGAGGCAGCAAATAGATTTAGTCACAAGGAAGGTAGTAAAGCTTTGTAACTTAAAACCTTAATAGCAGGGTTTTATTTATGTTGAAATATAGGTGAGGGGTACATTTATGCCATACATAGAAAGTATATGAACCAGTGCTCAGCACTGTGCCCAGGAGCCCCACATCAACCTTTGGGTCCAGGATTCACAACTTGATTCACAACTGCACAAAACATGTCAGGACCCATTGTGTGGTGCAGCATGGCCCACACCCAAAATACAGTAGCCTGGTTCACCCAGTGTTGGCAGTGATCCCTCCTCCAGGCTATTCCCCTTTCCCTGAAGTCATACCCAGGAGGAGCCTGTGCCAAGGCCATCACAGGCAGAGCAGCACCAGTGAGGGGAAGGGGCAACCATTGTCCTTGGGTGTCTCCCAGTATAGGTGAAGCCTTCATGCTAACAAGCCACAGCAGGTACCATGCCCCCTAATCCCTCTGCAAACTTCCCCTGCCTGTCCTGCCCTTGAAGAATCCAGCCTCATAGCCTAGAAGCACCCATGAAGTCAAACTCACACCACCAGTACTGCCATGAGTGTACCGGCACCAGTTAGAAGCCAATGCTTGTACTTACAATTCTGTATACTTTTACTAGCAAGACAAATTTTCAGGACCATGTAAGTATCAGCCCCTTGATATCAGGGCTATCAGAAACCACACCAGGGAAGAAAGTGTTAGGAGGACCTTGGCTGAATGAAGGATGTCAATCTGCATCTGAAGGAAACCAGCTGCATCACAGAAACCTGAAAAAGCTGTAGTTACGTAAGAATGGCTCACAGGTAAATAAGGTGTTGAGCCAAAGAAAACTTGTATGTTCCTCATGAAAAAACAAATTAGGCACTCTAATAGCATAGGTGGAACCATCTAAAATTGGATGAGTATTCAACACACCCCACTGGGTGCTTCTCAAGAACTGCTGACTACCCATGTTCCTATTGCCTTAACATTAACGACTATTTCAGCATTTGACCCGTGGTTCTGCCATTTGTCATTGCTGGATTGGTAACCTGTCCTTGAAGATGGCTTTAAGCTCTAAAACCTGGATGCAATACCAAAAGTCTTTTCTTCCATGGCTCTTCACTATCTCTGCCTTCTGAAAATGATACCAGCAAAGGCCAAACACTTCACTCTGCAGCTTCTCTTGCCTCCACCTGAAGCTCCTGCTCTGCCATGCACCAGTCAGTGCAAAGGCCCATTTCAAGCAGAATTGTCATTTGTTTGCTTTAGACATTTGCTAACAGTTTCCAACATCCTGTTTACCTTTTTATCTGGTGCTGCCAACTGGGTGGAAGCATGGAGAGGACCAGTCAGGGTGATTGCAGGACACTCTCAGTTGGGTTCCACCCATCACTGGTATTGGACAGCAGCAAACAACACCTGTGTGACCAGGTGGATGATTTGCTCAGCCTGGTGGCACAGCTAAAGAGAGGAAGCAGGATGGTTAAGGAGCATCAGGGAGTCTGAGAAGGAGACAGGCTGGTATACCCTGCCTCCCTGAGACAGGAAGAACCACCAGACCAAGGGTCCCCTGTGTCTTCCCCCCAGCAGGCAGAAAACAGTAGTTCCAAAGAAATGAGTAGATAGATAAAAGTAAAGTCCCCGCTTGGGCAGCAGATGAAATCCCTCCCTGTCCACCTCACTCTTCCAGGTGCCTCTGTACAGTATGTTTGGGGCTCTGGAGGTGGAATGCCAGTCAACGTGTGATGAGGATGAAAGTCCAGCTACACCAGAGGTGTTGACAGGATCAGAAAGGCGTAAACAAAACATCACAACCTTCTCCATGAGGAAGATGGGTTGTAGTTCTGGATGATTCCTTTCTGAGGGGAACAGTGGGTCTAATTAGCTGGATAAATGCTCCTCTTAGTAAAGTCTGATGCCTCCCTGGGGTCCAGGTTCAGGACAACTCCAGGAAACTTCCTAGCCTGGCATAGCTCTATTACCCATTACTGGTATTCCATGTGGGTGGCAGTGGAGCCACAACATCCCAATCCAAGGGTCATCCAAAAAGACTTCCAAAAGCACCTTGGCTTGCTTGATAAGGGAATGTGGAGCACATAATTCTTCCTCTATCCTTCCAGCTGCTGGCAAAAACAAGAAGTAAGAAACAGATGGACCAGTCTAGTTCATGGCTCTGTGGCTGGTGTCACTGCCAGAATTTTGGTTTCTTTGACAATGGAATGGCCTACATGGCCCCAGGTTTGCTGCCATCAAATGAGATTCACCTTTCCCAAAAGGAGAAGGGGTTCTTTGCTCAGGAGCCAGCAGGGCTCATTGATAGAGCTTTAAACTAGACATGCCAGGAAAGAGGGATAGTATCAGGCTTGCCCATGACAAGCTGTGGGAACACACACCAAGGTTAAAGGGACAGAGTGTTAATGAGGGCCCTCAGACAAGCAGCTCTAGAGGCGTTGACCGCATTGAGAACATTGTAAATCTTACAGAGATGAGCCAGGGACACCTGGGATAAGAGAAGCAATCAGGGAAACACCAGGGAGATACCTCAAAGGAATGAAGGGGTGGCCCCCTAAGAAGGTGACAGAGCCGACAGCCCAGCTGAAGGACCTCTACACCAATGCACACAAAGAACATGAACTGGAAGCCACCGTGCTGCTAAAAAGCTGTGACCCACTTGCCATTGCTGAAACTTGGTGGGACAGATCCCATGACTGCAGTGTGGCTATCAAGATGGAAACCTTGTGGTTGGTGTCACTACAGGCCACTGAAGAAGGGGAGCCAACTGATGAAGCCTTCCTGCCCCAGCTGCAGGATGCATCACACTCAGAGACTCTTGTCCTTCTGGAGGACTTCAACTACCCCAACATCTACTGGGAAAGTAGCACAGCAAGCTGTGAGCAGTGCAGGAGAATCCTGGAATGCATGAAGGGCAACTTCTTGGGCCAGGTAATAGACAGCCCTGCCAGAGGGGATACGATGCTGGACCTGATGCAGTGAGCATGAATGCAGTGAGCTAATCTGGGACATCAAGATTGGAGTCAGCCTGGGCCACAGTGATCATGCAGTGGTAGAGCTCACACTCCTGTGGAATATGGGTCAGGCAAAGAGTAAAATCAGGACCCTGAATTTTAGGGATAATAGGACCCCCTGGACACTAACCTCTGGAACAAGGCAGCAGAACAGAGCTGGCAGATCTTTAAGGATGCTTTCCATAGAGTGCAAGAGCTCTTGATCCCCAGAAGCAAGAAATCAGGCAAGGAGGAAACTGGCATGGCTGAGTAGGAACCTGCTGGTCAAACTACAGGGCAAGAAGCAAATGAACAGACAGTGGAAGCAAGGACAGGTAACCTGGGGAAAGTATAGGGACACGGTTTGGTTGTGTAGACATGGGGTGAGGAAGGCCAAGGCACAGCTGGAACTGAACCTGGCGAGACTCAGAGAATAACAAGGACTTTTACAGGTTTGTTAATCAGAAAAGGAGGTTCAAAGAAAGAAGCAAGGCCATGAAGCTGGTAACAAGGGATGATAAGAAGGCTAAGGAACTCAACAAATTTTGCCTCAGTCTTCAAGAGAAACCTCTCTTCCACATCTCTCAAGTGGATGGACAACAGGGTGAAAACTGAGGGAACAAAGTGCTTCCCACTATAAGAAAAGATCAGGTTTGTGAGGAACCTGAGGAGCCTGAACATAGAGAAGTCTATGGGACTCAACAAGATGCCTGCCAGAGTCCTGAGGGAATTAGCTGATGTAGCTGGAAAAGGGGAAACGTACCCATCTTTAAAAGGGTTAAAAAGTAGGACCCTGGGAACTACTGACCTGTCAGCCTGGGAACACCATGGAGCAGATCCTCCCAGAAGCTGTGCTAAAGCACATGGAGAACAGGGAGGTGATTCAGGACAGCCAGAACAGCTTCACCGACAAAAAGTCCTGCCTGACCAACCCAGTGGCCTTCTGTGATGGGTGCATTCATCTGTGCACAAGGGAAGGGCTACAGATGTCAGCTCTCTGGACTTCTGTAAGGCCTTTGACAAGGTACCCCACAACATCCTTTCTAAATTGGAGAGATATGGATTTGGTGGGTGGACTGTTCTGTGAATAAGGAATTAGTTCAATGGTCACATCCAGCGGGCAGTGATCAATGGCTCAGTGTCCAGACAGAGACAGAGTGGTATCTCTCGGGGGTCTGTGCTGGTACCAGTACTGTTTAATATCTTTATCAATGACACAGATACCAGAATCGAGTGCACCCTCAATAAGTTTGCAGATGAGACCAAGCTGAGTTGTGCAGTTGACACACCTGAGGGACAAGATCCCATCCAGAGGGGCCTTGACAGACTTGAGGACTGGGCCCATGGAAACCTCATGAGGTTCAATGAGACCAAATGTAAGGTCCTGTGTATGTATTGAGGAAACTCCCAATATTTATAAAGGCTGGGGAACAAATGGCTCAAAAGCAGCCCTGCCAAAAAGGACCTGAGGGTGCTGGTAGATGGGAGTCTGGCCATGACCCAGCAATGTGCACTGACAGCCAGATTGCCAATTGTATCCTGGGTTGCATCAAAAGCAGCAGGGCCAGCAGGGTAAGGAAGGCAATTGTCCACCTTTGCTCTGCTCTTGTGAGACCCTCCCTGGAGAACTGCATCCAGCTCTGGGGTGCCCAGCACAGGAAGGACAACACAGATCTGTTAAAGTGGGGCCAGAGGAGGGCCTGGAAGATGATTAGAGGATGAAGTCAGTCTCCTATGAAAACAGGCTAAGTTGTTCAGCCTGGAAAGAGAAGGCTCCAGGGAGACCTTATTGAGGCCTTCCAGTACTTGATGGTGTTCTATAAGGATGGGGACAAAGTTTTCAGCAGAAGCTGTTGCAATAGGACAAGGGACAATGGTTTTAAACTGGAAAAGGGTTGGTTTATACTAGCAATAAGAAGTTTTTACAATGAGGGTGTTGAAACACTGGAACAGGTTGCCCACAGAGATAGAGGGTAGATACCCAACCCTGCAAACTTTCAGGATAGGGCTGGACAGGGCTCCAGGCAACCTCATCTACCTGAAAATGTCCTTGCTCATTGCAGTGGCATTGGAGTAGATGAGATTTACACACCCCTTCCAAAACAAATTATTCTATGATCAGGATTATTTTTCCTATTTATGTTACTTTGCTTATATTAACAGTGGATTTCAGTTACCATTTAAAATACCCTGTCAGCTGTCAGTACCTTGAATAATTTTGTCTTAGCAAACTGTGTCATGCCTCTGTTCACTCTGCACAGCACAGGAGCTTGAGCAGCTCTTTGGAGCTTCACAGGGAACAACTTAGGGACTGCTGACACTATTTTCCATGCAGTACTGTCATGCTGAGCAAGCCAGAATTTCAGGATGAGCAATTTATCAACTGCCCATATTTATTCTGGATTGAATGGATTTCACTTTTGTCCAGAATACACAAGTTGGTTTCAGAGAGCAGTATGTACAAGGACTATGACCCAACAGTAAATTAATGCCCTACTAACACAAAAAAACCCATGAGCATCAACAGCATTACAGCAAACACCAACACCTAGGGGTGTGGAGCAGCCTTTGAAGTAGCAAAGGCCAGTGTTTACACATGAAAAGCCAGTACAGGCAGCATGCTCCACACACCTTTCCCATCTACCCCTTCTGCAGTGCAGCAGCTGAATCCTGTGCCCAGTCTCAGGCCCCTCACTACAAGGGGACACTCAGGTGCTAGAGCAGGCCCAGAAAAGGGCAATGGAGCTGGGGAAGGTCTGGAGCATAAATCTTGTGAGGAGCTGCTGAGGGAGCAGGGGTTGTTTAGCCTGGAGAAAAGGAGGCTCAGGAGGGAGCTTGTCATTATCTACATCTGCCTGAAAGGAGGCTGTAGCCAGGTTGGGATCCATCTCCTCTCCCAAGCAATCAGTGACAGAAGAGGAAATGGCTTCCGGCTGTGCCAGGTGCAGCTCATGTTGTACATCAGGAAGAGTTTCTTCACTGAAAGGGAGGTTATACACTGGAATGGGCTGCTCAGGCAAGTGTGGACTCACCACCCCTGGAAGTGTTAAGAAACAACAGGACATGGCATGACTATGGTTTAGCTGACATGGTGGTGTTCAGTCAAAGCTCCGACTTGATGATCTTGGTGGTCTTTTCCAGAGTTAATGATTCTATGATTCCATGATACTGTCTCCTCTTTCCACTACAAGCAAGTTTTCATACTCCTGCACTATGTGAACATCTACAAACTCACCACTATGTAGCTACTTCTCCTCCTCCCTCTACTCCCTCCAGCAGCTGCAGCTGCACCAGTCCTGGAACAGAGGGATAACCACATCACACAACATGGATCTCCTTGTGCCTGTAACACTTACCTAACAGCACATTATTGTCATTAAATGTTGCAGTGTAGAAATCCTTTGAATTTACCTCTTCAGAGTTAGAAAACAGATAAGACAGCTCAAAAGCTGCATCAAATATGCCTGCATTATGCTCCTCTCAGATTCTGAATCATGTCTGTGACAAAACCTTCCTCACATGCTGCTTTATTTGCGGCATACAGGTGTAGAGAATGAAAATCAGGATTCTTACAGACCACCTGCTGCATGCTACAGCTTAGCACTAGATGCTGTTGGATTCTACTTTTGGCCATTTTACCTATGGAATTACTCACTCACTCACTGCCAGCTTTACTCTGCTTAGTCTCAGCTGACTCAAGAACTGCTTTTTTCATTACTTCTTCTCCCCTACCCAACATCCTCTGCATCCATGGGAAAATAACTGCAGTCAGGGACCACAGAAGACAGCTTGAAATTCTGCCCTGCAACCCTTCTCTGGGGCAGAGCTGCTGGGCCACCACCAGCTGGAGCAGGCACCCAGCCAACACTACTAAAGACCAGCTCATCAGTAATCTCAGCCAGAAGCCCAACCCTGTGCTGCCCTGTGTCCCAATCATCCCACTCTGATATTTCAAAGCCCTTCCTCTTGTCCTGAGGAACGTAGCCATTTCATGGTCATATTTTCAGGTTAACACTTCATACACACACACAACATTTGTCTCTCCCCCAGCAATTTCCAATAAGTGACTGCTACCCCGATCATCAAGACATTTAACCAGGCACTGAATTCAGGACAAGAAAGGAAAGAACTCCTTACATATAGATGTAAGTTTAGGCAGATAAATCAGAATTTAACAAAACTCTTTAACCAGAGACACATAACAAAAATAATCTACAGATATAACTTTTTATTTACGTAAGCTGAAGATGTGTATTTGGCTCAGGACTTTTTATCCATGATTTTAAAGAGACTGACTGCAAATAATATAAAAAAATAAAAAATGTAAAATTAATCAATATTTTCAAAATTGTCACAAATTTTGAAAACACTTGTATAAATTCTGCAAACTTTGTGTACCCTTAAAGGGGCATAATTTAGTTACCATATATAATGATATTTGAAAATATTAGTACTTTACCCTAAAGTTTCAACATAGACATATTCATGGTGAGTGTAATTTCAAGAGGGTATCAAAAGTGATCATGGTTAGAAAAATATACATACTTTTGCTTCTGGAAAAGAAAAGGTCATTTGAAATATCCATCAAATAAAATACTAAATAAAGTCTCTCCACAGATTTTTTCACAGTCCAAGATAAAATGTATGTTTATACACAGCTTATGCAATCTGTCATTTTCAAGGTAGAGTCACAGTTTCACCAGTACAGAAGAACAAAACCAGTTACTACTCTCCAGACTGTTGGCTGCACCCATGTGTGATTGTTTAGGCAAGCCAAAAGAGCAGAGCCATACAGTGATACCCAAACCAATCATAAGAAAGGTAGAGAAAACGCAGATGCACAAGAGCAAAGGAAATCACACTGATAACAAGAACATTGAGAGGAATAGTGACCAATAGGAATAGACATGAACTCTTTAGTAGCATGCAGTAATTCCTACAGGAAAAAGAATCCCACCACACTCCAAGTATTAAAAGGACACTTTCATGGTGCTTTTCATTAATTTTCAGAAGTATTATTAAAGATTATTGTCTACTGGAAATAGCCTGGACTAAATTTGTTTCGGTGGATACGGTTTGTTGCTGTGCTTCAGTTCATGGCAGTGCTAAACTTCAGTTGCACACACACCACGCAAAACAACCCCAAACTTTCAGGGTTTTAAAAGGAAATGAGATAGGAAGAAATTTTCAAAAACATGTGCTTTCACTACCTGAGTGCATTGCAGTAGCCAGAAAAGCAAGATTTGGTTATTACTTGTTAAAATGAATTGTGGTGTGAAGAAGGAATTCAGAAGAGCAGCATGGCACTTGCAACAGTAACTGAAATTCAAGCTATAGTGACACATCAAGATCTGACATCCTTTACAGTGTCCTTATTACGTGTCAGCAGACCAGTATCTTAGCTGCAACTGAAACAGAACAGATGCAAATCCTAATGAAATAACCAAATCAAGAATATTACAATATTTCACAGTAATAAAGTCTATGGAACTACTGAACAGAAAAAAGCATGAAGGATAATAGCAGCATATGGTTTACAGTTTTTACTTCTCAGTTTATTAATATTAGTGGTGCACTCAGCAATGCATAAAGCAAGGAAAGAAATTCTGTCAAAACTGGCAATTATCTACCACGTCAACACTTAATTATGGTCATTGTAAACAGCTAACTCCTTTTTGAACTTAAATTGCAAAGAAAAGAATATTTACATATAATATATATGTATATAACCACAAAACCAAAATTAAGTTAAAACCTTATCAAGGAAATTGCATTTTGAGGAGACCATAATACAATATTAAATAGTACATGTCCAAAGATTTTGAAGGCATTGTGATTTTCATGCTTTCTTCCTCCAGTCATTTTCCCCTGGATTTTAATAGACTAAATACTTCATTTCAGAGTAAATAAGTGGAAATATTATAGAGCAGCTCCGGTAAAGAATAGCTCCACTACTGAAAATTGCTCGAGGCGTGGTGATCCAGGACTCTGACTTAAAGCAAAAATAAACAGCATACAAGGCCACAGCAAAGAAGTGGCCAATCAGTACCATGGGTTTAGGAGATAACCTGCATTAAAAATAAACAGATAAAACTAGTAAATAAACAGAATCAGAAAGAACTGAAAAATTTCCATTTTGCAAATACAGATCTCCATTCAAGATCACACACCCCCTTCTGATTCAGGCAGATCTGGTCCTGCCAACTTAACTGAAAAATACAAACTTGGTTCTCTTGGGCTGCTCCACACTCTACATTCCCTTCTACAGCACAGCCAACATACACTGCTGCTTTCTCTTCATTTCTAGTACTCTTTGTCTAGCTTATCTTCCCCCAGAGGAGTATTTTAAACAGGCTTTTCACTTTTAGCTCTCAGTCCAAAAGGAGAGAAATATAAAAGCATATATTCTCCTATGTTCAGAGCAGTAGGATTTACTGTGCATTCACAAGTTTCTGAGGGGTCATTCAAACACCTTCACAGCTAGAGGCTTCCCTGCTCTTTACAGCTTTTTATAGGAGACCTCACCCAACACTACTCTCAGCTTGTCAAGTAGGAAACATCTCACCAGCTGCCCTGCACCCCTCCACCTTATTCAAATTCCTGTGCCACCTACACTAGGGGCCACCGGCTTTTAGTGGCCTTTTTATGCAGGAAAAGAAAATAAAAAAAAGGAGTCAGCACTTAAAGACACAGTTTCTAATAAAGCTCCAACCTTTAGTATAACCTTAAAATCTACACTCATGTGGGCCATCCTCCCTGTGCTGAGCCATCTGATAGGGAGCAAAGCAGATCTCTCAGGGGCTCACAATAACCACTGCCAGCACAGTGAACTTACACTGAGAGCAATCCAACAGGACCTGAGACACATTCTCCTCCAAGTCTGAAGTAATGGAAACAGGCTTTCTTTAGCTGATGCAAGGAATCTACAAAATTAATTCAAATGAATAAATCAAATATAATCAATACATACTGAAACATTTTTCTGCATACCCAATACTGATATTAAATCTAGAACTTTGGTAGCTGTTGTGCTGTTCAATTCAGCTGGACTTTACACTGCTTTTATTTACACAAAGGATAGTCTTACAAATATCTACTTATTTTTGTATTAGCTATTGTTTTGTTTTGGAGTTTTTCTTTGGCTTGTTATTTAGCCCTACCTCCAGACTTGCCTTCACACTGCTAAAACTGTTTAAAAAAACTAGTCAGAGAACACAAGAAAACTTACTAAAATTCTTTGATTAATTTTTATATATATATATATATATATATATACACACACATATACATATACACACACACACCCACACACAGATATGAGATATGGATATCCTCTTCCCAGTCATATTTATCTACCAAGCTGTAATTAATCAGTTTATCTTTAAGATATATTTACCATCTGTGGCAGCAAAGAGTTCATAAAGTGCCTGGGCAAGAACATTCACTACAAAAGAATGAGATTTTTTTCTTGACCAGTAAAATGTTCTTTTCGCCTGAAAAAAAAAAAAAAAAAGGAAAAAAATATATTTCTGTTAGTAAATACAATGGAACATGCAAAAGATTCCCCAAGAGGTGAGGTGGCAAGAGTCATGTTCATGGACACATAAAAGGGATTTAGTGATATGCTAGACTGATTCCAAGCTAGGTCATTAAGGAATTTCTGAAACTTGTTGAACCAGTTATCCAGGCTCCTCTTACCTTAAATATATGAGGGAAAAGCTAGTTCCAGAGCATGTTTCATCTCATCCTACAGCAGGTGTCTGGGATACAGCTGAAACTTGAAGGATAGCTCAGCTAGTTCCCTCAATTGACTGGTAATAAATAGGAAATGACTGGAAGTCTGAAGTGACTAGCTGAGACCAAAGTATCTGCATGTGATAAGGTCCTGAACTGTCCTGACATTCAGGGTTCCTCTAAATGCTTATCAATTTTCAATTACACTTTTTGAATAATCTACTTTTTGTCTACAATTATACTACCTGTAATTTAGCCAAGGCAATATGCCTAATCCCATAAAAAGCAGTAAACAAAAAAAAATAATGTTATTATCTACTCATCAGAATGTTGGGACTAAGTATCACTGAAAGTTCACTGAAAGTTCACTTGCATGAACACTGATGGTGCAGATCCTGGGAAAGAAGGATCCTTTCTAACTTGCTACTCAGATTAATGCAGCAGGCAAGAGCCCAGTGGAGGCTGAGATGTCTCTTGAAAGACTGGTTACACAAGCTCATTATAGTGCAAGTTCCACTCACACAAGTGTAATGATTCAAACCCACCACATTTAGGATCAATCTGGCTAAAAATACCCTATTAAAATGGGAATATCAGGTTATCCTAGCAAAGCATCCTGACTAGACACAGCACACCACTCTCCCTAAGTAAAACACAGCAGGTCAGTGTGCAAAGTTTTGAAACGGCCTCTTGCCACACAGCACAGCAGTTACAGACCACAGCTCCACTGGTGAATGCCTGATGTCTGATTATTGTAGACAAAGCTTTGAAAACTGCTGTGCCTCACCAATAACTTACTTGTCCCTGAGTTGCATAAAACTTACAAGTGTGTCACTAAATTGCAGCAGAAGGTGTCTAAAATAAGTCCAAAATAAAGAATCACCTTAAGAACATCAGAATCTTCATAAAGGTCTGGGATATCCTGGAGCAAACTTCTCCATATTTTAACATCATTTAAAATAACACTCATTCCTCCACCAGTTAGAGGATGTCTTATATTATATGCATCTCCTAAAAGAAGAACACCTAGGTAGAAGAGAAAAAACAATAGGACAATGCACAACCATTATGGAAACTTAAAATTCAAATCCTCCGTAAAAAACATCAAACTTACTAAGAATTCATTCTCACCAGAAAATAAGATGTATAACAACTAGAAATCAAAAAACAAAAACCATGAAGTATGTCTTTTAATTTAAAGGCTTAAAACAGCTTTAAGATAATCAAGGTTAAACTATTTTTCCCCTATAGGTCTGCATGTTCATGTGTCAAAGAACGCACTTTTTAAGTTAATTTCTTTAATTTTTTTATCATTTTTTTCTTAGAAAGGCCACACTTTATAAGCTTGAGCAACTGAGTAAATTAAACTTACAGATAAAGCAGGCATTGATTTAACATCTGGTGTCAATGTAAATATTCCAGTTAAATTTTGCCCAAGGTACACGTTTTCAAAATATTATTTTTTATAGGAGATTTATGAGACAGTTGTACTGAACAACAAATATACGTCTAAGACAATGAAGTCATATGACCCAGAAGATGCTTATAATGCCTTTTTTCTTCCTTTTATTTCATAATACCCACCTTTCTTGTTTACAGCTGAAGGAGGCAAGAAGCTGGCTGGCATAGTCCTTAAACGATCATTCTGAACTGCTATTAAGAATGGTTCCTTTAAGTGATCTGCAACAACCAAATATTTTAGTCACAGTAGTTAGACAAAGACTCAAGTAATTTGTACACAATCCATTTTAATCTCTTTTTAGAGATATCACAGTCATAGAATGGTGTGGGTTGAAATGGGACCTTGAAGATCATGTAGGGCCAACCCCACTCTGCCAAGGGCAGAGACACCTCCCCTAGACCACACTGCTCAGAGCAGCCATCCAGCCAGGCCTTGAACATCTCCAGGGATGAAGCAGCCACAACTTCCCTGAGCAACCTGTTTTAGTGCCTTACCACCCTCAGTAAATAATTTGTTCCTAATATCTAATCTAAACCTACTCTCTAATTGAACCCATTCCCCCTTGTCCTGTCACTGATGCCCTTGTCAATAGTCCTGCTCCATCTTTCTTGTAGATTCCCTTCAGGTACTGGAAGGCCACAATCAGGTCCCCCCAAAGCCTTCTCTTTTCCAGACTGCACAAAGCCAACTCTTTCAAACTTCCCCATAGGAGGGGCCCTCCATCCCTCTGGTGAACTTGGTGGCCTCCTCTGGACCCATTCCAACAATCCAATGTCCTTCCTGTGCTGGGGACCCCAGAGCTTTATATAATCCTTCTGAATTGCTGATCTCACAGATATCAGCTGAACAAACTTGTGTGTGTTGTTGTGTGGTGTGGAACCAAAGAAGGGTCAATTGTTCCTGAAACAGTGACTGTGCACATGGAAGAAGCCACACAGTTCTATGAATTCAAGGAAATGTGTCTCTTTTTTTTTTAACATATTTAGATGTGACAATTCTCTAGAAGTCTTTCCAGACTTACCAGGTAGTTGTGGATGAATGGTCTCAATCATGTACTCTTTCAAATTTTTTGGCATTTCCCCTCGAATATCAACAAGGACCCGAGTTTCAGTTGAAGAAATCTTATAGATTAGCACTGGACTTGTTTTAGCTAAAACAAGTTCAGCATAATTAGCTTTAAACTGTGATGCATCCTTAAAAACAAAAGAAGGAGAAGAAAGATTGAGACTGATTAATGAAAGGGTATTAAACATCAGACATACAAAATAATTTTCTAAAACACTTTTAAATAAAATCCAGTATCATATTAAGTTTGTGTTATTATTATCTTAAATGAAGAAGTGTTTGTTTCAAAAAGAAAGTTCTAAATTCCAGTGTAGCAACAACTATTTTGCCAATACATTTTAGTATTTACTAGAATCACTAACTTAGCCACTTCACTTGAACATCTCACCAATATTTAATATATGCCATTGAAAACCTGTAATGTAATCAGTGCAGTAGTTTTCAGTAAGATAATTTTGTTTTCTTTTCATAAAGAAAGTGGTGGGAGGGAAAGAAATCCAGTATTCTAAATATAATTACTTGGAGACACCAACTGAAGAAGAATCATAGGGCCTTATATAATGAGGTCTTAAAGGAGATTCCAAAAGTAGACAAACTTGGGCAGTGCTAACTGGATTAGAGACCCAAAAAGTACCAAAGTTCCTATCAGTCAGTGTTCCCAGTCTAGTGAAAATTCTGTTTGCTTCGGTTCATTCTCCCTTAATTATTTTTGCTGTTAATGCATCACTTAATGCAGCAGACACACAGTGAAAGATGCAGACAGGATTTATACCTGGATTCTCTAACCACTCAGCTACCAACCCAGATTCCCAGTCCAAAACCAGGACACCACCTTCTCTCTTGAAGTTTATAGGTCCTGAAGGCAGCATGTAGCTGGTGACAAGGTACCCCACCTTCAGGCAGGAGCACAGTTTGGGCACCCTTACGGGGTAGAAAAGGTGGTTTGACTCACAACTGCTAGGATGATCTGAAACTTAAGCTTTTTACTCCCTGAACAAATACTGTAACTATTGTAAAAAAAAAAAAAAAGTAAAAAGGAGTGTTACAACTTAGGTACCAGTATCTTAACAAAAACCTACCTTCGAAACACCTACGTCCAGGGAAACAATTTTACCAGTTGGGCTCCAGGTTTACAATGGTGCCTGCTTCTGATCCAGAGCTTAGTGCTAAATAAGACATAGCACTAATATAAAGTAGTACTATGCGTGCTGTAAGATGCTGAAACATTTTTTCATTAAAAAAAATAAATTCTATGAACTGGTTTAGTGAGTCCAGAGCTCAGATTAATGTAGTTATGCTGAATCACAGCCCATTTTCTCAAACACTCCCTTGTTCAACTGTATGCTTAATGTTAGCCCTGTACTCTTAAAATCAGAAATCTAACTTTTAACAACTATATTCACTTTAAAAAACAAAGCCAAGTAGGCTCAGAGATATACAACTGTTTTAAGAGTTGAAAATCTAATCTGTAACTGCACCTAATATCTTAAGTCTGACACAGTAAGAGGTTCAACTATCGTAGAGCTGGGACTGAAGATGCATCAACACTTTAAGAGTTAAAAACATAGAACAAAAAATTTCTAAGCACTTCAAGCACTTCAAAGGGACACAGAAACTGACAGAACAGCTGGATAAATACCTAAAAGCACAGTTCTAATTGATTCTGTTGGAAAAGGAAATGAACATCCACATACTTCGTGAAATTCAGACCCACATTAGGAAGCAGCAGCATAGTGGTTTATAGAGTGTTATACATAAAACTTACCTTCAAAATGCAACCAACAAAATGAGATGAAACAGTAACTTTGCTGGATATCAAGTTTTTCCTGAATTTGGAGAAAAGTCCATCAGCTACAACTGTAAGTGGAGCATGAAGTTCCTGCAGCATAAATTAAAAATAAAGATATGACACTGTTAATTTTGCTTCAGAACAATGAGAAGATATTCCCAGATCTCCTTTGCAATCGTAAATTGCATGCTTTAAAATGCTTTAAAAAACAATAAACATCTAAGAAGATCACAGGCCATATTAACAACATATGTATTAAGAAATACTGTGGGGTTTGCCTTCCTTGTATTCATACTTATCTATTTGTTACACAAGCTGATCTAACAATAAACTCCAGCTTTTTTAGACGTGCATTCAGAAAACACAGCTATGGGAGCTGTGTAGAAACTTAGATTAAAAAAATAAAATAAAGCGGAGTATTTGCTCCCTTCAGGCTGTAATGCTCTTCAGAAGAAAAAAAAACAAAAAAGAAGAATTTCATATGCATAAGCAACTAAAAAAACCCAAATCAAAGTATAACAAACTGACAAGCTGTAGGCACACAGACTCCTCTTTAAAAGACCAAGCAGGGAACTCTGAGCCGTTCTGAGTCTACTTAGGAACTATAACAAATAGTATATATATGGACAAAATACAAATCTGAGTAAACTGATCAGGTTCAGCCTGAAGGTCTGTGCAAATTCTTAATGTTTAACACATACATTGTTCTTGAACATAAGCAAGTAATTCCAATTACTAAAACGTATTTTCATGCCTTTTACTTTTATGGTCATATAACAACATTATTATACTAGAAAGCATTTAAAGGTTGGTGTTTCCTTCTACCTACAGCTTTCTCACTGTCAATACGTTCAGTGATTGAACTTCAAATGACAATAGATTTACAACAAGCATTAGTCCTTAGCTTTCAGTGATTTTACATGCTTGGCATAAGCAGTAAAAAGTATTTCTCCTTTTAAGCTTTCAGTTTGTAAGTAAGGCAAAAAAAAGCACACTGTGTTTCTTTAGTACTCCCAGGAAATCCTTTACTATTGTATGAATCAGTCACTCTTTGAGTGAGTTCCTCTATGAGCAGTTGCCACCAATATTGGAGTGAATTCATAAAATCATAGAATATTCTGAGCTGGGGGGGGACTCACAAGGATCATCAAATCTGACTCCACTTGGTCACACAAACCTTAACATCTTTTGCTGTGTGAAGGCAAGTTGGACAAAATCAGATGAGAGTAGATGTGAGTAAGATACAACATGTTTTATGGTGTCTGTGCTCATAGAAGTGAGCTCCTGAGTTAACAAAACGTCTTTCCTATGGGAATAGTTTGGATGGTTTCCTAGGAATAGTTTGGATGATTGCAAGCTCTAATTATTCCTGCAGTTAGACCAAAGTCACCTGTATATATCAGTTTGCTGCTGTCTAATGAGTGGAACATTCATGCTACAATTTTTCCACAGTCAATGCAATAAACCTTGAGTCTATTCAGTTGCCTAGTTTTGAAAAAAAAATTAAGTTGACCTTTAGCATACTGGCTAATTTGAACCTCATTTAAGAGAATAAAAACCTCACAGGTAATGTGGTAGAGAATGTAGGATGGAAAGAACAGAAAAACACAAACACACAACACTGATCAGCTTCCTTTCTTTATAAAAGCAGGCTACAGAATGTAAACAGGCTTGAGTTTGGGGTTTTTATTCAGCTAAGAGCTTCCTAGCTGTAAAAACTCACAGGTAGGGAAACACAGGAAATAGAAATCTTAAATGGAAATTTCTTATACCCTAGATTTCTAAAATCAAAGGAGATCATAGCCAGCAAATGAAACAGCTCTTTCCAGCCACAGAACTTTAGCATTCAGAGAGAAACAAGAATTTGTTTATCCTCAGTATACAGACAGGAAACTTAAAGCCTTTAGAAGAACATCCAGACTTTCAGGACAGATGCAGGCTAGAACACTGGTCACCCTACTGCTGGTCAAATAAGTCACACTTAAAATTACAACAACATCCATAAGTGTGTGAAGCTTAAAAACAGAACTCAAAACAAAATATGCACATTCCCCTTCTACCCCTCAAACAAAATAAAGCAAAAACATCCTTCTATGTTGCTGGATGATAAAGTCAATTGAATTTAGGAAATAAACCCCAACAAACACCCTTCCCCCTCCAAAAAATCCTCCTCCTCTCCAAACTCCCTGTCTTTCCCATATGCATGATTCAGTGGTTTATTCTCCTAGAGTGGATTTCCTAATACAGCTTCATTCATCTTACATGACAGGTAAGACAGACCAAGGAACACGACTTGGAACTCACTCCAACTACCTCAAGAGGGCTCAAGGACGTTGTTACTTCTCTGCTCTCCTAGAGAGAGCAGAGTTACTTGTCTGCAGCACTTAGCCATCAAGTGGGCTGAAATGGCACTTGCCTGAGGGCAGTCTAAAACCAGCTTGCTCCCCTACAGCTTTGGCAAGTACTTTTAAAAGGCTCTCTCCTATACGGTTCTATGCCACCAGTCCCATTTCTAACTGACTTAGAGATGGAAAGATGTTGTCAATAATCCTCAGAGCAGGATCTTCCAGCTACTCAGGAACTTTCTCCATCTAGTACAGAGGGGAGCAGGGCATAGGCAGGACATTCCCATCTTTCCCATCAGAGTACATTTACATAACTACAGGCAACAAAGGAACTGCAAGGTCCACAAAGAAGATTACAAATTTGGTTTTCCTGAGAATAGGCAGCATATCCAGAACTTCAGTACAGGAGTTCTACCCAGACTGGTCTTTCCTAAACTTTTTAAGTTCACACAGTTTCACAGCATTTAGCCAGCAGTTTAGCATTGAAGTATGCCAAAATTATCTTTCTGTCATCCAAGAAATGAGAAGACAGAGCTTTCACTATGAATAGGTAACTTTTTCAGTCCCTCACTAGACGATGGAAGGATATGTGGAAGAACCACTACACACAGCCAAAGCACAAATCTTAATACATCATTTTTTTCACCAGGAACTCTCAAAAGATTTTTAACTCCAGACATATGACTAATGAAATAAACAATGAACTGAATTCTCCAGAGAATCTGAAAGCAGAAGCTTCATAAGAAGTTATAACAAGAATTCCCATATTCCCAGACTGTATGCACTAGAAAATAATCTCCCTTTATTCAATCTTTTGCTTTCTTGATAACTACATTATTTCTGTACCAGTGCTCTGAAATACAAGTTTTTATAAAATTATATATATAAAGCAACCCTCAATTTTATCAAGAGTTTAAGAAAGATTGTAACTGAAAACTCTTACCTTAGTGTCTCCAGTCTCTTTGTCCTTGTACTGAACACCCACAACGCAGTCATCTTCCTCAAGTAACTGTAACACGGTCCCTTCAATGAATTTTGCACTGAAATGAAACAGAGGGGTTAAAACAGAAGAGGATTAATGATGCCAGCATTTCAAGGCACTAGACACAGAAAGAAAACCAAATTTTCAACAATGTTGTCTCTGCCAACATGGTTTAAATTTTGCAAAAAAAAAAAAAAGGATTCTTGAACACTTTCTGAAGCCACGTTAAATGTCAAAAAATGTTGCTCATAAATTTCACCTTGACATTACATTTGGTTTGATATCTGAATATGCTAAAGACCGTACTGTTTATCATAAACACCCTGCCCCATACGTGCCCCATGGCCCTGTGAGAGATGCTGAGAGGAGTTTCACACATAATAATGGTCAGAAATCAGAGAGACAGACAACTGAGTCATCCCTGCTAAAAGCTAGGAATCTCTGACAGTGCAGGTGAGACCTAACTCCAAGAATTAAAGAACAGGAGCACTTAAACCCTTAACATGAACACTACATAAAAGTCAGGCACATAATTCTCAGAGCAGTCCAAACTAACCTAATCTGTTTAGGACAAAGATATCTAGCTTGTCACCTCAGGAATTCAGGACAGAGTTTTGGTTTTTTTCTATTTCTGCTTTTAAAGTTCTGCTAACACTTATGTATAAGTGGGGTATCTCTTGCTTCTATCTGCCAACCAGAGCTATTTTGAGTTCAGAAATTAAACCTCTGTAAACTTACATTCTTTGTTGGGTCTGAGCTACTAGACCTGATCACAGCACTTCAGACTTAGCAGCCTGAAATGGGAGACTCTGTCTCTCCCACAAATATTCCACTTCCAGATGGAATTCCACAACTTTAAGAACTGAGCTGAAGATGCACGTGAGAATACAACAGCTTGCTATTCTAGGCTCTTAAAAGGAATACAAGCTGTTCAATTAATATTTTTCTTCCTGGCATCCAGCACAGACATTTCACAGCACATCGTAACTGGCTTAATTTGCCAGGCAACAGGCAAGTTGGCTGTATCAAAAGATGAATGGTTATGAGTGAGCACACAATAAAGACCTCACCAGCAAGGGACTGCAACATGTCAGGGAATCAGAAATCTAGATCATATCAGCTCTAGGTTTCTTTTAAGCTGTCATTTCAGATACCTAAGTAGTCACTTTTTCTTCTCATTCTCATCTACTACAAGTGACTTTATAATTATATGTAATTAGTCTATTATTATAAACTAATGATGCCCTACCTCTTCCTGCTGCAAAAAGAATTTTACATATCTGAAATACATTCATATTGCCTAGTGCTTATAAAAAGGATTTACTAATCAGTAATAATGATCCCCTGTATCTTCAAAAGCTCTGTAATAAAACTCAAAATAATAAACTCAAACTCTGTAATAAACTCAAAATCTTCTGGCACTCTCAAGATTCTTGATCTTTCACTGCACATAAACATGCAGTTTTCTATGCCACAAATTAAATGGCAAGCAAGCATACAGAAAATAAACATTCAAGAGTCTGTGGAAAATGGGAAAGAAAGTGGGAAATTTAATTCAAGTCACAAACATGATTTTTTTCAAGTTTCTGCTTCAAAGACTGTGTACAGCTACTGGAATTTTTCCCACAAGTTGAGCACTTAGATGCCCAAATTTCATTGCATCTAGAGCCTCAACAAGGCTTTAGCTTTCAGAGCTAGTGAACACAGTAACCATTAATTTTAACTGTGCTACAGAGCTGCCATCTTTAGTGCCACTTTTAGTTCCATATGATATAACAAATATGAAAGCAGAAAGCAATTTTCCAGCTCAGAATAAAGAAGTTAGGTAAAAACATGAAAATTATGATATTCTTAGGGGAAAAATTATTTAGGGGGGAAAAAAGACAAAAAAAATATCACCACCTAGAATCTGTTCTATTTCAATAAAAGTTTACTTCTCATCTCTTTTATAGAAGAAAGAAAACAGCTAAGAGAAAACACCAGATTTTTCTTTTCATTATGAAAAGAAGTTGTCTTCAAGATTCTGAAACATACAAGTTATTAACCGGAAACAGTGCTCCTTTTTAGTTACTTTGGCTCACTTCTTGTTGCCAAAAAAGAAAGCAAAACAACATACAAATGTAAACGTTTGATTTCTATCATCACTGATAACATCAGTGGAAAAGCTACATGCTTTTTCCCAAGGCAGGAGGGCTGGACTACATGGTCAACCCTTCTAACCCAAACTATTGTGTGATCTAAGAAACATGCCAGATATGCTACTCATGCCTTGTCCAAAGAAGTTCTGTGCACTGCTCACCAAGAAGAGGTCACTACTTCTGGTAAAATGCCAAATCCAAGAATCAGCAGAAGAGAATCAACCATTCACTTGTGAACTGTTCTCTCACACAGATGGGCAAATACCTTGCCTAATATTTAAAGCCCATACTCCCTTGAAGATTAAGTTGTCCCAAAAGGTGATATATATATATATGATATATATGATATATATGATAAGTCTGTAACTTATGAAATTGTCTACAGAGAGCAGAATGAGTAACTATAGCTGTTACTTTCTCTCACTCTTGTTCATCAGAGCCATTTGTGTTGGGAAATGGTTAAGGAATCTCGTGGAAATGATGGGAACAATGCCTCTGAATCTCTGGATCCCAACTGTGCTGTCCACAACGTGACTCACTTGGGCTCTGCCATAGCTGCCCTTCGGAGACCCATGATAAACTGGCCATGATGAAAAGATCTTCCACTGGCCACGCGTCCGTCTTCAGATGTTGGATAAGGAATCTCAACCTCCAACTTGCTCTCTATGTCATGAATTATGTAACCATTTACTATTTGTGAATCAATACCTTCTACCGTATCTGCAAGATATAAGCCAACAGATGGGTTAAAACAAGTCTTTAAGAAAGCCTAATTATTTATTAAAGGCATTTCTTTACATTCAATTTTCTTCAGCAAAATACGTATGTTGAAAGAAGAGTATTTTCAAAATAGCAAACTAGAAAAACACAAGTGATTTTAATTCAAATGTTAAATGCAGATCATGTTTTCTTAATTTGTCCTGTAGGCGTGTGTTTCCTAAATACATTGTTGAGTGTAGTAATACTTGTGTAACAGATCTGTTTACACTTTGAAATGTACCCACCTTCAAGATCTAAGTCTCGAAGAGCATTAAATCCTCCGGGTTGTAGCAATTCTCCAACTATTCTGTCAGGTTCTTTCAGATCCCTCTCTATCACAGTCACCTTCCTTCCATCTCTTGAAAGCACCGTGGCCAAGGAAGAACCAAGGACACCTGATCCCACAATGATAATTTCTGGATCATATTGGGGTGACAGTGCTGTATTTGGAGCGGTCTCCGTCAGATATACATCTGAGATGTTCACTTCTCTTTTACCCTTTAGAAAACAAAGCCAACAAAGTTACACATGCCAATGAATCTGTACAATAACCTTGTCAAGAGGGCTGATTTTGGAGTAGCTCTACTCTGAGCCAGGGAACTGAGGGTGCATTGCTGGTTGGAAGGCATCCTGCGGTTTAGTTTTGTCCAAAATTGAATCTGTCATACTCTACAAGGCAACAAAAGCACAAGAAGCAGAGAAAAGAAAAACCAACACTGCTGCAAACAAAATCAAGGCCCTGGGTTAAACCTGCCCTGCAGATCAAAGACAAACCACAAATAAAACTGTCAGAGATTGAAAGCTGCTATAAAAGGCAGCAAGAAAAGGCTACCCCATATTCTTGTCCTATCAGTAAGACTGACACCTACATGCCAGTGAACCACTCCAGCATGGAGGCCTTAGCAATGAAAAAGGTATTAGATTTACTGGAAAATATATTTCTTTGGAAAACATACTCCTTTTAAATTATACTCTAAGTGAACCTACCTAACTAGCAAAATAGCAACTTACAGTAATATTCAGAATGGAAAAGTGTCAGCAGAAGCAGCTGCCTGGGAAATGCTTTTAAGAAGTGGTCCTGAAATGAAAACTCATCTAACATCTAAAAGTATAAGCAAAATCATCATTCATCTACATTTAAAGCTGTTAAGAATTGACATATATTGGATTGGACATCAGTTAATACAGAAACTGGTATCTTAAACCAGCTCTGTTGTAGAACCTTCCCAACAGCACCTAATCACACATACTTCCAAGTGAAAAATAATTTTAAGGGCAACTCCAGTGCAAAGCTGCCAATCAGTTCCCCAGCTGGTAGATGAGAGATTCAACTCAGTCTTTCACAAATGCCTCAGCACTGCAGTGCTGACATTGGTAAAAATACGATTGCATCAGTGAAACACACTAACATCAGAATTTCTAGTGGCCTAGTGTCATGTTTGTATCTACAACAGCAAGAGAGTGCAAAACTGTCTGAATTCAGGTAGCACAAAAAATTGGTAAAGGCAGGCTTTAAGAGAAAAATAAAAATCAAAAACCTTTGCCTAACAGCCAAAACCAGCTTCATGTTCTTCTGTGCGAGAGGTCAGTGCTCATGTGAAAATGCCCAGAAGTACACAGGAAAGTAGCCAAATAGTGCTGGCCACAGATGTACTGGATGTCTATGTCCAGTACATAGTCTTGGATTGCAGGACTCCAGCTAAGCTCCAGACACCACCTACAGCTCTCCACTTGTCCCACAGCAAAGCTCATGCAGGGCTCAAGGGAACAGACTGACGATCTGAGCAGATCCTGTACCTATTGTACAAGCAGTGGGTCAACAATCATTTCCCAGTAGCTCTATCTGCAGTTCTATAAACAAATATGTTTTATTCATAAATATTAGTAAGCTCATCAAAGAGTTACAGAATGGCAGAGGTTGGAAAGGGTTTGACATTATGGGGTCCAAAGCCCCTGTTCAAGCAGGGTCAGAGCAGACTGGCCTGGGCCCTGTTTTGGATACCTCCAAGGATGGAGACTCTTCCACCTCTCTGGGAAACACTGCAGTGCTCAGTCACTCTGACAGCAAATAGTGCTTCTTGCTGCTTAGGGCAAACATCTTCTGTTTCAGTCTGTGCTCATCACCTCTCATCCTGTCACCAGGCATTGATGGAAAACGCCTTGGTGCAGCCTTCTTTGCACCCTCCCTTCAGGTATTTAAATACAGCCTTCTCTTCTCCCAGCTGGACAGTCACTCAGCTTTTCATCATAGGAGACATTCTCCAGTCTTTCATCTCTACAACAGACTGGCAACAACTGGCAAGATATTTTTCTGCTACTACATTAATCCTTTACTCCAACTCTTTCTTAAAACATATTTGTTTTGATACTAGAAAATCCCTGGTCTACCACTTAAGTAAGTTTCACTCTTTCTTTTGCCAACCAAAACTAACACAAAATATGACAAATCAGACATCCAGCATCTAAACGCAAACCCTGTCCACCCCTTTCTTAGCTCTTTTTCCTCACCAGGGCAGAGGGTCGGTGGCCAGAGGGAAGAGAGCAGAACCTTGCACTCCATGTGCTGCGTCTGAATCCAACTTACCTTTCTGGATTTGGGTTGTTCAACTTGTTGCGATCCCGGGGTGGGTTTGGCCCAGAAGAAGCCAACCAGCGGCAAAGCGGAGAGCACATCAGAGAGCACCCCCAGGTGTGACTTCTGCTTCTGCTGCTGCCTGGGCCCCCTGAAGTGGTACCTGTAGGACAGCACCAAGCCGAGCGAGAAAAACACCAGCACGGAGAGCAGCACCTCCTTATTAGCGTAAGTCATGAGGTCTCCACACTTTTTATACACGTAAATGAAGGAGGCGATACCCAGAAAGGTCCACATCATGAGGGCCACCGACCCCGGCTGTTGCTCCAAAGCTTCACCGCAGATGGATGCTGCCGGAAATAAGATTTCGTGGAAGGGATGAAAAAACGTGAAAAAATGTATCTATAGAAAAGCGATGATCTTCTCGCCAATGGAAGGTGGGGAGATTTCAATGGAAAAACAAGGAGCCCTAGAAGAGGAACAAGCCCCACCTCGCCAGGCTGCCACAGGAGCCTGGACAGAGGTTCCAGCACCGGAAAAAAAGAATATATAAAACGTCTTCTCAAGAATCCCCTCCCGGACACGCGATGCTGGAGGAGCTGGAGCTCGTCCCACCGCCCCCCGGGTCACCCCTCCGCCGTGCCCAGCCCCGCTCGGTGCCGGGATGTCCTCCGCTGGCGGCGGCGATGCGGCCGGAGCCCTCACGCCCGGGGATGAGGCAGCGGCGCCGCGCGGGGCGGGGGGAGGACGGTGCACGCCCAGGGGGGCGCGGCTGATGCTCTGCTCTACCTGCCCTCAGCAGGGCACCCCGCAGCCGCCCCACGAACGGAAGATGCAGTGCCGCTGCCTCCCTCCTTGACCCCGCCGCACCTCGCGGCAGGAGTGGGGGGTGTGGCAGGGAAACAGGGGCAATAGGCGCGAATGGCGAGGGCGGCCCGCGGGAGGGGCGGCCCCGCCGCCATGCTAATAAGTAACGGCCGCCGCCGCCCCGCGGGCACCGCGCGCCCGTGCATCAGCGGCGCCGGCCAATCGGCGGGGCTATGCCGAGATGGCGCTATGGCCGCCGGCCAATCGGAGCGCCGGGAGGGCGGGGCTTGGGCCCGCCGGGCGATGTGACGCCAAGGGCGGGGCGGGGTTGCCGTGGTGACGGGTGAGGGGCGGGGCCGCTGAGGGGCGCTGGTGGGCAGCGGGCTCCGGCCGGCAGCACAGCCGCGGCCCCTGCTGGGGAACACGAAAGAAAACAACACCCATCGGAGAAATCGGAGAATCTTGGAAGGGTTTGGGTTGGAAGCGATATTGGAATGTTGGGCAGCGACACCTTCCACTCGACCGGGTTGCTCAAAGCCGCATTCAGCCCAGCCTTGAATACTCCCAGGAATCAGGCATCCACAGCTTCTCTGGGCAGCCTGTTCTGGTGCCTCACCACTCTCACAGTAAAGAATTTCTTATTAATCTAAATTTCTTATTAATCTAATCTAAACCTACTGTCCTTCAATTTGAAACCATTCGTCCTTATCCTGTCACTCCATGCTCTTGTGAAAGGTCACTCTCTGGCTCTGTTGTAGCCCCTTTACATACTGGGAGGTGCTGTAAGGCCTCCACAGGTCTTCTCTGGGCTGAACAACCCCATCGCTCTTAGCCTGTCTTCATTAGAGAGGTGCTACATCGCCTGTGGTCAACTTTGTGGCCCTTGTCTGAACTCATTCAAATGGATCCATGTGTGTCTTGTGTTGGGCTCCCCACAGCGTTCCAGGTGAGGTCTGACCAGAACAGAACAGAGCAGAGCGGAGCGGAGGAGCACAATCCCTTCCCTCATCCTGCTGACTACACTGATTTTGATGCAGCCCGGGATTAACCTGAGATTCCTCTTTCAGAGTTGAACTCCTCAAGGGCACTAACCTGTGGTCCTCCCATTTCTCCAAGAGGGATTTTTCTTGGGCTGTGTAGTTGTTGCAGTGCAACAATATCGAACACATCTGTCTATCACAGCATAACAATATTTAAAAGTGAGGGACCTGTGCAACACGACAGGACTTCAACAGTAAGTGGTGAAAGAATAATCAAAACCAATCACATCCACAAGGAGCTGAAGGAAATGAGATCTTTGCAGTGGTAAAATGAAGTAGATTTTGAAGAGGGGAGAAACATCTGGTAGCTTCTCAGTAAAATGAGATTAAACCAGTTTGACACTTTAGAATAAATCCAGGTGAAATTGGAAGCCATTAAGAGATGTGGCTTTGGTTCATCCATTGCATCAGTCAGTTCAGGCTAAAAGTGAAGATCGTGTGAGCTAAAGAGATCAAATACAGGTCTTTCTGCTTGGTAATAATATGGGTCTCATCCAACAATGATGATTATTCCCTCAACAATGAAACAAATTCTGGTGCAGCAGTAACATCCAAAATCATAGACATCTATCTGTAAAAACATGTTCAAAGTAGGAGCTGCTTTTCCCCAGTTTGAACAACAGTTATTACAGCTGTCAACAAGTTTTAAACCACTGGAGACTGAACTTAAATACATCTGCACTTGATTTCCTATGCTCAGTTTATAAATATTTCTTGTGTGCGCTAAAAATGCCTTTTCCTTATGGTCCAATCTCCACAGATCAAGTTCAACTGTGTTTAACCCTTCTGGGTTTTTCATGCTAGAGACCAAACACAAGAAGAGCCATAGCCTTCAAGTTACTGTAACCAACACAAACCTTCTAAAGACCAAGAAATGTAAATTGATATACATGAACCAACAATTGCTGAAAATTAGTACCAGACTAATGCAAGTGCATAGTCAGAACTGTACCAAGGAGCAGAACAAGCTGAAGTGGCTAATAGAAAGAAGGATGGTAAATAAAAAAGCAGTCAAAAGCAGAATCCCATGAATGAAGATACTGGTATGATGATTTTGAGACTAGAGCAGAATTTCTTCTTCTCCTTTAATGCCAACTACACAAAAGCCTTCAACCTGTGAGGATCCTGTTTGATGCAGCTGTAAGGTTATTTTGGTCACAACAGGTATGTGTAACCCACTGCAGAAGATGAACTTTTTGTCTTGTCAAAGTCACCCTGTAGCCACTGTGCCTGAGCCAGAGCAGAGGGCAGCAATCCATAGAAGGTACGAGAAAGAGTGTAGGTGTTTCTCTGGCTGCAGGCTATAATTAAATCTTACTAGGTGATCAACAAAACTGCATGCTTATTCCTTCCACCCTAAGGAATTGCCTTCTCTAAATGAAACACTCATGCAAAATTTCTTTCAAGGTTATGTAATTTGTAAGTAACTTTTTTGATACTTCTGTTTGGAGTGGTTAGTGCTGGGAATTGAAGCAATTACAGAATTCTGACAGATGGATCTGTTGGAGGCTCAGATGCTATCAGAATATTTCTGTATTTCCAGCCATTGAAAATGGGTGGCTCCCTGCTCCTTTATTTACTCTCACTCTCCTGGCTGTGGTGAAGAGCTTGGCATATTTGCATTTCTTGAAAAGTAAGTTCACTGTAAGAGCTACTTTTTTTTTGCTTATGTTATTGTAAATAAGGTGGATAGCTAGACAGAGCTACTGATTTTATTGTTGTTAAATGCCATGATCTTATTTTCCAACTTTACAATTTATGTGTATTCCTGAACATTTTAATTTTTTTTTCTAGAAAGAGCCTGGTCTCACTATGCATCTTTGTCATTAATTAGTAATGGTCTTCTACCTGCACAGGTAGATAGATGGAGCTAGTCTGGTGTGTAGACTGAAAGACAAAAGAAAAAGATCTATTCTTGTGTTTCACTCATCATCATGAGAAGCATCAGAGCCTGGTAAATGTTTGGATGAGGCGTGGTAGGGATCCTGAAGAACTAGAAAGATAATTTTATGAAACTGCAGTTACTCAGAATCAGAGATGCTTCAAGCTCTGAAGCAAGAGGCCACTTACATAAAAAGCTATAATCATTGTGTTTATATTAGTGGGTGTGTGGAGGAATAAAAAAAACCTGCTGTCCTTTATATGGACATTTTATTGATAAGCTTGGTGGTTAAATTAATTTTTTAAAAGAAGTAGTGAAGTGCAGCTGGATATTTTCAAGATTGATCACAATGAACTCTGCAAATGTTTTCAGAATTGTTTTAATGAATGTCATAAAAGAAAACAGCTTAGTGTCTGAACAACAGCAAAAACATTATCAAATATATATGTAAAGCATGAACTGGAATTATATTAAGAAGTCAAAAATATTATGCAACACACCATGAAAATTCATCCTGATGATATATTGTATTTTTAAAGTGTATCAGGGGATGTTTAGCAATATTTTCTCTCTATTCCAGCAGGAACACTGTGAAATAATTTGTCTCTTATTAATGCATAGTTAGGGAATTAAAGCCACTAGCTATTATGTTCTTTGTAGTTAGATAGCACAGAATATTTAAAAGAGTACCTATCTGGGGGCAAAGCTGTAATTCCTGGGGAATCCAGGCAGTAATTTAAAGTTGCTTGGGTTTGAGGGACACGGGCAACACACAAGCTGTGGTATAGCCAGTGGCTACATATCCTGTGGCAGCCCCAACAGCTACACCTATAAGCATTTGTCCCCTTCTTGGTTGTGTTTTCTGTCCATTTTTCTATAGTTTTGTCTCAGATTTCACATGGTGATTTTTTAATATACTGTCAATACATTTACCTCTTTTTCTTACTCTGTAGAGTCAGTGGGTGTTCAGCCAATCACATCCATAATCCCAAATCAGATTACTAGGATGGAAGGATGGAAAGGGAGAGGCTAACTCCTTATTTTAAAAATTACAATTCTCACACCAGTTTGTGACAGTGTTTTATGTTTTTCTCTGATTTTGATGATATATTTCACAGACATTTCCTAGTTGTTCCTTGCTGAAGACAGCAAAATGTTTTCACAAGGCAGTACAATCTTCAGGCTTATGGTGAGAAGATGGTGATGTAGGAGTAGGGTTAATAGATAGCAGATAGGCTACAGACCTGAGAAAAGAAAAACGGGTTGAAGAACCAGAAGACAGAGTTAGGGTGGAGAATCATTTCAGCATTGCAGCAGCATTTTAAAAAAAATGTTTTGAGCATTTAAGCAGCACTGAACAGAAATGCAGCCTCTGTACTGCTTTATCACCACGTGCAATCCAAACACATTCTCTTTAGGGACCACAGAGGCTGCTTCACTCCATTGTTTGCTTAATAAGTAGTTTGTTTCTGCGTAGCTGGAGCTCAGATTCACCCAGAAGACAATCACATCAAGCTGTAGCAAGAGGTGCACTAGCTCTATGAAGAGAAGAGCTGGGCGTATTTGTGAATTCCTATGAGGTGGAATTGCAAATTACACATCTACAGTAATCCATCCATGCTCTAGAAGTTTAGAACAGATGAGCTCTGGAGGGCAGATAGGAAGGACAAGCCAGAAAACTTGAAGGGAACAGGAAAGAGCTTAGAAAATACTAGAAAAACCCTAAACAAACTAACTTACAGGAATTAATCCACATCAACTCTGCTTTGAGTAACTTTATCCTGCTGCTGAGCAAACTTACTGGAGCACAAGTCTGATGAGGGAGCTGGAGGAGTTTAGCCTGAAAAAAAGTAGACTCAGGGGAGACCTTATAGCTCTCTGCAACTCCCTGAAAGGAGATTTTAACTAGATGGATGTCGATCTATTCTCCCAAGTAACAAGGGACAGGATGAAAGGAAATGGTCTCAAGTTGCACCAGGGGAGGTTTGGATTGATCACTAGGAAAAACTTTCTTCATGGAAAGGGTTGTCAGGCTGGAACAGGCTGCCCAGGGAAGTGGTGGAGTCACCAAATCGTGAAGTGGAAGTATATAAAAGAAGATAGATGTGGTGCCTAGAGACATGGCTTAGTGGTGGACTTGGCAGTGCTGTGTTAATGGTTGGATTTGATGAACTTGAAGGTATTTTCCAATCTCAGTGATTCTATTCTATGAATACCAAGAAGGTTAATTGCCACATACTAAATTCCACATGACTTCCTAACAAATAATACTGCTTGCCAATAAAAGCCCAAATCATTTGGTATCTAAGACGGGTGAAATTTATGACTGAATATTATAGGTTGGAAATGTCAGTAAGAATGAGGACAGCCTGTAATTGCAGACTGTATAGGAGCACATTACATCAAGATATCTGACCTACAAAACAAGGAGAGAATCCACACATCTAGCAAATTCCATTAAGCAGGGTTTTTGCTAGCTTGCTTTGTAAACTTAAACATTGTCTCTTTAGCCTGTAGGAGCATGTGATAAAGCCTTCTGAAAATACATCATTTCAAGTTGCAGATAAGTTCTTCCACTTAGTTATGTACATATTCTCTGTCATCCATCTTCCCTGTTTCTTTTCAGTCTCTCCTGCATGTACTCTAATTTCTCATTAGGGGGTGCAATTGCTTCTTAATCTTCAAAAACTGGAAAAAGTACTTCTAAACTAAATGCACTTTTGGATTTACCTCTGAAGTCAAAGCCTAATTTAGTGGAACTTAACATACCTTCTTTCAATTCCTTGAAGATACTGATCTCTACAGTGATTCACCCTGACCGAATGAGGTGGTGAAACAAAGAAGCCGCTTTGTTCAGCTAACTTTTATTTTCTAAACAAAAACTCTTAAACGCGGGATAAACACGGTTGAAGAGCCAAATACCAAACCCGAAGATTTTTTTATGAAAATGCATAACAAATACAGAGCAAGAATTAATAAGCTACTGGGCTCACTGGCCATGGTAAGATGTCCTAAGGCTCTTTGCTTGCCAGAAGAGAACATGAGTCAGATGGGGAAGGGCTGACTTCCATTGCTCTGTGGAGCAGAGACATCCTCAGTACTGCTGAGTTGCTCTCTTCTGATCTCCTGATTTGTTTTTTGTCTTTCATATCAGAACTCTCCTCTAACCTTTATGCTCCTAAGTGTTAGAATTTCAACTGCTTCATTTATGCTACTTATTTGCCTTACTTGGTGAGGCTTTCGTGTATTTTTTCACACTTTAATACGTTTCTCAATAAAAGTGACTGAAATTCACTCACCTATGTCAAACTTGGCTTTGAATGAGAGACAATGGAAATGGATGAGAGCCCTTGTATGAAAAGTTTCTCTGCCTTCTCACATGCTGTTCCTACACCAGAGGAATATAACCTGTACCTCAGATGAAGCTCACTTAATCTCTACTCAGGTTGCCAGAACCTGGCTCAAGGCCACTTCACTCCTGCAATTATAGTCAGCTGCTCAAACTGCTGCTGTCTCCCCTTCATCTCTAGATGGTGACTGCTGGATGTCCTTTTCTAGTTCTGCCCCAGCTCAAGCATCTGCCATGTGTTTTTGTCAATGCCAAGCCCATGTCCCATGGATTCTGCTTTCCTAGCTTAGGGCAGGTCCCTGGCTCACAATTTTGTCCTTTTGCATTTAAGATTGGGCTGGGTTTCAAGAATGCTGATGAGCAGAATTAGGCTTGCTGGTGGTCATTCCTGGCTTGCTTTCTTCCTCTGGGGAGAAGCTGGGTCCATCACAAGTGATGTCCAGGACAGGCGATGGACATCCTCCATACAGCATTGAAGAAGTCAGGCTTTGTAGAGCTGCTGCCTACTACAGCCAGTCAGTCACAAGCACCCATCCTGGTGGAAGGCCAAGAGGGCCTACTCACACTTAAGTTGACTAATCTCCCTTCCCTGACTTGGTCACTAAGAATGAGGGCAAAACACGGAGGTACACAGCAAGGACTGGTGGGATAAGCATTGTCTCCAAGACTGCTCTACCCATGGTAGACTGTGGTCACTCTTTAGATGCTCCAGAGCCCCAGTGTCAAAATGTAGATGAATATTCCTACATTAAACCCTTGTAGGAAGTGCTTTAACAGTATTTACCACCTCCTACAGGACTTTGTACTTGTGTGTAATGAGCTAATAGTCACCTCTAGTGGGAAAAGAACCCATGTCCCTTTCCTCCATTGGAGTTTCAGCTACAATTAATGCATTTCTATTGCACCCTCTTGTAATAGATCTAAGTTACAACAGCTGTCAGGTGCTTGAATCTCCAGGATGGCAGCAGAAGTAACCAGCAATCATCTATTTTTCTAAAGGAGAAAGGAGTGCATAATGAGTATAAATGCATTTCAGGGGAAATGTAAACATCAAGAAACATAAACACTGGATTTACCTGAAATTACACACATTTACCTAAAGTTATTTAAGTTTTCTTAGCTAAAACTGATTTTCAAGAACACTTGTTGCCTCCAGCTTTCATCAAGGCTGGAGAAATTCACGCTGTATTGTTCGGAAATGTCCAGATCCTCAGGTTGAGCTTTTGATTCTTCAGGCAAACAGCTATCTCAGTACCCTGATTACAGAAGTACTTCTCTACATAGCATTCACCGTTGAGAAAAGGAGAATGGAGCTGCATTGAAAATCAACATCTAAAACAAATTTTATAAGACTTGCACTTTAGACTTTTGTGTTTCAAGCTCTCAAGATTGGAAAAAAATGCACACAAAGTATCTAGGGCCAAAAGGTAAGAAAAAGGGTTAAATGGGGATTTAAGTACTGCTTTGTATGGTGCAGTCATAAATGCTGGTTTAAGTGAGATCTGCAGCTTTGACTCAGTAATCTCCCAGGTGTATCTGGGGTTTTTACCTTTCCTGTAAAGGCATGGGAACAAATTCTATTGTTAGGTACTGCTGTATTTCTATCTAGAACCAGACTTTGTTTCCTATTATCTCAAAAGTTGAAGTAATTGATAGGATATTTTCAATTGTTTACTTCAATACATGTTATTTATCAACTATTGTATATAGACACTATTTCAGTTACTTTAGAATCCTAAAAACCGAGGTCTGGCTGTCTAAGTGAAAACCACAGTGGGGCTAGGTGCTCATCTCCAAAGGGTCCCCAGAAGCTCTGCCATGTAAGTGAAACCTTACTGCAAAACCCTCTGCAGACCTAGCCAGGCAGATCCCATTTTCAGGGCAGGCTTCGCTTGTGGCTGGTACCCCCCTCTTGTGGACTTTTGCTAAATTACACACCAGAACTCCTGAGTTTTGTCTCGGAATCACTCTCAGCCGCGCTTCTGCCATGTCTCGAGTTTGCGATAGACACGGACCAAAGCTAGATGGGAGGATTTCGGTGGAGAAACCTAACTTACTTTAAACTTAATCACTAATTTCGGTTTATTTGGACTTCTCAGTCTGTGCTTTCAGCTTTTTCTGCTTTTTCAGCTTTTATTTTAACTGGTTGATGCAGGTACTTGAGGTTCAACTCACGCTTTATATATTTTTAGCATCACAGATCTTCAAAGTTCTCTTGAAATTTTAGTCAATACAAAATGAGGGACTGGTATGGAAAGCAGCAACTGTGAAATTCACTAAACGTGCATGAAAGTGTTGTAGCAAGAGGTATTAAAGCAGTAATTTTTTGATGTATAAATGAGCACAGCAAGTAGGAAAAGTAAAATTATTTCACTGTGGTATATGGTATTGCTGATGATACCAGAATGGCCTGTGGGAATTTGTGTTTTCAAGAACAAAAATCAACCTTAATAATTGAAGAAAATATGAGAAAAAGAGGTCTATATCTGATTTCTTAGATTTGAGAAAATGCATTTCACTACAATATTTAAGATATTGATTGTGTTGAGTTTGTCAAATAAATGACTGAGAAGTGACTGAATTGTAGCAAAGAAACACCTCTGGGGAAAAAAGTTCTGTGTGCTAATGTGTTTCTTACTCAAACAGCAGTGGCTCAAAAGCAGTGGCTGCCAACAGATCCAGAGTCATTCAAATGAAGAATAAGGGCCAAATATTTAGTGCCGAGTGTGATTAATGCCCAGGACTGATCTCTGATGAGATGATAGAGACATGAATTTATGTCTATAAATCAGGTGTCATGTACATATTTTAGTCAACCACAAGCTATGCTTTTATTCAACACAAGTAATTGGGTTAAATACAGAGGTAACTGGTTGACATAAGATAGTTTGTATTAAATGTGACAGTTTAAATTAGTGTGTCCCCTCCTGGAACTCAGTTCTATGAATTTGTATTCTCTTGTGGTTTCAAAACCAGCTGTTTATCAGCTGGAATATTGTGCGAGGAAAGTAGAGCTAATGAATGAAGCAGTTCTCTTTGCACTCATGAGATACCCTGTGAGCATCTATAAAATGCCAAGGGAAGCTAATTAAATGAAATCTTAGGAAAAATCTCAAACACAAAACCGAAGTACTTGACTGTAGCAGAGTCAACTGTAGATGTCAGATTTGATGGTAAAAGCAGACTGGCATGTGAGTGTTACAACAGCTTATTTGAAAATGGTAGCTGAAAACCTTAAAGCAGTGTGCAGCTTTGCCTTGCAGAGGAAAAAATTTCTTTGTTACTTCTTGATAACTGACATAATGAAATGAAGATTAATATGACTCTACCAGTGGACTGACTGGGAAAGGGGAGGGACTGCTTCTTCCATGGGCAAGTACCTGAGCTGGGCTTGTAAAGAGAATTCCCAAAAATACAGTGACTGCAAGAAAATGAAAAAAAAAGGCAAGTCTGAAGCAAATGCATCAGAGTGTGGTGGTGCATCCCACTTTCTCCCCCACAGTCTCAGTATCACCTGAGAAACATTCCTTAGGCCTTGACCTTGATGAGCAGCACCTGGGCTCAGCTTCTCCTGAGCTTGTCAGAAACACTGTCTGCTCCCAGGAAATAGTACTGTCTAATGAGCTCCTATTTTTTAACAAACAACATTGGAAATTTATTTTTCTTGCCTGGATAAAGGTTCATTATTGAACTTTCGAAGAAAGTTACTGACCCAAATTGCAGCCAGGATGGAAAATTACTCTGACTGAAGTCTCTTGCAACTGTATATACAGCAGTCCAAAGTGAGACCCTTGGAGCTCTCCTAGACTGCAGCAGCTGCAAACATCAAAATCCCTCTGAGTGAGGCCTCTAAGAGCCAGCAAACTCTGAAGTTTGCTAAACCTGAAGTTTGCTAAACTTGGAGGACAGCTGAACGATGTGGCTGATATCCCCACACCTTAAGGCTCAACCCTTCACCCACTCAGAAGATGCAAAGGTGGACGTATGAGTAATTCACTGAATTCCAGGGGAATTTTTTCACAGATATACCTTGTACAGACTCCTTCATGTCTGTGTGCATGCAAATGTGAATATGCTATAGCAAATGTACTAGGAATGTTGCTCTCCTAGATTCTTAAGTACTTCAGATTTGTAAGCAAGTGAGGCCTGTAAATAAGTTACTGTTGTGGTATTATAAATTTTATATGAATCTCATATGTCAAGTAGTTTAACTGAAGTTATCAATTAAGTGATGTTAAAGTGCTGTTAAGTGCTGTTAAGGTTAAAAGCACTTAAGATTAAGTGCTGTTGGCCTTTAGGCATTACCTGTTGGTCAAGTCCGGGCTCTGTTTAGTGCTGGGACAGGAAGGTCTTCCATATTCCTCTTTATCCTTACCCCTCCCTAACCTTTTCTCACCACCTGGATCCCTCCCTCAGCCTGTACATAGATCATTTTGGGTTTATTTCGATTTGGATTGATTGGTTGATTTTTGTTTGCTGTTTCTTTGTGTGCTTTAACCACCTGGTAAGTAATAGAGTGAAAACTTGCCAACAAACTTTGTCATAAAGGTTTTCTTTTATATTAAACCTGGTTTTGCCAATATTTCTCCTTAGAAGATGATTCTTTCAGTGACCTTAAAACAGTTATTTGCAACACAAAGGGACAAAGAAGAGCCTGGAAAAGGAAGCCTCTTCTGTTTTATCATCTGAATCTACTTTTCCAGCTGTTCTCTATTTCAACAGTCTGAGTTTTGGTGTGAAGAATCGTAAAATCATAAAATGGTTTGGGTTGTAAGGGACTTTGAAAGATCATCTGGTCCAACATCTCATCTTGCACTAGGTCAGGTTGATCAAAGCCCCATCCAACCTGACTTTAAACAGTTTCAGTGATGGAGCATCTACAGCTTCCCTGGATAACTTGTTGTTCCAGCATCTTACCATCACTGTAAAATAATTTCTTCCTTATGTCTAATTTAAATTTACCATTTTTTAGTTTAAAAACCTTGCCTTCTATCCTGTCACTACAATCCTAGTAAAAAGCCCATCTTCTTTTTTCATATAAGCCCCCTTTAAGTATGGAAATTCTGCAGTGAGGTCTCCTCAGAGTCTTTAGGCTGAATAATCTCAACTTTCTCAGCCTTTCTTCACAGCAGAGGTGCTCCAGCCCCCTGACCACCCTTGCTGCCCTCCTCCTGACCTGTTCCAACAGTTTCATGTCTTGTACTTTCTTGTACCTCCAGAGCTGGATGCGCTGGAGGTGGAACCTCACCAGAGTGGAGGTAGACATCACAACCTGCAGGACACACTTCCTTAGATACAGACCAGGATACTGTTGGCTTTCTGGGCTGCAAGTGCATAGTGCCAATTCATTCAGAGTTTTTTGTTTACCAGTATCTTGAAGTGCTTCTCCATAGGACTGCTCTCAATCACTTCACATCCAGCCTGTTTTGATGTTGGGGATTGCCCCAACCCAGGTGAGGGACCTTGCTCTTGGCCATGTTGATCTTCATGGGCCCACTCCTCAAGGCTGCTAAAGTCAAGAAGATCTTCAGACTCAGTTGGACTAGATGATATATTCTATTTTTTGTTTTTAATATTTTGTTATGCACACCACTTCTATTCCTCTTGGCTGGTGGCTGGGATAGTTCAAGAGTGAAAGCAAGCAATGTGTTGCTGGATAACAGTTTCTTCAGCCAAAGCTGAAGTGCTTCTGCTAAAAGTGATTATCAATGACATAAGCCTCATTCTTCACTATTTACCAGAGAGCCAGACACAGGCATCAGGAGGGACTGAGAGATGAGCTCAGGGTGCTCTTACAGAAGAGCCGGTGGTAGCAGGACTGGACAAATACCCTGCTCCTCAGAGAACTGGACACAGAATCCTCCCTGCTGCCCAAGAAGCCCTCCCTTTTCAGCCTACTGTACTGCTGACTGAGCTTTCCCTATAGTCTTGGTTGTTCCTTGGTCTTGCCAGACCTAGATAAGCCTGAACACAGACCATGTTCTGGCATTTGAGGAATCCTGGTCTCTAATTACCTAATGGGCTGTAGCAATTCAAATATTCCTGGGAGATCTGGTCTGAGAAAAAAGTGCTGGGACTTTACTGAGAGTAACAAAGACAAAACATGTTCATTAGAATCGTGTCAAGTGAGGTCTGTCCATTAACTTTCTCTGTGTGGGATGCCAGAAGGCATTCTTGTTATTTGGAGCCAGATTCAAAGAGAAGATCCCAGAGAAGTCCTATTTCACATTCAAAACCATGCAAGGATTGTTATGACAAGTAGACCGTGCAAGGAGCGTTTGAATTACTGGGCAGTTCTGCTGTGAAAGAAGTCATTAGCTAAGGTCGAAGTGGTTTGGGGCTTATTCATGCTACTGTGCTACAAAGAAAAAGAGTTGGCTACATGAATAAGGGTATTTTTTATCTCCTCTACATCCTGTTCCCAAATACAGTTGATGAGCTAAATATTTAAAGATCAGCTAATACCTTTAATAGAACTGATCTCACCCACAAAACTTCAGTTTCTCTGGATTCCAGTATGGTTTTTTCTCACAGATCAGACTGAACATTTTTTCTCAAGTTTGTCTTGTCCAATGACATTTCTTGGCTAAAGTTTCCTTTCCTCTGGCAGCAGCAGAACTGTACTTAATACTTAAACACAATGTGATGGCAGATTAAAATTGATGGCAGATTCAGCCCACCCCATATATGTGCCTCAGCCTTCTGTGGAATAAGTACTGTGATAAGGCAAGTTGCATTTAGGGTCAGTCCATTTTTGGATTTTTGACTTAAAACACTCTGGCATTAGCTGTGCCTTAAAGGTTTGGTGGATAGCCAGAGTCAGAACAATTTCAGCCAACCAGATTTAATCTGTCACTGTGTATGTGTCAAGGACCTAAAGGTGAATCTGCAGCTTCAGGAAAATTCTGTTTTAATCTGATTTATTGTCATCTATGAAAACTTGGTATCATTCCTTTTTTTTCTGAAGTAAATTGATGTTGTATTTGGTTAGCTTCTCACTGTTTGAAATTTTCCATCTAAAATAAAACATACAAATATATATTTCCCTCAAAAAACCCCAAAACTTTCATTATCTCACAAATGTCAAGTATTCCTATTTGTCAAGAATTCTGAAATTTTTTTTCTAACATTTTCTTTTGCAATTCCAACTAGCTCTGTAGAAGTTTTCATTATGTGAAGTCCCGCCTTTGCTGTAGCAATACCAAACATGTTTGAGATTTCTGGTCCATTTTAGACTTTCTGATTTGCATTTATTTCTTTCTCAAATCTTTTCAGTTTCCTTACTTGTCTGCTGTGTCCAGATGAAGATCAGTTTGAGCAATTTTCCTTTTAGAATCAGACATTGTTCTTCAGTACTTGAGAAAAACTAGAAATGTAATGTGATGTTTTAGTTTACTTTGTGACCTACTCTAGAGCAAAATGCTAATGAAAAGTAAACTCTTTAAAGCCTTTCAAAGTTCACTGAAAAGTTTTGTATTTGAAATACTATTGATTAGTGTTACCCTTCCCACTCAAGTAGATCATCAAACTTGCAAGGCCTTGCAAGGATTTTTTTTCTACTGAAATAAAAATTGTTTATAAAAATTGGAATATGCTCTTAGTATAATCTTGTTTATTTGCAAACAATGTACACGGATCCCGTTTCTACACAGGCAGAAGCAGCAAACTCTGGTGGGATGTTTCACTGTGTGCATGACTCCAGGACCTGGTCCCAGAAAGACCAACTCTCAGCTTCTTCTCAAGGTCACATCCATAAGTCTTTCCTCTGCCTTTCTGCTGTTCATATTCACAGCTTTCAGGCTATACCACAGCCTGTCTCTTTTCAACCACTTAAACTTTTCTGAATTTATCTTCCTTAGTTCTGGGTATTCACATTCCTGTGCATTTGAAACGGGTCTGAACTGAGAGTCTGTTGCTGTGATCTCCTCAGGGAGATAGTTGGGGATTTCTGGTGCTTTAAATCCAAAACAGCATGGCAAAACCACTATTTGAGCTTATCTTGGAAATTTATAATCACAAATTAATATTATTCAGAGTTTTTCCTTTGTACCCACTGTCTTTTGATAAAACTTAAGTTGAAGATGTCAAATTACTAAAATAATCATTGTACGCTTTGGTAAACCTATCAGAAAGGTCAAAAAATTCAGTCCCTGGCTCTTACATAAATCCAAAAGCTACCACTGGAAAGACAACCTTTTAATCAGACTTTTACTTGCTTTTCTGACTAGCACTCTTTTTAGCCTTTGTATGAAAAATTAAAGCAAGTGTTGCAACACTTCATGAGCCAATAGAATAGCTGGCAGATCCTAAAAATTTCATCACCAATGCATCAGACTCAAATAATGAAACATGCACAGTCCATAAGGCTGTGGTTCAAAACAGAAAGCAAACATTAGGGAGAGAAGTAAGAAGAAAATGTAAAAAGAAATCAGGCAGCCACAAAGTTTCACAGGATTAAGTAAGATTCCTGATTTTTTAAATTTTGAAGCTTTTTGTACGGGTTATAGTGGAAAATACAAGTTGTTCTATAAGAATCTTTATAACTTTTCCAGCTGTCAAACTATTCCAGTCTCAGCAGCAAAAATAGCAACATTCTCTGTATGGAAATAGTAGAAACCAAAATCCAATTTAAAAAAATTCTGGAAGTATGAAGTACCTTTTTTTCCATCCCAACAGCTGAGGTAGCCTTTTCTTGCTGTATAGAGGCAACCTGAAAATTGTCTGAAGATGGCAGAGCCCTGCTGAACAAGGTCAGCTCCCACAAGAACTTCACTTGCCTTTGATTCTCACCCTCAACATGAGTTGCGTAAACAGCAGTGGGCAGAGCTGTAACAAGGTTAAATGCTTCCTGGATAAAATCCCGAGGTAATGACCCTTCCTAGGAGTGGGAATAAAGTAATACTGCCTGGCTTTAATAAATGTGATGGAGAGTAGTGTAAACATGGGCCAGGAGGCAAGCAGGAAGTGCTGCACTTCACAGCACAGGGGTGTTTGTGCCTGTAGTGCTGCTGCTCAGCTCAGCCAGCTCTCAGGACCACATCGGTACAGCTCGACTGCTCTTCCTTCACGTGTGTGCCCTACCCCCAGCAGCCTGAGGTGTCTCCTGTGAGCCACTTCTGCAGTGGTCCCTTAGGTGAGCCAAAGGAGAGAAGATACATCATAAACAAATTGTTAGGTAACTCCTAGCTGCTACTTAGTACATTCATGGTTGTCTTGAATCAGGTGGGGTTTTTTTGTTTTGTTTTGGTTTTGTTTGGTTTGTTTGTTTGTTTTTCAGGAAGTCTGAGGTTTATTTTAGCAACACTTAGAAGACCTTCGCTTATGATCAGAATGAAACCACTCATTTTAAAAAAGGTTTTAGCATTTTATCTTGCTTACTTTTAACACTGCCTGGCCAAACAGAACAGTTTGATGACTTCAAAAAACATTTTTTTCCTGGATGAAACTGCAAAAACCACCCTTAACTTTGTCTTTTATACCTAATTACACCTAATTCCCTTGCTCAAGCATTTCCCGTTTGGTGTTTTGTAAACAGTGCACTGTCCCCTCCAGGCACTGGGGAAGGTAACTTTGAATTTGGCCCAGGTTTGTTGGGGGCGTTGGACTAACCTACCTCCAGAAGTCCTTCCAAACTGAATTATCATATGACTTTAGATTTCTTACCTGCTGAAAAATCACTGTTGCATCAGTTTTATTTCAGCAGTTATTATCTCACCAGGATGATTATCCTCTTGTTCTTAACCTTGCACTTGCTCATTGACACAAATTTTAGTCAACAAGGTTAACTTAGGAAAAATATGTCAGTGTTTTCTCTGCTAATCAGCAAATAAGATCACTATGACTTTCCCAGATAATTAGGTCCCTTATGAATATTAATGTACATTCAATAATTAATGTCAAGCAGTTTTCTCACACCAAAACTTTCCTGCTCGTATTTTTGCAGAGCTTTTAAAGCACCATGAGAAAAACTCTCCAGCTGAGCAACAGAGGCAACAACACACTGCCCACTCAATTTAATAGGCTTTTTATTATATTGTGAAACAAAAACTGTGTAAGAAAAAGATGCAATACATAACAAGCCATAGGTAACTTCACAGATAAATACTACACTCAGGCTGATGATGGAAGAACCAATGAATGTTTATATCTGCCAAATTTACTACTAAAATCATTATAACTTGCATGTTTAAGTATCCCCCTTAAAGTCCTTGCTGGATAGTTCTAAGGAGCTAAAAGGAGCAGATCTTCTCTGCAGCTTAATGATGAGGATTTCATGAACAAAAAAGGGCTAAGGGGCAAGACAGAAGGGGAGGTTTTTGCAGTTATCCATGAAAGATGATTATCTATTCACAAGATTTTATCCTAGGAAGCTTTACTGTACTTCCTGCTTTCTAACCATTTGCATTTGGGGTTCTGTTTCTGCAGTTACTGAGTTGTAATTGTCCTCTTAGGAAGAAAAGTAGGATGAAGATTAACAGCCCTTTCAAAGGATAGCCAGGGCTTGACAGGTTATCTAAATGCTCAAGGCAATTATCTGGCTGCCCAGGTAAGGTACCCAGGATATGGGAAAACAAAGTTCAAGTGCCATTACTCTGGAGAAGGTGTTAGTCCAGAGCTCCCTCCTCTTTGCTATTACTCCATCCATCTGCTGCAGGATATTCTGGGAAGTTCTGCTTAGTATGACACGTGAATATTCAGTAGGACAAGGAAAGCAAATAAGTATACTACAATATGGTCGTTAAAGCATTCAAGAACTGGGTGCTTTACCCAGCTCTTCCTGGTATTTAATCATTTTATGTAATACACAGTTTAGAACTTCTCCACTGAACAGCTGGGTGACTATAGCACTTACCTACTCAATTCCAATGTCCTGAGATAAAAACGAGGTGTTTTAGGTCTTGGCGAATGCTTCACTTCTGAGCCATTATGGATAAAAAGCAGACACCTCAAGCCATGTCTGCATAGAACTACATATCAGCATAAAAATTATATCAAAACCTGCAGATTGAGTTTGATTGGGGCAGAATCCTGCAGATTGGAGGGGCAAAAAATTGTCTCCTGGATTGGAGGTTTCTGCCTAAATTCAAAGTATCTGGGTCCTGTAAAAATATAGATGTTAGTATCACCAGGTTATGGCAATATCTAAGTAACTCTCACTAATTTTGTCTTTTCTAAAAAAAATGTATTTACTGATTTATTACAACTAATAGCACCTATATTTTGGCCAAAATCACCTAAAATGACATAGAATCATTGAATCCTAGTTTTGTAACTTCATTCTGTATGCTTTAAAAATTTACAGATTTGAATACTAATAAACCCAGAGTACTCAGCAGTCCCTCCCTCAAGCAGTTCCTAGAGAAACTAGGAACCTCAATGAAGAAAAATCCATAAGTTAAGAAATACATGAAGGTAATTCTTGCACAACTCTAAAGTGTTGAAGTTTTCTGTAAAAAGCCATGAACTAATATAGTTGAAGGATCCTTCTGACTCTAGCTGCCAGGCAACTTATTTCCTTTCTCCTGTTAAACCAAGACATTTAATGTGTGAAAAGCTCTAGTCTGATCTGCACTACCTTGCACAACTATGTCAAATCTGGGACCTAGAAGTACACCATTCTCAGTCAGATAATACATTTGCCTCTGATACCACATATCAGCATTGCAGCTCTATAGTCATACTGTACCATTACTAAAACACTTTTTTACTGCCTTGCAATTCTATTTAAAAAAACCCCAAAGTTGTAAAAACACATATTAATTTTCCAAGAAACCTTAAGATATGTCATGAACAATTCTTGGCTAGAAGATTTGGTACAGCATACAAACATACAGAGAGCAGAAAGAAGAGAGTGAAAACAAGAAAATCATCCCATTAGCCAATTAGGATAGCATTGATAATGTACTCATTCCTACATTTTTGTTATTCAAAAATGTGAATTCCTGGGAAGTTTTGAATGTAGCACAGTGATGTGTGGTGAATAGCTTTGGGAATAATATTGTAAGCACACCTTCTTCCAAATGGTATCAGCAGCAAGAGGGAGCTAAATTTAAATATCAAAGACATTTAAATTGACACACACACTGGCTGCTGGCCAGACACCTAAGGAAAGCTGTGTTGTAGGGTTTGTCTTTTAATGAGTTCCTTTTTTGGATCTCAGGGAGCTTGGTAGCAAGCTGTCTGTCAGGATGTAGCACTACGGAGGCAGTGAGATGTGAAACCAACCTGTGGAAGATCAACAGTAGATAAGTATTTTAAAGGTAGTTGGATAGAGGTAATAATTATGTAAACATCAGTGGGAGAGGTCACCCAAGGACAGAGGACTGAGGATGGGGGGGGGGAAGCAATACATCTAGAGAAGGCTACACCTTGAGGTGGGAGGAAAAACTTTGGCAAAGACACTTGAGGGAAGGTCTAGACTGAAACAAAAAGAGCATAGAAAAGTCCTTATGCCCAATGCTACAAGATATCGAAGGACAGACATTTAATAGTGGTGTCAAGGGCAACAAATACATCAGAGAGGATGGGGATCATCCAAGATGTGCAGGCTTGAGCCTTGGTTAGGAAGTAGACTTTCAGTGATGGTACAAGGAGGATGGATGTCTGTGAAGAGGAGCCATCAGGAACAGACTGAAACTGGTCTAAGACTCAGATCACAGCTATTTATTTCCTTATTGCCACCACAGTCACTTTGTTAATCTGCTTCATTTTTTGTAACAGTTGTAAACATCAAGAGCTGTAGAACCAAGTGTTCTGTCTCTATTCATTTGGATAGCACCAAAGGTCAGATGTGAAGAGATGTGCAATGGGCCAGGAAGATTTTGTTTCCCAGGAAAAAATAAATCAACAGGGTAACTGAAGAATTAATGCGCTGAACAGAGGAATAGGGAAAAATGGCACAGTCAGCAAAACAAGAATGGAAATAACAAAAGCTGTTGATTATCATATTACATTGCGGTTAGTGGGTCCAATTAACATTTGTTACCTTTGCTGTGTTTGTTTATGAAACCTGCAACTAGTACAGAAAGTTGCACGTTAATTTAAAAGAAATCAAGAAACACAGATAATATTGTTTATTGCTAAAATCAAAGTAGTCACTTAGTAGCTTATCTTGATAAGGCCTTGTTGAAATGGGGTGGCATCTTCTCCACAGACACAGAGCTGAAGAAACCTCTCAGGAGTCACTTCCTTAAGCATACCTTTCGCTGCCTTATTTTATTTAGTTTGCATATCATTTTCTAAGCACTTCTTAATTGATTAACATATTTTTAAGTACATTAGGATATAGCTAATACTGGCTATGCAAATTTGGTAAATCAAAGTACAACCCGCAGCTCATCTGCAATACATTGAATTTGCATTGTGTTTTTCAGGCCTGCCTTTCCCTGCTTGCACTCTGCAAAGGTAAACTCAGCAGTAGGGAAGGACAGAGGGTGAAAAGATTTCCAGGGACTTCTCATGTATCTTCTAACAGGGTGCAGCAGATCTTATTTCCCAGTCTCTCCTTCCTTGGGGTCAGCATCTCAAGAAACACCAACAAGTATCAAACTGTGCAGGCAGGAATGGTCAGACAAGGGCCTCTACCAATGATGCCTCTGAGAGACCTTGGAGCTTCACCTGGCTTAATTCTCAGTACTCTCTGCTGCAAAATGGGTATAATTATACTCATCTGCCATGCAAAACTGCAATGTTTTCATTAGCTAACATGTGCTAAGTGTCTGGAAGGAATTTGGCTCACGTAAAATGATTAAAAGGGAACACAAAGGCAGTAGAAGTTCTTAATAGGTCTCTTCAGAACAAGAAACTATGCTCAGATTAAATAGGTGATATTTGTTTAAAAAGACATTGGTGGTATGAAATACTGACACCCCATCTTCTCCTTATGCCTTGCAGGAGCTTGTGCAGAATATTCAGGATGCAGGGATGAGCCAGCAGGTGGCTGTAGATGGCAGCGGCTGCCTGGAATGGGGCAGGTCCCAGGATACCAGAGGAAACCTGGAGTAGGCTCATCGGGGCGATTAATACCAGGTACCTTTACAAGCAGTCTTTCGGTAGAGTCTGGTCCTTAGCTATCCATGCCCCAGATAGGCTCAGCCAAAATCAATTTCCCCTGTTCCCAGTGTTTTGAAGTCAAACCATTCACACCAGGGAAATTCTACTTCAGAAGTGCCTACTACTGAATAAACAGTTGCTTTGCACTAAGTAAAAGGCAGTGGCAAATCATAAATATATTTATCAAAACGTTTCCCAACTCAACAAGCCAGTATACCTCAACTCTGAACTCATCTGAACACTTTCACTTACATCACTCCTTGATACTTCAATTTTGTCAGGCTCTTTATCAGAAATTTGAATCCTGCAGTCTATCAACAACACTCATTATGGCAAGGGGACTTTAAGGAGAAGGAAAGTGGCTTTCAAAATATTCTCTCTAGTCTCACCAAGAGGGTATCAAAAGGCAGGAATCTTTCAGATTTTCCTTAGAAACATGTTAGGAAAGATTTTGTATTGGTCTTCCTGCTGGACTCCCATGTTCTGGGATTTGAAAACACAGTAGTGCTTTTGGGGGGTCTGTCTGTCAGAAAATTCCCCATGTTAAAGGATGAAGAAATCACCAGGGCCAGTGGAGACATTAGAGAAGGGAACAGTCTGGAGCCTATCGTAGCTGCACAAACCACCACTAAACCGTGAGAATTACACAAGCGTTGCACAAGGGAGGCTTCACTGGAAGTGTTGCCTCTGGCTCGCATTCCTTTTAAGCTGTTATAAAACTTTAAATATAATTAATAAATAACCAGGCCTTTCAAGCAGAGATGAGTCCAAAGCTCTGCCCCCTGCATGAACCGAGTTTGTTATTTCAGCTCTGGATATGAAAGTCCAGCGTATCACCGTGAGCCGCAGCGCTACTCCCAGCTGCGGGGCTGCCTGCTGAGGTCAGCCAGACTGGCCCGGCTGCATTGCTGCTGCCAAGGAAACAAACCCCGGCGGCTCCAAAAGGTGGGACAGGTTAAATCACAGCCCTCATTCCAGGGCAGGATGGAAGTAGCTCCTTCAAACTGCCGTTCGGATGAAGGGCGAAGAAGGTTATCTATTCCCTGACATCGGGGGATTTCCTGCTCCTCCTCCCCTCCCCTTCCCTTCCCTTGCAGTATCAGCAGTGGCCTGAGCCATTCTGTTCACGGGGCTGAGAGCTCAGGACTGTATTTGCAACCTTCATTTCGGTGCCCCTTCAGGAAGGAGGGGCAGGGTGGCAGGAAACGCCAAGGAGTCACTGGATTGAAGGAAGAAACCTCTGCCTTTTAGCTGCCTGACAGGAAGGAATCTTCACTTCTCCCACCGTACCCTCAAGGCAATTCTCTAAGGAAAACTCTTTGACAATAGTCCTCCCCCTCTTTCTTTTGTTTATCAGCCTTTGCAAAGCTATCGATTAGCTCTGGAATTAAAACATTCTCAAATTCTTTAAGTATGTAAAGACAAGTTTGTAGACCCATGTTACACTTTGTAATTTTTATCCACTCACAGTAACTTATGAACTATTAGAAATCTGCTCTCTGAGACGCTGGTTGCAATTAATGTGTTGGTATCCCCCCATAACACCCCTGTGTTATAGGGTCCCTTAGTGCCACAGCCACTGCTGTGAAACATTAATATCAAATTTAGGAACTACTTTTCTAATATAACAGGCTGTTTAATGGGAGTGTCTGGGCTAAAGAGGTAGAAGAGGTATGACTAGACAGAGGTATGAGAGTCAGTACAGACTATTGCTAATTAGAAATACTAATAATTACACTTCATTGATATCAGCTGGGATTTTATTGGAGTTTTTATGTTTCTAAAAATCTGATCACTTTTATCTAAGGGTATAAAAAAATGCAGCTTCTGACAGCTTTGAAAACATTAGCTGTGGTTGCTGGTCTGAGACAACATTGACTTGATTTCTAGAGCTAAGAGAATCTCTGTGCATGTCAAATACCACACAGAAGGTTAAAAAATGAATACTATAATCTCATGCTTTGTATTGTGGTATTTTTCCTAGTAGGTGCAAATTCAATGCATGAAACAAAATAAGCACTGAGTACCAAATACTCAGCAGCCAGATGCTTGTTGCTAGAGATTAAGAACAGTAATATTACTCTAGCTTTATAAAATGTTCAGCTACTACAAAGCAATAATTAATATCAGGTCTTGTTTAGACTTTTAAATTAATGATGTATGACAAATTGCAGCTCAAAATTGACCTAAGGAGGGCATTAAAATTCACCATAAAATATTTTCCAGGGTTGTCACAGAAGATAAAGCCCAGAGTACATTAGATGGCTAATTTGTCCCCTGGTTGATGATCCATGATTTCAAGACTAACTCTCGTAGCAATATTTTCTTACAAAAAATCAATTTAATATTTTACCATGTGTAAAATGGTGAAAGGCACATTATAATCTGCTAAGGACCTACTCACAAACTCTGTCTTTGAATCTGGACATGAGTATACTAAAAGAATCCGTGAATTTTCAGACTTTATCTAAGAATAAAATACAGTAAAAGTAAAGAATATTAGATAAAGAAGAGTTGGGATCAACAAGCAGGTTTTATGCCAAGGTTGATGGTGTATTCAGGTAATGCATTTACACATCATGAGACAATAGGCTTGTTGGTTGCTGCAGATTTCCCTTGTCTTCATGTGTCACTTTTGACTCATATCCTGGGACATCCAAGAAGAACTGAGACAGAGGTTGGAAAAGGAACAAAGAGAAGATGCTAGTTTAGGAGCTTCATGTACTTCTTACAGACTGATTTTAAAAGTACTGTTTTATCGAAAATAGAACACTTAGAAAAATCTGCTGTGTAGCTATGTCTTATGGGCGATATGCAATTACTTTCTCTGCTGTTCTCAATATTTAATAAGCAGCTCTGTGAAGATTGGGTAACAAAACTACAAAACTACAGGTTTTGTAACTTGGTTGATAATCCCTATTGTGCCCAAGAAATATGAAACAGTTCTATAGAAAAAAGGAAGGAAGGAAGGAAGGAAGGAAGGAAGGAAGGAAGGAAGGAAGGAAGTGTACTGTAGGGGAGACAGGAAATGGTTGACCCTTTCATGTGTGTCAGCAAGTCCTTGCTGTCCTACCCCAAGAGCACCTAAGCTACAAGACAAGCTGTATCATCTCTGGGAGATTTCTCCTAGCCATGTTTCCAAAAGTGGCAATTGTCATAGGAGGAAAAGGATGTTATAGGAGTTCACTGAGCACAACAACGAGATCAGGACCTTCAGGCAATGTTGGTGGGGATGACCTGACTGTGGAGCTTGACTGGCGCTTTTGAGGAGGCCTAAAAGCAGAATTGTAGGTTTCTGGAAAAATTTTTGAGGGAAAGTTTAGATCGCTACAGACATCCTGTAGTGCTAAGTGAAATGTTTGAGATTTGCGTGTTTTAAAGTGAGTACCTGAACATCACCAAAGTCTAACCTCACTCATTCATGGCCCTTCACAGATCTAACCCAGTGGGCTCAGAGAGATATAGAAGAAAGATCATAAACCAAGTAAATGTCCACATCTGTAATAAATAGATATTGTGTATGTCAAAGTATTCAAGAAATTCAATCTCTCCAATTCCAGATCAGTTCCTTCACATCATCACAACTGACTTTGTTGTGGCTTACAAAAGGCAGGAGACTGATTATGGACTTTTATACATTTTCATCCACTAAACAATCAGCTTCTGTTTAAAGGATCCTTTATAGAGAAAGGAGGAAGAGAGTTTCATAGAGATAGAAAATAAATGAAAACAGTTCTTCCAACAGTTCTTAAAAATTACTTGTACAGAAGACAGACAATATTTTGAGAAATATTTTATATTTCTCAAAAAGAGCAGAACATAATCCTGATAATTATTTTAAGGGGTTATATGCTGAAAAGTGACTGTAAAAACATTCAAAGTATTCCTTTTCTTTTTTTTTTTCACATATTATTTGAACGTCATAAAACACTCCCATGTGTTCCAGAAGTCTGAACTGGTGATATGAAGGGTGTTGGGTTTCAGTGGAAAAACTCCTATTACAATATAGTAATAATTTGAAAGAACTGTTAAGGTGGTTTTGGCTGGGAGAGAGTTAATCTTCATAGTAGCTGCATGGGGCTGAGTTTTGGATTTGTGCTGGAAACAGTGTGGTAATACAGGGATGTTTTGCTACTCCTGAGCAGGGCTTACACAGAGTCAGGGGCTTTTCTGCTCCTCACCCCAACAAGGAGGCTGGGGGTGCACAAGGAGCTGGGAGGGGACCACAGCCAGGACAGCTGACCCCAACTGACCCAAGGGACATCTCACACTATATGGCATCATGCTCAGCTCATAAAGCTGGGAAAGAAGGAGGAAGGGAGGACATTCTGAGTGATGGCATTTGTTTTCCAAAATCACTGTTATGTGTGATGGAGCCCTGCTTTCCTGGGGGTGGCTGAACACCTGCTTACCAATGGAAAGTGGTGAATGAATTCCTTGCTTTGCTTTCCTTGTGTACACAGCTTTTGCTTTGCCTATTAAACTGTCTATCTCAGCCCACAAGTTTTCTCACTTTTACCATTTCACTTCTCTCCCCCATCCCACCACAGGGGAGTGAGTGAGTGGCTGTGTAGGGCTGAGTTGCCAGCTGGGGTTAAATTACAGCAATGGTTCACAAAGAATGTTTTTCTCTTGGTCTTTTTACACACACCTTTATAATGAGCATCTTAAAATAACACAACAGGAATATGGATGGACATGAGCCTGATCACAGAATAGAGAGACAAGGACTTTCTTCCCACTGCTCCCAGCTGTCATCTTGGCTGACAGAATTTGTCCCTCATTCACTCTGCTGGTATCCCAATATGTTTTCCTGTAGTATTGATTTCCCTTTAAGTATGCTTTACAACCTGAGCCTACCAGCTAAAAACACTTCATAAGAGCAAGATCTTATCACTTGATGACTTGTGATATCATTCATGTGTTTTAACTTTGGTGTCTATCCAACCAGGTGTTTTATCTTCCTTATGAAACTTTCATGATTGGAATTCATGCCTTGTTTGCATGTCAGTAATAATAAAAAAAGCCCCTTCTTCTACTTAATAGCTGGAGAGTGAATATTATAGATACCATTACTAAATCAAAGAAGTTTGTTGGTTTTTTTCTTTTAAATCATCACAGACATCAACACTGAGTTGTACTACAAGTATTCTGTCTTTAGCTCAGATATAGAAATGTATTGAATGACAAAATCTTCACCATGACTATAAAAAAATCTAAATAATTAAATAGGACATGAAGCAATTTGTCCACCTTATGTTATACCTGGTGTCAGAAAAGCAGATGATGTAACCTCAGGCATTTTCATTCACACCTCAGCTGTTGATCACTACTAAACACAGAGGATTGGCTTTAATACAGCAGGAAGCTGATCTAACACTGCAGCACCTAATCTCACTGGCTAATTAGAAACAGTTGAAATTGATTCTTTCTGAGGGCCAGCCAGTGAAGGTACTAACAGCTGGTGCCTTCAAATCGGCAGAAGCAGCTCTGGTATACTAACTGCAGCAGCTGAGAACTGTCAACCCCCCCATAGAAAAATGAGGTTTAGGTGTTAGTTCTTTCTGAACTGATGTAGTATTGTGCTGTTTTAGGGGATCCTCTGAGTGTTACTGTGAATAGTGAAAAAAGAGTAATAGCAATTTGTGCAGAAAATAGCCATAGCTACTCTGATGAGGCTTCACTGCTTAGAGGGGCATGTTTTACTTGGCAGCTACTCAGGGAATCTGTTTCTGTTCTGCCTTGTACTTAGGTTGGGGCAAATTGTCAGCCTGCCCTTCATATAAGAATGCCTTTAAGAAAAAAAAAAAAAAAGAAGAAAAAAAAAATTTCCTTTCCTCCACCATCCTTCAGTGTTTGCTCTGCCTGTGCTGTCACTGAGTAATGTTGCCTATTGCTGGTTATTTGGATAATGTAGACATTTACAGTTTGTCATTACAGAGGTATAAGATTAGATATTGTAAAGACTTAACTTTTCTTATATTGTCAAATACTGATTTGTAGCAGCCTTATTGCTTTCCATTGCTGATTAGCCTTTGATGAGGTCTGGCAGCAGTGCTGGCTTATATAACCTACCTGAACCCTCTTGCCTTTGCTTTGAGATTTGCCTGTTTGTTTGACAGAAGAATTAGGCCTGTGTAGCTTCTCTTCTCTTAGAGCTGAAAGAAACAGCACAAGAAAATGGGAGATTTCTAAATCATTTGAATTCCCTCAAAGACTAAATTTAATTTAATTTTGGCTTGAGTTTGCCTTGGGCTATTACTTCTGTTGTTTGTATCAGCCCAAAACACTGACTACTCCTGGGATACCCTGTCTCTGTAAATGAAAAGGCAAAAAAAAAATACTAGCATAACTGTGCTTGTAGTGAAGGTAATGTATTAAGTAATTTACCTCAAAACGTATTTTTTAAAATTTACATCTATCTTAAAATGCAGCTGTTTTAACTATTAAGATGTATTTGAGTTCACAGTGAAAAACTGTGTGAAGAGTATAATTATGTGTTCATCCTTAACCCAGATCTCAACTCAAAGGGAAAAAAGATTCTTATATAAGAAACAGAGGAACAAAAAAGACTATTGGGTCTATTCTATTAAAGCTCACTCCATTCAGAAAACATTTCCCTGCGGTCAGAATCTAATTGCTTTCTGAATAACCATTATGTATTCGCCTTTGCCCACTGGGCCATTCCAAACGTGACATTCCTTAGAGGGGAAAAATGGCATCCAGCTGTAGTGTTTGAATTTCCTTTTTGCTAGCAAATACCAATATTTCATCCAAGAAGTTGTATTAAGAAAAAAAATGAGTTACAAATGCAGCAACTATGATGATAAGTGCTAAAATTAACATTTTCCACATACCTTAGTTTGTTATCTGTCTGTGTATTATGATACAGGTTTTCATTGCATCACTCTGTGCCATGTGTTCCATAAGATGCTTGCTTTGCTTATGCTAAGGAGGGGTGATTTCTGCTGAATGATCAGCTTCAGCAGTTTCACTGTGCAGCTTCAGACCAGGTTCAAATGTGTTCTGTTTAATACTACACCCAAGTCACAAATGTTAACTTTTTCACAGCCTCCTCTATGGTTCTTAGAACTATGATCAACACTGAATTCATTTTCATACCGTTCTGGAGATGAATATAATTCCTTGTTTTACTAAGGCAGAGCTGAAGCCTGGTTAAGCAAATATCAAAGATATCCAGTTGTTTTGGATTTCCGTTTTGGGATCATTAGTATACTAAGCTTATTTGGAATATTTTGCATGTGCTTTAGATAAGAACATATTATTACCACAGAGAGAAAACACAGATGAGCTGAAAACCAGTAAATTGTCCATCCAGTACAGCCCTATCACAACTGCTTTTCTATATGTAGTCCCATTCTGTTGGAACCCTTCCATCCACTGTCCTAGTCACTATTTTCACAGTTTTGAATACTATTTTCCTTGACTGTCAAAGTCAAGTCATGCCACTGGTGTTCTGATCTTCCTTCTGCTCAGTCTCCTCTAATTCAACATCACAGGATATGTACGAATTGCCAGGAAGAACTATGCTGCTAACAGTGTGGGAAAGGGAAGTATCCCAGTATCAAGGCTGTAGTTGTGGCAGTCTTTGAAGATCCTGATGTTTTCATGGTTGCTAGTGTCATTTGTACGGGAGGCATGATAGAAACATGCAGTTCCAGCAGAAATAGCAAATATAAAGTGAAGAGGTCACTGGTGGATGAGTCAGACCAGGAGTGGCACTGGAAGAAAGCAAGAACTGCAATGTTTGGCTTTGGTTTTATACTAATGAAATAGCAGCATTGGAGGAGCACAGACAGGCAGGCAGGTGATAGCAGCGATCCCAAAGGTAAGCAGATATGGCTAAGCCATCAGTAACTGTGCTGACACCCGGGAGCCACACATGGATTTTCAGCAGTTCCTGTGTAACTCCTGTTCCACAGCACCTTGGGCCAGCACAGACTTGCTGTGATCATAGACCTCACCCGTGGGATCAAGCAAGTCTTCAGCTGCCAAGGTTGGTGTCATCAGATCATCCGGAGGCCAGCTGGATACCTAAGACAGGTTTTACTGGCAAGGAAGGAATGACATCCTTGGAATCACTGATTTCTTTTCCTGGGAAAATCTGTTGGAGTTTGCCATCCATCATCTCTCTGTAGCATCTTCATACTCCTGCTGGAGACAATTTCCCAGGAGATACCTGAACTGGAAGAGAGGCAGTGATGGAGATAGCTGGAGTTTTCTTAAAGGAGAGCTCATCTGTGTGTTAAGCTTGATTGATGTGTTCCAATGAATCCTGTGCTCTGGGACCTGTGAGATGAGGGGCCATCTTAGCATTTCTGGTCCTGAATATCTGAGCACTGTGTACACTCTGACAGCTGCTGATATCAGTTGGTTTTCATCTCTGTGTACCTCCTAAGGCTGTAGTTCCCCACTTGTAAGCAGAACCTGTGTCCTGTTGGATAAAAATAGTGTGTGGGCTGCCAATGTGCTTTTGCTCAGCTCACAAAGACTCCTGAGAAGAGGTTTATGCTGGTTTTGGCCAGCTACAGGAAAACAGACAGCATACAACACAGCAATACAGTACTGGTTACCCTGCCTAGTCTACAAAAATGGTTTTGGTAAAAAAAAGAACTAGCAAATGTAGAAGGTATTAATTGAATCAGTCCTTGTGTGCATGATGTGTGAGATGCAGTACAAGGCCCTCGAATACAGACTTTGGCATCTCATCAAATTGTTGTCTGGGTTGTACTACAGCAGTCTCAATGATCTAACCTGAGAAGTAAAGGTAAATAAATAAAAGCCTACATCTTATGACAGAATTTACTGACCTCTTTTTCTTTCTCTTGAAACATATATTTCTTTATAATGTACATCTGAAATATAGGCAGCTACAAAAATAAGGTATGTAAAAATGTCAGCAGGAGATTGACCTTTTTGAAACTTCTAAATATCCATTCTAACTTTTAGTCTATTTTTTTTTTCTGAAAATACAGGTCTAAGTTTAAATGCTGCCTCCAGGAAAACTGTTTCAATTGTTCGACTGTCTAAAAATATACTTAAAAGCTGCATATGAGGGGACAAGATGCTGATGTAGAAGCAAAGGAAAAGACAGAAAGTCAGAGCCTTCGGAGAGCTGTAGCACAAAGACTCCACAGAAGTTCCTTTCAAATGATCCCTCATCTGCCTGCTCTTAGTGCAGATATTCATGTGGAAGGAGCATGCTGAATTCTTCCATGGAAGTTACATAAAAAGAAGTAATCTAAAAATAACATTTTTTGACCAGGAGACCTAGAGGCAATGAAGAACAGACAGATAGAAAATATTAGAATTAAAGAAGGTAATTCGCTTCCAACACTCTTTCTAGTAAGCAACTAGGGACAAATAAACTAATGCTCTTTGACATAGCCTCTAAACACAGAAGACCTTGCAAGCTCCTTAGATTTTTCCTTGATAACATGACATAGCAAGGCTTTTTTCTTGGGTGCTGATCTGCCAGATCAGGAACTGAGAATATAAAAGCAGAAAATTTCAACAGTGACCACAGGGGCAAGGCTGATGAAATGGGCTCTTGGATTTTGTCCTCTGAGGCAAAGAAAATTTTGCAAGGCAGATCACCTGATTCCTTGCTCCATGCAATCTCTTTTCATTCAGTCACCGGAGGTTGAAGATAGTATGTTTCTTTATAAACTGCTTTGAAAGATTTCTGATCTGCCTTTAATTGGGTTACCATCCTGTCTTTCCCTGCTGTTCTGCGTGAAATGTTGCTTTGTGACATACATTTCCTCTTCCTTTCTGTACAAAAGCAAAAGATGAAGATCAAGTTATTTCTGAATAACAATGTCTAGACACTATTGCTGGACTCCATCCAAAAATGTTTAAACAGGTCATAGCTTAAGCTGGTGTAAACTGGCACAGCTGCACTGGCTTTGTTCTAGTTATCCTGACTAAGGCAGGTGGGGATGTAGCACATGTTAACCATGCCCTTCTTGTTCCCGGTGCTCTGACAAAGACTTTTCTGAGTTTTACTCAGGCTTATTCATTTTTGGGTAGTCTGAGTGATGGTTTAATGTTAGAAATTATGAATGGGATTTAAGTGCATGACCCAGTGTCTAGACTATTGCTGGCACTTAATCTTCTGCCTTCCATGTAGGCATTGCTTTTGTACATTGTTTAATGTTTTACTGCTGTTCCTGCATGTGTGTTGGACTGTGTGCTCATTCGTGTGTGCAACTTAAGGAATGCACAGAGGGGTGTCTGAGGATTGCAGAGAAATTCCTCTAAGTGCACTGTATTTCTTCTTTGTGTCTTTCTTCCTCCTCTCACCATCCTCAACCTTTGGTTGACAACAGCTTCAACAAGTAATTATGAATCATCCAATCTGGGAAGAAATACTTCAATTGCTTTTCATAACCACCTTTTTGTCATCACTGACAAAAGAAAAAACAAAATACTGTCAAGATTGACCTCCACACTCTTGTAAACAATCTGGTCTTGTTGTTTGCCTGCTGTTGAAACAATGAGGTAGACAATGGGCTGTAGAGAAATGGGCCCAACCCCTTGGCCCAGAGTTTACAATGACTTCTCTCATCTCAATACGTGTTCATTGCCGGCATCATACAGGTCCCAGCACGCTGTGCTTCATGACAACCTTACTAACTCAGCTTCAATCAGAGGAATAAATCCTTTCCTTGTTAGCTTTGGAAATATTTGGGTTCTGTTTCAACGCATTTCATATTAAAAAAAAAAAAAAAAGAAAAAGTGAGACAAAATAGTTGCTGACACAGAGCGGGAAATGAGTGTGTTATATCTCACCTAGAGGCACTTTGTACAGAAAGATTCAAAATGCAAATTTCGTAATCTTGATCGGGTTCCAGGTGATGGCCCTGGTTAAGCAAATGAGTATGTTTTAACTTTGCAAACTGCTGAAAATGCAGGAAATGGAGAAAACAGCATGAGCCAGCAGTTGCCTTGTTGCATGGGGTATGAAGTAGGAAAGGCCCCCCCCGTGGCCTCACTGCTTGGGAGCTGGAAGCGGAATGCAGCTCATTGGCAGGTGCAGACTGCAGGGGTCACAGAAGTGGCTGTGCTGTCCTGGTGGCAGGGGGTTGCTGCTGCTGGACAGCACAGGTGTGAGGCAGAGAAGGACACAGCTGTGTTACCATTTTCTGGGCAGTTTTAGTTTTGCAGGTTTCTCTCTCATATTAATGTTGAATTTAGATAAACAGCTGAGGGTCAAGGCACCCCCTGAAAATCTTGCTTCTATATTAATGGATTTCAAGGTTTTGCCATTTGACTACCTAGCTCTTTTATTGGAGGGAGAAATATTCTTTGGAGACTCAGGGATCATTTATACAGATTGAGTTAATACTTCTGCTCCCAGGCAAGCCTTGTGTAGGCAGGGAAATGATGGATCTCTCTCTGTGCTTCCTTATAGTCTAATAGATAATGTGATGGAAGTTGAGGGTATTTTTTTTAAATGTCTATAAATGATAATGCCTGGGAAGAGGCATCTGAGACATAGTCTGTAGTTTAACTGCTGATACTTTTATAGCAAGATATAAAGAAAGACCTCTAGTCTACTTTGCTCCCCATCAACCACCACAGCTGCCAGATCACCCTCCTCTTGTCAAAGCACAGACTTTTACAATATATTTGCTCTCATTTGATTTGGCTCTTCTCCCTCTGCTGTATCTCAGGAGGCCTCACTCTTCCCTGGTGCCACCACGCAGTGTGTATAGGAGACCAGAAGATGCATCTCTCTGTTCATCACCCTGTTTGAACTTCACACCCCTTCTGCAGCAGGGCCTGTCCTGTCTTGCGGCTGCCAGCCTCCTCACCTGGCCTTTGTTCCAGTCCTCCCCTTTCCTGTCTCCGAGCTGCCTTCTCCTGTCACACATACACCCACTCGGGCGTGCTGGATGCCTTGGTCCCTATTTTATAGTCAGGAGGTTGAGGCTTGGGTTTCTTCAGGCCTTTCCTGCCTCACAAAGGGGACAGGAAAAAGAGATTGCACGGGACTTCCTGGTGACATGGGAGGAGGAGGAAGAAGTGCCTGGACCTTCTCCAGCAGGCAGAAGCCCTCTGCATCCTGCTTTCAGGGGAGGGCAACTCTGGGGCTCCAGTTCAGTGGCTGCTGTGTGTCCCTTTGAGCCCAGTGGCTTGCAGATGGACAGGGAGGAAATGAACCAAAACTTTGAATTGTCTGCTTCTCTTGCAGTCCCTAATTTTTCTTGGTGGTACAGGTCACCTCTACATACAGAGCAGCCACATGTCTCTTTGCATTAAAGGACCAGGGAGGGCTTTGCTGTAGCTGGGATAAAAAATTCAAGCTATGGGTCCTGCTAAAGATTTTACAGAGCAACTTCACTTCTTGTAAGTCGTTCATGAGTAGACTACATTTTTATGCACTTGGTTTATTGGTTGCTTTTTGGGTGTTGGTGTTGTTTTGTTGGGGTTCTTTTACATTTTGGTTTGTGTATTTTCTGCCAATTCTCTCCTTGATGTTTGTGAAAGATTGATTACAAACATTTAGCAGCTAACATGAGCTGCTCCCATTGAATATATAGAGATACATGAGATTTAAATTTCACCTAGTCATGACTTGAGACACTTAATTTGACTCTTTATTAAGGCTGATCGTGCAGCCTAAGAAGTTTAAGGAAACCTTAAAATCAATTGATGGTTGAAAATAGAGGGATTAAGTTGCCTGGGAGCCTAGGTCAGTGCTCCTGTTCAGTTCCCAGAGGTATTGATAGGTATTGATATTGATTCAAATCTATGTCTCATGAACCTGGGCAGCAGTGGAATATAGAGAGAGGAGGAAGATTCTCCCCTTTAGCCTAATGGCAACCTAAGAGGGTATGAGAAGGTTGTTCCCACTTCCTCAAAGTGTGTCTTGACTATCCACATGTAAATGCAGAGAACAACGTTTTCTGGTGTCTGCTTTGGTAGGATGCTGGCTTTTGGTTTTGTAGCACTCAGCAATATAAGCAGAAAGCTTTTTGTGCACGTTCCTGACAAACAAATCCATGAGCAAGAATATCCTTAGCAAGTAAGTTGCAGTTCTTTCTACTCTTCATGCAGGTCCTGGCATGATGGGACATGGGGCTGTAATCAATACTCCAAGTCAATATAACACTAGGTATGTACCAGTGATGTATCTTCTCATCATCCTGCAGCAGAAATTGCTGTTACTGCACTGACATGCTGTGTCTGTTGAAGAAAGAGAGAACTGGGTCTGGGAAATATTTCTGTTGGATGTTAAATGAAATTGTACAAGAATTTTATAGCAAGGTCTTTAAAGTATAGCCAAAAAAAAAAAAGGCGCTAATAATTTGAACTATTTTCACAGTATTTTCATATGTTTTATATAGAATTCTATATGGTAGGTTCAAAGGGTAATTGTTTGTGCTTCAATTTCTTAAGCTTCATTTCTCCCTGTACTGTCTCAGCAAATTAATTGCCTCAACACTCTTCCCCCACTGACAGGAAACACGGTTATATAGGCACTGTCTTCAGTAACTAAGAGCCAGGGTATGGGGCAGCTGTGCTTAGTAGGATTTTTGAAAGGTGACTAACATGGCATTGCCATGGAAATCAGTGGGATTTAACCAACTGTACAATCTCTCCCCAAGATTTGTCTACCTATGCAGTGAGCTCAATGCTTTGTAAAACTTGGCCAGTCATCTCTGCTCAGGGCCATTGTATTCTTCTGTAAGAGTATTTCAATTTGGGCAACAGGGCAGGTTTCTGGCCATATCAGAAAAGCACTGCAGTAAGAGAGAGCTGCACTGGATTATGTTATTTCCAAGCCCCCAGTTAGGAGGCACCGGCGGGATGAGAGGCACTGGAGCCTCTCCCTGGCGCTCACTCCCTGATTGTAATGATAAGGTTTCAGATTGCGAGGGAAGTGGGATGGTTTCACAGAGGGGAAACTGCTGTGCTTAAGGTGCCTCCAACCCCTCTGCTCTCTGCAAGTTTGGGACTTCCTACAGTAGGAAGACGATGGTCACGTTCCCCCCAAGGTCAACCATCACAGTGGGCAGCACGTGGGAGGCAGTAGGAGGTGTAGTTTTGGCTAGAGTTTAGCTAGTCCCTCTAGGAGACCTCCCACTGCAGCAGGCAAAGGCTGGAAACAACCCATTAGCTTCTTGCTAATGCTGGAGTGCAAATTCCTTTTGCCCTGACCCAGGATAAACACACCTGCGTCCTCTTCTTGCCTTAGCATTTTATTTTGCCCCAGTGAATAACAGCAAAACAGAAGAGAGAGCTTTGTGGTTCAGGAAGCTGACAGTTATTAAAAGTAAATTTTACAAGAAGGCAAGACAGAGGAAGGGGAATTCTGACAAATCCCTGATATGCATGGAATGTTGGGGTTTTTTTACATGGGAATAAAGCAGAGTTCAGAGTTTCTTCAATTACATTTTGGGAGTTTTGTTATTTGAAAATAATTGTTTGTAGTTGCTTTATTTTTCCTGAACCAGGGCAACTTTGATTGATGTAACTGGAACAAACAGGATTGCATAAGTCTACAGAGGTTTCCTGGTATGCTGGCCAGGCTTTGTAGTGATTTTTATCGTAGCTGTGAAATTCTCACCTGACATCTGTACTAGCACATCATGTCATTTGCAGTAATGCTAACATAAGGCATTCCCGCAGAACGGTCTCCAGCATGTCACTGTGGAGGGATGGAATGCAGACACTGTAAGTTTCTGCTGGACATGGACACAGCAGCAATAAAAATAACACCACTGATTTAGCAAAAGAAACCACAAAGGTCAGGTCAGCTTTGCATCTACTAAAAATGGTCCAACGTAATGACATTTTTTTATTTCACTTTTGTATTTAATTCTACAGTCTTGTCATCTGGAAGCAGCATGGGCAGGTGCAAGTGAATGAAATAACAGCTCCAGGGGATTTTCCCAATTTGTCTTTTTTAATATTGCTTGCCATTTGTACTTACAACTAATTCAAGAACTTCTGGTTTTATAGTCAATACCTTTTGGATGGTTCTGGGATTTCATATCAAAAGAACTATTTGAAGGACAAAATGCAATACTCTGCTGGAGACAAGGTTATTACCTGAAATGTTTGTTTGCATGTGAGAGAAAAACAGGTTTATAGAAACACAAAATAAACTGACATCCTGAATGTCAGCAGTAAGAAGAGAAAGGACATCTGTGCTTCGGACATCCTGTAACTGTGGTGGCAATAATTCCTTACAAACAATTGAGAGCTGCAGAAAATCACCTAAGGAGGACAGTCTGTGATGACCAAAATCTCCTAACACTGATGCTGGAGTGATTCCCCTGCAGGTAATACAAAAGTCCTTTGGGACACCAACTTGCATCTACAAGACAGATTTGCGAAATCTAGAAGGCTGTTTTTCATCATCTATCTGACATACTCTTATTTGTGCCTGCAATGATATTTAGTACTGGTCACATAGTAACAGAGAGGGGTGAGCCCACACAGTTCTGCAGGATTGCCCCTCTGCAACCTCACTTCAGCCCGTGCCCTTCTGGCCTGAGAGAGGCATCCAGACACCTCAGTGACGTCCAGATCATCTGCAGGATGGAAGTGACAGCAGATCTTTCTCAAGAATGGTTTGGCTTTTCGATAGATGGGCAAGTAGCTTTGGAGGTCAGGGTAAACTTTTCAAAAGCAGCAAAAGCCAGACAAAAAAAAAAATTCTTAATTGTTCTTTGGTCCTGCTGATGTGTTTCGCAATGCCATATTAGGACAGCTAAGGACTCCAAAAACCCAGCACTTTGGAGTCTTTGTTCTATTTCTTGTTTGTGAAACTCAAGCTCTTGGTGCATATTCCCAAAAGTATTTGGGCATGTTGAATCCTACGGATTCCTATGATCAGGTAACTTGGCTGCAGCTGCCTCAGAGACTCGAGCTCAAGGGCTTCCTATCACTTCTGAGAAGAAGATTTGCACTTTCAAGAATTTTACCCATTATTTATGGAAACAAAGAACCCTTTCAAAAGAGAACTTTCTAATTCCATAGCACGAGGCCAGCTGTGCCATCATTCCCTGGGGTGAGGGCTGCTCTTGCTTCGCTGGGAGCAGCACCAAGCTCCATTCATCAGGATGCTGAATTAAGGTTGGACTTTGGCACTAGAGTAGCCCTGTTGAAGGATATACCTGCCTGAGGTAACAACTGATGTTTTTGTTCCTCATGCCTGCTTATTTAGAAAGCAGGCAAATAGTGATAAGCTTTAAAACAATTCCAAGAAGTTTGTAATCACAAACAAGCTGTGGGAACTCTGATTTAAATCCAATTTTTTTGTTTTTCCACAGAACATACGTCTTTTTACACCAAGAAACTAATAAACATAGCATCAACAGGAGCCATCAGATTAATCCTTTAGGATTTGAATGGCAGTTTGTTCATTGAGTGACTGGCTTCATTCCCTCTCCCTTCTGTGTAAATCTGAGAAACAAAGGGCTCTGAAACGGTAAATGGGACCTGTGTCTGTATTTGAAGTCTTAGGAATTTTCATTTCATTATTCTCTATGAGCTTTATATAAGCCTGTCACTGGTCTTCAATAAAGAACAAATAAGCAGCCATAGCTTGTGTGGTGCCAAAACTATAAAACAACTGACATTAGTGGGAGCTTCCAGTGCTTGTGAGATGCTTAGAAATGTGAGCCCCAATGTGAATGACCCAGGGAATAATATTTCATATTTTCCCTGGTAGTACAAAATCCTTAAGTTCATACATTATTTTTAAGGCGCTGTAGCTAAGTTAAAATTCTTGAGGAAAGTACAGGCAATGATAGGACTGGATAATGACTTTGTGATCTGGACTCCTGCTGTGTAAGGATGATCTCGCATAGAGTGTCCTATGATGTAGCTGTTCCTTTTTTCTGAGAATGACATTAAGATTTTTTTTCTATTTTAGAAAGTCCAAAGCCTTGCGATGCCTCTATAAAAAAATACAGAATTGCTCGTACACAGTGGAAATAAAGTAGTCTGATTCTCCCCTTTATTCGAGTCCTAGAATTGGATTTCCATTGTTTAAGAAGGGTTGAGTAGTTCCTGCATCCCATTGTCCTGTCATGTGTCTGTCCATTCATTCTGCTCCCCTCATGGAGATATTTGTCTGTGAAAAATGTAGTAGGAACTTTGCATGCTTGAGATAGATATTTCTCTAAAATCATCTAGCAGATTCAGAAGAGAGCTTCATGTGAAAGAGGAGTGACAGTGCCTGTAGCTTTGCCTAGGGAGGGGTGATGAGCAAGCTGTGTGCTTATGGGTGGGGATTAAAGGGCAGACCAGTGTGAGCAACTGTGGTGGGTGTTAGATCATCTGATTGGGAAGAAGCAGCTGGGAGAAGTGTCATGTTTGCAGGTCTGGTTCTTGAACCACCCTGGTAGCTGCTGGGAGAACAACACAGCAGGGCACAAGCAACCAAGGCTGTTTCTGGAATACATTGGGGATAACTCTCTTCCAGACACAGGTGACAGAGAAGCCACTGAAAGAATCTGCTCTGCCTGATACTTAACAATGTGGAAAAACTGGTCAGCAGTAGGAAAGTCAGGGTAGCCTTGGTTGCAGTGATGATGAGACGAGAATGAGGCAGGGAAATTGGTGACAAAGGACATGGAAAATGTCAAACTCAGTGCCTTCTTTGCCTTGTTTCTTCAGGTAAGATTTGCCTATGGGAATCCCACGTGCCTGAAACCAGTAGGAAAGTTTGAAACAAGGAACACTTCCTCTTGATGGATAAGGATTAATTTAGGGAACATTTATCCAGATTAGACATGTACAAGTCCCTGGAATCTGATGGGATGCCCCCATTAGTACTCAGGGACGTGGTCAATGTCATTGCAAGGCCACTCTCAGTTATCTTTGAAAGATTGTGGTAACTTGAAGAAATTCCTGGGGCCTGGTAGAAAGTAAATGTTTCTGTCTCCAACACAGGCAAGGAGAATTTGAAGAACTACGGGCTGATCAGCCTCACCACAATACCTCAGAAATGGAGGAAATAATCCCAATTGCACAAATTTATGAAAGTCAAATCATACTTCACTAACCCAACTGCTTTTCACAATGAGATGTCTGGCTCAGTGAATGAAGGGAGAGCAATGGATGCTGTTTATTTTGCAAGGCTCTTGACATTGTCTCCTGTAACACCCTCAAGACAAAACGTTGAATTACAAACTAGATAAGCAGACAGTGAGATGGACTGAAAACTGGCTGAACTGCTGGGCTCAGAGGGTGAAGATCAGCCACTCAAAGTCCAGCTGGAGGCCAGTTACCATTGAAGTACCTCAGGGGTTGACGGTGGGGCAATGCTGTTAATTCTCTTCATTAGTCACCTGGAAAACGGGGCCAAATGCACCCTCAGCATGTTTGCAGATGATAAAGAACTGGGAGGAGTGATGCAAGAGCCACAATGTGTCCTTGTGGCAAGCTGTCCAGCAGCCTCCTGGGCTGCATCAGGCTGAGGGTTGCCAGCAGGTCAGGGCAGGTGACTCTGTCCCTCTGTTCAGCCCTGGTGAGACACCTCTGGAGTGCTGTGCTCAGTTCTGGGCTCCCCAGTGTAAGACATGGACCTTCTGGAAGGAGTCCAAGAAAAAGGTCACACAGATGGTTCAGGGCCATATTAGCAGAGATTGAGTTGTGGTTATTCAGCCTGTGGAAGAAAAGACTGCAGGGGACTTTATCAATGTTTTTAAATATCTGAGTGGAGGAGAGAGGGGAGTAAGGAGGATGGGCCAGATGCTTCCCATGGTGGTGTCCAGTGACACCACCAGAAAGGCAATGAGGCAATGTGCATAAAGAAATATAGGAAATTCTGTGTGAACCAAAGAAATATTTTTTTTACTATTCAGTGGTCAAATACTGGAGTAGGTTGCCCAAAGAGGTTGTGGAGACTCCATCCTTGGAGATCTTAAAAGCCTGACTGGATGCAGCCTTGAGCAAGCTGTTTTAATTGCCCCTGTTTTGATCAGGGATCAGACCAGATGGTCCCCAAAAATGCTGAACTGCTTGGTTATTCTGTGGGATGGGCACATCTGTACATTTACACATGTGTGAACACACAGTATGACTGCAAAAACTCTTCAGAAAATGAGGCTTACAAAGATAACAGAAATTCTGTGAGGTTTGTTTCAGGGGGAGTTAAAAAGTTTGGTGCTCATATGCAGAGCACTGTTTCAATCAGTCTGTGTTTAGGTTTGAGTCTTCTGTGCAATACAGGCCAAAGACTTTTTAGCATATAATATCCAGAAATATATTTAATGTATTTTGCTGCAAGTCCTTCAAAACTAGTGTAAAGTGCATACTAAATGCAACACCTTGTATGTCAGCTAAACACGTTGGACCAGGTTTTGGTTGCCTTACAACGTCCCTCACCAAGTCATGGCGTTCTACTCTGTGGCCTCTTGGGCTGCCCAGTCTGCCTACACTGTTTATTCAGTATAGGGAACCACACATCCATTTGGGACTACCCACAACTGCCACAGATATATTGGGAGGGACCTTCCTGCTTAACATCTATCCAGTGCTATAATTAAAAACAGCCAAACTTCCACATTTTGACCAGGCACCAGCATCTTGCTTCCATCACTTCTCTCCTCTGACAGTGTTTAAGCCTTTTTGAACAGCAGCCCATGGAAGGCAATGAGTGGGCAGATTGTCTACTAAAACAGATAAGTTATTTATTGTGCAATAAATAATTCAGCACAAATCATAAAGTCTAGCTAGTCTGTTACTTTGAATGTCTTTAAATCAACACATTCTATATTTTATTTTCCAATCAGCTGCAAAGATGATGCAGAACACAAAGCAAGATCAAAGGGTGCATAATATTACACTGTGTAAGTCTATAATGGAGATACAAAGGAAAGCAATTTCTCCTCTTCGATCTATCATGTATGTCAAGGATAGTAAATGAAGGCTCTTCCCTGATGCTGAGTAAAAGATTTAACAGGAAATCCTTAAGCTGGAGACAAGGCAGAACAGTTCTGGGAAAGTGTTGTTGCTCTCCATCACCTGCCAGAGTCTGCAGTCAGTCTCCAGGAGGAGCCCGGATCTTGAATCCAGTCTTGTTTTGAACCAGTTAGGTAGCTGAGCCAGATAAGCTTGGGCAGTCAGGGGAAACATGGATGTTATAATTGTTCTCTTGAGGAGTTCCTATTATGTGTAGGATACTATTTAGGGTCTGAGTCAAGAAAACTTATAACCCTGAGCTTTGTTCACTCAAATTCAGAAGGGACATTTTGGAGCTTTGTGCACTTAAACATTTTTCTAGAGTGTGGTGGTCTTCTGAGGTAATGTCTCTAGCCATCCCAGTGGAGCTAATGGAGAAAGATACTACCGACTCTTGGAATCAACTTTCTCTTTAGTAATGTTGACAATGCTGAAAAAAACCCAGGGATCACCCGTAGTATGTAGCCCTAGAAGGGGACAGGTTGAGTTAAGCCACTGCTGTTGTTTTAACTTGGACTGTCCTGGAGCTGCAGGGATGAAACTATCTGAATGTTTCAGGGGACCAACAGTGAAGATTCCATGACAGTTCAGACACTTGTGGAGGCTCTCTTTCTCTCTGCCTTCTGAGAGAGAGCTTGTGTTACAGTGGTCTGAGTGACTTTATGAGACTGTGGAGACTAAACCTATGAGACTGGAAGAGATGAGACCCCCAGAACAGGCATTTCTTCACCCCTGTTTCCCTCTAGCTGGTAGCTGCCAGAGTGTACAAGGTCTTTTCTGAGGAAAGGAACTGCCCTGGGCTAGAGGCTTAGAACCTGCCCAAGGGGTGGCAGTGCAAGGCAGCAGGCTCTTTGCAGAGACACCATCCCTGCTACCAGGATGCCCTGCTTCTCAGAAAGCAGCTGTATAGATGGTCCACGGGAGTACTGCCCTACCTAGGAACAAGGCTTTCAATCCCCCCTGGCACCACTCTGGCCTTTCTGTGCCTATGAAGTGCTGTGAGTTCACATCTCTCCTGTGTGTATTGCTGCTCAAACCAAGAAACCCCGTTAGCAACACGCAGCCAGGCCCAGCCGTGGTAACAGCGGATGTACAGTGACCTACTTTTAACACAGCTTATGTAGCCTTTCTTGCTGCTTTATGCTTGAATGGCAGAATTTGCAACAAAAGGTCAATTTATGGCAGCCTTTTATTGCAAGGTTCTTTTTCTGTAGTCCAAAATTATAACGACAAAATGCTCTGTTAAGTACAATGGAAACTGCAAAAATCAGCCCCAGTTTTTATGTAAGGCTTTAAACTTTATCTGTTTTAAACAGCTTTTGGTGCTAAGCTTTTTGTTTGTTTGTTTGCTTTCTTAGGAAGAGAGCTTTATTACTTGCATGGAGAGCAATAGAGGAACATGTCTGAATATGAATAGAAAGGGTCAGAAATGGTGGGCTTAAGTACAATCATAAAAAATATTTCTGAAGCTCAGCAACCCACCCCCCTGCATCGAGAGAAAAGAGCCTAAACCACAGCAGCCCAGAAAAGGAAAAACTGCATGGCAAAAATGAAATTGGAACCTGTCCTGTGCCAAGGGAAGGCACAAAGTAAATCTGTTGTGACCCAACCATGCAGGGTCATAAACAAACTGAGATAAATACAGGGGGAAGGACACTGTGACAATAGTTAGCCCGGAGGGCTGAGACACATGGCTGAGTTCCTACATGTCAACTCTGCTGCAAGAGCTGACTGATTCATACACTTGGCCTATGGCAGCTGGGAGGTGAAACACATTATGTTAAGCCTCACTGGAAGAGGGTTGGATGAACGTGCTCTCCTTGATTCCTGTAAAGGAGTGAGAGTGTGACCATGAGCTGTTCCTGCAGTTCAGCTAACGTGGGCACCCAACACTGCATTGAGCATCCATGGCTCCCATTCAGAAATTACTTTCTAATGAGGCTTAGCCTGCTGCAAATAGGGGCTGTGGAGCATAAACCCTTTCTGCTCCTGTTCATGGTAAGCATATGATGGAGAAATAGTCCCCAATACCATGTGGGGACTCCTTAGAAACTCCCTTCCATGTTTGAGACTTTAGCAGGGCCATGTGTTGGCAAATGTTGCTCTTGGGGAGATGTCCTAAGGCTGTACAGAGCCTTGTTGAGCTGACAGGGTGATAGCAGCCTGTGTCACGCTCTCCTAGCAGGATGCCAAGGACTGTGCCCCAGTATGGGCAGAGTCTTGTTTTCCTCTCTACTCAGCTTTCTTCCAGATAGCAAAAGCAGCTTTGCCAAGGTTGCTCTACAGCTTCTACTGCTGCCAGTAATCTGGGTAATCTCTTATCTCTTCTTACTTTGCTGTTTATAGCCATGACAGCTGAACCCTAGACAATGTGTAATGGGTGAGTTATGTTAGACATTGTCGAGCCAAGAGTGATCTGGAGCCAGGGCATTGCAAGCTGTGTGCAAGCTCAAAGCACCAGGGGTGGAAATCAGCAGTGGCAAGTGATTTGGGAAATCACCGTGTCCTGGCTTCAGTTTACTCATTCAATGCACAGTCTACTCCTTGGGACTGATGGAGAGTTTTGCCTAGGGGCAGTTGAGTGTTACTAGTTTTGAGAGACTCAGCCACAACTTCAAGTGAAAAGCTTGTTAGTCACTTTTCTTTCTATCTCTTGTATCATCATGGTAATAAACCTCTCACAGCTGCCATTCAGGATACTGGGAAATTAGGCTCTCTCCATTTGAGCCTTCACTACCACTGGGTGTTCCCTGTGTTTTGTCTGTATTTGTGCCGGTTAGGACTCTAACTGAAGTGAATCTCCTACAGCATTTGGGAAAGATACAAAGAAATCATACTTTCTTAGCTCGAGTGACTCCTGGGTTTTGGCAGGACTAAGAAGGAACTCTTCAGTCACTATTGAAGCTGCTAATATAATCATTTACTCCACACAGAACACCATCTTTTGCATGTAAATGTATTTGTACAGTCCCTTCTGAGTCTTAATGACTAGGTGGATCTAAAGATAAAGGTGATTAAAAAAATTCATCAGTCATGAACTGACATCCTTCTGACATCAAAGAAGTAGGTCCACATCTCTGTAACATCATGAAACCTTAACACAAGCCATCACTGTAGAATTGGTGATGCTGATGGTCTTATAATAAATAGGGAACAAGAATTCTTTTAAAGACCTGATCTTAAGTTGACTTGAACATCCCATGAGTCCTTTCCTGGAAAGATTTCAGTACATTTCTGAATCAGCTGGTTGAAAGAAAGATGTGCTATGAAGACAATGAATGTTCTCAGATACAGCCATAACCACATCCTGAGTTAGGGAACCATGTTTACAGTAATCTTATCAAGCAGCCCTTACTGTTATCACCCTATCAGTGACAGCAAGGCACGAGTGTCGAAGTAGAGAGAAAGATAAGGAACAAGGAAAATTCTCTGAGCAGCCAGCTGGGAAGACAAATCATGGGTCCCCATAGTTGGGTGTGCTCCCTGTGTAGGAGGGTCCCCCCATCATAATGTCCCATAGTAACCAAACAGTTTTAATCAGGAACTGTTTTGAGGGAATTTGTGCTTTATTCCTACTCACAATGCTGTTGGGAGAACAGTTTGACCAGGGTGGGTATTGCAGACCTGATGGTTGTTAATCTGATTATTTTTGGGTACCTCATTGCAAGATACCCGCAAGAGGAAGAGAAAGGGTGGGCATGAGTCTCACCCCAATGTTACTTTCTCTCCTTGGGAACACATCTAAAGAAAAGTATAAGGTTGGTAGGTTTGAGGCCATGAGAGTAGCAGCATGGGAGCAACAGTAGTGAGAACAACTTGACAACAGAAGAAACAACCACCCCAGAAGTGCTGGGAAACATTCCTGTGGCATCCTAGGAGGAAGGGTACAAAGCTGCAGGTGAAAGGCAGGCTGTGGAATGGCAGCCAGAATGCCCTGAGGATGACATGGGCTAAGACACCTACAGCACTGTCACAATGAGGGGGCTGGCAGCCCAGAATGGGGCCCACAGCATCAAGGGTTCTGAGCAGGACATTGCTAAGAGAGACTGAAATGTGAAAAAGTCAATCCTGAAAATGCTGTCTTTGATTTATCTGAAAGCTCAGACCAGGTGTTAGTTTGGGACATGCAGCTGTGTGGCTGCAGAACTCTGATGATCCACAGTTCACCCCGTAGACCTTCATACAGACAAGCCAGGAACTGGCTGGGGCAGGCCATGACTTCCAACTGACACACCCACGTCTTCTTCCCATGAAATCCAAAGAGTGGAGGAGAATGGAAGGTTACTACACACCTTGGTGTCCACATGGCACAGTCAGGATGTGACAAGGGCAATCATCCAGGCTGAGGATTTGCAGAGCACTCCCATACATCATCATAATCCTCCCCTTGGCTGGAGATTATCAGGAAGCTCTTTTTTTTTCTTCCTGAATATACCTGAAACAGGTATTTCCTTCTTTTTGTATAAAAACCTGCTAATTCAAGCACTTGCCCGGAAATGGCAAGACTGGGGTTTCACCCTCAGCCTGAGAGATTTCAGTGCCTCTGCTTCCCTTTCCACTTGAGCATCTTCACAGGTTTCCTGAAAGTCAATGAGAGAAGGAAATTTTCTGTACATCCACTTCCCTAATTTTATCTAGTCTATTGTTTATCTTGGTCTTTCTTCATGCAGGGTTCAGCTCCAACAGAAATGCTGAGGAAGAGTCTGCCTCGTTGTTGGGGTGCTCCCAAAGCTGGCAGCTTTGGACTTCCCATTATAGTCTTCACTCTTCAGTTGTAAATTTTTCTAGACAAAACTCAGACTATTTGTGATGTGTCTATAAATCAGCTAGAATATCACTGCCAAGCACCTTGTTATTATGTTGTTACTGTCATTAATTACCTAATTAAAGCCAGTCATGATATGTTAATAAACATAACATAAACCTCAGCCTGATTTTTGAGGAAAACAGAAAATTGGCTTAGTTTTCCTAGCTCTGGTCTCATTTAAGCATCATGTCATTCTCATTATAATGGGATTTTCATTACTTAATCCATTATTTACTGCAGGGAGAATCTGAAATGCACAGAACATATTTACAATGCGAAAAGTACCAGTCTTTGAACCAGTGGTTTTGTACAAGGAATTGCTTTACAAGTCTGTCTTGTGGCTACCTTTAAAAATAATACTATTGAAAATAGATATTTAAAGGATGAGTAACAAGTCTTGGCTTTGCAAATGCAGACATTAGATCACAGTGACCCTCTGCCTCCTGGGAACAACTTCCAAACCATCCGATAATGTGTGTTGAGTAAAGTGAACTTAGGTCAGAGAGCTGCTCACATACACTGCTAATTGGAGAACTCCTCATTTAGCGTTTTAAGGGATCTGGCACCATGTAATGTTTCAGCCTTACTCCCCAGAGGACTCCTTGATCCTGTTGAACTTGCTCTTTACTGTTTTTCATTTCAAAGAGCAACGTTTTCTCCACAGAAGTCTTAGTATCCACAATCCAAGGTGGTTTTTTTCTGTTTCATTCAGAACATGGTACCTTGACAAGGCCTGTGTTTTCCCATCTCTGTGATGGGTTCAGTGGTGACTCAGAGTGACACGCAGTGAACAGTCAGCGCCGCTCCCTGCAGTGTCTGGCCATTCAGAGAACTCCCTCACCACCCATACGTCTTTGTGGTTTGAGAGGTCTGACAAGTCTGCCATCAATAGTGGAAAGTTCGGGGAAGCCCAAGTCTGTTTTGACATCAGCCGTTGGTTTAAAATGCCAAAGCACAGAGAAAGCAAACCCACAAAGATAGGGGAACTGAAACACAACTGTTGTCAAGGTAAATCAAAACCATGGGGTTTTCAAGCTCAATTTTTCCTTACAGTCTATCACAACGTATATTCATGAGGATGCCGGAGGGGAAATGGCACAAGAATTCCCTTCCCTGTGTGTACCCTCTGAATGGGCCACCAAGAGCCGTGTCTCTTGCTCTCAGGAGGAGATGAGTCTATCATGCCCAAGAGAGATGGAAGGTGCAGGAACAATGTCAAGCTCTCTGTCAAGTGGGTCCTCAGGGGACAGGTGAGCAGGCTTGAAGTCTTTTACTAATCTTAATGAACACGCTTCCTCACAGCCACTGTGCCCTCCTGCCACCTGGCATCTATGGTTAAGTCTGTGGATGTTTGATATGCTCAGAACTGATCAGCAAGAGTCATACAGTCTCATTTTGCCAAAGAAAACAAAACGTCCCTTATCTTCAAGGCATCGCATAGTTTCCAGTGCCTCCTTACTTGAATATCAACTCAGAAGTTGTTTTTTGGTCAGGTGCTTAGTGCCCCTGACCTTCACAGCTATAAAAAGTGCTATGAAGCACCATGGTGGTTCAGTGTTTGGGAAGAAGCAGATGCCTGGAGTTGAAACACACCATTTGAGGTAGTCCTTTGAAACACAGTGACAAGGCAGTCAGCTGTTGTCTTTATATAAAAGGAATAGGAGAGAACAGACTAAATCATATCTGGTCTTTGCCTTCAAATTCAGCCATTCATGATGCCTTCTTTTTACTCAAAATGCAGCATGCCTTGAGATCTTGCTATCTTCTCTGTTTCCTCAAGGAAAATCTGCTTAATTTTACCTCCCTTAAAAATTACCATCATAAAGAGGAACGCACTTTGCTGTACTGGGTTGCAGTACACCAGGAGACAAAATGACCCCCAAGTCCATATCCTTGACCAAATTTGCAATATCTTGGCATGGATGTATTTAGAACCTCTAAAACGTATCCACACTAGGTGATTAGTGGGCTGGAGCAGCAGTGCCAGAAAACTACCTCTCTGTGCTGAAGGGTCATCTCTCTTCAGGGAGCTGGTACTGTGCAGCTTGTAGTGGGAACATTAATAACTGCACAATGTTGTATCTCAAGCCATTGCCTGTACTTGTATTTGGTGTACTAAAGCTGCTGCCCCTTCCTAAAGAGGAAGAAGGGATGACTTCTCTCCAGCCATGAAAATCCCACCAGGAACAGTCCCAGGTTATGTGCTGAATGTCTGGATATCCCCATCCGGCCCACAGGTCTGCCTAAGGTTTTAAAGAGGCTGGAGCTTAGTGGTGTTTGGGACAGGACCCACAGCATGGTGTAGACTGGCAATTTATAACCACACCTGTTTGGCTGAGGATGACATGAAATGAGGCATGGAAGCAGGAGAAAGAGGAGAGCAAATACCAATGTGAAAATAACCTTTCACCACCTCCTTCCTCACCCAAATTGCACCACCAAGGGGATTTCTGGTAGAAAACAAACCACCTGCAGTGAGGGGGCTGAAAATATAAATTGAAGCAGGGGGGCAATGGGGAAAACCAGGATGGCACAGTCGTAGTCAGATATAGAGTCAGGCCAGCATATAGAGGTGTCTCTCAAGCTGCTGCCCAGGCAGGACACAGTGGTCAGCAAATTCTCAGGAACAAGAGGACAGGGCTAAGATTTGAAGATGGATTTGAATCTCTGCCAAGTTTTTGTGGCAGAGATCATGGAGACATCATTTCATGCTCCAGGTGAACTAGCGAGAACTGAGTTATTTGTATGTGAGCAAGCCAAATGTCCTGGACAGGACAAGAACACTCCCACTGCCAGCAGGATGAGGAAACCCAGCAGTAAAGAGGTGTTAAAATGCTCCACAGCAGCCTCTGTAGAAGTGAACTGGTATTTGGTGCAGTAAAATGCAATCAAATGTTAATCCAAATGGAACTTGGGTTTATTTTGTAGTGCCTGATCTCATACTGCTTAATATAAAAAAGGAATGTAAAGAAAGAAAGAAAGAAAAAAAAAAAAGAAATAGTGCTTGATTTCCTGATTAAAACTGGGCTCCATTTGTTTTGAAAGAAAATTTTGTCTCTACAACAATGACTCACAAACCGCAAGTCAAGAAGAAAAGAAAAATTAATCACAAGGGAAGGGAAACACAAAAACAAAACCAAAAACCCCCAGAAGTTCTTCAGCTCTGTGGGGCTGAGGGAATGAATGTGTATCTTGTGATGCACTTGGCTTTATGCAAGTGGTTTTCCTCCTGCATTTTCATCTCAGTAAAATTAGAGGTTGGAGTGTGGGGGATGTGAGCTCAGCTTTTGATTCGCCACAGTTTCCTGTGAGGCATAGGATGAATTTTCAAATCTCTCTGGGTCTCACCTGTAAAACAGTAATAACATTCCTTGTCTGTTTAAATTACTTGTTCTTCCTATGAGTTTCTACTAGACTTAGAGTAACAGGCCCCTAATGTATCATTAGAATCTCTAGCTGCCACTGTGCTATGAATAATAATGTTTATTAATCATAATAAACATGTCAGTGCTCTCAGAGCATGTGCATGGAGCAAGTAGAGCAGTGTCTGACAATCACATCCTGCCATGTAAGGTTTGGGGTGGAAAATAAGTCTCATTTTGCAGGCAATATAAAACCCCTGGATGTCCAAAGTCTTCCTGCAGGCAATGCTGGAGGAAAAGAAAAAGGTCATCTTTGTTCTAAAAAATAATGCAAGAATATCACGGTGTCCACCTCCAAAGTGCCAAGATAGCTCCCCACATTTCTAGACTGCAGTAGTGAGGGAGTAGGATGTCTTCAATATAAAAATATATAACATAAAACTCTAAGTTATATATTGCAATTTCCTAAATCTATTCCTTAAATATTCTCCCACATGCTCTCCTCCTCTTCCTCCTTTATCCAAGTCTCTGTTTTGGTGAAGAGGCAATGAAGGACAGAATTCAAGTCATTCAACACAGTCATAGAGTCATGCAAGGCATCTGATGATCTCAGTTACTTGTCCCTCCCCCTGTGTGCCAGCAAGGGACAGACCAGGTTGTTGCAATACGACAAATGAACGACACTCACACATTGAGATGTCCTAGGCAAAAAAGAGCAAGTTTATTTACAGACCTTGACATTTATAGAATTCCAACAGTGACTATGGATTGGAGGATGAAAATTGTCCTCTCCAACCACACTGGTCACAGCAACAGTCCATCAATTCTCTCCTCCTCCAGAAAGGAATGCAAAACAATCATTGTTTACATGAAAAGTGCATGAGAAACTCCATCACAAAAATGTAAACATCAGAAAGTTTAGAGAACTTTAAAAAAACAGAGCAACACCAGGTCTTATTTCTGACTCACCTTACTGAGAGAAAGGTGAGATGGCACTCCACCTAGGAGAACCTCATACTTTGCATTCTCAAGAATCTGATCTTATAGTAAGGCACAATTTAAAGTGGGTCAGGTTGCCCCAAATTAGACCTTGCTTGCCTGAGTGGTGTAAAAACCAGAGATCATTCCAAAACCAGCTGGGGTAGGATCCACCCTTACCCATATGAAATCATTGCTGCTGCTGCTGACAGCAGGAGGTCAGCTCAGATTTTGGATTATTTATATTAAAAGATACATAAAGCCTTTGATGCTCCTGGAGTTACTTGAGAATCCAGCTGGTGTAAAGGAGGTTAGAACCTGCTTCTAGGTCTTTTGGTTGCATCTCATTGCTTGATCTATGCTGGAGATACTTGCTGCAGGGTTAGTCATCCTTGTGTCCTGAAGAGACCTCACAGCACTTTCCATTACTCAGAAATACCTGCTGGGAGGAATTGTCTGGTGAACTACAGAACTATAACAAAAAAAGAAGGAAATTCTGTATATTGAGAAAGAATCTAACCAACACAAACTCTGTAAAAATGTGCAATGGGGAAACAGTCTCAGTCCTTGCTTGATTGCCTGTGGGTAATTACAGTGGCTGATTTATTCTCCCCTGGAGCACTCCTGGTCCCTTGCTCTGCTGTAATCCATGCCTGGCCACTCCTGCCAGCCCCACCATCTGGGAACCAGACAGGCCACTGCCACCCTGCATCTACCAACATCAGCCTTTGACTTTCAGTGACAGCATCTTCTTGGTGCTGCAGCCCAAGCTAGGAATCACTGGTCTCAACTGAGGAAAGAGCATAGTTGTCCATTTTCATATTAAATTCAAGCATGAATTGTTTATTTTAAATGCTGAAAGGTGCTGGGCACTCAAAACCCACTGAAAAACTATAGGATCTGAAGACCTAGGTCTCTTCTATTCTTTTGAAAATTCGAGCTTCAGAGGAGTCCTGGTATGTGAACTCAGTCAACACATCACGTGTGACTGCCTTTATAATTTTCTCATGGTGGCACTGCCAATACCTTTGTGCTTTTCAATCCCTCCCTGTTTGTTTCGAAAACAAAACAAACATTTGCAAAGTGTGTCTGCTTAAAGTAATTCTCTGAACTGTTCACACTGTGGGCATCACCCATGCCAGGAAAATGTGTGTCTCCATGTAAAAACCAACTGTGCACCCTACCTTTGTAAACTTCTCATGCTCAGCCTGTGGCCCAACTCCTCCATTATGCCAGAGGACAGGGATGATGTGTTCACTCTGTGTTCCTAGTGCTGACAGACAGCAACAACCACAATGAAACAAAAATAGCACTTTTACTTAACCCATGTCCTTGCAAAGAACAGTCCCTGTGGAATTTCCAGCAGTGGCCACATCATGCCAGGCTCTTGGTACACCTTGCTAGTTTTCCAGCACCAGCATTTCTGCAAGGCAAGAAATACTGTTTGGTGCAGGCAGGAGAACAGCAAGAAAAACAAAGCCTTGCCCTAAGCTACCATTTCAAATCAGAGGTGGAAACTAACAAATGCCAGGAGCTTCCCAGTCCCTTGTTTCAGCCATGAGGCAAATCCTGGTTTTGCAGTGACATCAGTACCTCACTAACACCTATTGACTGTAGCATCCAATTCGTTTTTACAAGCTTTGTGGCACTATGGTTTGCCAAGGAATCCAGAGTGAACAATAATTTTCAATTGAAGCATTTTTTCAGCTGTGGATATTAAAGACATAGGTGAATGGAAATAACCCCACATAGAGCATCTGTCATTTTTCCACCTTTTTCATTGTCTTTGATGTGGGAGCTGCACCACTGTGCCCTCCATGTTACTACATCTTCTAATACATTGTTTAAAGGGTTGCTGAAATGTCTACACTAAAGAGTGAAAATATGTCAGCTTATGTTTTATTTAGACTGAGAGCATGAATGTTTACCCTGCACTGCCTTTGGAGAAGTGGCCATGCCCAGGACCAAAGCCGTGATGCCACCCAAACCTCTGCTTATCCACCCCTGACATACAGGTTTGGAGATGCTATTTCCCAAATGCAAATGTCAAAAGGGTGGCACTGGTTCAAAAATCAACCCCCTGCTTTTGCTGACTGTATGAAATAGCTGTGAATGTGTTTAGAAGCAGGCCAGGTCCCTTACAGCAGGCTGTAAAACAGAAAACCTGGGGTAGAGAAGAAACAATTTAGAAAGAGGTGAAGAGGCCTGAGACAGGGAGAAGGGTCCTGCTGGCTGTCAGTGACTGTGTGTCAATATGGTATCACCATGAGATGAACTCTCTTCCTAAAGCAGCCTTCTTTGATGATTAGCTCTGGAACAGCATCATCTGTTCTTGATCCTTTCCAGCCTGGCTTAGCTGCCATTTGGCTCCTGCTGTCTCTGTGCTAAGGGCATCTGGGAGCCACACAGATGGAGTGGGAGCACAAACACTGGCACCTCCTCATAGACCCTGCTATAGGGGCAGTCAGCAGCCTTGCAGCAACACGGGCCTCTTCCTCTCAGTTCTTCACCACCATGTACCAAGAAAACACCTGACACCCTTCTAAATAGCATGGAGGGAGGGTCTGTTCCTAAAGCATTTCCAGATCCCAGCTTTCCAACCAAGTAAATAACAAACATGATCCCAGCTTTCCAACCAAATAAACAACAAACTGGGTTAGCCCCCCTCCTCTTGGAAGCATCATCCCACTTGGCCAGCAGAATGGGAGGACACAATAAGAACTATTCTGGATGATCTCTGTGACAATATTAAGCATTTCTTTTTTCTTTTTTCAATTTGGTGCTGGATGAAATTGCTTCTGGGATGCTTCTGTAGCTTTTGGCTCTGGCTAAATAGCAGGAGAGCTCCCAATAGCAGGAGTCATATGACCATGCTCTTGTGCACTTGTGAATGGAAAATCATGTGTCTTCATAAATCACAGTGATATAAAGACCAGATGTGATGTTCAGAGCTCCTACATATTCACATGAGAATGGGCCAATGCTAGCAAAGAAATATGAAAGGAGAATTATCTGTGCTACATATTTTACTTTGCTTTAATACTGAACATAAGTGGAGAAGGGAAAAAATACAAATAAAAGAGAATGTCAAGAATAATGAAAAAAATGTGTGTTCCGGGCTCAGAAAATTTATTTTGACACCAGCTTTCACATTTTTTATTATCACCCCTTTGGGCAAAGTCACTCAAAAGAACAAACAGAAAATCATACCTCAGACTAAGATACAGAACCTAGCTCTCTTAGCAGACTGGATGTGACAGCAGAAATAAGACCCCAGGATCCAAGCATGGTGGAAAATGAAATCGTTATTTTAAATTATTTTTGTAAGTGGGAAAGTGAGAGGCAAACCCTCTGTTATTAAGAAGGTGATTGCCTTACCATTCATTACCTTACCCTGATTTTTCCCCAGTTTTAATACAGGCTGATTGAACCACCACATCTTGCATGTGATAAGCATCTGCCAGGATTTGCTGCAGGACTAGGGCAGTCCCTAAAGAGACCTGATTTGCCCTTGAGTGTGTCTCCCCTGCAGATGCTGGAGAGCCACCCACAGTTGGTGCAGATGGTGCTCCTGTGTCTGGAGCTACATGTGCTACTTCTCATCTTCACATGGAGTACCCACCTACCTACCTACCCACCTACCCACCTACCTACCCACCTACCTACCCACCTACCCACCTACCTACCTACCTACCCACCTACCTACCTACCTACCCACCTACCTACCCACCCACCTACCTACCCACCTACCCACCCACCTACCTACCCACCTACCCACCTACCCACCTACCTACCTACCTACCCACCTACCTACCCACCTACCCACCTACCTACCTACCACCTACCTACCTACCCACCTACCCACCTACCTACCCACCTACCTACCCACCTACCCACCTACCTACCTACCTACCTACCTACCACCTACCTACCCACCTACCTACCTACCTACCCACCTACCTACCCACCTACCCACCTACCTACCTACCACCTACCTACCTACCCACCTACCCACCTACCTACCTACCCACCTACCCACCTACCTACCTACCACCTACCTACCTACCCACCTACCCACCTACCTACCTACCCACCTACCCACCTACCTACCCACCCACCTACCTACCTACCTACCTACCTACCAACCCACCTACCCACCTACCACCTACCTACCTACCTACCCACCTACCCACCTACCTACCCACCTACCCACCTACCTACCTACCTACCTACCCACCTACCTACCCACCTACCTACCTACCCACCTACCTACCTACCTACCTACCTACCACACTAGAGTTAGTAAAGATTAGTTGGACTTCCCTTTGTAACAGCTCTTTGCAGACAACAGGGTGCACAGCTGGCCCTCCTTGCTCTTTTCCATTCATTCTTTCTGTTTAATAGGGTTTTTATTTTTTCAGCCTTCTCCAGTATGTCACTGTCGTGGAAGTTGTTTTACTCATCTTTGAGTTGTAGTATATGGACCCACATACAACCAGGACCTCTGAGCCATTGAATTAGCATTCCTCTCCCCTATGGGGCTCCTTCTTTTCCTTTGGGATTTGCTTTCTGACTACTTCTGGACTATATGAATTAAGGTTTCTCCCATGTATTTTTACAGAGGGAAAAAAATTAAGGGACATAAACATGGAATAGTTGGGGTTGGAAGGGACCTCAAAGATCATCTAGTTCCAACTCCCCTAAACATGAGCAGAGATATCTTCCACTAAACTGGGTTGCTCTGAGCCACATCCAACCTGGCCTTGAACACTGCCAGGGATGGAGTATCCACAGCTTCTCTGGGCAACCTGGACCAGTGCCTCACCACTTTCACAGTAAAGAATTGCTTACTAATATCTAATCTGGATCTACCCTCTTGCAGTTTAAAGCCATTCCCTCCTGTCCTATGTCTTTATTAAAAGCCCACTGACCATCTTCATGACCCTCATCTGAAGTCATTGCAACAGCTCCACGTCCTTCTTGTGCTGAGAGACCCAGAGCTGGATGTAGTAAACCAGGTGGGATCTCATGAGGTCCCATCACCTATAATATTTGAGAAGAATGTGCTCCAGGGGCTGCTGTACTGACCTGTCTCTTGGAAGAGCTGTTTCCACATCCTGTTCAGACTTCCCTCATGACCTTTAGTGAGCTATTTAGGACCTGATCCTCCAGGGTCTTAAAACTTTGGAAGGCCTGGGGCATAGGATGTGTCTATCTTGCAGAAATACCAGCTGGATGTGCAGCCTGGGATTCAGCAGACATTGGTTTATCTTGCTGCAAATAAATAAGGGAAATTGTGAACTATGGTTTTTTATTACTTTAAACCAGAGATTTCTGTTGTACCTCTACAATACTGCTGCCATTTTTAAATTCTAGATACACACACAGTGTTGCTGCAGATATGCCAAGGGACACATGCACTGAAAACTGGGATACAATGAGGGGATTCACAGAAATTAGCACGAGCCAAACAGGGAAAAAATCCTTCATGTCTGGAAATAAGATATTGCTACACCACAAAGCAAATCAGCACTCATTTGGCATAAAGAGTACTGGAGAGCAGGGTCAAATACTGGAACATCAACACTGCGAAAGCTCTGGGGTGGTCTTGGCCATGGCTATGGCCCAGCAGTCTCCTCAGCAAAGGTTCAGGACTTAGCCTGGACCAGGAGCTAACAGTGATAATAGGAAGTTTGCAAACTTGTTTGGGAAGCAAAGCCAAAAGTAGGGAGATGGCCAGGTGATGCCAGCTGGCCCCAGGACCCAAGGGTGGGCTCTGGCACCAGTTCCTCAGCACAGGTGTAGCCAGGAGAGGCCAACAAGGCCCCACAGCCATCAGCAACTTGGCACTCACCACTGCTATTCATCAGCTACTTGGCCTCGTTTTGGGCTGTAATTTTTTTATGCCCTAAAGAGCAGCTGGCACCTCCACAGAGCCAACAGGTTTCTGCTCCACCGAATATCTGTTAAGGTGTAAAGGAGATGTATCTGGGCCAAGGATGGAGGATGAGACACAGAAGGATATCACAAAGCTCTCAATGCTCAGTCTAAGTGTACAAGTACTCCACGTGAATAAAAAGTGATGGTGCACAAGCTGTGGGCAAAAACCATGTAAACACAGCCCAGTGAACATAACAAGGAAGAATATTAAAGAATCCCAGTAAGTTTTTTTTGCTAAGTCCATCGTGGTTCCAAAGTGACTGTGCCCTGCACAGACTGAAGGAGTAAAGGATAAGAGCATTTTTAATCCATCTCTTTACATGAGCTGTGAGACAACCAACCAGGTCAAGTAGCTTTGCACACGAGTAGAAAACCTCTGTGGAATCTGACGAGGTCTAGACATGTGTTTGATGTCTACAGAGGCATTTTTGGTCTCACCCCAAGTCACACCTCGTGATGCAGTAAAGAATTGTGGTTTTAGGTCCTCTCCCACACTTTACCTCACCCCCTGTGCCCCCCTTTATCACTATGTTACATCCATCACCCAGAAGATACCTAAAAACAGCAACATACTTGAATTCTCGTAGATGAGGCCTAATATTTTGACTTAGATTAAAATATCCTTCATAAGGAGAAATAATTTGTGCCTTATTTTCCAGGGGACATAATGCTGAGGTGTATCTCTTAGGCACACCTCTGGGTACAAGGGATCTGTGTAATGATCTGTGTAACAGGGGAGTTCTGAACTCACAGCTCTGCTTGAGCATGGCCAGAAGTCTTCAGAATGAGGCCTCTGATCTGCATGTTGATGATTGCCCAGAGAAAACTGAATGGACTTTGAAACATTTGCCAAGGCTCACAGTAAAGATTCAAGGGAAAGGATGATTCACAGCAAGAATAAATTTTCCCAAGAAAATCAACCCTTCCACCAAAAGACACTTTTTTTGGGAAGATGGGATTGAAGTTTAAGCAAAATACTTTGTTTTAAACAGTTATTAAAGAACCCATTTAGTGCTTGAAATATCTGGCCTTGCTGTACTTTCACCAACTGTTGGGCTATATCAGGTGCAGGTGGATGGTTTTGCTTGGTTAAATCAACTTGATTGTCTTTGTAACGCTGGTCTCCATGGACAGAAAGAGTGAACAGGCCCACAACAGAGCTGAGTTATCAGGAACTGCAGAAAAGTGACACTTAAGTCTGAAGGAGGACAGGAAAATGGAAAAATATGAATTTGAGGACAAAAAGTAATGATAAGCTCATGTGGCTGTATTCTTAGTTTGAGTCATGTTTGGGGTTTGTCATTGTTAACTTGAGTCCTGATTTCCCTGTGTAGAAATATGATCCAGAAGAGAAAATCTGGTTTTGAAGTTCAGTCCCATGAGTGATGCATGAACTTTTCAACTTAGCACTGGTTTTCAAACACTAACTGCAAGTTTGCAGTTTTTCATCAGAACCAAAGGAAAAAAGCAATACATAATTTGCACAAAATGTGTATTAAGGCTGTCACAGTTGAGCACACTAGGATGGAGCTCCTTAGCCCCACACTCACAATGTGAATGATATTCACATTACATTAATAGTAAAGGGAAGTGAAATAGGGAAAAAATAGTCTCTGCATCAGTGTGTAACTGTGCTGTATTTTATAGCTGAATGATGATGCTTAATGGCTTAGAATAAAGCAAGGAGCTCAGGGTCTCCATTGAATGTCACCATTTAGGGCTGTAGTCCCGTATTTTTGATATAATTCGAATCTGTGAAGGTCTAATTCACCCATGCTTCAGCCCCTGAAGTGAGGAGGTGCATGAGTAGGGTCACAGACAGAGTAAGAGCAAGTCAGTGAATGTAGAAGAAAAATAACATCAGTAGATCAGAACACGGGGTGAGTCTAAGATCCTTGTGAACAGTTCCTCTCTCTGCAGCACTCGAGCTCAATGGATTCATAGGCATAAACTGCTTTGAGATTTCAATGGGAGAGGAAAGCAAGTGTCAAATATTGTTATTTACACTAAGTAATTGCATAAAGAAAATCCCAGAATTACATCTTTGGTCTACATTCACAAATGTATTCCCTTAATAATTTCAAGTGTTTCAAGCTATAAATATGTTTATAAGTTTAAGAGCTGGAAATAAGCCACCAGCAATTGTGACTGGGTATCGTGAGAAGGGTTTCTTAATTTTGTGTTGGGGGAAGGGGCTAGGCTAAATCAGAGTGGAGCAGACATGCTGAAACCAGCTTATGCCTTTGGGAATGAGAAGAGAGGGGGCAAGGAATGAAGAGAATGGGGAATAAAAGCAACACAAAATAATCGGGACTAATATGATACTACATGTTAAGGTTTTTGAAAATAAGCAGAGATAACAATAGAAAGTTCTTGCCTAGCTAAAAATAGTTATAGGTTATGTAAACAGAGGAAAAACACAAGCACATAGACTTATGCTGTAGGAATTTCTTGATGCAAGTGGCAAGGGATTCTGTTTCTCACAGCTAAAAAAATGTTTCACCACTAGACACTGTTTTTGCAACAATGGGCCAGAGTGGCCAAGCAAAAGCAGCATGTGAGAAGTGAGTGGCTGTGATGGAAATCAGGGAAAGAGGGTCTGCTGAAGGATCTCTTCCCTCCCCAACAATTTGTGAGTGTTCTGCTTCCCTTGCCAACTCCACAGACTACAGATACTAAACTCAGGACATCATCTGCTGGAGATCAGCTGGAACAAGCAGCACCTGGAATGAGTACAGCAGAATCCTAAAGAATACAGCACACTACTGGTGCTTCTCCCAGGAGTGGAAGCTGGGCTTTGGACCATTTTACCCCTATTTGACAAAAGCTTTGTAGCTCTTCAAGGTCACAATTTTGGTGCTACTCATTGTGAATTTAGTAGAGACTTATCAGCCTTTCCCTATGCAGGGAAATGTTTATTCTCATGTTGTAACTCACAGAACAAAGAACTGAGTAACTCTATCACCAAGGACATTTTTCAATGAACTGTGCTAGCAAAAATAACTCTAATAATCTCTAGCATCTTGGATGCATACATTTCTCTGGCCAAAAACTGTCTGAAATGGACTTCAAAACCATCCTCCTCCAGCATTTCTCACAACAGTGAAGGGATGAGGTCTGCAAAATGCCCAAGACTCCACAGCCAGTGTGACTCCTGTTGAAGACACCAAAGTAGGTTTAGTGATGTCAGCAGGAGCCCCTCTGTTCTAGCCTTCGGTTCATCATCCACCTTCTCTGTCTTTCAAAAGTATTTTTAATAAAATTTTCACTTCACTATCAGCTACATGATTGAGTTCCCTGTGCATTGCACCAGGATTCTGTCTCTCAGTGGGATGACCAAGTTTGTTACTTGTGCTAAGAGACATACAAGGGCCCAGGGAGGCAGGTAGAGGTTGTGGGAATTAGACAGCAGTGGGATGAAACAAGTGAAAGAGTTTTTCCCCAGTTTATTTTTTCTCTTCCCTTCTGGCAGTGATCAGTTAATAAGACACAGACCAGGCTCTTGAGTTATTTTAATCTCAGTAGGTCAGAGTTGCTTTTTTAGCCTTTAAATACAGAGAACAGAGAAGGTACCTGCCCTTATCACCTCATGAAGTGAGTCCACAGCAGAGGTGGGGATGTCTCTGAGCATCCTGCTCCTGCACAGCCAGTGGTCTTGCCCCACAGCACACAGCCAAACCAACCTGGGGGTGACAAAGCAGTGCAGAGAGCAACCTCACTTCATCACATCACCTTTGTGTAAAATGTATAAAAGCTACAGTCCCATCTTTTCTCAGGGGCTTCCCAAAGTGCTGCTGTTCCCTACTAGAGCTGAGGTCTGCAGAGAGACACAGGTACCAGGCAAGCTGTGAGATGGGAAAGAGGCAGGCAAGGGATCCTCTGCTGCAGGCTGGGAAAGGATTGCAAGGGGAGATCCTCTCTGGGTGCCTGGCTGCTGAGGATGGTGCTACGTGGGCACACATGACAGACTGGCAGTGGAGGCAGATGTTGTGTGAGGAGTGGCTGCCATCCCCTCTTGCTGAGCCGGCGTGTTTGCACACACGGGCTGGTTACTCCCTCCAGAGTCGCCGTGGGAGGCTTGGCTGGAAACCACTTCTCACTGCTGAGTCACCACCCCTTGCTGCTGACACACTCCCCGATCCCAGGCCCTTTCGAGGATGGTGGAACAAATGTTCCAGAAGTGCTTTTGAAAGGTAGAGTGGAAGTGAAGAAGTAAGTCGAGTTCTTCTCAGAATGGGAAAGGTAAAGATCGGGGTGAGGAAAAAGGTAAAGCCACTGGACTTCACAAATTTGGGTGGTTCCTTCTTTGAATCTAGCTTTTGAATCACCAGTGTCTGGTCCTATTTGCTGAGAAGTTGAAGACCACCAGCTTAAGATCTTCAGATATTTGAATACCTTGGAAAATCAATCCAATCCCATTAAAATCACTGTGCATTTGTGGAAACACAGGCTCTGCACATTGCATTAGAAGCCTGTTGTCAACAGACCCAGACTTACATTTACCAAAAAGAAAATGATTGTGCTTTTTCAATCACCAGAATTATATTGTAGATTCAGAGCTACGCTGCTGTTGGAAAGAGCATAGAAAGTGAAATATAGCGTGGATCCCACTGGGTAACACATTCCTTAATGGCATTTTTAAAGCATTTCACATTGGCAATAAAATACAGAGAGAGAGAGGAAAGAGCACAGCCTTCACTGAACATGGAAGATGAAAAAAATAATAATCACAAGAGCTTTTTACTGATGTGGGCTGTGGCATCATGCTATCTGCTGTTCAGAGCAGACAGTGTTTCCAAAATATGCACAGCACAAATCCAGCAGAGCAAAACTTGAATAACTAGTCATGATCCCCTGGATTTAAATAGGTTGCCAACTCCCTATGGAAAGGGACACCAAAAATAACTAAATCCAGATCACATAACATGTGATTTCCAACAGTTTCCCACTGAAGCTACAAAGGTCTTTTCATGGTGTCCAGTGATATATGACACTGTTGATCCCATTTTCAGGATGAGTAAGGGGGTATTTATTTGTTGTTGAGAGGAAGATGTGATTTATCACAAAAGAATGGTGAATTTCACAGGAGGGTACCAGGCCCCGTTCAGCTGTGATAGGAAGGTCAGCATTGAGCAGTGCTTTTTGTACAGCCTTGGAAACATTTTAGGACAGTATTACATACAGCAAGGTGAAATTCAGACACCATTGAAGTTGATTCCAAAACTCCTTCACCAGAGCCAAGATTTCCTCAAAAGAATCCCTATGAATATTTTAAGTCCCTGGAGCTTTACTTTAATAGCAATGTTTTCCCCATGGAATTAGAAATAGAGAGGAAAAAAAGGGAAGGCATGTGGGAGAAAGAGGAATCAAAGCTTCCTTCCCCCATGTCTTTCATGGGAAGATGGTCCTGATTACCCTCAGAAGTCCACATCTCTCTGCTCTCCTCTTCCTTTTGCTCCTGCAGGTCTCATCACCTCAAAGCAAAGGCGCCCATGGGCAGCCTGAGCCTGGTAATGCTCCACTGCTGGCACTTCTTGCTCCATGGGATCAGCCAACAGCTTAACAGCATCCTGCTCTCTTGTTCACCTTGACACTTAGTCATAAAAGATTGACAAGAGAGAAATGTGATGGCTTCACTCCACCAACAAGTGAAGAAAAGACAACGACTTATTTTTTCAAGTGAGTCCTGCTGAAGGTCCATCTTACAAATGGGCTGAAGTGGGGCTTCAGCTGAGGTACCTGAGACTCATCACCAAACCCCTCAGTGTGTTGTAGGCAGTCAGTGCTGAAGAGGGAAGAAACATGAAAAGCTGTATCTATGACAGTCTGTTTCTTAAAAATGTCTTACCTTTAATTACAAATAACCAGAGCCTGACTTAGTCCCCAAAGAGGAAACTTCTTTCTCCTTTTCAAAATGTTATTGATTACAAACTTGCTACCTATAGAATTGGCAAGGTCTCTGATTTGATTCCAGAGTCAACCTACAGCCAAGCTGTCCACAGCCAAACTTCATGTGAAATAACAGTAATTTTCTTATTTTGGTGAAAGCTATTTGCTATTTCAGTCACACGACTGATAGTTCTTTGAGGGAATCTAGTGGCTGGATTAATTAATTAGGAATTATTATTAGGAAGCATGGGTGAATTCCAATTCTATCAGAGGATGTTTTGCCAAGAAATCACCCATCAGAGAAAGCTGCTTACAGCAGTACACCTTGCCTCTCCTCCCTTTTTATCTTTTTTTAATCTATTTTTTTTTTCCAGGAAGTCATCATTTCCCCAGCCTGGGGAAGGAGGGAGTGCTGCATTCACAAGACCAGCAAAGAGAGCCACTGCTCCCTGTGAGCTCCTGCAAACACATTGCAGCAGATGAGCAGCAGCACTGTCACTGTGAGCAGATCCCACCAGCCAGCTGATGGTGATTTCCTGCTTCTGGGACAGACTGGAGCAATGGGTTCATAATCCAATTGAATTTTGGCCAGAACACAGCCCGGGAGACTCACTGCTGAACCATTCCACTTTGACAGCTGGCAACGATTTGTGGGCCACAGGAACGCCTGCTGAGCTCTCTGCTCAGAGGGGGATGCAGCTTTCACAGAGCTTGCCAATGTGACAGACACCTGCTCCTGCCTCCCAGCTCCCACCTGGAGATAAAACCCTCAGTGTCTCTCGAGACAGAAATTCTCCTATAGCTTGTGAAATGCAGGAGCCCCTGGCATATAAACCATACCTTTTTCTTTTTTCTTTCTTTATTTTGGCCATTGCAGAAAATAATTTTATAAAAGCCTGCTTTAGTTTCAGGGACTACATTAAGTTCAGAGTCTTAATGCAGATCAAGGCATGGACATTAAATCAATTAAATAATGCAGTGCCATATAGACAAAATCCTCATTATCAGGTTTCACATACAATATGCTTTTATCACAATACACAGTTCCTCCTCCCAGCATTTGTAAGTGGGAGACTTGCCATTAGCACCAATAGAAAGTGCATTCAATACTGAAGAAATAAAATAGCAACCTGGCAAAATATGGCTCAGGCATTACATAGACTGCAATGGTATAAATAAACACCCACATCTTGAAAAATTAATGCTCCAAAAGCTCTGTTTTATTGGGATATCAGAGAGACAAGCTGACACAGTGTTTCAAAGAGCTTATGCTGCAGCAGCTGTGCAGGTACTGTGCCCTCTGTGTTTGGTCCACGTGGGAGCAGGAGGACCAGATTTCAAACACAGACACAAACCATCGTTCCTCCTTGGCACACTCAGCTTCTTGCCTGGGATGGAGGCACGGGATGGAGAAGGACAGCAAACCCAATGAGTGATCACAGTGGGAGAGAAATAACAAAACCTGGAAGCATATTTCCTGTTTGGTACCACTATCTCAGATTGCATTGGCAATCAATGAGTGATTAATGCAAGGGAATATTATTGTGCTCCTTTTAAAATTACTTCATGTAGCTGAATTAAAGTAAATTCATAAATAAAAATGGGAGAATGGAATATATCTATTGTGCTAGCCCTGATAAATATTTTAAATGCAAGGCTTGCCATCTTTGCATTTACTTTATTACTTGGAAAGCTCAGTACCTTTAACAGTAAAGTAGCTGAATTCAACTGAAAGTTAAACTCGTGGCAGGTGACAGACAAATCAGCTCACTGACTTCTCATATTACCTTATTTTTAATCCACTGGTGCCTCTGCAATGCTATGCATTGGATTTTGTATGCAGAGGTAAACCACCTACATTTTTCAATGAAGTACTTAATTCAATAATTTGAATAGAACAGCTTCTAATAACATCCTGTCCCTCAAAAAAACTCCCAACAAAACAAAACAAAACAAAAAACCCAACAACAACAACAAAAAACCAAACCCAAAAAACCAACAACAAAAACCCACAACAAGAAAAAAACACCCAAATATAGTCTATATGTCAAATCATTTATGTCTGCTTAAAACAGCCTCCAGACCTACATCTCTGATCTCATCACACTCTCTGCCTTTGCAGCCTGGGGAAGATGGGCCTTGCAATGTGCACTGAGAGGTGGGGAAGGCAGACAATTCCCAGCTTCAGAAGCCCTTTGTGGGAAAGATGGAAACAAAAAATTCAACTTGTTTGTCCTGGGGCAAGCTTCACCTCAGTTTGGTTCTGCTCAGCTGAAATAAAGTTGTATGGGCACTGGGCAACATGTAGTCTTTCCCCAGAGTAGTGGAGCACCAAATTTTTAGGGTGTTGTGTCCTCTGTCACCTGACAATCTCCACAAAAGTCAGCTGGGCACTGGATTTCAAGGCTGTCAGTCTTCCTTTGATGAAGTCCAGCCTCAGTTCCTAACCACACAAGTGCCCTGAAGTCTTCAGGGAATAAGAAAACATCCTGTAAACACTTGTTCCTTGGGGATCTATTCTCAAAACCCAATCCTGTTGCCACACAGCTGCTCCATCACTCTCTCCTGCCACTCAGCTTTGCTAATCTGACTTCACTCTGCATTTGAGGATTTGGCCCTGGCAAGACTGTGGATGTAGAAGAAAGATCAGAGGTTAATCAGAGGTTAGTGAGGGAGGAAAAAGAAGTGGCTTGAGGTAAAAATCGGGCTGACATTTCCCCTGACCAGTCCTTGTCACAGTCCCTCCACTGGCAAGAGAATTTCAGAAAACACTGGTTTTTTTATTATCTCAAGAAGAAAAGAAGCAGACAAAGATCATATGCCAGGGTTCTCAGAGCTCATATCCTTTTGGCTTCCCCCTTCTTTAGGAAAAGATGTCTCCTGAAGTTAGGGAACCCCTCACTTCTCTCAAGATGATCTTCTTTACAGCACTTGGTTTTTTACATTCTAAGAAATTGTCAGGCTCCAAACCTGTATTCTTATACATCTTGGAATAAGGCTGCATTGTTTCCCCTGGCTTCTGCATTATTCACTTTGCCCTGCAAATCCTGGTGACTGGATTACAGTGTTTATTGCTCTGCCTTGCAGTATTTTCTTCCCACTTACCTGAACAATCTTGTCTGCAAGAAAACCTGTCAATAGTGGTCTCTTCTGTCATATGTGGCTGAACAATCAGCCCATCACTTCAGGCCACAAAACACAAAGCCAAAACCACATTGTTCATCCCGCTGGACAGACACCACCACAGTTCTGGTGCAGCACACAGGGGCAGCTGGAACCTCAGAGACTGCAGCAGCATTCTAGTGAAGATAGGAAACCAAGGGATGGAGTTTGAGCACTCTGGTCCAAATGATTCATTTCAGGACACACAGAAATGGCATGGAGGAGCAGGGGCCAAGCCTGTGGCCCCACATGGTTCAGAGCAGAAAGGAGCACAGGGATTTTATTCAGAGCAGGCAATAGTGCACCAGGTTCAAGCAAGGAGTCTCCAGGCCCAGGAAGCTCTTCTCCTTGTACTACCAAGGTGGCAAGGACGTACAGCACTGTGCTGTATCCTGCTGCAAGATGCTGTGTCTGCTCAAGGCCTTCTGCTGTCACAGGAAGCAAACAAGGAGGAGAAAGTTTGCCTTCTGGGATCTTCTGCTGGTGTTGCCCTGTAGTTATCCACAAAAGAAGACTACAAATATGAACATTCCCCCTTACTGGTGTTCCCAGATATACCTTCACACCTGTTAATTTTTTAGAGAAAAAAAATAGATTTGACGATGTAATTAGAATCTAGTGAAATTTCAGAGGCAATTAAAGGCTTGATTTTTGACTTTTTTTAAATTCCTCTCTAGTAGAGACTAGCACCTATAAAGACATTTTCATATTATCCACTATACTTCTTAAAACGTCAGAAGCATTAAGGTTGGAAAAGACATCCAAGGTCATTGAGTCCAACCTTTGACCAATCACCACCTTGTCAAATAAACCATAGCACTAAGTGCCACATCCAGTCACTTCTTGAACACTTCCAGCCATGGTGCCTCCACCACTGCCCTTGGCAGCGCATTCCAAGCCTTAACAACCCTTTCCATGAAGTTCTTCCTGCTGTCCAACCTGAATCTCCCCTGGCACAGCTTGAGACTGTCCTCTTATCCTGTCCTCATTACCTTGGAGAAGAACCCAACCCCCACCTGGCCACTCCTACAGGGAGTTGCAGCAATGAGGTCTCCCCTGAGCCTCCTTTGATCCTGGCTAAACACCCCCATTTCCCTCAGCTGCCCCTGGTGTGACTTGCTCTCCAGACCCCTCACCAGCTCTGCTGCCTTTCTCTGGACACGCTCCAGCACCTCAACGTCTTGAAGTGAGGGGCCCAGAACTGGACACAGAACTCAAGGTGTATCCTCACATGCTGGACTGAGAGCCCTGTTAACAATACATCCCTGGACTGCAACATCTCAGGTGGCTGCTGTCAGGGGCCCAGGCTCACCCTCGCTCTGAGCTCCCATCTTTAGCTCATAAATTGCTCTCCCTGCTCTCTGTTGACATACTATGGCACACATGGAGGAGATGCAAGGAAAACAGAGAATGGAGATGGCACATTTCTCTTCTCTTAAGGACAGCGTATGTTAGGAATGTGTCAGGATTCCTGAGTTAAAGCAGCATAATGAGATGTCAGGGAAGGCAAACAGAAGGGGAAAATTAAGGCAACAGATTTCCCTGGGAAACTCTGTTTTGCATAAAAATCATTGGAGGAAAATGCTATTCTGATTAACATTAATTTGTCATTTTTTTAAATTTATTTTTTTAATTTAATCTCTGAGGCAGGATATAGGGCAGAGCAGAGACCAGGGAAATGGCAGCCCCGTCGCTGAGGCAGCGCTGCAGCAGAGCCGATGGAGTATCTGGGTCAGCGTGCAGCAATTCTTTGCAGATGACTGAGATCTACAGAGCCGAAGGCCAGCCTTGGCAGTAGAGCCAAGGGCTCCTTTTGTAACTGAGGGGATGCAAAATCTGCTCCCCCTTTCAAGCAGCATTTGCAGGAGGGAACCCCACGCTGCAGCCACGTCAGCTGGAACTAACGCCGTCGGCTCCGCTCACCCAGCCCTGCTCAGCGGAGCACGGGCTGGGGAATCAGCGTTGCCATGGGATTCGGCTGCAAAAGGCCAAAGGATGTGGATGTCAACCAAGTACCCAGATATACAGGGAGGGTATTTTCCGCTCTAAAGCTAAACCTGATGTGGAAGCTCTTCTCTAAGAAACAACTTTTTTTTTGTATTTTAAATGTCCTCGCTTAGCTTTGAAGATCTTTGTGTTTCAGGTAGGTTTTAGGAAAAGCTCATTTGTGCATTCAAACATTTGGCAACTTTTTCCAAATATCCTGCTTGGCCTAATGAGAGACATCACTTTTGCTGACAGCCATAGTGCCCTCAGAAGATACACAGCTTTGGAGACCAGCACACTGCCCACTGAGCATACACAGATCATGTATCATGGGATCTTTCTCCTTTCTGCTTCTATGCCTCAACCCACTGGGACAGGAGCATGAAAGGATCAGTGCTTTCCTTATATATCATCCCTGATCATCAGTAAGACTGGCAGCTGTCTCTCAAGATTTGTGCTAAACCCTTTGTTAGAGGTTGATTCACACAGCCACGGCCTTCAAAGTCAAATGGCACCGTTAGATCATCCTGTCGGGTAGCACAGGCCAGCGGGATTTGTGCTGATTTGTGTTTTGTTAAAACGTGTCCTTCAGAAAAGGGAGTCCACTCTTAATTTGACAGCCACAGAAGAGGGAAGATCTGTTATTTCCCTGCACCAACCAAAGTTTAGAAAGTCATTCAGGAGGTTTTTTTCTCAGATGTTGAAAGCAGCAGGAGAATTTTTCTGATGATCCTGATTCCTGGCAGAATACATCAAGTTTTGTGCTCAGGACCTAAACTGGTAAAATGTGATGCCAACCAGCTAACCTGCCTTGCCACTCAATGTTTAAGGACACAGTATAGAAGAAGTGCATGATTTTCAGCAGTAATACTGAGGAAAGGTCAAGGCCAGAAGAAATGTTTGTGTTTCTAGAATAAAGGCAGCTGCTTCTGCATATGCTTGAAAGGAGGGTGGATATTAACACAAGGATTTTGACTAAGTCACTATTTACTACTGGAATTTTGGATGACAGCTGCCACATTATAGGTGTTTATCTAATAATATTCACCCTAATACTGGTATGCTTTGTCTGAATTAGTCAGCCTCATGTAGACCACTCCTTTGTTTCTGCCATAGCAGAACTTGCTAGAACAGCATTTTTTATTATGAACATTCCTGATAAATCCTTCATGTTCTGATGCTCGATAATTTCCTCTTCAAACTGACAATACAGGGCAAAAGACAAAAAGATCTAGAGCAGAAAACACTTAATTTAATGAGTAAATAGTGTTGTACTTTTTTATGTGGACACATAGAGATACAGCATTTGACAAAGCATAAGGATTCACACCAATCTCAGACCTGTCCATGCACTTTTGCCTTGGTCCTTAGAGATGACCTCATAAATTAAATGCAGTTGTTCACAGTCTGAGTGACACAGAGACGTGTTCTGAACAGCACATAATGCACACTTAATTGTATTTATTTAGTGGCCGTGGTTACAGAGATATGGCTTTTGTACTTTTTTCCCATTGTAGATATGTTACATTGAAGAACTGTTCATCACTAGCTCCTGCATAGGTATATACCTGTGAGGGGTTAGCAGAAAATAAGAAGGCAGGAAGCACCTCCTGTAATCTCTGCATGCTGCTGAGGGTTCACACATCTGCTTACTAAGAAAATAAAGGCTTTTATATTCCCAGACATATTAACTCAGAGTCTTGTGGAGTCAGGAATATTGCAATCCACGTGGTAAAACTGGTACAAAATGTTGCTAATCAAAGACTTGGAAAGAAGATGAAGGGAAGAGGGAATGAAGCTGTGATTACCCACTATTTTGACTGTTGAATCTGGACTATTCATAGTAACACACCAACTGTATCTATCCAATTGCAGTAACGAGTGATAGCTCACTACTCAACAATTAGGTTTTCCTTCCCCACCTCTGCAATTAAGGTCATAACCTTTTCTATTTACTTTTGGGATGTGGTAAATTAGAGCTTTGGCTTCATTACAAAAATTAATTAAAATAGTCACACAATGGCACCATTCATGGCTGTGCTTGTCCTTCCCTGCAGTATGTCCTCATGTCAGCTCTCATTGGTTTTAGTCTCAAATTCCAGTACGTGCTAGTCTGCCTGTATTATCTGGATCAGTAGACTAGATTTTTCTTTTTGTCCATCTTCTTTGATTCATTGGAAGGGCTCCTCTTGTTTCTAATCCCTCTGTTTCTTTTTTTCTTTTAAGAAAGTGTACACTAGCAGGCTCTCAGCATGATCTGATGTCCCCAAAAAGCTTCCTGGCCACAGAGTTTGCAGTAGAACTTTAACTTGGTCTCACAGCACAGACCTCTACCTAACAATTTCTCCTTACTGACATCCCAGGTGGAAAAGAGGATTAGTGCTGTTTTCCTCAAACAGTTTCAAAAACTAAACAGAACTACAGAGATAGGAGGAAAAAAGCCTGACTATTCCCAAGTAACACAGAGTTGGGAGTCTGCCCATTGAAATAAGTTTTTTTTTTTTCTAAGCCATTTCTTTGTGAATGTAGTGCTTGTTTTAAAAGCTGGATTTATGAACTGGCAAAAAATAATATTTTCTTTTGTAGGATAAAGTGTTGCATTATGTTTCACATGATCATGTCCTGAGGTTGTTCAACATACTGAGTTCTGTGTATACCAATAAATACACATCTTGGAGATTTCAGGAGTAGTGATTTACTAAAAATTATTGCTTGATGGGAAGTACAGAAGAGCTCAGATTCATTTATATAACACCTAAAAGGAAAAATGGCCAACAAAGGCCTGGACTGATATACATGCTGGTGATAGAACCCAACAGGCAACTTTGATACATAGGTGTAATTATACTGAAGTCAAGGTTGATGTTGCTCTGAAGATGAGGACGAGATATTTGCAAAAGTGACACTTATTATAGGCTTCATTTCTTCAGAGCATTTAAGCATGTGTGTAACTGCAAGTAAAACCTGATTTTTTTTTTTTTTAAATTACTGCTTGACTACACAGGTGCACTCAGGAAATTGTATCCAAGTAAATTTAGGGCATGACTTCAAGATGCATCAGCTGAACAGGTTTAAAATGTAAAAAGGAGGCCTGGTTTTGTGGAGTGAATGTGTCCATGTCAGAACCTGATATAAGGTAATGAAGCCAGTTTGAACAAGGGCTCAGATCAACAGTTCCGTTTCTAAACCTGCGCTGGCTGCAGATGAGAAACAAGAAGGGATCTACTGGGGAATGAGCATGGGAAGGGTTATAGAAGCTGCCCCTTCTTTGTAAAACACAGAGGCAGGGCCCTTCTCTGGGCCAAAATGATCTTGCCTTGTTTTCAGCCAAATCAGGCCCATGTGTGACCCACCCCACGGGTGCCTGAGCTGGTGCTGGTGGCACGGGATGGTGCAGGAAGGAGGCCATGGAGGAGAGGGGACAGTGGAAATACACTCTTGGTGCTACTGCGGACTTGCACAGGGTGAAAGCACCCACATAACCCCAGCCATGGGACCCCCTCGGCCTTTTACTGAGGCTGATCACGGAGGAGATTCGAAAGCAATGACAGAACCACTGCTTGGAAGGAGGTGATAGACCTGAGCTCCTTTTCTGAATCTACCAGCCTCAGATGGCACATGTAAGCAGGGACATCCCACCTTCCCACTGCTGCAAAATGTGGCCTCTCTGTAAACCCCTTGATATTATACACAAACCCCAATTTTCAGATTTTGTGCCTTGCACGGAGATAGCTGGGAGCAGGACTTTTTTTCCCTATTTGTTGGTGAGGGGGAAATGGAAGACAAGTTTAGTTCCTTAAAAATAAGCATCTTGTCCTCTCTGTGCCCTGAATAAATGACATCCCGTGCTGAACTTTGCTGAAAATGCTTTTTTTTTTCCTTCTGAGAAAAGCCAAAAATGAGACTGCATTGATATTTTGCTGCAGAGTTGTTGCCTGTAGGTAGGCTTTAGATGGAGCTGTTCTATGGAAATCAATCCTGGCAAAGCAATAACAGCTGTTATTTTGCCAGCACGCAGCAAGCAGAAACAATTGCAGAGGTACCCCCACTACAGCAATGCTACTTGGTAATTTAAAAACAATGCATGACATAAAATAACCTGGATGAGGCTGGGGAACCACAGCATTGTTATTTCTCCTGTTCTGAAACCGCAGACTATAAACACACACTCATGAAAAAAAGGGAATTATCCTTCATCTCTGTGTATGGCCAGTGAATCATATAATATTTATAATGCTGTTGGGACAGCTGTGTGAAATGGATTCTGTTTGGTTTGCTCCATCTTTCATCAATTCCTTTTGTCATCCTTCTGGCTGTGTTGCCTGCTATCCTGCCTCTGTGTCCAATAAGGCACTGCAAAGTGAGATCATCTGCTTCCACAGACAGAGCAGGATTGTACCCTGTGAGCACCTTGAGGACTGGAGGGATGTGAGAGACTCCATTTCTTGGAAGCTCTTGGGCTCTTTTTTCTTAATTTATAAATAGAAAAACATCATCCTTCAAAATTTTAGTCATTATTAGAAAGCCTCAAATAGGGACATAATACACTGGTTTCAGAAAAAAGAAAGTATTCATTTGCTTCTCAAGTTTATTGATATATTTTATGAAGGCTCAAGGATGAAAGATTCTGAGGCAATATAATGGAGTATTATAATATTAATTTGCATCAATTTCTTAAAGAGATAATTCAATTAAACAGTTCAGCCTTTAGCAACCTATTCTTTTAAAATCATATCTCTTTTTGAACTGTCAACCACTTGAAGGAACAGCCCTTGATTCTTTCTTGATTGTAAGCTAGATGAGGCAATTTTTCCTTGGGGAATAACATTAGCTAAATTAGGAACACTGTAATTTAAAGGTGATTAAGTACCTTTTGTGATTATTGTTCTACAACTTCAATCTGATAACACTTAAGTGCATGTGTAATCTAGTCTTCCACAGGGCTACTCTCATTCATAAGTGGGTTTAAATCCTCCTAAGATCAGGACCTAAATAAGTACCACAGTTAAACCTTTTATGGCACATTGACAGAGCATGTATTTGTTCTGATTGCAATGCCATTTCACACTTGTGCTTGGTGCATAAACAGTAGGAATGCTTCTTAAAATTGGGATTTTCATTTTACAGAAGGAGAAAGCAAGGAACAGGAATGTGAATGGATGCATTCTGGTCATAAGGCAAGTCTGCTGGAACACCTGGGAACACACTGTGGACTCCTGACCCTCATGCATTTGTGTCCAGCGTCACTCCAGCTGTACTTTGTGCCTCAGTGCTCAGCATGGGAGGAACAGCAGGAACCATCCAGGCCAGGCAAAGTGACCAAGTCATTGCTCAGCCTGCTCACTTATGTATTCTTGGGGTTTCAGTGGAATTTTTTGTCAGCAGAGCACCCAACGTGTTGAAGGATGTCAGAACATGGGCTACTATTGCACCATTGACAAATTTAGGGTTGACATCTGTTGGGGGCTGCTGAGCAAGATGCACTCAGCTGACCCATTGTCAAGAAGTGGTGCTGGCATTTGTCCATGCACCAGGATATTTTACAGAATGTCATCACTTGGTAATGAAATGCTCCCCGGTAACGATGGCTCATGAACACAGAAATAGCCTTTGCCCATAATAAAGTTTTGCAAATAATGCTTGCAGGAAGTGATTTGCTATGAATCAATCAAGCAGATCCCAGAAATAATGTGGCAGATGGTAACCTGACATTACTGCAACATCACCAAACTACTTCTTACTCGCACTTTAAACAACCATTTGGACTCGGGTCTTTAAAGGAAAACGTTCACTCTCACTCTACAGCTGGTTGAAGCTGAATTGTCACCCCACAGAAAATTCTATCCTTAGAAATCAGTAAAAGGCAGAATAAAATTAAAAGTCTGAAATGTCCTTCAACGCAAAAGAAAAAAAATTCAGTTATCAAGACTCTATTTTTATGCCTTCAGGCTATATGCCCTTTCTTTATTTTTAGCCATGTTAGGCTACAAACAAATAAAAATCTTAAATATAAAATGAACATAATCTTTGTTCCAAGTAATATATACAAAGAAAATTTAACAAAATAAACTTGAAAAAGAAAATGCTGGAAAGAACAAACGTGTTCCTGTGTGAATTTTGATTTTTTTGTCCTATGAATATAACAGTTTGTTGAAATCATCATGTCTCCATTTTTCACACTCTAGCACCTTCTGAAGGAAAAAATATTCCACCTGAACAGTTTTGATTAGGTCTCTCTAGGTTGTGACTGGGTACACTCGAGTTACAGTGGTTTAAAAAGTTACTCCTCGTAACCAGTGAGGTGCACTTTCTTATTTGCAAGGTAAAACCTTGCATTGTACGCCTAACTTATTTGTTATATCTGAGATTAAAAATTATTAATTCATTTTTCTGTTTATACCTGCATATTCTTTCATGACTGTATGAAGACTTGTTGCATGCCACAGAGCAGGCAGCCCTGATTTATTTACTAAATTATCAATGCAGTCCTTAACAGCTTTACTTACAGAAGGAGATTTTTCACCCTCCTCTCCCATGAGCATCGTTGCACTCTGAAACCATCCCAGAAATGAGGTTAGCCAAGCCACTGCTTGCACTAAAACAAGGATCATCCCAGAAATGGGGTGGCTGAAGAAAGCAAAGTAGGCCACCAACTTTCCCTGCCGGATTGCTGGCTGTGACTCTGTCCCACAGGAACGCTGTCACGCTGGTTATGCGACAGCAGCTGGAGCTTGGCATGAGATGAGCAGGTGTCATTATCGCGAGCTGCTGGGGACATTTGCTGGGCTCGTGTTTGGGAGTGAGGGTCATGCAGAGCTCCAAATGAATCGCCTGGCCAGAGCCACACCGGGCAAAGCAGAGGGAAAATTTTGCCACAGCCTGTGCTGCCGTGGCCCTGCTGGAGACAGGGCACCTGTCCAGCCTTTTCCCTCAGAGATAAATTAACACAGAGGATGCAATCCCTCATGTGCACCCACCTAGGCACTGGCTGAAATGAAGCAAAATGCACTGGCACAGGCACTGGCTCTTCCTTGGGCAGTTTGTAGGATATATTTTAATAACTTGAATTCCTGTATTTCCGTCTCAGCTGTTGTTGTTCATGCACCACTGTAGGTATGAACAGAAAGACAGATCCCTTGCACCTGTTTCAAGGTCTAAGGCTTATTCTTCCCTACATCCATGCTCCTGGTTCTACAGCAGTTTCTTACTAAAACACGTAGCAGCACAGCCTGTCTCCTTCGGTGTGTGACTTCCCTGGGGTGAGCAGCAGCCGGACCTGTGGAGCTCTGCACCCCAAACCATCCGGGCAGTGCTCCATTTACAGAGGCGGAGGGCCTCGGACCCTCGGTGTGCTCGGCGTGTGCTGCCATGTGCCGGGTGTGAGAGCCACCGCCCGTCTGCCGGCGGAAACACCATTGTGACCACGATGTTTCGTAAAATTTGGCAGAGTTAATGTGCAAACTGAATTACTTTAAACCCCCACGTTTTATACAACCCACTCACACAGTCTTGCCTATCGTCTGGCGTTTGTGGGAGAGGATGAATGAGCAGCCTCACAGCTGCTGCCGGCTGCACTTCTCCGGCTGCAGCTTTGCTGACGGCTCTCAGCTCGGTATCAGGGGGCTCAGGCAGACGCTTGTGACCAGAAACAGCCGAACTTCGGCCATTTCGGTGAATGTCACCAGAATAAAACAGTTTTCTTCGCCGAATGCTAAACATGCAATTTAGTTTCTGCCCTGAAAAACGGGACCTGCATCAGAGAAGTCCTCGGGGCCACCCCGTCGACAGCGGGGCGCGAACCCGCGGCCCTCGGCGGCCGCGGCGGTGACGCGGCGGGGCGGGCGGGGCGCTCGGCGCGGGGCCGGGCGGGGGCGGGCACTGCCGCCGCGGGAGCGGCACGAGCGGGCGGAGCGAGCTGTTCCCGGAGAGAGCAGGCAGCGGGTCGGGTGATTTGGCGGTAGTCTGGTCCGCTGGGGTTGCTGGAGACCCTCCAGGCTGCTCCACGAGGACCGGCTTGACGCTCGATCCCTTTTTATAGAGACCGATTTTTCCCCCCTGTTTTTTTTTCGGAGAGCGCTTCGCCCAGCGCCGCGGGCGCCCGCTGCCCTGAGCGCTGCCGTGCCGGGAGGCGCGGGGGGCCGGGGCCGCGATGGGCAGAGATGGGGCCTGTGGCTGCTCCCGCATGGGCTCGTAGTGCCCGCTCGGCGCTGAGTGCCCGGGTGCCGGGGAGGTGCGTGTAGGAGAGAAGAGCTAGTAGCGCTGGATTTTATCCCGTTGTAGAGGTGCAAGCAGACAGGGGTTCAGGTGTGTTGGGGTGGGGTTCTTTTTTTTTTTTTTCTTTTCCTCTCGTAGCCAACATCAGCTTGTTTGCCCCTTCCACCCTCCGTCCCTGTTTTTTTTTTTTTGGGGTGAGGTGGGAGCCCGGGGTGTCTGATTTTCCTCCAGCTGAGCAGTGCAGTTGCAGCGGTAGCGGTGAAATCCTGCTCCTGTGAGCTCCAGCCAGGAAAATGGAGGCTGTGATAGAGAAGGAATGTAGTGCACTCGGAGGGCTCTTCCAGACCATCATAAGCGACATGAAGGTAAGAGGCTGAGCGGTGTGGGGGAGCACAGGGGAGGGGAAGCGTCTTCCCACCTGGCCCGGCGAAACTTGGCCCCGGGCGGTGCAGCCGCATCGGGCGCTGGTGGCGGCGCGACCTCCCCGCTGCCCCGGGGCTGGCTCCGCGTCCCCGCCGGCGGGACCAGCCTGGCAGAGGGGCTCCCTGGCTCCACACCCAGGGTTGGGGGCTTGCGAGTTGGTTGCAGGACACCACCTCTCCCTCCCTCCTCCTTCCCTCTTTTCTCTATTTTTCCTGCTCAAACATGCAAGCTGTTATCTTGCACCAGGGTCAGCGATTTCCAAGCCTGCCTCTTTATTTGACAAATATTTTTATTCTCCTTTTTTGTCCCCTGGTGTGGGTTGTCAGATCGGTAGCAGAATGAATGCAGCGGGGCGGGAGCGTGGTGCGGAGGAGCCGGGCACGGAGCATGTCAGCCGTGGGGTGGGGCTGGGAAGGGCAGTGTGAGCATTTCGGTGCCAAGCTGATGGGCGCGATGGAAAAAAAAAAATCTCTGCCTGGAGATGCTCAAAAGTTGATGTGTGCCTGAATTAAAATTGTGGCTCAGTCGGGTTTGTGGTATTATTTTCACGCTGTATATGCTCGTGGAGGTGGCGTTTCCTTCTTTCTGTGAATGGATGCAAAGGTTTCAAATCCCCGGGTCTCTCCATCAGCCTCCAGAAACCTGACTATGCTGATCCCGTCTCTGCCAAAGGGTCCCTTTGAGAGAGGCGCTCCCACTCTATCCTTGGCAGCCAAGGGCACTTCTGCAGGGTTTTCTTTGGGTGAGCGGGTGCCTCCCACCCTTCTCTCGTGGAAGTAAATAGCGTAAAAGCGTTGCTGTGTTCTGCCCGTCACGTCTGCCCCAAACCCCAGGGCTCGAGGCGCCCAGCCTCCGGCACACGGCCGTACTGCAGAATACTGCAGTGTTCCCCTGGACAAGGGCAGCTTGTCTTCCTGCCAGGGCCGGCTGGGAAGGATGCAGTTGTCGGGAGATGTTGAGGGACGTGTCAGATAATGGGGGACTGCCGTAATTTAAAGGCGGCAACCGTGCACGCTGTGCTTTTCCCACCCAGGGCACGGGATTTCTCCGGGTGTTTTAATCCAGGCAGGGCTGGTGAGCAGCGAGGGCTGTAGGAGAAAGATCAGCCAGGTGGTATTAGAGGACAGGGTCTGCTCTAAGAGGGAGCCTGGCAGAGGTGAATGGTTTCTAGTGTATTTTTTTGGGGAGGGTGGAGAAGCTGTTTGCACCAGAAGTTATATTTTGGCAAGTGTTCATACGCACTTTCCTCTCAACAGAGCTTAGGAGACATTTAATTAAAAGCGTGGCTTGTCGAGAGCAGGCAGATTGCAGAGAGGAGAGGGAGTCTGTGTGTATCTGTCAAGACAATGCTGCAGACCTGGCAGTGGTGGTCCTCAAGCTCTCAACCCCCTTGGATTTTTAATAATAACTGCACTTTAAGATAAAAGAAACATCCCGAAAAGCAGGAAACGATCACAAATCCTGGAATCATTTTAGTGGTCAGTGCAGGGAACAGGCAGGAGATGTTCTGTTCCAGATGAAGTGTGGTTTTGGGTTTCCTCACAGAGGGACACCGAGTATGTTTATTCTTTCCTTCTTTTCATAAGTGATGCATTTGTTTTTTCTTGCTCTTAAGCCAATGGGCCTCTGTGTGGATTTTTTTTTTCTTCTACACATTGCTACTTGCATGGGAATGCTGCTCATCAGAAAACATGTTGACATGAGCGTATGGAGATGGGCACAGGTGTGAATATTTTTTTCTTAATGCTCTGTAGTAGTTGAACCTGTTTTGTGAACTGGCAGTTACTGAAGGGGGAGGTCTGGAAGGAATTGCTGCAGATCTTTAGCAGCATGGTAGTTGTTATGGTTTAAAAAATCTGCTCATTATTTAGCATGAGTAGAACAAAGAATTTTTACCTGTAGTTCAATTTGATGCAGCTGATGCTGTACTACTGATGAGATGCACTAGGATTCTTTGTGAATTGTGCACAAAGGAGCACAACAATTTCTAAGGAAAAGTAGCTATTTTTTGATAGTTAACCAGAACCTTTCAGCTAATCATACCTTTAGTAGTAAAGTGCAAATTAGCATGTTAAGTGCTGTTTCACGTAGTCAGATCTGTGTGGGCAGGCTTCTGGCAGGATCTGGGAGATACTGCGTAGGGGTCTGCCCACGCATACCCAAGTGCACTATCCGTGCCTATTTCTCATCGCAGGCTGTGATCAAGGCCCCACATGCCCTGCAGTGCTGAGGGATTTGATGCAGCATCCGCCTTTTTTTAACTAAATGGTTCACAGGTTCTTTTATCATATGCATTACTCTACCTTAAACTTTGTTATAAAGATGTTAGGGTTAATCAACAGCTTAATTACTCTGAAGTCGTGCCAGTGGATGCAGATGGGTGCTGCAGCTGAGGTGATGAAGATATAGTACATGTGGACTGATTTTTCTCTTTGTTCACAGTAACACAGAACTTGCTCAGGTGTACCTGTTGTTAATTTTGAGCTCTGCCTGATCTTGACAAGGTTACAGAAACTGGAATTACTATTCTGAGCAATGTGATTGTTTCCATTTGTCTCCATATACTGTGTTAGATTTGAAACTTCATTTGGGCAGTAAATGTCAGTGTGACTAACATACCACATTTTTTGACAGCAAGATTGTGTCTTGCTGGCTGAGGTCTCTTGAATGGCATTTAATGTTTTCTCCATATACCCCAAATTTCCCTCCACCCTCTACAAAAAATATTTTTGTGGCTAATAGTCAACAAAACCTGCTCCAAAACAACTCAGAGTAAAGCTAAGTGATTTGAAGAAATTATGTTACTGAGTAAATGTAAGAACAGTTAATAAACATCCCATTTGTACTACACATTACTGTACATCACAAAGTCACAGAATATTCTGAGTTGGAAGGGACTCACAAGATCATTGAATCCAGCTCTTAGCACTGCATAGGACACCCCAACAATCCCACCATGTGCCTGAATGCTTCATCCAAATGCTTCTTAAAATCTGTCAGGCTTGGTGCTGTTACCACTTTCCTGGGGAGCCTGTTCCAGTACCCAAACACCTCCTGGGTGAAGAACCTTTTCCTGATATCCAACCTAAACCTCCCCAGACACAGCTTCATGCTCTTCCCTCTGGTCCTGTCACTGGTCACCAGAGAGAAGAGATCAGTGCCTGCCCCTCCACTTCCCCTCCTGAGGAAGCTGTAACTGCAGTGAGGTCACCCCTCAGTCTCCTCCAGGCTGAAGAGAACATCTGGAACTTCAATCCCCTGACAAGGGATGTCCTTTTTTTCCATGCCAAACAAGGGTCAGATTTGTTGAGTAATATGGTGATGTACATGTTGACAGGTTTGTTTATGTAAAGTCCACAATGGGAACTGTACTTGGCTGTTGTGCTATAGAGTTGGATTTCTGTGCTTTGAGATTTCAGGATCTGATTAAAGAATCATAAAGGTGGGAGCATATGTGCCCATCCCATCCTTATTTTGATCCATTGTCACAGCCCTGATGTTTCCTGTGATATATCACTGAGCATGTGGCACTTATGATTTGTTACACCCTTATGCAAGATCCTTTTCAAAGCAATCAAAGTTTATAAAAATAAAAATAAAATGTGCATGTCCCCTCAGAGGAGTAGTCCTGTGTGCTATGTGCAGATGCTATGTGACTTGTTTCAGAATGTGGTGAATTTTCTGTAGCTCCCTGTGGGAAGGGAGTATTTGATCTGCATGGTTTGTAACTCATTTCTTGCAATTGAGAAATGAGATGCTGCAATGTGCTGTTAATTTCAATATCTCTTTTAGTGCAAAGCAAATGATTGCAGTTAATTTTTGGGAGGGCCTGTTGCAGATGGGTTTCAAAAGAACTTGTCTTCTCATGCAGAGCAGATTTTCTTTAATGCTTCTTTTCCTTCTGAGTTGATTTTACATTCCTTTTAATCACATTGTTCTCCGCTATCCTGAAGAAAAAAAACACCACCTCTGAAGACATTGAAATTGGCTGTGTTTGTAGTTCATCACTTGCTTGATGGTGTTTCTTTGGCTTTTAGCATTCTCTTTATTTGTCTTTCCTCTTCTGCCAGCATGTGTTTTGACAGAGCAGGGGCTTGCTGTGTATGTACAGCACCTGTCACCTGTGGGGTGGGCATGGGAGGAAGATGAGTAATGAACAGTTGGATGAACACAGGTTGTCCGTGACTTCATTTATACCAAGTCAGAGGATTTACTAAATTTTTATGGGTCAGGTGTGTATTACCAATTAGTCTCATTCATCTCCCTGCATGTGAGGGATGAGCAGGTATTGTTCTGAAACAAGGGTCCCAATGTATGTCTGAGTTTTTGGAAAAATTTAGAAACTCTTTTATTATATATGTGCCTTATTTATATTGGTTTAGCTGAAAGCTCAATAAAATCAACTTTTTGCTTCTGTCAGTAACCTCTACTTTAATACTCTAGAGGAGGTGCTGGGTCTCCTGGACTAGGCAGTGGTGCACCTTTTCCTTCAGCCATACAAAGCTCTTTATTGAAGCAGAAGAGAGAGACATGGACATATGGGCATGAGAAACATTTATGTTTTTGCAGCCTCTTATCTGCTTTTAGAAAGTGACCTGTGAGAGGCAGCATTTTAATCTTGCTTTTGTAGAAGTTGGGACCAGGAGTGGCCACATCAAGGATTGAGAGTTGTTTGTTAAGTGGCCTTGTTTGCTTACAAGGGATGTCCTTGTGATATTCACACAAATAATATAAACTGAGGAAAAATATTTGATGGAACAAATAGAACTTCTGAGACAGTTACTACAACAAGTACAGCTGCAAGTCCTCAGCGTTTATCTTAACGCAAGGAACAGCACACATGTACCAGAGAACCTGGGCAAATTTATTTTACCGTGACTTGTCGCAGTGCAACAGCTCTTCCCCAGCTGTGCTTTATTCGAAGCTTGAGATCTCTGTGGAGATTGGGAATGTTCAGTTGGATGATTTTAAGGGCTAGTTTCAATGCAGCTGTTAAGGATGATAACTACTGTAAGGAAAAACAAATGTGTCATGTACTGGGACTGGGACTGTTTAACATCTTTGTTGGTGATGTTGACAGTGGAATTTAGTGTTCCCTCAGCAGGTTTGATGTTGTCACCCAACTGGGTGGTGCAGTCACCATGCTGGAGGGGAGCAATGCCATCCAGAGGAACTTTGACAGATTTAAGAGGCAGGACTGTGTGAACCAGGAAGACTTTATTGCACCTTGAGTACCAAAAGGGGTCTGCAAGAGAGTTGCAGAACGATTTTTGACGAGGGCATGTAGTGACAGGACAAGGGAGAATGGCTTCAATAAAGAGGGCAGGATTAGATTAGATATAAGTAAGAATTTTGTTTACGGTGTGTTGAGAACAGATTTTCCAGAGAAGCTGTGGTTACTGCTCCCTGGAAAAGTTCAAGGATACGTTGGATGGAGCCCTGGGCAACCTGATCTAGTGGAAGGTGTCCCTGCCCATGGCAGGGAGGTTAGAGCAGATGATCTGTAAGGCCCCTTCCAAGCCAAAGCATTCTGTTATTGTCTGTGCAACAGGTAGATAGAGGCTTGGAGAGGAAGCACACCTGCCATATTGCACTGGCATGTCCCTGACACAGCAGTCTTTAGGACAACTATCTATTTCAAACCTAGCAAACTGGTCTTTCTTCTCCTTTACAAAAAGTCTGAAATGAGTTAATTTGGTGCTTTTCTTCCCACTTATTTTGTTCCTCAAATGTTTTACCATCAAGGCATTTGGAGCATAGCTGGCTGCTCTGATTTCTTACCCCTTTGCCTCCTAACAACCTGCTTGCCCAGGCAGTTGGTTTGTGTACATTGAAATTCTTGCCTTTTCCGAGCAGCTGCAGTATCTTTCTGTAAACATCTTGGAGGGGGAGGGATTGACATGCAGCAAAGGCTGAAAGATGGTGCAGGAAGAGAGCCACTGCATGCCTGCCTAGATACTGGGTTTCAAGCAACAGGGCATAGCTGGGAACATACTTAACCACAAGTAGTTTAGGTTTTAGGGACACATGCTTTCTTGATCCAAATACTCTTGTGTGAGTATTAATTTATACAACTGCTGAACATTTGCTACATAAGTGTGTACGAGGCTGCCTTACCCTGTAACATACCCAGAGCACGGATTTTTAATATCTGTCAAGAGTACTCCTTTTGTACCTGGCAGAGTACCAAGAGCTGCACAATAAGGTTTGTGAGGTTCTAAATGTGGAAGGAGTTATGCAGTGCTCCATGAAACACAATTGGCTGAACAAATGTTGGAGAACAAGAAGTCTGTGTAATTACGGGCTTAGTGCTGGTTAATACCTAACAGAGGGTGATATTCAGTGGAGGTTGCTGCTTCCTTCCTGAGTTCTGAGTGTGCATGAACTGAACCCAAATGTTGGTTACAAAATACCTGAAAAGCTCATTTTTTTTTGCCTTTTTTTAAAGTATAGAAATTGGAAGAGTTGATGGAGCATTCTTACGAATCTGTGAACAGCGTCTTCTGCACAGCAGTCTGTGTTGTCAGCTTCTGAAGAACATTTTTAAGGTTCATGGTCTACCCAAAGACAGTGTGGTCTTGAAGATAAGCAGAGAGCAAAATAGGAACTATATCTAAAAAGGCTTTTTGGTCTACTTCAGACTGTGCAAAGATGAGTACAGAGAAGTTTGAGTTAATATCATGAAAAGTCTACTCTTCAGAATAAAGTAGTCTCTTTTGGCTACATATATAGAAATGCATTTTCCTTTTCAATGGTACATTTTCAGTTTGAAAATTATGTCTACCTTGATACTGTAAGGTGCCAAGCACTGCTTTGTTTGCTGGGATCTATGCTGACCTTTAAGGACATTGATTGACTTCTTCCTGCTGGGCTGAGATAGCTTGAATGCCAAGACGTTTGGAAGGATTGGAGACAAAATGTCTGGTAGCTTTGTGGCTAAGACCATAGCAGCTTTCATCTTCAAAGTGCTCTCTGTGTGACTTGGCTCCAAAGAATGGCTGCCATTTTACAGAAAGGCAAGCTATGGCTGCAGGTTTAGTGACTTCTACTCCCTCCCCCTAGGACAAGAAGAAATTGGGTGCATCTGCAACATGGAGCTAATGAGGGGATGCTGTTTACGCTCCCAGTATAATAGGTTTCTATCTTCACATACTTTGTTTTTACTGATTAGGATGTGTTGCTGTTCACCCCTGTGATAGCCCCGTGTTTGCAGGCAGAAGAGATGACATCTAAAAATGACTGATAAATTCTCAACAGAAGTGTCCTGAGCTCCTCTCCTGTAACTGAAACTACAGGACCTCTCTCAGTTTTTAGTGGAGAAGACTGACTGGAACATCTTAACCATAAGCTGGTTGATCATAAGGAATTTGTGTCTTGTGGTGTTTTGTATGAGCTCTGTACTTCTGGTCAACAGCCATAAGTGATATGTAGTTGATCTGAATTCTAGGATGCCAGCTGGAGTACAGTCATCCTTAAAAAACCATTCTTGCCAGAAGAGCTTGTGTTGGTTGGTGTTACAAAGCTACTGATGAGTGTGTAACTAGAGACACTTGGTTCATGGTACAGAAAAGTTCACATTTGTTCTCATTTTGTCTTCAACATAAACTGCCATCATGCTTCTCACCAGAATATGAGAGGTATCTTTTTTTTTTTCCCCACAAAAGTCACATGTGTGCTTTGTAATGTTGATGAAGCCCTCTGTGTAGAAACATAATTTGGAATTTTTTGTTAATAAAGCTGTATTTGTGATGTCTCTTAACAATACCATCCATGAGTAAACCACATAGATGCTCATTGCCCATGAGCAAACCAAGGGTCTAATTTGGAGCTTGGAAGGGATTATTTGTCTTCTCATGAGTGAAATGGAAAGAAAGTAGCCTCAATAAGCATACTTGCACTTCACTGTCTGTCATGAGGCAAAGTTCAATAAGCTTTAAAAACTTGGGTACCTGGCTGCTCCTTTCTCCCAGTAGATACTTTTCTGGTCAGCTCAAGTGCATTAGTAGTTTGGGTCCTGGAGAATGTTATGACTGCTTGTGGCATGGAGATTGTTTTGAGTGGATGGTCAGAAATTAGGGTTTCTGCTTGCTCGGAAAGAAGTGATGAGACCCCAGTGGTGTTGGTGACATTACCAACACAGGGCTGGCTATTGGCTTGAGGCTGTCCTGTGTAGGTATTAACTTGACTGACTGCCTCTTGATATTTTAATTATCTTCGTTTTGATCCAGCTGAAATATTGTGGGTTTAGAAAATAGCTGCTGAGTATGTACAGTGGCCACTTAATGATTGAGTGGATGAAAGGCGGTATTGATGAGTCTCTGAGGAGAAATCTGCTATTCAGGCTTGCAAACTTGTTCAGACCTGCAGTGAAGAATGTGGAACTAAATGCTTCCTCTGGAAGACTACTTAATATCCAGCTTTTTTAATGTGGCATGGGATAAAAGGTCTCTAGAAGCTGTGGCGGGTGTTTCCCACCGCCCCCCAAGTCTTGTGAATAACTTCCTATGTTTAGAGAAGGAGAGACTGTATGTTTATGCATGATGTATTTTCTCACAGTATGAGTCTAACTTTTGTTTGTTAATTACCCAATCTTGGATTTAAACCATGAAGTGGCTGCTTTGGAGCCGAGTTTCTTCATCTTATAAACCATGAAACTGTGCTGTGGGCAGTACAGAATTTGACATGGTCCCTATTGACATAGAAGGAGACTCATGAGTTGGATTTGTAGGCAAGGATGAGTCTTCACGGGTCCTTGTTGTACTACAGATTGGAGTCAGAACCATAGAGCAACTGGTATCCTCCACTGGGGATGTTTAAGCATGGGCTAATGCAGTGCAGATGTTATTATAATACAAATTAAAGACTCCAGAGCTCTGACAACAGAATGGTACCAGACGTAGGTTCCCTCCCCCTTTAAATGGTTAGTGAGATGTAATAAATACGTGTGTTCTTGCAAGATAGTGCTGTATTTTAATGCTGCTAAGGGAAGTGGGCTTTTTTTAGAGTTCTTCAGGTAGTTTGAGAATGTAGAAAAAATTAGTATCTCTGTTGTTGTTTGGATTTTTTACCCCAGTGGTGTTAATACCCTTTTCTGGACTTTCCTGACTGGATTTTAGTCTTGATTTTTTTTTTTTCATGTCATTATCTGTTTTCTTTAGTGTCCTAATGTACTATTTAAACTAAAAGCTAAATAGTTTTGAAAATACTAAACATGTGGTCCTGTGATACACAGAAGAAATACCCAGGTGACAATTTTTTTAAATAGCGCATGAGATGTCTTCAGTAGTGTTTTGTTGCATAATTTTCAGTGTTGTGATAATGTATCACTTTGAAAAGCAAAGCTTGGCATGCTGTTTATACTATGCATGCTGAGGGAAACTAGTTTCTAATCCTGCCATTCCCTAAACAAGAGGCAGAAATAATAGAAGTAAATGTATGCGTACAAGACTGATTTTAATTACCCCAGCTTTCTTTCCTGAAGGGTAGTTACTGGTTAAATGACATCTTATTCTGGTCTTTGAAGCACTTTTACTTTCACCTGCATGCACTATAATCTCTCAGACCCTGAGTCTGTACCTGTCTGCTCCTCAGTTCAGTAATGTGTATGTTCAGCTCGTGCTGTGAAGTCCCATGAAGTTTATGTCTTTTGCTGTTGATGCCATTTCGCTCCTGGCCCAGCACAAGTTGAGAGTCTCCCTTGCTGATGGAGCTAAGCCCAAACTTCCCCTATGCAGGGCAGTACCTTTAGCTTAGAGAGAAAGATGGGACATTGAAGTCAGGTGATTCCTTTCCTTGTCTCATGGAAGTATTTCTGTAAGACCTCTATACAAATGTGTTACTCTTCCTTGAAAGAGTTCTAGTGAAAGGAAGCTGCCTGACCTTTCAGAGTTGCCTGTTACCTGGTCTCATAGTTGAATGGGTTGTGCAATCTGAAACTTCTCTCCTGAAGCCCAGCTGATTGTTTCTTGTCCTGCACCACTGGAAAAGAGATGATGGGCAGTATCAGGCTATGGGATGCTCTTGAAATCAGTATTGGGACTTGGCTAAGTTCTCACTCTGTATATAAGAAATAGGGAGTAGATAGGGTAGATTTAGAATGGACACAAATTGATTTATTTTACAGTGAAGGTAGTGAGACAGTGAAAAAGATTGCCCAGAAAAGTTGTGGATTCTCTGTCACTGGAAGTGTTCATGTTCAGTTTGGATGGGGCTGAGAACAACCTGATTTAGTAAAAGGTATTCCTGCTCATGGCAGGGGGCTTGGACTAGATGGTCTTTCTAACTTAAGCCATTCTGTGATTCTGTGTATTTGAAATAGGTGGGTAAAACCAAAGGACTAATGGAATAGGTAATGACCTTCGTGTCATTATAAAGAGTGAAATCTCTCTTGCCAGCAAAATTTCAGTTTCAGTATATTGAAAGATTTGAGACTTTAGATGCAGCTTAGAAACATTCTTGAGACAGGCTCTTGAGGCTTTTTGGAGTAGAAAGAGGCAAAGCCAACAATTGTTCTTCTTCTTGGATGAAGAGGAGCAATTATGAACTTCAGGTAAGAGGATGCTGATTCTGTGCTCACCTGTATGTTGCAAGACCTTTTGTGACTTGCTAAGGGTCTCGGCATGAGTCATTGTCTTGGTTAAATGAGTGGATTGTACAGAGGATGTATTAATGTTTGGTAGCACTTTGTAACTCTTGCAGTTATGGCTGGCCAAGTGTTCTTTCACCCAGTTGACTGTTGATTCTTCAAAAAAATGGAAAAACTTCCAGTGCCAAATGTTACCTGAGAAGGGGCTCTGACTGTCAACCAGTGTGTCTTCCAGTATGTTGAGACATCTGTGGCTGGAATCCCCTTTTTTTTTTTTTTTTTTTTTTTTTTTTTTTTTTTTTTTTTTCCTACCCCCCTTCTTTTTCTTTCAGACTGTTACTGTTCTCCTGTCCCCTTCCCCTCTACTCTTTCCTGGTTTTGTCTGTTAAGGGACTGTGGAAAAGTGGTAGTCTCTATGTGCAAACCATACTTGTTGATTGCCATTTGTAATATCTGTGACCTTGTGTGGTGTTTAGCACAATAAAGTCTCTTTGCTACTTGGAGGTAGTGTAGTGAATGCCACAGAAATGAGACATTCATAATAGTCCTTGTGATTTTGTTATCTGGTAAAATATAAAAAGCAATCTTTTGTTTCCAGCATAATTTACTTTGGAGGGGTAGGAAGACACATGCACAAGCCAAGTTAAAATTTTTATTCCAAAAATAGATGTATGGCATTTGGATGTGTTACTAGGGCGTGGAGCTCTGTAACATCATTGTGTGTTTTGTGTGTTTGGGTCTCAACTTTTTAGCTTATCATAGCTGAACAACAACACAGAGGTGGAGAAGTTCTAACTCCTGTAGCCTGTGTAGTTGTTTTTTATTCCATTCCATTGAAGTCTTGCAGTTAGTCATTGTTAGTACTTTCCTGGAAGGCATACAGCTCTTGGTTTGATAACCCTTGAGATAAAACCGAGGCCCTGCTCTTGCCTGGCTCCTCTCTCTGTTACCTCTCTAGCTGAAACAGACAAAATTAGATTCTGGATTTGCTTTACTGAAGAGCACCTCCCTGTCTCTTCCCCCTGCCCCAGAAGTTTAGATGGCTTGTTGCTGTGAACAAGATTCCAAACTTACTGCTGCCTTTGTACTTGATCTCCCAGCAAGAGCTGGTAATAGGGCTGCAAAGCCTTTCTGATAAATGAAAGCACTTAACACTGTCAAGGGTTTTTTGAAGATGGAATGAGTCTTGTCTGTGGGAATTGGGGCTCATGGAAATAAATTAATAAAGTAAGCGTCTTTTTGCTTAGTGGGAAAAAAAGAATTATAACTTCTTGGCAAAAAGAGTGACAGAACATTTTAAAACTGTCAAGGCTGCTGACACTCAAGTTGTAATCTTAGATACAACAATCTGGGTTTCTATTCTTGCCATTAGATGTCATCAATAACAATTCCAGTAAATAGGATCCTTTGCTACAAGTCTACCCTTCCTTTTTTGAGAAATCATTGAGTTTCTCATGTGTGTCTCTTCTCACTCCTGGTGTGGGATCTACTGGCCTGAAAGGAAGGCAAAAACTATCTTCTATAAATCTTTTGTAGAGTTGTGCTTACGTAGGGTGGTTGTGCTGGTTCACAAAAAAAAAAAAAACAAACAACAAACAAATTCCACCCAAGGCTTAAATTCTTTTTCCAAAGCTGCATCTTGGTGATAATTTCCTGCTCTTCCCTGGTGTGGTAGGCTGCCCTGGGCCAGCTGCTTTTTATCTCCTTTTCCTCAGTGGGATGGGGGAGAAAATAGTAAGAAAAAGCTCAATGATTGAGGCAAAGACACAGAAATCACTTACTAGTTATTGTCATGAGCAAACCAGACCTGAAGGGAGAAGGTGAAATTTATTGCCAATTAAAATAGATGTGAATGGTGAGGAAGATGGACAAAAATTAAGACATCTGCCCATGTCCATGGAGCTGGAGATGGGATTTGCCTGAGTGATGATGGTCCACCCTTTTCCCAGTGGCAGTCCAGGAGCTGTGGCTTTGGAGGACGCCGCCCAGGTGTGGGTGTTGGTGTCTGGCACTTCCAGACACACTTGCTGTCCCTGAGGGGAAGTTGTTTCATGTCCCTAATTGCGGACTGGCTACCTGAGTGACAGGCACGAGGCACCAGGTTGTTTCTCAGCCCTGAGGCAGAAAGGTGTTTCCCGTGTTTTTCCTGCCTGTGTTTGGCATAGATTAGCTGGAGCTGGCTTTGGGATCAGGTGACTAATCACCTATAAGCCCACTAATTAAGCAATGGGGTAGGATAATGGCATGCTGCAGCTTACTGGTGACATGCTGGGCGGGCAGCTGAGCCCCACTGAGGAGCTCCAGGGGCCCTGATGCCATGGAGTGTCCTATGGCAGGGGGAAACACCCATTCCGTGGAGGACAGGTCAAATTTCTTCCTTCCGTGACGAAGAAATAATTGGACAGAAAGTTATTTTGGGGGAAATAGTCCTTGGACTGATCCTTTAACAATTTTTAAGAAAATTATTTAGACAAACCCTCACTGTAATCGATCCCTAGCTTAATCCATGAGGAGGTAAATGGGAATTCGTGACCCAGAATCCTGCCCTAGCTCTTCCCTAAGCGTGGCTGGACCTGGGGGAGGCCTCCTGCTTTCACAGATAACACCAGGCCTGACATTTAAAAGGGGAAAAATTATTTTCTTTATCAGCCAGCTGAAATTGGAAATTGCAGGGGGAGCAGAGGAAGCTCTGGGAGAGGCAGCATTAAAAATACTGTGTTATTACTCTTCAGAAGAGGCTTTATGTCGCAAAAGCATGTCTTGGACAAAGACATTGAATTCCACCTGCTGTTTCTTTGTGTTCAAATTGAGAAAGTAATAGATGTCGAATCAAGGATGTGTGTGTTTTCCACTGCCGTTGACATTTCTCTTGACACTGCTTTGACAACAGCAAGAACAGTTGCTGGAGGTGAGACTCAGCGGGGCTGCCGTGCTCCAGGTGGCACAGGAAGAGGTCTTGGAGAAGGAGTTGCTGCCCAGGGCAGATTTACAGCACCAGTTTGATTCCTGCCATCTCCTTGGTTTGATTCCTGCCATCTCCTTGGTTTGATTCCTGCCATCTCCTTGGTTTGTCTGACACAGGCATCACTTAAATGGCTTCCTTGCTTCTTAGGTGCTGCAGCTGGGATAAACCCCTAGTAATTTTGCCTTGTGAAGCAGGAGGTGTTGAGCACTTTTGCTGTAGGTAGGAATGAAGGGGGTTTTGCTTTCAGCAGGGATATGGTGGTGGAAGTGTTCTTTGGAAAAGCTGAAAGGAATGATGCAATTTAGTGCGTGACTTCGTGATCTGAGGGAGAGATGGGCTTGTTCATGTGGCTTCAGCAGGGAAAAGTGAGAGAAAATTATTCTGGAAGCCAGATGAAGTACATGCCTCTTATTTTCAGCTGAGTTTATTAGCGACATCAAGATATGGCAGGCTGAGCAGATAATGTAGGACTTCATATCACTAATGTAAAACTGCTGGAAGGTTTTCTTTAAGAATGCAAAATCAAGTAAAAAGGAACTCCAACAAAATTCCCCAGCAAAGGTATTAATTCAGTAACATTAAAAACCCCCAAAAGTTCAATTTTTCTACTGTCTGAACAGAGATCAGGTGCTCTTGGCCACTATCTAGGGATCCCATGTAAACAAACTGCATTGATTTCAATCAAACAAATATAGCAAACTATTAAATAAAATGAGCTGTTGCAGCTTACTTGATCAGGCTTGGTTTGAGGAAAACAGCATTTTTATAGCCAGGAACTAAATAGTTGTGGAAATGTTTGACTTTTCCAATTTTGCTTTCCAGGCTGACCACAAAATTTAAAAAAAAAAAAAAAAAAAGGGCTTTATCCTGAGCTGTGTTTTGATAGGAGTGTGTCTTAAGCTTCCCAGGAAAGCAGCTAAACGCAGGGCTGGTGTCAATCTCCTGCATGCCATCAGGTGTGTTTAGCTGGATAATACACCAGTGAGATGGAAACATAATCAGGCTGCTTTGGTATCCTCTGCTTGCCTGCTTGCATTTTGCTGGAGAATCCCGTAAAGCCTTGGGCCCTGCTGGTGATTGTCAGGGCTTTCAGGGCTCCTGGGTACACATGCATTATGCATGCACGGCGTGCAGGTGACAATGAGGGACGGGGCTCAGAGTAGGGATTGCAGTAAGACTAATGGGTTTAAGGAAATCGCATTTTTTGGCCTCTTTTAAATAATTGGGTTTCTTTCGTTTTTAAAATGTCTGACAGTTTTTTGCTTAGCACAAAGCACTTCATATTCTAGGTCTTGCCACCTATATAACTGCTATTCTCTCTTTCCTGTCCTGTATTTACCACTGGCTCTGTCATGTGTAGGGTATAACAAGGTGAATATGAATACCTGCTTTGCATTGTTTAGGGTCTTCCCCCCCCCTTTTTTTTTTTTCCTTGTTTTTTCTTCTAACAAAAACCCCACAAGCCTTGCTGGAAAATACAGGGAGTAGAGTAGCAATAGGCTTCTGAGCAGGTGTCTGAGAGCTGCCTTGCCAGGGTGTACTGAGGAGCTGGAATTTGTCTGACAGCTTTTGAGGAAGGGCCTGTCTTTGCCCTGAAAACAAAACACTCTCTCACGGCAGTGTGGGCTGTGGATTTTGGTTTCCTTACAAAAAGCAGACCAGTTTATAAGGGTGGATTGAGTTTGCTACAAGCAACTGCACTTGCTTGCAACCTCTTCCAGTCAGAGCTGGGGTAATGTTAGCTTTGAGGATCTGCCTTATCTGGGTTTTATTGTGTTGTTGCTCTGGTAACAGCAAGTCTTATACATTTATTAAAGGAAGCAGGGATATTCTATTTTACTCTCTAGACTCTAATCAAAGGGAAGCTTTGAGTTTTCTTTCTACTACATTTTTGCTGTTAGTGGAGAATTTGTACTTGCTCTGCAGAGAGCCATTTCAGTCTAAAAAGTCATCTTTTGTTTGTTTAAGTTTGGCAAATAAAGATCAGGACTTGCAAGAATACTTCATGTCCATATTCTAAGTAAAACCTTGATTTTTAATCCAATTTAAAAAAAGTAGGGAAAATTTTACAGGAAACATGAGGTCAGGAAGAATTAAACTTTCTTAAGCACTTTGTATACACTCAATGCCATGCTGTTTTATCAGCTTCAATTCATAAATTATCTCCAAGGCTTTTGGCTGTTTTGGACAGTGACAAGGCAGCTGTTGGGAAAGTTGGTTGTCTTGAGCTGTCACTGTGCTCTTCTGTGTCTGATTACAGACTTATCTTGAGGCAGTGCCTGAGGTGGTTTCTTGGTCCAGTCACACTTTTATTGTACAGGCTCTGAACCTGGACAAAACAGAGATGGTCAGTTGGTAAAGAACAACAACTGTGATTCTGCCTTTGGTTTGGGGAGCTTCTCTGTACATGCTGTTGCAGTGTACTAGTACCCCACTTGGAATGGGCTTGGTTTTTGCTGTATCCATCCAAAAGAAGGCATTTCTTTTTGCTGCTGCACTTGAAATCCCTCTTACCCAGTGTTTCTATCCAGAAAAACTGTAAAGCCTCATCAGAGGACTACTGTCTCATCTGGATTCAGAAGCAGTCGATTTTGGTGTTCATGGATTAGGATTTAGTTCAGTTTTAGTTATTTTTTACATCTAGTTTAATTTGATCTATAGTATTAAAATCAGAATGCTCGAATTAAGTGTTCATTGTTGTGTTTTGGTTTTCTTGCAGGGAAGTTACCCAGTGTGGGAAGATTTTATAAATAAAGCTGGGAAACTGCAGTCTCAGCTTCGGTAAGTTTTTATGTTACACTGTCAAGATCCCCTACAGTTCCTTGGATATGCAAACATTAAGATTAAATGCAGCTTTTGCAAGGATAATTTCCTAAGCAGGTCCTAGTAAAATTGTGCATATTTCTTAGTCAACACCTGCATGTAATTTTTTGACTACTACTTACTGGTGTTTTAATGTATTTAGAAAAATTTGCAATATGCCACCAGCTATACATAGGAAATATAAAATGAGCGAAATTTCATGGATTTTGATTAAGAATTGGAAAGATAGTTTATGTTGTTTAGTGAGCACATTTGGAGTTAGGTCTATGTTGCCCTTTTTATTAGTGTAGAATACAGAGGAGGTTATGTTGAAAGAGGGCTCAAAATATTAAAAAAAATCTTTGATAGCCCTAGTAGCATTTTCTTCAGACTTAAAAATAAAGGGAATTGCTTTGCTGGATGATATATTGGTAAATTTTAAAATTTAAGGGTTTGGGGTATACTTTGAAAATGGCATTCTGGATTTTTTAAGATGCTGTGGAAGTATCACACTCAGACCAATTCTAGCTCTAGAATTCATTCATTTGTAAAATTTTATTTCTGCTAATACAAATACAAGCTCCATTTCCTCACATCTCTCCACAAACCACATTCTCCTCTCTGCTCTACAAAGCACCAGGTTTTTTCCCCAGCAGCTGTAGTAGTAACAGGTTATTGGCAGTCTGGTTTGTGGTTCTGTGTTGCATTGTGAACCATTCCCAAAGAAGCTGGGAGTAGTTAGCTTCATTTGCCCTAAACAGCTGGAATATGCTGTTTTGCTACCCCATGCCTAACATGCCACACTTGCATGTGGTTTTTTTTTCCTTTTCCAGCAGTCATGCCACAGTGGGTATGGAAGATGCAGAGGAAGTAGAGAAAGAAGAGAAATGGAGAATTTTCCTAGCCTTTTGTACCCTTCAAACACAGGCTTTCTGGGATGGCATGAGGCATAGTTTTGTTTATTTCCCAGTCCTGTGGTGTTGCATTCAATCAGTGCAGTGCTACAGGAACATGCAAGCAGGCAGCTTGAAAGCCTGTGTTCGAGGATTTGCTGTTTGTTTCTAGCAAATGTGAGCCTTTTGCTGCTGTTTCATTTCTATGTGCTCTGATAAAGGACAGCAGATGTCATTTGAGCTGGAGCCAGGTCTTTCTGGATCTTGTTACTGGGGAAATGGAACTTTGTTATTAGCAGTATAATTAATAATTAACAACACAGTACGTGAACAACAGTGTGACCCACAAGTTTGGAAGGTGAACATCACAAACAGTGTTAAGGAAAATTTTAGAAGAGATTTTCTGATTCCAGGGCCCAATATTGCTAGCTAGCTGTCAGAGCGGGGGGTTTGCCCTCCCTTTAATCTCCTGGGCATGTGGAGAGTCCTTATGCATTTGCTTGGCTCTCTCACGCCTGGGGTGTTTTCTTCTGTGTGTGTTCAAATCTTTTGTGCTGTCAGTAGGCCATTTACTACACTGCCAGTTATGTCTTCTGTACCTTGAGCATATTTGGAGGGAGACTTGCATAAAATCTGACCTAATTAAGCAGTCCTGTGGTCTTTCTGGCCGAGGATCAGCTTCCCTGCAAGTCTGCCGGGTTTTTTGAGGCTAGCAAGGAGCTCTTGAAACAAAGTGAATATGATAGTCCTTGTTCTGAATTTTGCTTGAAAAGGCTGACTGACACCATCAGGAAAGAAAATCAGAGTTAGTGTTAGAAAAGATGTGCAGAAACTGAACCATGAGGTAACTGTGGAGAGGGCACAATTGTGCTTTACCTGTAGAGCCCTGGCCTACTTTCTCTTTAATTGGGTCAACCAGACTATAAACCTTCAGAAATCAGGACTGACCTGAGGTGTTCAGGGCTCTGGGGCATGCTTATCTAGAACAAACGTGTCTGGAAAATTGTAACTCACGTTTGCTGTCCGCTTGAACAGGTGTGTAGTCTGTGGGTGCTTTCCAAACATGGAGGGAGATTGGGCTACTGAGGTTGACACTTTGGAGTGAGAAGTCTGAGGTTGCTGGTGTACCTCTCAGAAGGGTCCTGCTTGGAGGAGCACTAGATCAGAAAGGGTTTTGTTTATTTTGGGCGTTCAGGGATTGGTGGTTTTTGTAGGTTTGAGTTGTTTTCTTTTGTTTATTTTTTCTTGAAATTGAGAGGGGTTTTTTCTTCTTTTCCCACTTTTCCATTTGTCCAGAACTCCAGACCAGTCTGATTTCCAAGTAATTTTCTGTTTCGAGGGATGCTCATGCTCCCCACATGAAAAATGCACAAAATTGTTTGGCCGGGATCCTAGATAAAAGGAAGTTCCTGCATGTTTATTCTTAAAATATGCATGTTCCCTGAAAATAGCAGTTGCTGTAATTTGTTCACTAATGGGTGAAGTATAATGTGTGTTAGATTTGTTTTTCATGTTTGACTGCTTAATATTACTTCATCAGAGGAAATCAGCTAGAAGAGGGTGGCTGTGCTCTTTTGAAACAGCACCTGTCCTGTGCAATTCTCAGCATGGAATTAGTGTGGCTGCCTCCAAGTCCATAGTGCTAACACAAAGCAAGGAAGGGATTAAGAAATGAAAGAGGGAAAAGGCTAAGTTCAGATATAATAGAGAATACTTTTTGTGGCCTCTGCAAGTTCACAGTGTTATTCTTTATAAGCCTAAATGTTTTTGGCAGTAATTAAATAGGCATCAATGAGACACTGCTAATGTTTTGTTATCTGTATGCATTTCAGGACTACAGTAGTAGCAGCTGCTGCCTTTTTGGATGCCTTTCAGAAAGTGGCTGACATGGCTACTAATACACGTGGTAAGCAGATGTGTCAATATTGAGTTTAACAGAATGCTGTGTGGTTTATACCATTTGTCGTAATAAAAAGAAGTCTTAACTTGTTACATTGACAAGCAGATCTGTGAGACATCTGTTAGATGGACTTGCACTCTGAAAAAGTGGCACGTGAAAAAGGAAGTTGTCTTTACTGAAAAAAAAATGCTGGAAACCTGTAATTTAAATGTGTCATCAATCATGTGAACACTTCTTAATTACCATTTGAATTATACGTTGATGAATAATATTTTAGAAAGCAAGATTTACAGAAATCTGTATTCACTGATGCTTCTGTACCTTGTGTAAATGTAAAAGGCTTGATACTCAACTGGAATAAATAACCATAGGGCTGCTGGAGACAGAGCAGATACTGGCTGATGCTGTGACCTTTGGGATAATGCCAATAATGATGACAGTGATGTGTACTTATATCTTTGAGCAAAGACTTTGCTTGTCCTTCCCCTTTAAGTCTGACGTTCTTGGTCAAATTGAATTTTCCTGGGCTGTGGGCTTCTCTGGGTAGCAGTCTCAGCTTTTATTGGTGACTATGGAGAGCCAAAACAGTGCAGCTGGCATTCTTTCCAGACTGCTGAGCTGGAAGGAGACAAAAGACTGCTTCTCTCTGATGCTGGATGCCCAGTGACCAAGGCATTGTGTGCAGATGTCCCTGCAGTGGTGTAGGGCATTCCCCATGGTCACTGTCCTTGGACTGCTGCTGAAGAGTAAATCCAGAGTGCAGATAAATCACTGCTGAGGGAGCAGGTCTTGGTCACCTCTAACCCTAAAGGTTTTGTAGCATTTTTTAAAGTCCTAATGTTCTGTTGACATTTGACTTGGAGAGTAAGACAGTAATATTGCTGACATGGAAGGTTGTTCATTCCCATTAGCAGAGTGCAAGCTCAGTCAGACTTCTCTTACCTCTGCCTAACAGGAGCAGTAGCAGCTGCTGGAGTCAGTACCAAGTCATAGAATGACAAGAGGGAAGAATACTTACTTTTCCTGTGTAAAGCTAATATTTACATTCTGATAAGAAGTTCCTCATTATGTGCGTACCTACTGTAATTATAGGTAATCTACTCAAATAAAATAATAAACATGACAGAAGTGGAATAAACTAAGGATGAGACCCAGGGCAAACTTGGACCCAGGGCAAATTAACTTGGATTTCTAACATCTCCTTCTTTCAAGCATGTTCTCTTCTCTTTCTTCTGCCTTCCCCAAGGGGAAACAAAGTAAACTACCAAAATCCTCGAGACTTGTCTTCTAGCTATGCTGCAGGCTTATAGGACTTGCATTGAGATACGAGAATGACTGAACTTTCCCACTCTCAAACAAAAATTGCTTATGTGGGTTTTTGAAGGGTATTTTACACTTTCAGCTGTGTCGTGTCTTGTCTCTTATCTCTTAGAACACATCCTTTACAAAAGGAGCTCTGTGAATCCAGGCATGCCAAATTTGTATAGCTCCTCTGTTCTGTCTTCTGCCTTCCTTGACTGAAAGTATAGAAGGGAATTTTGTTTTTATTTTTAGAAAGTGATGTTCTGGGCAATGAATCAAAACTCCAAGTTAGCTAGTGGTTCTGATCTGCCTCCCAACCCAACTTCATTTGTGCCCGTTCAAGTTTATCTCTGAGATTGCACCTTGGTCCTTTAACAAATAGAGATCATTCTACCTTGCTGTGGCCAGGGATAAATACCTGTCCCCAGAGAAGGTGATGGCAAAAATCCTTATGACTTATGAGGGTACAATTCAATAAAGATGTATTTTGCCATCAGTATAAGAAATTCTATTCCAAAACTGAAACAGAACAAACTTAGTATTTTTCTTCTCTAATGTGGGATTTTTAACAGGCTCTCAGTTTTCTGTTTGAGGGGTTACCTAAAGTGAAAAGTTCTTTCTTAAATTTTGCCTGTTACTTACCCAGTTTATAAAATTATCTATCTGATTGTCTAATCAAACATTTGGCTGTGTTTCAGTTTGTTTAGAGGGTTAACAGGTAAAGCAAAGTTTACAGTTAACAGATTAACCAGGCAAGTTCATGTTCAGTTGCTGGGGATATATGAGACTTGTGTAGCATTCCCATGACAAAGGCAGGGAGGTTGGTGTATTTTATATCATGAGGTTTTATCACTGCATGAGCCAAATGCTTCTTCTGGGAACTAACTGTATATGAAAATTCTGAAGCAGATGCCTGCTCTGGAGGGACAGCATTAATTCCTTGTAGGATGACTGAAGTATTGTGAGGCTGCATGCTGCCTTTAATTTGTAATTGCTTGTAGTTGTACAGAAAGTGGCCTGTTATTTTAAGACTCACTGATGTAGCTGATGAAAGCATTTTATCAGTCAACAGAAGAACTCTAGCTACTCTTTAATCTGTTTGGCATCAGCATTAGCTTTGAAAGAGGAAAAAGTGTTTGCATTTGATATACGTGTCCACACACATGCAAGGGAAGACAATCTCCTTTCAGTCACCAAGTGTTCAAGAATGAGGGCTTATTTCCATCCTTGCCAGTCTGTGTTCCAACTGGTATCCTTACCTTGTGTGCCATTACTGCTGATCCCAAGCACTGTCTCTGCTCTTTTGGTTCTCTCTCTTTGCATTGTTCTCTGCATGCCATTTACTTCCTTCTAATCCTGCGGTGGTAGCGATGTTAATCTTCACGTTCCCATCTGGAGCTCAGGTTGAAGGCATAATTGGAGCTCTGCCTGTGGTAAAACCTATGATTGGATGAGTCAGATAACCTGTACTTTGCTGTATTTTCTTCCCTTTGTAGCTTCTAAAGTAGGAAAAGCCCTGAACGTGAAGTACCTGAAGTTTTGTGGTGACTCAATGCACAAATTAATTTCCCAACCAGCTCATTTCAGCTTTTGCTTCCTCCTTCACTGTCTCTCCATTTAGATGTGCCTCAACCCAAAGTTGTCTCTTTTTTCCTCAGTTCAGTTCCCTCAGTTCAATGCTTTGATTTTACCCTGACAAGGGAAAACATAGAGAAAGTAGTTCTGATGCATATATCACCAAAATGTTAGATTTCCGGTCATCTGATAATCATCATTTGAATGGGGGAGATTGCCAAATTATATTGCTAATTTAAAGTAATGCTAGCTGTATAGCAGTGTGTGCTGTTTTTGCTGGTATCAGAGATTTTTGAAAACAGAATTCCTTCAGATGTTTTGATTTTTGAGCTCTTGACAAAATAGAGACATCTATCAGTTTTTGTTATTCAGGCTGCATCTGTTTGGCATACAGCCCAGCAGAACCTGGTAGTCTGCAGTGGAATCTGTATTATCTCTCACTATGATTATTGAAGAGAATGCTTACAAAATATTAAATGAATGAGGTATTTCAGAATACCTTTAAATCCTTAATATACCTTAAACGGTGTAATAATAACTCTTGAATACCTTAAAAGTGGAGTTTCCTTTTGGGGAGATGTGTGCTCATGAGTTTTAGAGCAGGCTTTTCTTACATGGCATATTCTTTCAATATTTGAGATTCTGAATGCTTTTACTTGCATCAATTCTAACTGAAACATGGAAGAAATTTAAATCTAATTTGATTTAATTTCTGTTTACCTGATTATTTGTGCAATAAAAATATATTCTCTTATGAAGACAAGGACTGCACATCCCAAATACTGTGTGTTTATATGTGATATATGTTTATAAGTTGGCTTTCAACAGTATGTAAAAGGATGCGTGTAAATTGCTTTTTCTTTTTTTTTTGTATGCTAGTCTTCTGCCTCTGCTGCATTTGAATGTCCTTTGTAGATAAGTACTAGAGCTCAGGAACTTGAAAAAGTAGGTGTGAAAAGTAACCATCCTCCTAGTATTATGAGGGAGATTATTGTGAAGATATGCACGCTTCTTCTGTATCCACTTAATACACCATCAGCAGCTTCCGTGGATAAAACCCTGCCCCAATCTTGCCTACCTGCATCTGCACAGGTGTAAATTAAAATTTATGGGAAGATGATCTAAAAGCTTTGATTTACCCAAGCTTAAAATTGATCTTCAAAGTGAGATTGTTAATGAGGCAGCTGATCCTCAAGTCTTGTGGTTTTTTGTTTTTTAAATTCATATTGAAGGGTTTTGCATATACATAGGTGTGTTTGATATTAGCAGATTAGTTAAATCACTTCAAGAGGGTGTCAGTGTATCATGCAGCTTTCTCTGGCCAGTTGGATTCCATGGATTGTAATGCTGTTTGAAGTTCCCTCTTGTCAAATGCTACTAGAGGTATCTTTTCCCTGCCTTTGGGAATTATGACATCTAGTACGTTTTCCTTCTCTTTCATTTTACAAATGTCTGAGAGGATTTTAAGGCAATGCAGAGTTACAGGAAATTCCTCTTGAGTGGGAGACCCTCTCTTCTGGACTGAGGGGTTTGAGATGGGGGGGATACTGTGGCTAGTCAGCCTGCTACCAAGGGGCACTGAGTAGATTTGGAAGCAAAATTCAGCCTGTGACTGCACAGCATGCAGCAGCAGCAGGGTACCAAAACCACCACAGTAAATTTAATGTTACCCTTTTGAGGAGCATATATCAGTATGGAAGAAGTGCTACATTAAAGTGCCTGCACTTTTTTCAGGCCTCATTGAATTTCAACAGCACACAAAAATGTAAATATGGTTTAATGCATTTACTTACAAAGTTAAATTTGATTAATATTTGTGAGTGTCTACGTCAGGTAGCTCTTCTGTGGCACTACTCAGTGACTAATATTTGTGTTTAATAAGGCTGCTTAAAATAGTACTTTTGCTGCAGATTTGTGTTCCTGGGCAGACTCTGCATCCATGTTGCTCCAGGTAGTATGTGAGTACCCCTTCAGACAGTTCTTAGTCTGAGTGATCCATTTTTATTTTGGCCAGAATCTATGTTGTATGTATTGAAGTGGTTTTCCAAGGTGACAAGCTTCACTAAGTGTTGCAGAGCTGGAATTATCTGTGATCTCCCAAGTAAGTGTGCTTCGGCCTCCTGAACCAGTATCTCACTCACTGTAAATATGGCAGAGTGTGACCTAAGGTAAGGTAAAAGTCTTGGTGCTACAGCAAAATGTAATGGACAGTACTGAAAGGTGTTTTTTATTGATTTATTTATTTTCATGGAGGGGGAAAAAAGAAAAGGTGAAACAGAAGTGAAGCCTGAGGAGGAGAAAGACACCACAATCTAGAGTAGTAGACCTAAAAGCTGTGTAATGTTTTTGAAATAGACTGCTTTGCTCCTGGCTATGGACTAGGGAGATGTGATGGTGACCTGTGTCTGATTTCAGAGTGAACACAAAGCTGGTCACAAGAGAAAAGGCATTCTCATTGTCCAATTCCTTTGTCTTCCTGACTACTTTTTAATTTCAGATGCTCATACTCAAATAGCAAAATCTTTGTTTGCGCTTCCTCTCAGTTAAGATAATGATTTTGTAATAAGTACTTATTCCTCCTGTGGAGTCTTTGAAGGAAAATAATACACTCCAGACTTTTTCTTTGTGGATTTTCATATATAAAATAATTGGGAAGAAAAGTATTTAAATGAACCATTCAGTCTTCCATTATGTTTTCACGAAGATGATGCAAAACACAGGACCAAAATCAGAATCATTGGCAGATAAATTTGAATTGGATGCATATTACATATCTGTTGTGTTTGAAGAAGTGGGACTTGAATATTCTGCTTTACAGCAGCTAAAACTACAAATCACAAAGGCCATGCTGTGTTATTTGCTGTGTTTCCGTGTTCCTGTCTTTCTCTAGACAGGTAGCAAATGTTTGTCCATGTTTGTCAACAAGTGTGTCTCCCTTAGAACTCTGCTTCTGATGTGTGCCTGTTTGGCTGGAACAGTCAAAATGGGGAGAACATCTAACATGCTCAAACACAAGAGAAGTGGTTTGGTTATTAATGACTAGATTTTATACTTAGGGGCTTGAAAGGGCTGCACTGCAGGTAAAACGTGGCCATTGTCTTTTCTTTGTGTGAGTGCAGCCATTGCAGCATAAAAAAATCTTATTTATGCCTTATTTTTTTCTTTGAGGTCAAGACAAAATCTAGCTCAGGGTCATTGACAACATTTGTGCTGATTTGTCCCTACCTAAGGAGAAATATTCAGGGCAATAGACAAAAATAATTGCTATAATAACTTACATAGTCAGATGCCCCTTGGTACAGTGTAGAGAGTGATGCAGAAGTGGAGTTTGCATTTGCCCTACAACCCAGTATTTTTTTGAGCTTCTAAGGTGCTTACTAAGAGACTGAAATGTTGTTAGGAAAGGGAGTAAAGCCACCAGGTGATTGTGTGTGCTAAATAGAAAATTTGAATGCAAGACCAGCTTCTATGAGGGAGAAAAAAAAAAGGATCAGAGAGGAAGAAGCAAACAAGCTTCTTTAATACTTTGTCCAAGGAGTGGGCCCGTGTGTTAAGATAGGAGTGGCTGGACTTTTTACATGACCGAATGTAAGTCTGCTCACTGTCATCTGAATTGGAAATCTTTGGGAATGTGGGGAGGGGGAACAGCTCAGAGATAGAACCACAACCAAGTGTATGAAAAACCTTCTCCTTACTTAGACAGCTGTGTTGCTTTTAGGAGGGTAGAGTATCAGATCCTGTTTTTTCTGCAGGCTTGGGATGGATGGATTGATTGTTGTTTTCAGCTACATGGTGAATTTATATCTCTGTGGGCATCTTCACACAGAGCACTTATGCTTCAGTAACTAAATACTGGTTTTATAGCTGTAAAGAGTTTTCTCAGTCTTGGCAACGGAACCAAACTTTTAATGCCTTAAACATCCAGTTTGGGAAGTAATAAGGATAAATCATAAGTGGCTCTAGGATTTCCTTCAGATAATTTATTAGTTTAGAATCAAAGATGCAAAAGCATCCTTTTGATGATGGGATGTGGATTTGAAAGTGGAGGCTGAGGTTTTGGTTGGTGGTTGGTTTTCCCAGTGTAGTAGATGCTTCTGTGGTGGGAGATCCCCTTTCAGGCTAATTCAGGCAGCCTTTTGATGTGATAAATTACTAGTTGGCACATAGTTGCAATCCTGTAGTAATCACAACAAGAGAGTTGTTGCAGCTCTTATTTATTTTTAATCTGTCACCAGTTGGGTTACAAAGGTAGCTGAAGATCTGTTCACATTGAGTTTTATTTAGTATCTTTCTTCGTTTGCCATACCAGAGAAAGGGAAGTTCTGTGTGGTGTGGGAAGAGAATTAGAAAATCAGTTCAGTCTAAGCAAGGTTTCTGTGAAGTAGGGTAGTGCTTCTTGCCTCATGGACCTTGCCCATAACAACCTGTCGAGGCTGCAGAGCAGTTGCTGAGCTTCTGTGGCCTCATGCTTTGTGCCTCACAGCTGCCTGGAAATACAGGTTTGGGGGTTGTCCTTTTGTTGATCACCTCAGTGGTGGCTTCCAAGATGATGTGCTGGTGAAGAATCAGATTTGGTGCTGTCAGCTGGGTTTTTGCAATTTTGCCAGACCTCTAGGTGTATGAGCGTGGACCTGACCAGAGTCCTGCAGTTAACTCAACCTCATTGCACCCCAGTCCACGTCTTTGAACCACTTGTGAAGTTCCTTTGTGTCAGCAAGGCGATTTGTGCAAAGGCTGTGATATAAAATGTGTGCTTTCCTTTGGGGTGTCTTCTCCAATTCCCTCAGTCTGTTCCTACACTGGCTGGACAAAAACTGTGTTTGTTTCTAATGACATAAGAGAGCTATACAAAAAGTGAAATTACAAGCGGCAGCAGACTAATTAGTGTCCATAACAATGGACTCCATCTAATCATTAACAAAAGCAGTAACAAAAGTAATTTTCAGAAGCAGCAGTGACATCTGCATTGTCTAACAGGTTTGGGTTTTTTCTCTCCATAATTCAGGCTGCCTCCCAGAAGGTTGCTCTTCCACACATTTTCGTAGGTGTCAAGGCTGTAGATTGTGTATGTTCGCTGTGTGTGTGTCCATGCAAACTAGTGTTCTACTGCCAGGTGATTTACTCCACGATATGATTCATCTCATGTTTGCATACCTGCTGCTTCTTGGGAAGCAGTGCATGTTCATGGTAATAATGAGGTCTTGCTTAAAAATAGACCAGCTTCCTTCATTTTCTTGTCCTTCTGTTTGCTTGATGATTTGTCGGGTGTTGCCAGCACAAATGTTTGTCCCTGTTGCTGTGCAAGCTGTTCACCCCTTCCCTCCTCCCTAAAACTAAAACATTAGTTTTCTGCAGTGAAGCAGTTCTCTGCTCTTTTCTTCCCTGGCTGATGTAGTAAAACCTGCCCTGTTCAGGCTTATGGGCTCATTTAGAGAGGTAGGGAAGAGTCCACACTGGTTCTTGAATTTCAGTAGAAAATGAAGGTCTGCTTGGGACAAGAAGTGCATTGTGCTGTGTATCTTCCTCTTCCACTCCCATGCATGATGGAGTCCAACCTGTAGAACTGCTTCTGAAAAGTTAAAATAGTATAATTACCTCACTGTTTCATTTCAGGGCTCAGAGTCCTCCCTCTTGTCTTTGTGCTTTCTACAACAGTTTTTTTCTAGAAATTAATCTGTGACCTGCCCTGCATTCAGATTGTTTTTTTGGACAGGGTGGAGAAGGAAAGGAAGATGGGCTGTTTCGAAAGGAGCCCTGGGTTGTGACCTGACAGTACTTCCTGTAAAATGTTAGGACTCTCTGTACTCATAGACATGCTTAAATCTTCCTACTGCTCTGCAGTTGGTGCTTGTTTTGTTTTCACATGGGCTTCTTGCATGTAAAAACGAGTACGTTTTTCAGTCTAATGAAGCCATTGAAAAATGCTACCACCTTTCCAGCAGCCATCCCAGCTCAAGCTTTGTGGAAACCACTTCAAAACTAGGAGCAGTGGCAATTGTGTGTTGTGGGCACATTCATCCGCAGTGTCGTGGGGTAGAGGAGGTCTGGGTTTGTACAATCAGCCCCTGCAATTGTTGTGAAATTCTCCTCTCCCGCAGCATTTATTACTATGTAAAATTGAAATCTGCATGATTTCCTGCTGTGAGCGCCTGTGCCGAGGGACTGGTTTCTATAGTAACTAATATCAAGGCGCTGGCTGGGACTTCAGTTTGGAGCGGGATTTGAGCCTGTTTTGCAGTTTGATACAACCCTGTGCGAGTACTTGATGGATGACAAACAAGCAGTCAGGTTTGTGGCTGCCATTACTACAGTAGTAGTGCTGTGCACCTCGGCATGTACACTGAGGGCTAAAAATAGGCATTTTGCAAAATGGAGTTGGAGGTGAGGAGGGGGGATGTCTTTTTCTTTAATACCACTCCCCTCCCTTGGCAGAACTGCCAGATGGAAGCCGTGAAGAATAATACATCAGTGCTTGTCCTGGAGTCACTTCAGCCCACCCTGAAGTGAAAGATATGCCTGGGAACTGGGTCCATTTCCTCCCAAGAGTAACAGCCATTGGTATTGCCATTTTTCTGTTTTGAAGCAGAGCTGGTGTTTGTTCTGCTGAACATGATAAATAGCATTGTTAATGTGTTTTCATCTGCAGGACCAGCTTCTGCCCTTACTTAGGCCCAGACACACCTGCTTAATGTATTTGGTTTTGTGGGGTTAAGCAGGGGTTGGAGTGTTGAAGCTTGGCTTGTAGAGACTGTCAGCTTTCAGTGTGCCAGGCAATATGCAAAGCCTGGTTTGCACCATTTGCAGTTAGTCCAGAAAGGCATAGTGGGGTTAGGTGCATGAAAATGAAACTGAATATTCTATTTAGGCTCACTTTAAAACCTTGAATCATGTGATGGAGGTGAGAAAGGAATGCAGAACAGTGCTCACTGTCCAGACAAGTCCTCTAAGTACAGGAACTGGACTTAGGCAGGAAGCAATGGTTTGGTCTCTTTTTTCCCCACCTCAGTAGTAGTTCCCCAAATTGTGATGAGGCCAAGCCTGATCTCTAAAGTAAACCTTGGGGCATTGATTAAATAGTCTAAAGTGTGAAGATGTCATTTTGTATGACTGAAGCTTGTTTTTCCTGGCTGTGCTAGAAAAGGAGATGGAAGTCAGACGTGCTTGTCTGCCAAGCCTTTCCCCCTAGAAGCCAAGCATCTCTGAGGAGAGGGCTGTATGTCCTGTGTACATGTAGATATGAACATGTATGTACACACAAGGAGTGCCATTTGTTCAGCCAGCTCAAGGGAAGCTTCTTACTCGTTTGGTGTTTAGGGATGCTGGAGCAGGCTGAAGAAAGTGAGTGTAGAGAGAAAGAAATACATGATGGACTAAGAGGAGTTGGGTGTGTTGTGCTGAGAATATTTAGGGGACATCTGGTACATATCCATGAAGAAGCGAGGGGTTTTATTTTTAAAAAAATCTGTTCAGACAGGTAATTTTGTATATTCATTGTTTACGTATGCAAGTCCATAGTACAAGTATTACAGTGATTTTAAAAAACCCAATAAATTACTGGATTAAACTGTTTGCGTCAAGAGAGTAATGATGCATTTGAATAATCTGAGATAATTTGGCACTGAGATATTACCAGATTAACAGTTTGAGAAGTAGGATTGGAAACTATCATTTAAGAATATAATGACTCACATTGCTGAGAAATCGTCTTCACCTTTGTCCTTGAGTAGAAGTAAAAAAATCTCCCTTTCTTTCAAGCAGGTACTAAGCAGAGTGCTAAAACGAGAATCTTAGAGTAACACTTTGTTGTATTTACACAATATAGTGATGGAAGTCCAGAACATTGAGTTGTTATAAATAAATGAAATCCAAAGTACATTTAGTCAGTACTTAAAGTGCATATTGTGATGGATTATCCCTGTTTTTAATGCTTGTTCATTTTCTGCTAGTCTGCAAAATCACTGGAGTCCAATAGAGCACATTTCTGTTGGATGCTGTTGTGACTGTGTATCCATGTTAAATCTAGGTTGTCTTGCATGGAGAATAGCAGCTCTGTGTGAGCGTTAGTCACTTCGGTTCAAAGGTAAAGAGTTCATGTGTAGCTCTTCTGGAGCTGCAGAGGCAGGAGCCTTGGTTATGAATATAGTCAAGGGAATGTTTTGGCTATTAAGCTGAAATGTAGCTTGCTGCTGGGGAAATGAGTGTTGTCACTGAGTGTGTGCTGTGATGCAAAGCCCTCCCCAGACTGTTGGGTTCAAGTGCACAGTGTGTGCTCAGGACGGATAATTGATTTAGACGAACAGATTTTAATCTTTCATTGTAAGCTTGAGGCTGGCTTCACTCAGCTATAAACTCCATTTTTCTCAAGCTACACTTTCACAAGTGTTTTAGCTGTTCTCTCTGAAGTGGCTGCCTGTTTTCAGAGACTCATTCTTCACAACGTGTTTTCTTTGTTGGCAACCTTACTAATTTAACATGGCTTTCAAAATTAGGAGTGGGAGAAAAAGCCTTGTTCATGTGTGTTCCCAGCTAGGGTGAAAGTGTACTAAACTTGTGGTGTGCATCTCGAGAGACAATGAAGAAGCTGGTTGAGATGTTACACTAGGGTGACTTTATTCATAGTGTAATTAAGCTTAAAGTTTAGATCTAAGTATTTTAAAGCAAATGTGTACTTGTTAGAATGAAGCTTTCTTGTTAAGGCTTTATGTTAGGGTTAATGGGGTCTCTCACAGGAAAAAGCTAATGCCTTCAGAAGAGCATACAACCACCCATCTGCCCATCATGAATATTGCTAAGGGATTTTTGAGCCTAAGTGGCAAGAAGTCTGTCCTGTCCTCTTAGGTTGGTTAATGAAGGCTAAAGCTTGGTCAGTTAAAAAAATTCATCTATTCAGTATCCTTTCCAAAGCTCCTTGTCTCCAGTGTTTTAACAGTTGCCTAATCTGTTTAAATTGGTCTGAATTTCAGTCTCTCTAGAGTTCAGTTTTTGAGGTCGTGATTGTCATGGATAAAGCAATGTATGTTTTCTTGTTAATGCTTAACTTTTGTTTACTTCAAGTTAGTCAGTTTGGTTTCAACTTATTTTCACATGTGATTTTTTTTTTTTTTTTAAGGAAGCTTTTTTGGACTCAAGGACTCAAAATTTGTGCCCTCTAGGTGTACCCATAAGGTGAAAGATGTATGAATCGCTTTCTTTAAGAGAAAAAACCTCTTAGATGAAATATATTCAGCATATAAAAAGCTTCTTGTGACCAATGGGAGTAAGCATTAAACATTGATGATGCAGCTTTAAGTTGCATGGAAACAAACTGGGGCAAGTCAGTTCATTTTACCTTTGATTCACTGCTTCCAGCCGTTAGGAAAGGTTGAAGGGACACAAGGCAAACAGGAGTCTCTTCCTTTAGCTTTTTCCTGTAATGACATATTTTGCCTCAAACAATAGTTTCAGTAACTAGATGCATAAAATTTATAATTTATGAAATTTATTTATTTTTTGTTTTGTTTTTTAAAGGCAAGCAATGCGATAACAGCAATTTACATAATTGGAACGATTTGTAGTTTAAGGGAGCTCTAGTTCTGTTAAATGGGAGAATAAAATAAAGACTTCCGAGAACAATCCTGGATTGTAGAAATTTTGACATCCCTCGGGATGGAGGTGTGAAGTGGTAGTTTGACCCCAAGGCTTGGATGCCAGGCACATCTATTTTGTGTGACATGTCTGTAGCAATGAGAATTTCTTTTGGTCTTAAGGTCTGCAAAGTTTGTTCAAGTTACTTGGAGATCCAGAGTGAGATGCTGCTTTGGGGATCAGTGGGAGATGCTGTGTAATTCCTGCAAAGTGACTACATTAAAAATGGAAGGTCTGTATTTCCTGGTACCTAATTCCTTCAGTGATGTTATTTAGGATCCTGGCTGTGCTGCTTTGCATGCCCAGAACCCAAACCATTACTGGGACTGGACAGGTGGATACAGGTGAATAACTGGTTACAGCATCCAGGGGGCAGCTAGAGTTTCACACTCCCCTCACTTTCTTTTTCTTTTCCTTTTTTTAAAAGAAGTTCAGGGTAGCTTGTTTCCTGGTGTTTTGTGGCTCTGTCTGGATTTCCCTCTCTCTCTAGTTGATTTAGTTCTGCTTTGCAGAGGGCATTGTTTGTTTTTATTGGAGACTTACTTGTGGTTTTTTGTTTTCAACTTCTGTGTGTTTCTGTGCTTTTTCCTATCTGACTGTGGCCCTGCATGTTTCCTGCAGCATTTTCAGCATATTTGCATTAAGATGGATGATTTGGAAATATGTATGTAGAACAGCCTCATTTTGCAAGAGGACTGGTAATAACAAGAGATGAGCAAGATGCAGTTTTGATTGGTTGAATGGGATTAGGCCTGGCTGAAGTTATGTTACTCTTTTCTTGATCCCTGAAGACTTCAAGAGCTCTTCTTGCAGCACATACAGACGTTTCTCAGTGGTTGTAGAGGAAGGATTAAGGCAGACAAACTCGTTTCTGCCATGTAAAGTAGGTGTCAAACTAGACAATCCTGAAAGCCTTGTTTTTAAGGCACCATTTCCCTGGCCATATTAGTTCATGGTTTAATTACACAATAATAAGATTTCTTACATGCAATATATTTGAATAAAGACCTCTCTGTGCAACAATGAACACTTTGTTTGTAATAACTTACCTTCTCTTTTGTTTTCTGTTAACTTGTTTTTGATTTCAATTCTGTAGGTAGAGCTACAACTCTTTTTAGGATATTTAAAAAGGGTCTACAGGGAGTTTGCTTTGTGGGAATAGTTGTCAAAGTCTTCTCACTAGTTTAAGCTATAATGAGACCCATTTTAATATTCTTATAAGGCTATTTTTAAACTCATTTATGCTGATGGAAGAGTAGGAGTAGAGTTGCTTTGGCACAAACACGAGGAACAGCATCCCTAGGTTTGATGGATATGGTCTCAATATAATTTATCAGCTAATTAATTCTGCTTAGGAAGCTTTCTGTGAAAGCACTAAACAGTGATGACCTTGCATGATATAAATATCAGTGAGCTAGTTTAGTATGGACAACTGGACAGGTCAATCTTGGAGAAAAAGTAGCCTCTAAGCTTAGAAAAAAGCCTCTTGGGTTATCCTTGTTAATAGCCATCTAGTGCATAATTCAGAGGGGTTTTTTTAGAAAATCTTTTATAAAGTATTAGGGTCAAGCAAGATTAGAGGATTATTTAGTTACCTGTGCAAGAGGCAAAGTTTTGCCCAGCTGCTGTGAGAACTGTTCTTTGATAAGAATGACTGAGTGAATGAATGGTGGGGACCAGTGGCTGCCATTTTAGGATTTACTTATGGAAAGCATCAGGCCAGAAAGCCTCTCGGGCTCTTTGTCGCCCTGCCCTTTTGTTTCTTAGCCAACTGAATGCCTCCCTGTCCCACAGACAGAGAGAAGCCTGTCTGGCTTCACCTCTCTTTCTCTGGTCATCTGCTTCACCTTGGTTTTGAAATATGTCTGTGCCACTGACCACAGAAGTAAACCTTGGCTTTGATTTGAGTTTCATCTTGCAGTGGCTGGTCTCTGTCTGTGGGAGAAACTGGACCAGGGCTTCAAAGCACCAAAGTGATTCACAGCTAATTTTCTTTTTAAGGACCAGGAGGACCATTAGATCATCTAACCTGATTATCTCTGGAGGGCTGGTCAGGGCTTAGTCTGCTGCAAGCCTTGTGCTGGACACAGCCCTGGCTGGGGCCCTCCAGCACAGAGAGGTGTGGGAACAGGCAGTGCTGCTGGAGTGCAGGTGTGCTGGAAAATGCTCTTGCTGCATCTTCTTTGTATAAATATATGTGTAGAAAAAAAGTTAAACTAATACCCAGAAGAAATCTTGCTTGGATTTCTGAAGGAAATGCAGACTTTGGGTTTGGTTTTGTCTGTCATCTGTGGGTTTTACATAAAATTCAGAGACAGGGAGAGATTGTCTTGCGACATCTCAGAGTGTGCAAGAGAATATAACCACCTTCCATAACATGGCTGTCCTGGTGCTCATGGACTGTGTCAAGCCACAGCCTGGAGTGAAATGTCATGGCCAGGAGAGAGTAAGGTGGTGTGGAGAGACTGGTGACTCCCATTTTGGGGGTGGTTAGCTGCAAGGGTTCAAGTGAAGCTGCTGTGAAGAGATCTGCCTTTGCCCACACAGGGCTCATGCTCTGTTCAGCACAGAGCTCCCGTGGCTCACACTGCTATTGGTGACTGAATTCCTCTTCAGAACTATCACTTTTGTATGCTTTTTTTCCCCCGTCTTCTTATGAATTGGAACTTCCCCATGGCAGATGATTTTATGCCCAAACTGCCTGAAGGTTACCCCTTCCTCTGAAATAAGCAGAGCTGTGTCGGTGGGAGCAGAGCCAAGAGTAGAAGCTTGCATCTTGATTTCTTATATACTTAGTTCATTAATGAAATGGATAGTGGTAGTGGGTCACTTAACACTTGCGTTTTTTGCAGTTTTTGTCAGTGAGAGGAGACAAAAAACCCAGCTGCAGCAGCGGTCATGGAAGCTGCAGGTGTGAGCTTGGCTGGAGAATGCCAAACTGCCATCTGTGGTGAGGCTTTGTAGAGATTTTTTTTCGCAGGCTATTTGCCTAGAAATGAGAGCAAGAATACAAAATAACAGCAGTAACTGAAGATAGCTTTCCTCCAGTTTTTGCCACCTTGCTGGTTAGCCAGAAGTCTGTAAAAATGTAAGAGTTGAAATTGCATCAGGCTCAAGGGATGAATGTAGGTGGTTCCCTGCCAGCATGTTCAATCTTTTAAGTACTTTCTTCCCATATTGCTTTAAGCAGGTTTGTCCTCTGCTGTCTAGAAGATGTGGAAAAAGAGAAGAAAAGATGCAGGTGTTATTTGCATAAAATATATAAAGAGAAGAAAAGCAGCAGCATATTGCACTGCTTGCTTATGTGGTTAATACCCATTTTTGTGGGTTAATACCCATTTTTGCCTGTGCTCCGACATTTTAAAACTAGACAAGTACACTAAGTAACCTTAAGCATTTAAAAAAAAAAGAAAAATAAAATGTGATATTTGCTATAATTAAGTCAGTGATGTCCTGTATGCATTTTAAATTCCTAGTGCCCCTAAGCTGTTGAACTTTTTTGTCTGTTATGCAGCAGATCTGCTTGTTTACAAAATGCCTTGGAGCCGCATGGATTCCCTCGCACTGTGTGCAGTGGTTTATAACAGTTAGGCATGTGTTGTTCTGAGCAGGGAGATGTTCTTGGAGCTGTGCTTTGGATTGCACACTTAACAGTTTCCAGGAATGGTCATGAGGATCAGCAGGAGAAGCTTTGAAGAGTGCGTGGGTGCAGCATGATCTTTGGCTGAGGGGAAGCCCTTTGCTGGTGGCTGGGGGACCTGATGCTGTTCTGAAATGCAGAGCCCGAGCAGTTATTTTCCCAAAGAGCTGCCTGGAATAACAGAGAGAAGGAATCTAAGCATGCTGTCTCTCCTCCCTTTTCCTCCTGATTTGCACTACAAGAAGGAGTTAGGCAGTCAGGAAAATGGTTTTCTTTTAAAGTTGAAAACATTTGCATAGGGCAAGTTACGTTCACAGCTGTCTACTTTTGAGACTTTTTTTTTTGGAAGTAGAGGCTTTGAGCAGCTGTAAGACCAGAAATGCAGCACAATGCATTAGCGACTTTGTCATTCTCATCTAGAGAGAAAATGTGCTGATTACATTCATTTCTTTTTTTAGCTGGAGAGAAATGAGATGCTGGTCTTTATTCAGCTAGCTTTGTGTATTTGCAAATTGCAATTTCAACTATCTGGGCAAAAGTGATGGGCACTTAACAATATAAAGAAGTGAATATCTCACTATCTCTTCATAGAATTGATTGACTTGTCTTTTCATAACAATGAAATTTACATACTTACGTGCTGGTCTTAAAGTTTGGATAATTTTTTTATTGCATTAAATTTAATTATATCAACTACTGCTAGATTATTTTCCTTTTGGTAGAGGCTCAGAGATCTTCTATTTGACAAGACTTGAAAGAATTAACAGGTGATTTTGCAACAGCTATCCAGCAGCTTGTTATTTGGAATTTCAATCTGCACTCTAGACCTCTTCAATTGGATGTGTCCACTATATCTGGAGTAAACAGTCTTAGCCTTTTCAGACTTGCTAGTGCTTCAATGCAGCTGCCAGACTGGCAGGGAATACTTTTGTTGTATCACATTTGCAATAATGTCTTAAGGTTACTTGTATCTCCTGCATACCAGTCTCATAGTTATTCTCTTTGGAGTCTGTCTTTAACTGGTAAGCATTGTATTTTTGGTATTAAAGAGATAACAGCTTCAGTGGTAGATCTCTGGTTTCTATCCAATTCCTGTGACCTGGGCTATTAGTCTGTACTACAGGCTGCAACCTTCAAGTGTCTTCCATCATACATTTCCAATGAGTCATAAATCTACAGGTGGTATGACATGGTATCTGCTGTAAAGGGACTGAAAATGAGCTATTCCAAGGCTTCATTGAAAGGATGTATAGCTCCTGCAGGTTAGCTGATGGAATGACCAGTGTGGTGCCTTCATGGATCTGCTGGATTAATTACTGTAATCAGCAGGAAAAAATGGTGGGCCAAGAGAGTATGTGAAATGGGGAGGATTGCAGCATAGCCATTATCAGCTGTTGTCCTTCTCTGTGTGCAAGGTCTGAGGAGGAGACACGTAGGAAGTATGATCCTCCTCCATAATAAGCTGCTTCTGGCATGCAAGGACCTCTTTGGCAGTCAACTGTGGTCATCCTAGTGATTAGAGGAGCTGGTTGGTCGAAGATGGAATTACAGAGGTCTGCAGGGGTTTTTGTCTCAGGATTGAGGCTCAGTGTTTTACTTTAAATGGGATGCTTGGCAGAAAGTGTTAATGCTAGACCCATACATCTGCCCTGCTTTGAGCTTTGTCAGGGTACTGATCTTGCCAATTGCTAAATGTCCTGAAAACAAGATGAGGCTTAGACTGTATTCAGAGCTGGATGAGGGGCATGGAAGCTGAGTGACAATGCAATTGCAGATCAGTAGCTGCTGGTTAATAGTTAACAATGTGTTTAATTAACTTTCTGATTGCAAGACTTGTGAAACATTGTGATTGCATCCTCAGCACTGTGTGGCTGGGGTTGTCTTTGGAGGAAGGAAAACTTTATGTGCCTGGTACCATCAGAATAACAGCTTGAGAACCCTTTACTCCTCCAGTTCCTGAGACACATACATCACAGAAGTAATCAAAAACGTCCAAATTTAGTCCAGAACGTGATCTCCTTTAATCCATGCCTTTTAAAGCATCACCATTCTGTTTTTGTTAATGCACTGCAAAACACGTCTTGCAGTTCTCAAGTAGTTCTTACTGGTGTGAGCATCTCTAATAACTCAGACATATGGCATTCAAATTAAAATATACAGGGGCCTGTTTATAAACCTCCAGAGCCAGGTTTGTGGCACAGACACTGACTGAAGCTACTTGTTAATTGTGAGGGTGGACTGGATATTTAGCTCTTAATTCCTATGAATAGGGTTTTTTGTAGCTCACCTCATTTGAGTGGAAGTGTGGGAGATTGGGGGAGGAAAAAGAAATGGGGGAGCGTTCACATTTGTTGGGCAAATATTTTTCAAAACCCTTAAAGTTATGTGCTGTAAATTATACACTATAATGCACATAAAAGGTGCATTTTTGTAGTTGCTGGAATAAACACAGATGGCTGTGACCCTTTGAGATGAATATTGCAATCCTAAATTTAGCACTTCCTAATTAAGGAACCTCCCTTGCTAATTTGTACCACTGAGTGGAATAAGGGCTGTGCATTGAAAATGTATTCCTTAAAATTTTGCAGATCTGTTTGTGACTCTGTGATGCTGTGTGATATTCTATAGAAGACTCAAGTGAATCAGGAGGGTTTCTGGGGCAGCATCCTGGTGTTCAGGGACATCCCAATGCAAATTCTTGAATTCATCATACATTTTGATCTTTGTCTTTGGATATTGTATGTTTTTCAGCTGGTGGCAAATAGAATTTTCATGTATGCAAAGAAGATAGTAATGTGGTATGTAAATGAAAAATTATAGGAAGGGAAACTTCATTGGTTGCTTTATAAAGTATTTTCCCCATAAACATCGTTGGCAGAAGGCATTGCAAACTTATAGCCACAATAAGGAATTTTACTACACTCTCTTTAGTATACTTGGAAGTTGTTTTATAGCACAGAAAGTCAGTTTCCTGGACCTAGTAATATCCACTCATACGGAGGACAGAATCATGCAATCATTTAAGCAGGAAAAGACCTAGGATAATCTAGTCTAACCATAATGTTCAGGTTTTGTTTAAATTTTTCTCTCTTGAGTTCTGAAGACAGGATGTGTTGTTTAAAAGTGGCAGTGCTTGATTTCAAAATAAAACAAACCTTCAACAAAATGGCTACCAGGCAGATAACATACAAGTCAAAAGCAAGGCACTATACTAATTCAGATGGGGACAAAATAACTTGTTTTTCAGCTTGTTTAATAAAAATAGGTTTTTATTGCTCTTGGCTTCAGAATCTCTTCAGGCAAATGATGGTAAGACAAAATATAATGTAAGTATTTCAGTGAATAAACAATCTGCCCCAGTATAAGACAGCACGTCCTATCAGTTCCATGTTTGTACTGCTGCAGCTTCAAGTGCAAAAAGCGATTTTTTTTTCTTTACACTCATTCTGCATGTCTTTTTCCAAATCTATGAATTAATACAGCACATCTGTGCTACTTGAGAACAAAAAAGTATGAAGTCATAGTCCCATAAATAGCTTGTAGGATGAAAATGCTGAAGACAGCCTTCTCTTCATCTCCTGTGGGTCTCTTGTACAGGACTCTGGAATCTTGGCATTGATTCTTCCTGCAGAGTCTTCACAATATCCACATCTGGGCTATGAATGTAGCTGAGAACAGATCTGCTTTAGATCTTCATGGCTAATAATAACTTCAAGAAACAAATGCTTCTAGCAGAAGAATGTTTGTGTGGTCTCTAAAACAGACCAAGTTAAGACAAAAAGGAGAATCCAGAGCATCCAAATAGCAATGAACTGGTATCAGATGCCAGAGCTGTACAAGCAATTTTCTCTCAATTGACAAAGAATTTATTTTTTAACTTCTCTATAAATCCTCTCTGTCACAGTGAAAATTCCTATCTCATCTTTCTTTTGTGGTATCTGCGTACTCTTCCAGATAATCTGCGTTGTATTCAGTGCAGTCCCTATTTAAAAAAGGGCATTTTGCAGAGCTTATTGTTTCCATTGTTTCCTTTTTTGTAATAACATACTAGGTCCTTTTCGCTAGCATACATTTTTAATCATGTTTTCTTGGAAGCAGGATGTTATCTATTTAAATAGTGCTGTTCAGTGTTTCTTAATAACTGGTAAAAGATCAATCTGTTTTTAATTGCTAATTACTTTGACTACACCTGCATCTTGTAAAAATACCAGCAATACCTTAAGTATGACTATATCAGTCACAGGAAAACCTCATAATTTAAATATTTGAGTAAACATATCAAACATTTTGAGTGGGAGGAAGAGAAAATTGATGGTTGGACATTTTTATTTTTAAATGTCATGAGGGTTGTGCTTTGTTGTGAAATAGTGTCTAAAAATGAGAGGAGGAAAAGAGATTGGCAATATTTCCTCATTCTTCTGAGAGGAAGCAGCATTGCACAGCTGACCTGGGAACGAGTGCCAAGAGATGACATGAGCATCTCCGATTCATGCGAATGTTGCCGTGGTCTTTGCAGTGTCTGAGGGGGTAGGGTGAGGCTGGGAGGAGGACCTCAGGATTTCCAGTGTTTGAACAGAATAGGAAACAAGGTTCAAGTGAACTTTTGAATGAAAGTTGAAGTCAAGGTGACAGCAACCTCACTGCAGGTCTCAACACTGACTTGCCTTGAGTGTGAAGTTCATCCAGGGTGCCTGAAAGAAGAAGAAAAAATTCTATTTGGATTTGAATGTTTTACACTTCTACAGTTGTGGGGTTGGGGTTTCTTTTGTTTGTTTTTAATTGCAAGAGAGGAAACATTGGAATAGGCAATGCTTATAATAGTCTGAGATATTTAACATCACACTGTCCCATCAGCACTGAAAAGAGGCGAGTTTGACAGTAAATTCATAGCTTCAAATTCACAGAAGTTCATGTGCATCCTTACAGGCTCGGGGAAGGGTGGCTTGAGAGCTGCTCAGCAGAACAGGACTTGGGGTGCAGGTCATCAGCAGCTGAACACGAGCCAGTGTGTGCTCAGGTGGGCGAGAAGGCTGGTGGCATCCTGGCCTGGAGCAGGAATTGTGTCACCAGCAGGACCAGGGCAGTGATTGTCGCCCTGTACTGGGCAGGGGTGAGGCCACACCTGGAGTGCCGTGTCCAGTTCTGGGCCCCTCAGTTCAGAAAGGATATGAAGGTGCTGCAGTGTGCCCAGAGAAGGGCAGTGGAGCTGGTGAAGGGTCTGGAGAACAAGTCTTATGAGAAGTGGCTGAGGGAGCTGCTGGTGTTTATTCTGGACAAAAGTAGGCTCACTCTCTCTACAGCTGAAAGGAGGCTGTAGTGCGAGGGGGGCTGGTCTATTCTGCCATGTCTCAGGTGAAAGGATATGGGGAAATGACCTTAAATTGTGCCAGGAAAGGTTCAGATTCCATATTAGAAAAAGTCTTTTCTCTGTGAGAGTGGTCAGACATTGGAATAAATTACCCAGGAAGGATGTGGAGTCATCATCTCTGGAAGTGCTCAAGAGCCATCTGGGTGTGACACTTGGGATTGGTTTAGGGGGTGATTTTGGTGATGCTGATTGACGGTTGGAACACAGGATCTTGAAGGTCTCTCCAGCTTTGATGATTCTGTGAAAATCAAATCTGGCTCAATCGGTTCACATGGGTTTTAAAAACGTTTATAAGTAAAGATTTAAAATTCCGGCCTTGAGTGCCTTTTCCTGGGTTAAGCACAAGCTGTTGCCAATGGATGTAGTTCACTATGTATGGGATGTAGCCTTACTAAGGCCCCTTTGAGAGCATGTCTTGGTGCTGCACCTGTGTTTGCTGGTGCTTTTTTTAGCAATAAATGACAATCCATAAAGCAGCATGAATGTCCAGTATAGCATCCTGTATCTTCAGTCTTTGGAGGAAATGCTGTAATTTAGTCTTTGTGGAAGTAAAATGTAAATCTCTAGTAGTGTAATTAAAACTACACAAATTTTTTGATTTCTCATTCCCTATATCCACCCAACAGTAAAAGCTCAAAACTATCAACATTTTAAACAGGAGGAAAAGAGGGATTGAAAAGTTTCATGTAACCTCATGTGGGGGTGGAAGAAGTAAGAGTTAAACAGATATGTGAATTTAATGGTAACAGGTTTTTTAAAGAATGAAATATCTTGTTTGTTCTGCCTTACTCATTTAATTACAGCAGTGTATTAAACTTCTTATTTGCAGTGAAATAACCAGTAACATACATGTTTAGGTTACATTTTTTTCCAGAGACAAGTCCCTGCAAAGCAATGTATTTGCTCTATTTGCACACCCACGTAGGTATAATAGGTGTCTGCTTTTAGTTTTGAATACTTGTTAAGCAACCAAAAATAGGTTTCTGGAGTCTGTGACACATCTGAAAACCAGAGCTTGAAGGGGAGGCCAAGGCTCACATCAGTCATGAACAGCAATATATTTGTTACCCTACTGTATGACAAAGAATAAAAATTTGAGGGGTTACTTTGGAGGCTCCCCAGACACATAAAAGGAATGTTCAATCCTTCTATTTCGATGTAAACTCCAATTAATTTACAAATTCCCATGGAACTCAGTCTCTTCCCAGCCTTCATCTCAATATTCTTTTGGATCTGAAATCCTTGATATTTCAGTGAAGGAGAACTTCGGTATTTGAGGTAGCTTATTTTCAGTTTTGGTTCTTCATAAACATTTTATCAGAACTAAGGTAATGCTGAGGTGGCACAGTTAGTATTAAGAAGGGGGAGGATTAGGGTGCAGTTGAGATTTTGCTGTCATTATCCATTTTGACATGTTGCAACCAGAAATGTTTCTGCTTTCTCTGCCAAGAAGCAGATTAGTTTATGTTGCTCCAGTTGTGGAATTAAATTTTCCGTTTCAAACACAGCATCAGAAAGTTCTGTTTCACCATCAGGAAAACTTTCTTCCAAAGTATTTTGAATCTCTTTCCCACAGAAAGAGAATGGGAATCAAATAGATATTAAAACAAGCAGCATCTGAATAATTATTCAGGCATAATTAGTCACCCAAGCCTCAAACAGAAAGCCACTTGGAAGCTTACATTTTCTTATTTAATTTTCAAGCCAAACAAGTGTCTACTAACAGCATTAATTCTGGAATTTGGAACTATTTTTTCACTGCCATAAAAAGGTGCACTTGATAACCATTGATACAGTTGTAAATATTCCAGTAGTAGTTTACTAAAAAAAAAAAACAAACCACCCCCCTTCTTTTTTTTTACTGCCCAGTTAGTTAATTTGTGAAAGGAAAAGAACTATTTTCAGAATCTGAAAAGGGAGGGTTCAAATAGGTCTCCTGTTTTATGAATTAATTGCTGAATATCCCTTCAGTTCTGAAAGAGCAATTTATTTTCCTTTGACTATTTCCAAGAGGAAAATGAACTCCTGGGAAGGAAGCTGTGGAGAAACAATGGGACACACAGAATACATTAATCTAAATGTGAATGCATAAATGGCATAAAACGTGTTCTGGAAGATATCCCTTGGAGAGAGGTAACCTGCACTTGCTAGCAGAAAGCTGCATCCTGTTGATGTCAACCAACTATAAGGAAATATTGTTGGATTCTTAAAATAGGATTAAAATAGGCTGTATGGCTTCCATGAAAGTATATCGTCCTTGACTTGCTGAGACTGACCACTTCAGTCAGAAGAATCCAGAGAAAATCCTTGCCCCTCTCCAAGAAGCTCAGCTTCAGTTCCCCCATAAGTGCATGGGTGCAGTTGCCAAGTGGCTGATGCCAGCTGTCTGCAGCCTGACTTGTCCCCTCCTGGGAGGCTCTTAGCTGGTGAAACAGTTCCCAGTCCCTTTAAATATAGCAACACCATGAGTAGTGAAACTGGAGAGAGTATGAACTCCCAGTGTTTTAGCAAGAATAAAGCTTTGGTATCTAACCATCTTACTTGCTTCCTATAGACTGGCAGTGTTTGATTTACATGGGTTAATGTACCCCAATATTCTTTCTTGCACTGTCTAACTTCCTTGCTGAAGATAATTGTCTGCTCTGTAGGGGGTGGTGAGTGTGTCTGGTGCATGCACTTACAGCAGTTAATTTCATTAACTTGCAAAAATATACGAAAAGGAGCTGCACTTGATTAAGGACATGACTTTGGCTTTGGGAAAAATACCTGTGGAGTGCCTGATTATAGCTAAACAGATTTGGTGCCATAGCTTTATTGACAATCCAGTTTTGTCAAAATGATTTGTGCTAGATACCCATAACCTCAGAGGGACAGGAAAAAGGCTTAGAAAGCTGGATAGTTCTCATGTGATTATATTATCATGGGTGTATTTACATCCAAAATAGAGAAAGCACCAGAATAATTAGCACCAGTGTTTATTGCAGAACTCTGTGTTCTGTTTGTTGTGCTAACACAGCAAGTAGTGCAAAATAGTAGTGACAGGGAAGTGAGTATTTATGTAATTAGGTGATTTCTACAATACTATCCTTGTTCTCCAGCTACTGCATTTGCTGCACCTCGTGATATATGTGCTTTCATTTATTTATTTGCATTCTGGCATTAATTTTGGGACTGAAAGATGTGTTGTAGTCACACTTACGAGTGATGTAGTTTGTCCTGACCAGATTTAGCAAATGGTTTCTCTGTACCAGTGACTTAAAAATTGCTGATACAGTACCTGAAAAACAGGAGCTTTCTTACCTTTTTCCTGGAGAATCACCATTTTGGCTTCTGTGGTCTTGGACGTTATGACTACAGCTTGTCATAAGAAGTGACAAGATATGATGTTCCTGATATAGCCCAAAGAAATAAATGGGATCTCTTCACAGAGGTGAAATCATTGGAGTAAATGGGGAAATCCTAACCATTACATGTGCCATTTTCCCATGGCCTCTTTCACAGGACCATCACAGTACTATTTACCATCCATTGTTTTTAAATAGAAGTTTTGGCCCACATAGCAGAGTTTATGTTAAGGTGGGGTGATAAACAGGGAAAACAGACTTTGCACCTGGTCATTCAGGGTGCTGCTTTGCACGGTGATTTATCCTTAAGATTTTCACTGCAGCTGAAGTTGGCATGTAAGGGAACGTCAGGATGGAGTTGCTTTACTTGGGTGTGACTCTATGGTGTGGTGCCAATTGCCCCTGCAAGCCCTTAACTCTGCTTCCCTGGGTTTCTTCTGTGCTCTCTGTTTCTCAGCCCCGGTGGGGATGCTGCTGGCTTGGTGAGATTGGTATCTGCAGAGGTTACAAATGTGCTGCAGATTCTCTATGTAAACATTTTGGTCTCGTTTTTGTACTAGCCCTGGTACTGTTGCCAAATACTATTATCATAATTGGCCAAAGGAAACAAGGGGCCCAGGCTTGTACCAGAAATAGCAGCTCTTGTTAATGTGCAGTGGTTTGTGTTGTCTGTGTGTCTTGCTCCAGCACTCTGGGAGGCAGCTGGTTGTGTTGCCTTTTTTTTTTTTTTTTAATGTTTGTATCAGAACTGGTTTTGGAAGAAGCAGAGTTCTCTCCTGGTCTGTGCTCCAGGAAGGTGGTACTTGGTTAACTGGTAAGGGTTTGTATCAGAGGAGGGCATTTGTATGATTGCACTTGATGGGGAAAAGAGAGACACTGGGAGTTTAAATAATTCATCCCTTTCTTTCAGTCACTTCTTTTCAGGTATGGTGTGTGTCTTCGTTAAATCTTGCATGAGTGCTGTGATGAGAGAAATGAGTTCCTGGCATTCGAGGCAGAATGCAAACTATTTGGGATGGTAAGTGACCATAGCTGGATGTGGGTGGCTGTGGCAGCAGCTCAGTCTGCCCCATTCCAGCCCCATGGGAACAGCAAAGCTTAGAAAGTTCCTTCAACAAACAACAGCACATAAGCCACCCTTGCAATGGGAGAATTATTAAAGTTCACAGTTTAAAAGAAACTTCAGGCTCCATTCTGCCCCTGTGTAACGCTCCACAGAGTGTTGTAATTGTGTACCCAGTGGGTCAGTCTGTCTCATCCTAGAGGATTCCCCCAAAATGCTTCTTTCCTTGTGCTTGTGGCTGACAGGAAGGCCAGACTGAGGTTGTTTTAGATTTAGTTGTAAAGCTGCTGTTTGTGGTTGCTCTCAGCTCCTCTTGAGCAGCTTGTTTCAAAAAAGAGCTGCTGCCTTTGTGTGCCCCAGTCAGGAGACTCTTTCCACCAAAACTGGAATGTTGTGGATGGTGCTGGGAGGCAGAGGAAGGTCATTGCCAGCCCCCTGAAAGGAGAAGGGTGCCAAGAAAAACTCAAACCTCTGTAGGAAACTGGTAGCTGAGCCTGCAAGGCTCAGTTGTGTGCTGTAAACATGCAGTGGAGCAGCAAGCTGCTCTGGGGTGTGGAGCTGCTTCCAGCTGTGCAGTGATAGGCAGCAAGAAGTGTCTCTTGTATTTGAGGATGACTGTCACCATGCACTGAAATGCCCTTGAATTTGTTGGTCTGAAATAGTACTGATGTGAGCAGCATTGCATCAGTGCCTTCACATGACAAATGGCGTGGAGCAATGGCTAATAGTTCCTGCTTTCCTCAGAGGTTTGTCTTTGTCTTCAAAATAAAATACTAAGAAATGGAGAGACAGTTTTTTTCCCTCTCATTCCCCCACCCATACCCCAAAAGGTGGAAGCAGTGATCCTGCAGGCAGAGGCAGGGGTGTTGCTTTGGGCCTGTGTGTTTCTGCATGGTGACAGAGTTTAACCCTTTGGAACCCATGGAGCATATGGCCAAGCAGCTGTTGCCTATTTATGTCCTACAGCAGCTGCCCTCGGCCCTCCCTTCCACAGCACCAGCTGGTGGGGAAGCCACAGAGAAAAGCCTCTGCACCCACACATTTCTGTTCCTCTGAACTGCCTGTGGCTTGCTGGCTGGCTGGGAGTCTTTGTTGCAGGTTATTAAAAGAGCACCCAAGTCTGCTCTGCCTGAGAAATGCACCGGTGTTTCTGTGAGTGGTTGCTTTAAAATTGAGGGGAAAATACAGATGCTTTATTTATTATAGCTAGCTTTTCTGTGAGTGAAAGGGTTTCATTTGCAGGTGACCATTCACATTAATGGAAAAGTTGGTTTTCACTCTGTGTTTCATATCCATTTGTCAAATTCTCCATGTCTTAGATGCTTTGCTTGCACTTTAATCCCTGGAGCCCTGCCTGGCCCAGGAACTTACCATTATTTTTTTTTTTAAGTTCCTTTTAGCTGCCATCCATCCTAAACACTGTTTTATTTTAACCTGATGAGAATTAAGTAGCTGAATCCAGTTGATGAAGGCTGTTCCAAATAGCTCCTGGTATTCCCTAGCCCAGTGCTGAGGTTGTATGGCTTGGTTCCTGTGTCTGCAGGGAGTTTCTTTCCATATTAAAGACTGAACAAATACTTTCCTCTGCAGAGTCTTCTGACAAACTGGTGAGAGGAAGCCTGGTTTTGCTAAATCACAGGAGAATGACCCACAGTGGCAGAGCTTTGATGTGGTGGTGCACTGGCACAAGGAAGCTATTGAACATTAAATTATGCCACTGCTGATTGGGATCAGTGAGCTGCCTCTTAATACTCTGGTTTGGTCATGGGACAAAACTCAGCAGTAGAGATCTGTGTTTCTTCACTGCCATTTTAAAATAACCCAAATGAAAGAGTTTGAGCTTACTTGATGTGCAGATCCCTTTGAGCCAGAAAAGCAGGGCTGTGGCTCAACTGAGCAGTGACTGGTGCTCTCAGCAGGGCCACAGTCCTGTGACTAACGCAAGTTTGGGATATTTTTAGTGTTCTTCCTTGAGTTGTTTGCCTGGTCCTCTCTGCACTTGGTTGGTGCTGTGAAGGTTACACAAAGATAATAGACAGTTGTAAAGAGTGCTGAGAGGGCCAGCTGGTCAGGATGGCACTCCACCAGCAGTGCTCTGCTTTTGAGATAGAGGGATCAGGAAGGGCTGAGAAGTACTGGCATGCTGCTTTCAAGATACCAAACCCTGCTTTCTTCACACCTCTAAGCTAGGAAATAGGTATGTGCCAGGAAACAAATCCAGGCATCAGAAAAACAGCGACCTGGTCAGGGTGTCTGAAAGGATTAGGGAGTAATGTACAGCCTGCAACACAATAGTCAGGATCTCTTATCTTGCATACTTCACATTCAGCAGGGAGTAGCAGTACCCTTGCTGTGGAAGGGAGGGGATCTGCCATCACTGAATATATTGACAAAGGGAAATGGCAAGAGTCTCCCTTTACTGCTGGACTCTCCTGTAATCAGGTTCTGCCAAGTGTTTGTTTTTTTCCTTCTTACCTTTCATCTTGCATTGTGAGTATTAAAATTGCTGTTGGTGGAGGGTGAAATTAATCCATCCCGAGGACTGCTGCTGCTGTCCTTACACAATGCTGCTGTTCAGGTTACTGGGAAGTTAATTGTGTGGCAACATCTCATGAAGAGACCCTAGAACTCACTAAGGAGATCAGGACTGAAGGGAAAGTATGCTGCTGAAGCCATCTAAGACTGTCTCTCAGGAAAAGCCTCTGGGAAAAGTGGGGAAGAAATGAATAAAATAAGTCACCAAAATAACACAGTGGTGTGTTAACAATGCCTTTCTAGCTAGCAGTGCAAAGCACAGCATAACTGGAAGGAAAGTACATTCTTGGGAGCAAATAAGAATACAAATAATAAAATTATTTTTTCTGTGTGTATTAGATACTGAATGAAATACGTTGGACTACCTTCAAAGCAAGAACCATGAGTGAATTGTTCTAATTTACCTGGCAAAGCAGAGTTTTTTCCCCTATATCCTCTGCCTGGAATTGCCTCATTCAAGGAACATTCAGCAGAAGCAGGCTTTGACTTCCAACTATTCCCTCTGCTTCTCCTCCTTGTTTGTTCTTCTCTCCATTTACCCAGGTTCTCTCAAGGGATGCTTTTCATTTTTTGGAAACTTCTGGCTGTGCTGTTTTGTCTGTGGTTTCCTGAGGAATGATTGTGTTGGGTTTCTGAACAGCTGCTCAGGGCAGACCCAGGCTGACGACACACCAGCCTTGGAACTCTTTCCATTACACTATTGGCATTTCCCCTGGGGCAGGACAGCTATCTGTCTAATGGAATGACACATTTTTCAGCGATGTCAGTCCTTAAATATCAAGTAAGTGAATTAATAGAGAGCAGGTGAATGTTTCTTCAGAAGAAAGTTTAATGTCATGTAGCTGTTTGATGCATTGCCTCTGGTGCAACTGTCTTGTCATAAAACCTGACATCATTTGTTCAGTTGTCTTTCAGAATTATTTGCTGCTTTTCAGGTTTGTTAATTATAAGTGATGTCTGATATGAGCTAGAATTACAACTTTCAGATTGACTGCACAGAAAGAAAGCACATTTCACTGGGAGACAGTGCAGCCTTCATCAATGTACACTTCTGTTGATTGACAAGTATCTGAAGGAATGACTTACTAGGATTGCTCTGGCTCCAGAATTCAGTACAAATAGGTCTTTTTGAGTAGCATGGCACTGCCACAGGAGTGGTTCATCAAACAAATGAGCTTTCTGCTTTGTAGTCACTGCCTTAATCCAGTGATGCAGATGTGAAGCCACGCTGCAGACAGAGGAGCTGTAGTGTTGTGAGGAGGCTGATGGTGCTAAGCTGCTGTTGCTCACTCAGTTGCAGAGCATGAACTTGTAGCCTTTATCTGAGCACTCTTTCTCCCAGTGAAGCTTTTTATTCCAAACCCAAAAAAGGCAACAACGAAAGCCCCACACCTTTCCCCCACAGTAACAAACAGTTGGTAGTAGTGGTGTGAATCAGCTGTTCATAAAGTATATCCCCAAAATGCTGTCCTTTGAACAGAAAAAAGTGGGTTAGAGAATCAGATGTCCAGTAAATCGATCTCGAGACAGAAGCAGGGGCTCTTAGGAGCAGATGCAATGAGATAACTGCTGACTGCACTTGAGGGTGAATGCAGATAAAGCTCTCTTGCTGTAGCTTGCTGCAGGATAAATGGCTTATTAGGGCATAGATGCAACAGCGTGAAATGTGGGCTTGCAAGGAGTTCATGTGGTTGTCTGAGAGAGGTACCATGGAAAAAGGAGATGTAGCAATTTCTTCCTGTCTCCTTTACTAATTATTAAGCCACAAACTTTGAAGAGGGCTCAAAAAATCCAAAAGGGGATATCTTGATCATTGAGCTGCCCCTGTTGGGAAAATTTCAGTGTGTTGAGCAGATAGCTTTTCATATATCACAGAGAACCTTTGTCCTGCTGCTTCTCCTCCAAGACTGAACATCAAGTAAATGCATCAATATAAAATGGAGTCCTTTGCCTCCCATGGAGCCCAGTGTTCTTCCAATATGTCCTTTGCCTTCAGTGTGTTTTATCTGGACTGCCTGAGTGTTTATATGATGATGCTCTATTGCATTCTGTTTTCCAGAAAATAACTATCAAATACTTTTCCCTATCTTTAAGTAGGTCAACCGTTAATCTAATTGATTAACTTTGGAGGTAGTCAATTAAATTGATTTACTCATATATGGGGGACATATTTACCCACTGTATTGGTGTAACTCACTATGTAGTTTTGTATAGAGGAGTTGTGGAAAAAAGCTTTGCTGGACAGAACCTCAAGGGGAAAACCCAAAACCTAATAGGGAAAGCATTGCAAAAAGCAGTTGGACACTGAAATGTCTTTTAAAAACAAGTTCAAAGATGTTTTTGCCTGAAATTTCAGACTGTTGGCTCACAGGTGTCTTCATTGAATGGTGAAGTTGGAGGGTGTTACAAGGCACTACTTTGCTGGAAACTAACCCATGAAATGCCCCTCTGTTTTGACAAAGCAGTCACTGAAAAATAGTATTTTAAAGAACAGTTCTTCAGGGAGTTCAGCAGCCACTGCACTTTCATACTGGAAGCCTGAAGTAGCTGTAACAGCTTGCTTGTGTTGTTGAGGAATGGACCATCATTCAAAAGCTGCCATGAATTACCAATGGAAAACAGCCCTTAGATAGGAGCCCCTTGGTGCTTGGTTAGTATAATTAATATAAGCATCTTGCTGCAGCTTTACATTTTGGTTTAGCAACTTCTCAATTTGAGAAGAGTCTTGGGACTGCCTAGATTTCAATTATCTCCCTGATGCTAGAGGTGGGGTTTTAACTTGATGTTAATTACATTCCTCAGGGGAAATGGAGATAGCAGGCAATGGTGCAGACAGCATAGCTCACACCAAACATCTGAACCCAAAGCAAATGTACCATTTAGGAGTTAAAAGTGCTACATTACTTGCTTTTTATTTTAGAAAGCCCCTTTTTTAAGGTGGCCTTTGTAGGATGAGCAAATATGGAATGTACAGGGCTTGTATTCAAATCATGGTTTCCGTGTTTTTTCAAATTTTTTGTGAATCTTACTAAATAATTAAAAGAATTCCAGTACTGGAGAACATGAAAACACAAACTGAGTGTGCTGTGAACACTGAAAAGCTAGGAAATGGCACAATTTCTTTACCTGTAGTACCTTTTTTACTATTGATGTTGGCTGTGCTGCTGTCAGGGTATACAGGTAAGCTTTTGCTGTAAAAATGATGGATTAAGCAGGGTTGGGCCTTCAGCTCAGAGCTCTCTCTTTGGGCAGATGCAGCATGCAGGAATTGCCGTGGAATAAATCCCTTGGGAAATGTCTTACCATTGCTGTCCAGAAAGAATTGTGTTCACTTTGGAGAAAGACCAGCTAGAAGGTGGAAGGGAATTTGAGAAAAGGGCAGACAGAGACCTTTGCTCTAATAATCAGAGGCAGCAGCTTCAGCCAGACCCATGGTCACAGATGAAATTGTGAGGGGTCATCTTTAGCTCTGTAGCACTCCCAGTCTCACAGGGCTCATTTGTCCAACACATCCCAGCGTTCTATTTAGTGATCCTGTGAATTGCTGCTATTTTCTGTTCTTGGGAAAGAAGTGATGCTGGACTGATGACCTGGAAGATACAAACACCCTTGGTACTGCTGTGAGGGGAGGCACAGAAGGATGGCTGCATGGGGGCTGCTCTTCCATAGTGGGGAGCTTGTAAGGATGGAAAAAGGGAGACAAGCAGTGCTTGGCAGTTGGGAGTTAATTCAAAGAATGCTTGGATTTTGTTTTTCCCTTTTGTCTGACAACACAGCCTCCTCCCAGTTTTCCCACACAATTTCACAATTAAAAATGTTTCAGCACTGGCTTTTCTGTATGCACTTCTGCAGTTTCTGGAGGCAGATGTGCTGAATTCTGTTGCTGGTTTTTTGCTTTAACATGGCTCATGGTCCTTCATGCTGATTAGGTCTCCAGTATTCAAAACATGGGGAATTGGGATAAGGCTCAGCTCTCCTTACATTAACAGCAAAGCATACACCCTTCTGAGAAACATCTTTGTTCTGTAAATGCCTTTGCTCCCACAACCTGTTAGAATATGGGTGGATATTGATAGCTTTTTATAGATGAGCAAGACAGCTTAGTGTGCTGGCTTTATGGCTGTTCTTTTGAGAGGGGAAATTCAGTTAGTGTTACCATGACCAGGCTTTCATGCAAAGCTTCCATTTGCAAAACTCTTTCTTATTTGTTTTATCAGCTGCACCAGATCTTATTAAAACCCAAACAGTAGCCAGCTCTGACTATTAGCTTAATGGTTTAATACCAGCTTCTCCATAAAGTAGAAGCAACAGGTTATTTAAAACATGTAGGTCAGATTGGTCTGGTGTTTTCCAGTGAGATTATGTAAACACATTATTATTACTCTCAAAACTCTCAAATGCAGGAGATGCACCTAGTGCAGGACATTTTTTTGTGTGTGTTCCTCTTCCTGAAGTTCTACTGCAGAGTATACTCTAAGGAGATTTTTTTGTCTTTACTTCCAAACTTGATACTAACACCAAAGTATTTCTGCTAACTCTTTTGCAATGGTGTTCTTAATGTAAATGTTCTACTACAAGTTTAGACTCAGGTTTAAAATTAAATTGTTTTACTGTGAGAAATCCCATCTTCCTTCTGCAAGAGGGCTGCAGTATAAAATAAAAAGTAAAATGAATGTAGGTAGCCAGTCCATCCTGTGGTTTGGTTATCAAAGCTAATAACTGCAGAAAGTAAACTGTTTGAAAGATTTTTAATTCTGCTAGAGTATTGCTTACAATTTAAAATCCTGAGGGGTTTTTTGTTGGTGTAAGGACAGATAACTATGTAATATAACTGCTGCATTATGAGAAATAATAGACTAATTATAATAGACTTTTTAGAAGTATAGATAGATGTTTATGAACATTTAGGGCTATTTGCTGTAAAACTCTGAAAGGATCTGTAAATATTTAGGGCAGTCTTTTTCCTGAGACAGTAAAATCCATAGGTGCCTTCTGTAGGAAGTGAGAAAAAGGGCAATATTTACATACAGAAAGGAGGCAGATGCTCATCTGCTGGTATCTCAGCACTGCAGGAAAGGTACCATTTACAATCTGTTGTAAACTCTGGCGTTCAAAGGGCAGCAATAAGACTCCCACTCAGCACTGAAACTCAAGCAGTCTTTCTACAAATCTGTCCCTTTGCTTAGTTGTTGTTAATTGGTTTCGTAATTGTTGTGACAGTTTTCTGTGGAAGCAGCACGCCACTGCATTCTGGAAACAGCTTGGTAAGTTCTTGTCATTTTAACTGGCTGGCTTTAATATTACCAGTCCACAAAGAAAGGCTGGACTGAGGAAAATAGATTTTGGTGTTACTCTCAGAAGGTGGAGACAGGCAACTGTGAATTTTATCAATCCGAGCAAATGACACGCTGCACAGGCAGGTTCAAAATTCATAGCCCTCTTTAAAAATAATTCTTACACTTCAGAGAAATACATTAAGTCTTTTATTTGTGTGTGTGAGAGAGAGAGAGGGAGAGAGAGCAATCATGGAAAACTGCAGCACCCTTGGAGGAAGGAAACAGATGGCAGGAAGAGCTTCCAGATACTTGACAGGCTGCAACAGACTTAAATGCAGGCAGTGATAAATGGGCACGAGATTGGGTTTTGCTGTAGCTATTGTTGTTTAGTGTTGTTAAAATGCCTGATGTGCTCTATGTTAGCAGTACCAAAGTTTTATGTTCTCTCTGCTTTGGTGGTCCTTTGTTTAGCTGCTGTGGCCGCTGGGGTGCTATGAATGGGAATGAAGATCCAGGCATTTCTATGCAAAATGAAGTTTCTGCATAGCAGTAATAGCAGGACTTAATGTTGAGTAACAGCAAGGGAGAAGTGAAACTGAATTTAATTCCTGCATCTGGGTTATTCCAATCTCTCTGGCAGAAATGGCCATGTGAGGCTAATAATTAAAAAAAGAAGAAAAGTTTTAGCGTGCGTTTGAATGATTCATTCCTCCACCATCTTCAAGTACAAATTTACAGATGCTGTGATTTCTTCTTGGGAGCTTTATCAGGGACAGAAATAGGTAGCAGTTGATATTTTATACCTTGCTCAGACTCCTGGGAACACTGGAGAGCAGCCTGCTGTGCAGCCAGTTTCTGTCCTGTAAGCTCCGTGCCCAGTTTCATGTTATTGATTATTACAGTTAATACAACAATGTATACTGAGGAAATCCTGTGGCTTCTGATAGGAGCTACCAGTGTGGACTTCTGTGAGGCTGTCTGGACCTGAGTGAGTAAACACAGCACCTCCTTTTAGGTATTGGCAGAACACAGCTGATTTTCCTTCCCAGGTTCAGCCTGCAGTTGTGCAAGAATACAGCTGTGCTGCAATGTAAGGCTAAAACCATCAAACCTGGTATGAGGATAAAACTCCAGAGGGTTATTTAGGCATGTGACTTCTCATTGCTTAAATCTTGTAATACTTAACAGAAGTTTCCTCCTACGAGTTTGCAAAGTGGTTTTATAGGGCAGTTTAGCCTTTTTACCCTGGGTGCTCTTTTCCCCTCCACTGAACTGTCTTGTGGCCTGTCAGAGCTGCGTGAGTTTGTTTTCAGCCGTGAGGTGAAGTGTAATGTTACTCTCAGCTCCAGAAGGAGCTGCTTTATTTCCAGGCAAGGCAGAGCGTGGGCAGGGAGCTGTGCAGGCTGTGTACGTGACTGAGGACAGCTAAGTAAGCAGGTACTTAACATGAGCAAGCAGTTGAAGGAATGCAGGCTGGGACAGATGGCTTTGGGGCAATCTGAAGAACAGGGAAGGCAATTAAGTTGAAAAGTATCTGCCTGGGCTCAGTAGGCTGTGTGTTCTTACAGCCTTGGTTTTCACTGCTGTCTGGATGGCTTCTCAGTGATGGTGCAGTGCTGCCTGAAGTGATCAGCTTCACATCCACCACCTAGCTGTGTGCAGCCAGAGCTTCTCAGCTGGTAGGGTTTGGGCTGAGGCAAAGCCAGGGTATGCATAAGGTTCTGAAAGATAGTTCTAGAAAATATGGCAAGGAACTGAAGCCAGTCTGTTGTGTACTGACTGTGAGAATGAAAACATCTGGGTGAGGTGCTGGTTCCACACTGAATACCCAGACCCTGCTCTGCACAGGTAGTGTAGAACTGCCCACAGGGGATGTCTTCGAGACAGCCTGGTCCTGGACTACTTAGGGCCCTCAGTGCTTCAGATAGTCAAGTGTGAATATGATGGCCCCGTTTGAGCAGGGAAAAAAAGCCCTAAGGAGTTGCTCCTCTTCTTGCAAAGTCTCAATTAAAGGTGAAAGTCAGATGTCTGTGTCCTCATTTGACTTGCTGATGTAATATTAGACTGGACTGTTGGAAGTATCTGATGGAGCAACCTTGATGATACCAATGATCTGTGATGGAGATAAGTTGCTATGCAGTATCTGATTGAAAAGGTCGTGGAATAAGATTTAGTTATTTGTGATCTGCATTATTGCCTGCTTCTCTATTTGCAATGGTCAGATTTAATGTTAGTCTGAAGTGATTGTGTCCTGTAGCAAAATAACTTCAAAAGATTAGCTGTTACATTCAGCATGCTCTTAAAGCAGCCCTTTCTAGCAATGGTTTCCTTCAGAGGAAGGAAAGCTTGCTGTTTTGCGTGTTTGTTTGATTGTTTTTTTAACTTTAATGACAATGCTTCCATATTGAGGTGCTTTTATTATGGGTACTCTAATTCTATTTGCTTGTGTCAGGTAACTCAAAGGACCTGCTGCAAAGAGAGCTCCCTTTGCCTGCATCAGCAAATGGAGATGCTTTTTAAGTGCATGGCAAAAGTCCACTTGGAGCTGAGGACTACAGAATGCCTTTTGTTGGGAGGAAAATATTAAGAATGCCTGGTTTGCTTTTTATTAATTTTTTGATAGTTGGATTACTCTTTTTATTAATGTCTTGACAGTTATGTACTTCAGCATCTGTCCAGACAAGGGAAAAAAGTAGCTGGCTACTGTGATATAGGGCCAAAATGTATTGCATATTATATCCAGTCCAGTCTTTCGCTGGCCTGGAATCGTGAAAGAAGTAGGGGTGTCCTTAAATTTTCCTTCATGGGCAATAAAGATGGCAAATAACATATTTAGTCACACCAGGATTATGGTTAATCCTGTAGGTCACATCAAAAGAAATCTCTATCATTGAAGTTGCATACCCAGGTTTTTGCCTCCAAGGCTTGTCCACTCATGGAGTCTGTGATCTCCTGGCACAATATTTACTAGGAAAAGCTACCTCCAGGAACTGCCAGTCTGCCCGGTGTGAAACAATTAAAAAACTGAAAAGATCTGGCGAGTGTCTCCCTGGTGAGTCATGGGGCAGAGGGAGTGCAGGGCTCTGCATCATCCTCCCCAGCCTTGCCAGGTGCTTCACTGCCTACCTCAGGGTACAGACACTTAATTTTTGAGAAGTGAAACCGCTCCTTTGTGATCCCAGCGCAAAACTGCTGTCACTTATGCCAAAATTGAATTCCTGCCTGGTTTTGTTTTGTCTCCTTCGGTGTTTGTATTGGCTTGGCATTTTCATATTTTGTATCCAGTGTCAGTATTTGTTTCTGGGAAGAAAGTTTTGCTTAAACTTTAATTTCTGCAATTTGTTTGTTTAAACTTGTTGGCAACTTTGAAATGCTGCAGTCTGCTCCATATGCTAGTATCAGTGTTGCTATTAGTGACAGCCTTCCAAAGAAAAAAAGCAGCAATTAGGGAATGTTTTTTATGAAATAGTTGGGAGTGTTCTCAGTTATAATAATATTTGGGAATATTTTTGAGCTATTTTGTGGCTAGTTTTTAATAAATATAGGGTTACTTAGTGGCTGGTATTGAGTCAAGACTGTACAGAGCTGAACCCAGTGAAAGTTTTTTTTTCCCCACAGGCTTGCAATGAATATGATGGAAATAGTCCATATATATAATATATATAAAATCATGCTAACAGTATGGATATGATAGGCTACAGCTGACTTGAGCACAGCAAAAGCTGTGAGGACAGACAGACGTGTTTGTACATGAGAGATGAACAGTGAGTTCACTAGAGAAAAATCATGATGGTGTATGTTGTGGCTTACCAGGTTAGCTGTGACAGCTGGACAGGTTGGCCAACCTGAGACTGTAGCTGACATTTCAATAGCTCAGTGTAGTCAATCTGTGGAGGTTGAAATAGCATAAGCTTGATGAAAGGAAAGAAGAAGTTGAAAATCAGAATGCAAACAATGATTTTAAGAGTCATTGGTAGTAATAGACTGTGGAAGGAAAGCCACATCTGAGTAAAGCAACAGGACACATGTACCAAACCCCAAACTTAGGAGTGTCAATGCTCAGATGGATGGGAAGAGCCATCTTTGCTGCTTTCAGATGGAAAGTAGGATCTGGAGAAAGAGCTGAGAAGCAGAAAGCAGCTCCCATGTCTGGGTCTCAGTTGGATGGCTGTGTCTCCACTGGTCAGGAAATGGGGCTAGAGGGGACTTTGTGACCTTTTTTCAGCAGTGGTTCATTTAAAGTAATGCCTGAACCTCATTAAAAATGGAAGCCATCCAAGATGTTAAAGACAGGGAACAAGACTGAAGAGCTAATTTGAGTCATCCACGTGAAGTTGTTTATTTTATGTTTACATTTGAGAATACTGCAAACACAGAAACTTTATTCAGTGGTTGAGGATGCTTCACTCCAGCTGATCACAACAAAAGTATTTCAGTGGGAGCTTGGACCCCCAGGAGGAAGCTGAGCAGAGTGCAGAGAGCAAAAAGCCTGGGGGATGGAGCCATGTATGACTGCTGGAAACAGCTGGAGCAGGAAGGATGAGGAGAAAAATGGGTGAAGACTAAAGCACAAGAAACAAACCAACAGGCAATTAAAAGAAGGAGGATGGCTGCTTGGGCTGAAGACAGCTGGCAGGCTGGGGAAGAAGGGAGGGGGTTGCTGAATGTTGTCCAGAGAAGGTAATTATTTCTGGCTTTGAGTTCTGGCTCTGATTCATATAATATTTAAGGAATATATCTGTATTTTTCATGATAAGCTGCCTGAAAGCAAATGCTGGAAATTTGCCATCTGTGGAGAAACTTCTTTGGTGTGTATGTATACCATGAAAGTGAATGGGGCTGAAGCAGAGTCCATTAAAAAATTCCTCTTTTTTGGGGAGTAAGAGGTGAATGCTCTGGACCAGCTGAAATACCCAGTTTAAAAAAGTACTTAACTGTTGAATTCCTTTCCTAAAAAATTAAGTAGCATATGCAGATTTTTCAACACCGAAGTCAGTATACAAATAATAAAAAAAAAGGTGTTGGAGGAAGGCAGTACAGGGTGTATTTTGAAAGTTATGGTTCAGATGCAAGAAAAAGAGCAATCATACTTCATGTTGGATTGGCCTACTATTATAATAAATTTGGGTGGTTGGCCTTGCTGTGAATATTTAATTTTGCAGTTTTGCCTTCATCTAGGCTTGCTCTGTGATCTCAAGAGCAGTCACTGGATGTATCCATCTGTAGTCCTAAGTAGATATATTAACTTTTGCATCTATTCAGAGAGCATGTGTATTTTGAGGAGGTTTTTGAAAACACACAGTGTCTTTATCTTACCTGATCTCTTACTCAATTCGGACCACGTAGAAATTCCTGTAATGAGATCTCCCTGATCTGACTGGGAAGCTTTTGTGCCCAGAACATTTGGGCAGGCTGTTCAAATCGCAGATCTGGAAGCCAGAGTGGGGATGATTATTGCTTTCCCTGGTACACTGGTTAATCTGACCTAGCTCGCTTCTGCTAAAGAGAAGCAAGAAAGCAAGAATTTGTAAAACAAACTCAGATATTTGTTTACTCTGTCATTTGGGAAGAACACTCTTCTAGCAAGCTGTTTGAATAAACTCAGAAGAGAGGGGGAGAGTTGGGGTGGATGTCTTCTGACCTCAGTGCACAGTGATGAGGACACACAAAGTCACGTACCACAGCATCATCATTTGGGAGAACAAGGAGCAGCCCTTGGGCTGGCACAGCACCTGTGTTAGGCTGTTGTACCTGCAGCTCTGAAAACAGGCTCTGCTGCTCAGGGACACAGGGACTGCCAGCCCTGCAGTGCAGAAGTCTGAAATGAAATACCCCTCTGGAGGGCTGTGGTGGTGTAGTGGCTGCTCTGGTCATGACCCTTAATGTCTGGAGATAATTTTGGCCCAGCTGTTATAAATTAGAAACCACATTAGACTTTATTTCATCTGTCGTGCAGTCAATGATTAAATTTTACTTTTCTATATTAATAACTATCTGCAGGAGGCAGTTTTTAACCCTACTTTACTGCTTCAAAATAAAAACCTACATACTTTAAATTGCATGTTGTGTACAACCTGGGTAACAGGTATAGGGTTGTGCAGCTTCCTAGAGGGTGAAACTTCCAAATTCTGAATATTAACACAGAAAATGGTTCCTGGGGACTATTCAGGATGGCTGAATATACAGTAGATTTGCAGTTTGTTGAAAATATCTGGGAGCAGTGTCTCATATTTAAGTGTATATGTGTTTGTAGTGGATTTCTGTGGTTGACTCTTTAGGATGCAGTCATCTCCTGCTAACCTGAAATATAGTGTCTGAAACATAACTCCCCCCAAATAATATTTATCTTTTGTCAAGTATAACTGTCAGTTGGATTTTGTGTATTAAACTGGTTTGTTTCTGTTTTTAAGTTTGAGGTTTGGATAGGGATATATAACCTTGTCTAGGGAAAGGTTCTTAGCTATAAGTTTGCATGGAGTTTCTTAGAAGAGCAGGGATAAAGGTGTGGTGGTACTTGCAGGTTGTGCAGAAAGCCCCGCTAAACCATTTATCTTTGGAAGTGCCACATATGAAATGTGAAGGTGTTAGAAGCTACCCAGGAGAGCAGAGCACAGAAGATAAAAAGAGGATATAAAGCCTTTCACTGGAGGCTGCTGGCCTTTAATGTCTTTGTGCATGGGGGAGAGCTCATTTGAAGACTCCACCAGGAGGATGAGTGTTATTAGCAGCAAGGGGAGGGGACACTCAAGGGGCCACTGGAGATAAGCTGCCACCACTCTCCCCCCCTTCCCAGTCTGAGGTTATGATTCCAGGTTAGTATGGAAGAAACCGTGGTGGGAGAGAATTCTGCTTTTGCTGTGTGGCAAGTGAAGAGAGGACTTCCCTTTCCAAAGTTGCTTTTCTGGGTCCCATCTCATGTTTTCAAAATTCTGTGTTTAAAATCATCTTCATCTGAAGAAATCTCTCTTGTTCCTCAATAGCTTCGGGCTGGTTTTTGAACATTGAATTTTTACTTACACCAGATTTAAATGTGTTGCATCAGATTAAGAAACAGCCTGGTATTGGCGAGGCAGCCTCTTTGCACATCAAATGGTTGTAGAGAGTGGCAGATTCTGTAGCTGGGAACTGTGCAATAGAACAAAGTCTTGTCACACTGAGCTCTGACATCTGGGGAGGTCTGGATCCACACTGTGTGGTATGGAGCTGACTCCAGCAGGGAAGCTTAGCTTCCTCCTAATCTTTGCCCTGACTTGCAGTGCTGCTGCAGCAAAGCTAGGGGGGCCACACAGGTCTGGGGGATGGGTTTTGTGTGTGTTGTTAACTTCACTGCACAGTCACCTACTTGAAAGGAAAAGATAAGAAAATAAATAGGGTGGGTAGGGAGTGGAGGAGACCTTTGGTTTTTCTGTGGCACTAGAATTGACAATTTTCATATTGTTTAGGACTTGTTAAATTTTTTTTTGTTCTGCTTTTGTTTTATATTGAATCCTCTGTGCTTGGTTAGCTTCTTTTCAAATTAAAAAAAATAAAACAAAACAACAAAACAACCCTCCATACATGGATTGAAAGCTTTATCTGTTTATCTCCTCATTAAAAAGACTGTCTATGAAATGTGCTGACAGGGCTTTTACTCTCTTGCTTTCTATTCTCATCACATTTTCCACTGAAAGCCTCCCCTCTGCTATTTCTAGTTCCATAGTAAATGGGGCTTTCTGGTGGTAGAGGCTCTGGATGCCGTTCCTGGCTCCTCACAGGCTGTGTCCATTGCTGTCTGTGGGAAACCTCAAACATGCATTTCAGGCAGCAGGGAGGCCAGTTTGGTGCATGGGCTTGATCCCCTGAAAGGCAATTCTAACAGCCTGGAGGGGTCCCAGTATCAAACATTGTGGGAAGCACATCACATCTTCCACCTGGATATTTAAGCAGAGTTGATATTTAAGCATTTTGAGAAGTGTGTGAAGTGAGCTGCTGAGGCTGGTGAGGGAGAGCCTCAGTGGAAGCAGAGCTTCTTAGGAGATGGTGTCAGGACTTCTGGAGCCACTCTAAGAAATTGCTGAACAATTTGCTTGAGGGGAAAAAAGTAGGTACAGCAAGCATTATACCATTGGACCACTTCAGCATCACTAGTGGTTGAGTATCCTTGCAGCCAGAGCAAGTTCTGGTTACAGAAGAAATTGTGAAGAGTAACTTTTGGTATAAGCTGTATTTTTTACTAATGTAATTGAAGTTCTCTCAATAACAAGTGATAAAAATGGTGAATGTACTATGTGATAATGTAAAATCTGGTCTTGACACTGGACCAGTGATCTACAGCTTTTGCTGATCTCCATCTATCACTGTTTGCTCTGCTTTGCCTACCTTCTGTTGCACCTGAGCACTTTTGAAGAGCTTGGTGGTTTGTGCATGACTGCATCATGCAATTAAAAAATACATGCATTTGTAGCTATGTCTCTATATCTGAGAGTCTATTTTGTTTCTATTTGCAGATCAAGAAGTTACTAGATAAAACAAAGTTAATATATTGTATGTTTCACTCCTATGCAGTGGCGTTCCCTTGGTCTCCGCTGTGAAAAAAGAAGTTAAACAAAAAGAATAAAAGGAAAAATTTTTTCATTGTAATACACAGAATTGCAGAATTTTTTTGCAAAAGATGCATCACAGTGTTTGTGTGCCGAGTCTTGCAAAAGACGTAGTTGCCTGTGGGGTGAAAGCATAGTCATGGACGGGCAGAGCAAACACTTTGTTCTGGTTTTTGCACTGCTTTCGCCTGCTCATCCCTTGTAAAAAAAAAATAATCCTGTGCAGCAACATGAACTTTGTGACATCTCATATGTAGAGCAGACAGCTGCAGGCTCAATTAATTCACCCCTCTGATTTTTTTCATAGTATTTTTTTTTCCCAGGAGGCTGTAGTGACTTCCAGCCCTCACGGATGAGTGGTGTTTATGGCTTGTTGACTTTGATTGAAGTGAAGTGCAGAGTGCTGTTCACAACGAGAGAGAGTTTGCATGTGAAAATCTTCACTGGATGTCTGTTCGGGTGGATGGCCTGGGCTGGTGGGTGCACACAGCTTCACTGGCACCTGTCTCACCCAAAGCAAATGGAATTTTGGGTGGTGGGCGCAGGAGGCTGAGCCTGCCTGGAGTTAAAGCGAGCCCTGGGAGGTGAAAGCAAGGAGCTGGCTATGGAAGCAGAGGGGAAAGCAAAGTATGGCAGCACATTGTGCGTGTTTGAGCCATGTGTGCTGTGAACACACCGAGGAAAAGCTGGCAGCTGCCTCTCCTCCCCTCCACCCACCCGTGCAATCCCCTCTGCCTGCTCTGGGTGAGCAGGGGAGCAGCTCCCCAGTGCTCTGTGCCAGTGCACACACCTGTAATTCAAACACGGTGTCTGTGACAGCCCCATGTGCCTGGGGCTGTCTGACACTCGGGGGCTGCGTGGGAGAGAGGTGTGGATGGGGAACAGAGCCAAGAGCAGGGCTGGGGGGACTTGCTGCAGAGACCTCGCCAGCTTCCTAGTAAACATGCAGGAGGGGGAAAAGCATGGGGCAGTGTGGCATCTTTGATGACAGAAAGTGGGAAGGCACCAGTTTCTGTTCATTTGTCTGCTTTAGAAACTGCTGTCCTTGAATGTGCTTCATCCACATCCATGCTAGTGGATCTGCATAGTTTTTGTAGCCAAGAGGATTGTGTTATTTTTTTAATATGGTTTTGTTTGGGTTTTCTTTTTTTTTTTTTTACAATAAAAAGTGATTAAAGAACAGGCTGTGCTAGACCAACTGACTGTTTCATTTTTTTAGTTAATGGATTAGATTTTGTCTAAAGCACTGTCTCCCGTTCCCCAGCAGTAAAGCAACATGATGCTGGATATGTGCCTGCTTTATGGTACCCTTTTTTTAAGCTTCTGGCTTCTGACATAGGTGACTGTGGGATATTCTAATGAAGCTGAAGTTATTAAAAAAAAAAAAAAAGAAATCTATTACATTTCAGGGATGTTTGGGCTTCATGCTTCAATAGTGCTAATTAGATATGTGACCCATTTTCATTCTGCTTTAGCTCTTGGGGATGGTGGAGCTTCATTATAAATAGAAGGACAGAGAATGCCCGTGTTCCTTACTCTAAATAGCTTCTTCAAAACATGCCCAAAGGGCTTTAGGGTGTTTTCTGTGTGGGTATTGGTTATATTTTCTTTTGCTTTAAGTGAGGAAGTGGGACAAGGGGAGATTTCTCTCTCCAGAAATAAATAATTGAATATCTTTTGCTTTCATTTGGAAAACCTAGTGGCAAATCAAGGTCCTCTTGAATTCTAAGTTTGCCTTGTTTTTATTGACAAGGGAATAAACTTGAATTTTTTCAAGAATAGAAATGTGTTTAATGTTGCAGTAGCTTCCCATTAACTGGTATTTTTAGCTCACAGAATCTGTGCAGCTCGTGTCTTCGTGGCATGCACTGAGTGGCTGGCTGGATGCTGACGAAAGGTAGCAATCATAAGAGGTACTTGTTGAGAAACATCCTGACAAAGTGCACGATGTGACGCAAAACTGAGGCTGGAAGGAGCAAACAGCCCATTCCAGAACCTGTCCTTGGAAAGCCCTTGTGTTCTGTGCTCTTCTTGGCAGAACTCAGTTGTTTCCAGAAAATCTGTAGTCAAGAGACGCCCCCAATGACTGAAAATGCTGAACTCTCTTTGGAGTGAACCCTGGGTGAGACCTGGGGATAAGTATGTGTGTATTAAAAATAATATAAATGAATAAAAGATAACAGAGCGTTGCCAGGCAACTGTCAGAGGAGCTGTGGCTCCTGCATCTCTGGGCTTTGCTGAAATGACCTCTACATTTTGAGCATCTTGCCTGCTTGTGGATGAAATGAGTGTTCTGAACTTTGCTAGTACATCTCACAGGCAGCAGTTGAGCTTGAGTGCTGCTGTATTTACTGTTACAGTGCTAATGTCCCTGCTCTATCTATCTATCTATCTATATATAATTCAAGGAATTAGGGTAAAGCTGAGCTGGATACAGCTCTCATTTATGACTGAATAAGTACATTTTTGTGATTTAGCTGTGTCAGTGGGGTTAATCTGAAAGCAGGCAGAGGAAGGAACTCTGCTGCCACTACACTGTTAATGACTTTACTAAACAAAAAGGTAAGCTGAGTTTTACCTCTGAATTTACTGGTCTGAGGACTTATCCATAAACTATAACTTGGAGGCTTGCTGTTAAAATTGAGTCTACTAAAGAAGCAGGGTGTGGCAGAGGAATTTGAGGCAGGTTAGTATAACACTATAGGATGGTTTTCTGGGCATTTTGCTTAGGTCTTTGAGAGGTCCTTTGGTGCAGAGGAATACAGGGCTGCTCTCTGCACCTCCTTCCTTTGCATTGATAGTTTGATGTGTGTGCAGCAGATGATGAAGTTAACCTTTTCTGTTTGCAGAAGAGGAGGGAAATAACCTTTTCAAAAGCTGTGTTTGTCAGTATAAACATAATTTTTTACATTGTAAACATGAACAGCATGACTAGGTTTGGGGTGGCTGCTTTATTGCTTGTATCACATTCCCATTTGGAGTGTGTTAGGTGCTGTCATCTGTCTCCACCATGAGAAAACTGCTGTCTAAAAATTCCCAGTGTACAACAGGATGAGAAAAATCACTCCTACAGGGAGTCTATGATGGAATCTTACAGTTATTTAAGCTTAATTCACTGTAGATCTGTAGGACTAGACAGAATGAGTAAAGGTTAATGCGTTTACAGGGCTTTGAAGATCAGAAGAAAACTTGATTTAATTTCAAATTTGCGTTACACTGTGTGATGCCTCACTGCTAAGTATTTCTCAGAAGATGCTGGTGGCATGTTACATGGCTGTTTGCTTTGGTCATGGGTTATTTTGCAGTTTTTTATCACAAATCTATTTCCTCATTTTGCCTCATCTTCACCACCTGTTTTTCTTAATTCTGCTGTTTTCATTTTTCTCCTGCATATGTTATTTTCAGAAATTTTAGCTCAGTTGGCTCACTGAAGACCTAGAAAAGAAAAAAAAAAATCTTACTGAAAATCAATTCTGAATATTTCCCCTGCACAGAGACATTGAATAGAAGCTAGGTACTGCCAGGGCAGGGCCTTCAGCCTCGGTGAACTAACAGCTGACTGTGTCCTGTTAATTAATGCGCTGTGCAAATGTACAGTGCTCCACAGCTGTTGATAAGCAAGCTTTTCCTTGCAAAAAAAAAGTGATCATGAGGTGGTGATTTGGCTGAATGTTTTGAGTGCATATACCCAAAGCAGCCCACTCCCCAGGAAGGCATCCGAGGTGGTGGTGCTGCAGTGGAGGTTGTGTTGCCCGCGCGCTCCGAGAGGAATGCGGCTCCGTGCCGGGCCCTGCGTGCCACGCTGGTGTTTTGCATTCCGCTGGAGATAGCGCCTGGGACTTTCTCTTGAGAAGAAAACCAGAAAACACCTGTTACTGTTGGCAGCTGGTGCCTCAACAGCAAACAGACAGACAGACAGACCAGAGCTCCTGCATTCCTGCCTACCAAATGCATAGGCTTGGAAAGCTCTGCTTGGGAATAAAGAAATGATGTCGTAAAAAAAAAAACAAGTGGTGTTTTCTGAGTCTAAATGGATTAGACTCTCTATGGGTCTGTTATCTGGGAATTTTTGAGGAAGCTGATGGACACATCCCAGAGGTGTTTTGGTTTTTTCCCCTTTAAATTAACTCACCAACTTAATACATTGAAATGATGAATGTATAATTGATCAAAGCTTTCTTCTTTGGTGGGGCTGAAGTATAAGCAGATAAGGAAAGGGTTTTCATGAAATTATAGGTAAGTATGCAGAATTTTGCTCTAAAGATCACAAGGTCCAGATATGTTCTCAGGCATAAAGATAAGTAACAAAAAAAACCCCAAACTAATTAAATTATGTGTCTAGTCTTTCAAAATAGTATTTCAGACTGGATGAAACAATTTTCAAATCTCCTGGATTGGACCCAACAGTAAATACCTATAAATAGCATGTTCCCCTGCAAGCACTGCATTTTACAGACAGGCATGCAGGGAAGGGATGCAGAATTTAAAGCATCTGAGCCAGGTTTTGTTGTTCCACTGGCTGAAGAAGGGCTGAGGGACCACGATAAACACCTGGGGAAGCTACTGGTGCATGTTAACAAGTGTTTGTTTTGGTGTTGTTGCAGAAGAAGCATTTGAAGAGGTTGATCTGTAGAAGACGCTTTGTTCCGCTGTCTGGCTCGATGGCTGGATGCTTTCCCCAGCATGGGGATCATGATGTGCCCGTAATTGCAGTTAAATGAACATGGCTGGCTCTCAGGCAAATGAAACCTAATTTGTCACAGCTGTCAGAATGATCATGTCATGTTTGTTGCCTTCAGGAGCAGTTTTAGGCTGTAAATCCTGTTAAGGTCACAGCTTTTTCTTGTTAAATATTGCACAGCATGTTTGCTGACCCTAGGATTTATCTTGGTGGGGTTTTTTAAAGGCAAACACACCAGTTCTGTCTCTTACATAAGCTGGGGTTGAACTTCTGTGAACCTTAGTCATGTGGGCTAGAGCTTGTTAATTTGGTGGTCTTCAAGGACTTGAGCGTAGCAGTAATTTGAGGGTTTGCGTAGAGCAGTTGAGAGATTTGCTCATGGATTCGTATGACAAAGATTTTGGAAATCATGCTTCAACTTAGCTTTTAAAGAGCAGCCCTCCCAGGCTGGATTGAACACATAGTTACACTGCACATCAGCAGCAGCAGACAAAAGCAGCACAGCAGCTTTGAATTTTGCATTTGTGCCAGCAGGAAATAGAGTAGAATAAATGTAAGAGTCTATTCTTAATATCTCAGGAAAACAGAGTAAAATGTAGGTTTCTTGAAATCCCCTTTAGTCATAATTCCAGTATTTTTTATGCTTTTGTTTCTAGATTAACAGATTGGGTCTAAATTGAATAGAGCAAGTCTTGCTCTGTAAAACAAACAATTTGCTAATTTTTGGATGTCAAGCCTGAGGGAGCAGAGAGCTTTACTACTCTATTCTTCTAAAAAATGGAAGCAAGGATTCATATAATTATTTGGATCCCCAAAATACCTGAGGCTAATTTCTCCTTCCTCTGTGCTGGTGGCTGTAGTAGAACTTCAGAGGGAGAGGTGAAGGGTCTGTGCCCATAGATTGTTAGAGTGAGGTAGGAGAATGTCAGTGGTATTCATGGAACTGCCCAGAGTGGGAAGAACTGAGCTTTTAACAGAGAGATCATGCAGACACGTTGCTCTTGATGCAAGACTGGCTGCCCCTTGTTTTGGTCACTGCTGAGTCTTGGGGACACGTCTGCATGTCCCCTCGGGCTGCAGCTCCCCTCTCTGTGCACCTGCCCCAGCCTGTTGGGGAGGACCTTGGGGCACAGCTGTCTGCATCTGCCATCAGCTGGTGTCCCAGAGGGATGTGTGCAGGGCCATCCTTTTCCTCCTCAACCTTTCTGCCTGTGTAGCAGTGCCCAGCCCTTGGCTTTCCGTCTTCCCAGCCATTCTGTGGCTGGGGAGGAGAGCACAGCTGGCTGGGGGATGACCAGTGCTGTGTGCAGGGGAGGGGGTAGGAAAGCAACCGCTGACCCTGAAAAGCTCCTTCTGCTCTTGGAATGAGTCTGCCTTCTTCCAGGCTTTCTGCCTGACCTCCCTCTCATGGCAGGAGTGCCAGGGCTCACAGGATTTTCCTTCATTGCTGGGAGGCCTCACTCTGGCTCTGCTGCTGCCTTTACCTTGTTGTATGTATCATGTACTTGAAACTGTAGGGATGGAGTGTACCAGAAGAAGAGTAAATGAGGGAAAATTGAGCAGAATTGGTAAAAATAATCTCACAGAACTGCCTTGTTAATGAAGTTTTGGGCACATCTAGCTGCTGCATCATCAGCAGAAGGTGAGCAGCCTCACCCTCAAAACTTCATTTGCATATATTTTATCTCCAATTACTTTTTCAAAAGACACATTGGCATTCAAGTATCCATCCCTTCCATTACAAGAAACTCAGTCCCTGATGAGCAGTCCCTGATGCTCAATGCTTTAAAAAAAGAAAGCTTCAATTTTTTATAATAGTTATATGACAGTTTAACAGTTAATAAAAGAAAACAAAAAAGTTATGCATCTGCTTTTGTAGATTGCAAGGACATGACATTGCAGATAAACATTATAAGATTTAGCTTAATGATTTATTGAATCTCATTTTTTCATTTTATTGTAGCTTTCAGTCTCTTACTATGTAGCTGTGTGGTTTCCCCAGAGAACAGAAGACTAGCTCAGAGATATAAATCTCTGTTAATGATTTTAAATAGCTATGTATCTGTATATAATACAATTTTTTTTTTCTTTTGCGCTGGGCATTCAATCATGGGATTAGGAGAGGATAATCAATAATCCTGAATGCACAGCAGAGCCACTGCTGGTGGTGAGGGCTCAGAGCTGCTGCAAAATCCTGTCTCCACCTTCCAGCCCCTCACTATGAGGCCTCTCTCCCTGCTGAGCATCGTGAGATTTCTAGCAAAAATGGTCTCTCCAAGACCTTCAGCCTGCACTGCATGCCAGAAGAGATCACTGTTTTCCCAGACAGCTCATGAGAGCTGGTCACCTTAACTCTTGTAGAATGAGAGAGATAAAGGAAGAGCTGTGCTGTAGCTTGTTTGGAACACTGTGGGGTTCCATTAAGTTTTGTTTGTCCTCAGCAAACGAAGGTTGAGTGAGGTTTGTACAAGTAGAAGAACCTGTTGTGAAATAAGAGATACTGCAGGCAGCCGTACTAAGGAACATGCAATGAATGTGAACAGACCCCTGGGCATTAGCCAGGACATTCCTCATCTCCTGTAGTTTGTGTCTGAACCAGCCCTGGAAGGACCCTTTTCATCATGGAAAAAATATGTAGACCTTGGAACTAACATTTCCATCTATTTGTTTCCCCAGTGATCCTAGGCAAGTTCCTGCAACTGGGATGCAGGACCAGCAAATACCTGTGTTTAAAAGGGCAGGATTATTATGACTTCATGTCTTTTCTTTTGCTTTATTCGCATTAATGATGTATCAGGAAAATAGTGATTTAAGAGATGGTGTGTGGCTGCAAGGCCATTTAGCTGTACTTTACCTGGGAGCATACTGACTGTGACTGGGTATTGCTTCACCTCCAAAGCTCTCCAAAGGCTTGTGCAAATAAATTTGTTTACTATCCTTTTTGCACTGGAGACATGCTTCCATCATGCTCCCAGCAGAGAAGCCAGCACCAAAGTTAGTGTTAGATGGAAGTGTCTGCTTGTGAACTAAAGGTGTTGATAGCATTTTAGGTCAAATAATGTGGTGATGTTGATTTAAATAAGTAATACAGAGGCTTGTGAACCACAGCAAACAAGCTTGTGCTACTGCCTGTATTTAGCCTTGAAAGCCACGTTGTACAAAAGATGTGGGGTAGTGGTTATGGGACCTCCTTAGTAGGTCATTGTCCCCTGTACTGAATATATAGAGCACCACAGGCTCATATGTGCTCTGTAAGATATGAAAATCTGTAGCCTTGAGACATGGTGATCCTGCCATGCAGAAGAGTCTGGTTGTGATGGCATATGTGTAGTTATTTTATGTGGAAAACAGGAGGAAAAACAGACTTTGGTGACTTTGTGCTCTGAATGCTCTTCATTCCTCTCTTTCACTTCCCCTTTGGCTCCCCGTTGTTTCCTCTGGTCATTTACCACTGGTGGTGGCAGTCCTGCCCTTCATGCCATCATCTCAATGGGCTTCTTTGGTGGCCCTTTTGGCACACCTGCAAACAGGACTGCCTGGAACAGCCCATGTTCCCCTCCAAGCTGCCTTGTCCAGCAGCATTTGCGGGCTGGCTCTAACAGCAGCACCAGCACCCATTTCTGTAATGCCTTGATTTTTCAGGGTTTCCAGTTGATCACAGTTTCCAAATAAAAAGGAGTCTGTCCTTGGAGGTAAAATTACCTGTTGTTAGTGTTCCCATGATCACTGGCTAACTTACATTTCCAATGTGCATTCTGAGCTTACTGGTCGTAGTGCAGCAGTCCCAGTCTGGCGAATTGCTTGTCAACCTTGCATGCTCACCAGCTTGTGGACACTGTGGGACTTCTCAATTTTTTCCACCAGTTTTTGTCTTAAGACAAGTGAATTAGGAAGGGCTAGAAGTAAACCACTGCAGGTGAAACTCTTCATAGTATGTTACTGTGCCGAGTACCATTTTTAAAGGCATACACAGATAGCAAATAGGGCACTATTAGGATTCATGGTGCTGTTCCAGTGTGAGACCTAATGAATCTTATGTGTGCCTTGTACTTGGTTCATGTACTTATTCTGACCACTGGGATTTATTCTTAGCCCTGCTTTTTCTTCAGGAATTGCTGTTCCTTCATCAAATTGGAGCAGATTGTCTGCTGTGTCAGACTCGCTTGTCTTAACTAGGCACAGACAGAGATGGGAAATGCCTTGGAAAATGAGAGAGGACAGAGTCAGTTTGGAGGTTGGAAAGGGCTCAATCTGATCTCCTTTTGCTTGTGGTGTTATTTCTCGAAGCACTTTTTACTTTCTCAGTTAATGCCCTTTTGCCATTTGCAGATAGTTAATAAATACCTGGCAAGGAGACCTGTCCACCTCCTACCTGATCTGTCCATAACTCCATATTTAACTCTTGTATAAATCTGCTTGTGTTGTTTTACATATTGAAGTCTAAGAAATATGAGTGCTTAAACCATTTATGTAAGGTAAATTAATGTTTTTCTTAGTTTCTATGCTTTTGAGTTTACAGTGTTGTGTGTACTCTGGGACCCACGTTCACAAATTTAAATCCAGGAGTAGGAACATATTACGAGTAACTGGAGGAGTATGTGTTGGAATTGACACTGTTGGTGCTGCTTTTTGTCTGTCACTGAAATGTCAGTAACAGGCTCTTACTGACTTGAAAAAAAGAGGCGTAGCTCCTGAGAATGGAGAGAAGCACAAATAAACCAACCCTTCCTACAGAAACTTGTTTGACATGTTCTCTACTCTCTTTTCACATGAGAGGCAATGTGTGAGTTTTGCTGCTGTGGCTCAGTTTTGTATCAGGAGAACCCAGAGGGAGCTGCACTGCCTGGTGATTCCTGACCCTCCTCTGACCTGAGTTTTGTTTTTGAGCTCATAGTTATATCTTTTTAATTTCTTCTGATGATCTCTCTATTTTGTTTTGATGCTGATACAATCCATCTGAGATGGAAACAGTGATGCTGAGTTCTGTGAAAATGGTGGCTGGAGATCCCTGTGCTGGCTTTTTGTGGAAGTGGTTTAGAGGGTAGCAGGGTTAAATCCAGCTGGTACAACAGGAGCTCTTCCATCTGCTCTGCTCTGGTGTGCAGTTGCACAGTAACAAGCCTGATCAAGCTGGTGGTGTGTTTAAGTTAAGGCACTTGCTGACTCATTAGCAGAAATACAGTGGTGAGGAAATCCTCTGCCTGCCAACTGACCGTGTACTGTTACAGTCACTGTGGCAACACGGTGGTGCTGCCTGTCAGGGATACCCAAGGCCTGCCCTATTTTTTTTTTTAACTTAAAAGAAAAAAAAAAAAATTAAAAAGCCCTGAAATGGGAAGGAAGAAATGTTGCAAAGCTGATTAAGGCTTCTTAAGGTGGTCTGTGGGAAGTAGTTTTGGAGTGCAGATCCCCCTTGTTTCATCCTTCTCTGCCTTTCTTCCATGAGCTGCCCAGAAGTTTGGACAAGCCCCCCATGTTGACACAGACTAAATTATTCTTCTCAATCACTTCTCCACCGTCTCCTGTGCTAATTACTGCTCTGCAAATCTGCCCTCTGGTCTGATTTCTAAATTCATCCAGGAGGCTGAGCAGCTCGGAGGATCTGCTGTAAACATGACTTATCCGGCAGGCAGTAAAGCTGCTCTCCAGCCCTCCAAGGAGAATTAAGCCTGTCTGTTGGGCAGCTGGTTTTATCAGCCTGTGTTGCAGATTAAAACATGTTTCAATGTCTTTTCTATCAAATCAGGAAGAAAAAAAAAAATCTTGTTACCAGGTCTCTTGCTGCATGTTAATAGAGAACTAATTGACCAAATGTCAATCACTTGTGCTCCTTGAAGGGAAGGACCATCTCCCCTGTGCTGAGCATACATGAGCACAGCCCTTGCCTGTTCTCAGGCTGATGGTGATTTTTATGTTTTACCCACTAGAGACAGGAACTGCTGAAGTTACAGTATGCAGAGCCCAGACTGCCAGGACAAGGATATATCTGCTCCCATGCTCCTGGGACATGGGATGTGGTGTAGAGATTGCACTGCTTTTAAAATTGAAAGATTTAGGGCCTCTCCTAGCCTAGCCGTCAAACACATGCTTTATTCAGACTTTTTTCCCCTTAAACATCCATTTGTAATGCCTGTGGCATCCTTGTTCCAGCAGAAAGCTCTCTAAGTCACCAGTTCAAGTTTTGAAGGCATTTATACCATCTCAGAATTAGACATTGTCTGGTGGGGAGGTGAAATCTCGTGGGTAGAAGAGCTTCACAGCTCTGTACAGGTCACAGGTATTTGGGCATTTTGGTTGCATGTGGTGACTCACCAGGTTTTTCTTGTAGGAGTGTTGAGGGATTGAAGCACTGGAAGTGATTTTATTTGAAAACAAAGGTCATGGTACCTACATACTGCACCTTTTACAGTTACTGTGCAAACCAAAGCACAAGATTCTAACAGCACATAAGAGACACGGTTCAAGGCCTTCTTAGAAAAAAAGATGAGATTTTGGCTTTAAGTATATGCCAAACGGATTGCATCTTTCTTGCTTTCTAGTCATGAAGTTGATACATGACTTCACTCTTCACCTGCTTTTTTTTGGCCAGCTTATCTTCTTGCCATGTAAGATGAATTTTTTTTCTCTTGATTCACTTTCTGTTACAGGGACAAAGTGTTAGGTTTTTACCCCTGTAAAACAAAATACCTCCCATTCAAATAGGTACAGATATCTCAGACATAGATCTTCCTGCCATAACTGGTTCTGGAGCCCTTTTGCAATAGTGTGTTGCAAAACTCTCATTAGGGCTTCCCTCTGTCACAGTAATATTATGCCCATTAAGCAGTAACACTGCTTTGACACCTCTGTGAATAGCAGTGCAATGCCTAATGAAAATGCAGTTTTACTGGGATGAAAGTGTTTATGTTAATGAAGCTATATGTGCTGGAGCTTACGGTACAGATGCCTTCCTTGCAAACCCCTGAGTGATATGCTGATAAGAGTCTTGGTAAGTCTAATCTGGATTAAAAAACATATATCATATTCAATGTGGCCTTAAAATACAACCAGAGTAGGTATGAGGTAAAAATAAGCCTTTCCATAATGCAGAACACTTGGTTTAAGAAGTGGAAGAATATTTAATAACAGGCTTTGTTTGAACTACCTGCTGTGGAACAAAAATGTTTCATTGCTCTCCGGGAAAGCTTGTAATTTGTTTTTTTTTTTCCTAATTGTTACAACTGTACAACCCAAATGAACGGACCACAGCACTGGAGTTTGAACCCAGGATTTCTGGATCAAAACCCATGAGCAGATGTTTTGTAAGGTTAAGCACTTACCTATTAGCTTGCAGCCAGTAAGAAATTCCTAAGCCTTATGAAATGGTCAGTAACAGGTGACCAAAGGTAATTTTTAAATAAAAACTTGACCTGTGTGCCCAGTGGTGGAGGCTTGGAACAGGAGGTACTGTGTGTAGTTCAATTCTCAGTAAGCATGTTTGACAGTGGGTTGATGGAAGAGACATGTACTCTTCCTGCTAGTTTATATTTGTGTTTTGGTAACACTCTGGACTCTGAGCAGAAAAAAGGGGCTGATCCTGCAAGCATGAGTGCAACTTGAGTACACTGTGCTATGCTGGGCTTGGTGAACTCAAGTGCTGAGGGAAAGTGAAACAGTTCTAGGGGTCCAGAGGCCAGCAGGGTACATGCATGCTTCAGGAGTTTGCTGTTGCTGACTCAGCTGTGGGGAGGAGGGACGTATGCTTTTCGTTTTCAGAATTGCTTATCAAGCTGTTGGGGAAAAAGAAACTACTCTGGAGAAGTGGAAAAAGCTTTCTCTGTCAACAAGGCAGTTTGAGCTTGCAGATGCTTTCCTGTGTATAACTTTTGAAATCCAGGTGTGGCTGAAAGACAATGAAGTTATGTGTTACATATTACATGGGAAACTTCTATTCAGTTTCTCTAGCAATTTCCTGATACTATAACAGCAGCTGAGGAATGGATCAGGCAGATGGTGAGGGTGGGTAGGTGTTCATACACTGCCACACTGAAGCCATTTGTGGAGATGTGAGAGAGTTCCTTAAGAGTATATTTGCAGCAGCTACAGCAGAAAGTGAAGAATGGTGTGTCTGATGTAGCTGAAGGAGAGATAGTGGATAGCCTGAGCAAGTGAAGGACGTGCATCCTGAGGTCAGTGAGAAGGAGAGGTCAGGCTCTGTGCTGTAGCTTGCTGCAAGTTCGTAGCTTGTACCCAGGCACAAGCTCCAGACCTTCTCCCAGATTCACGGTGCCTGCTCTGGAAACAGGCCCATTTCTTGGAGCATCTGGGAATTTCTGTGAGGCATCTCCTCCAGTCTAGCACTGACCTGGATTGACCCTGCGTAGCTTGTGAGGCAAAACAAAATTGTAGCTAGGGGACAACAGCTCTAGTAAGCAGATCCCAAACAAAATTGAAGGCTGTTAAAATGTCTCATTGAATTATGGTGCTACAGGAGCGTAGTGACTCATAGTGAAGCTGATCACCTGCTGTTTGTCTCGACTGCAAAGAATAGATTGCTAGTTAAATGTTTAAAGGTCATAATCTTAGTTGTATTAGTGTTGCGTTCCTCTTTTACTCCTCCAACCCCTTTATGCCTGAAGTTACTAGGGGAAATCAAGCAGATACTCTGGAGGAGTGTGTTCTGAAGGTGAGACTCAGCATGTTTATCTTTCAGGCTCACACTGCAGACCTCTGTGTGTTCATTTATGAGAGAGACCATGCTGGAAAACACTGCATTGGCTCTGCACAAATTTCTCTGAAACATCGTCAGTATGACATTGGTGTTCTGTGCAGAGTTAAATCTGAAGTCATAGATATTTGGGGGTTCATTTTGTTCATCTCAGGGAAGTTCAGGAGTGAAACTGGAGCTCAGGTGGTCCCTATTCCCAGAGTCAGGCAAGTTCAGTATTTTCAAATTAATAGTGCTTTGTTGTTCATTGGGCTAAGAGCATCTTAAAGAAGACGGAGTTTTCTCAGTTCTGCCTAAAGGGGCTGTAGACCTCTCTAGTTGGCTGGGAAGTGAACAGACTGTTTCTTTCTGGCATTAACTTGTCTGTGTGGGTGAGCAGAGGAACTGTGTCACTGACAGAACTATTGTTACTGTCCCTGCAGTTGTCCCCAGTTGCAGCAGCCACTGTCAGGAGGGTTCTGTAGAGAGAGGACATGGCTCTTTGCCTGGTGGATCTTCCCATACACTCCTGTGAAAGAGCCCTCCAGGTTGATGAAGATGATACGCTTTTCTATCAAAATTCTGGTCTAGCTCTTCTAAGTGATTCATGCTCCTTACATCCAGTTCACTGCTGTGAGTCACCAGGACTCACCAGGTGGTGTCTGCCTTGGTGGCTCTCCTGGAGAAGCATTCAGATGGTGGTGGAGGAAAACTTGCAGATAAAGTAACAGCAAGCCATGCTAAAGCATCGAAACCTCTAGGTCGCTTCAAGTCAGTGAGTGCAGTGGATATCACCAGCAATATCAGCGGAGTGTTAGCACTCCAATTTAAATATAGATTTTAAAGGAAGTGTATAATATTTTCTGCATATGTATGTTTTATGGCAGGAAGCGTATCCTGCTATAAATTACTGTTTGAGAGGATGCATTAAATACTCTGTGTGACTTAAGCCTGGAGTTTTTCCTTTCAGAAGTGTTGGCTGTACTAAACTGATGGCATGTTTTAAGCTTGACCATTGCCTTACTTTGGACTGGGCTGGAGAGAGCATGGTGTCAGAACAACATGTTTCCTGTCAGCTGCCAAGTTTTTGTTCTTGTAGAAGATCTGGACAAGCTGAATCAATGGGCCAAGGCCAGTGGTATGAGGTTAGAATGGGTCTAGCCTGTAGTGCAAAACCAGCACGGAGGTTCAACAGGGTGAAGTGCTGGATCTTGTACTTTGGTCACAACAACCCCCTGCAATCCTACAGGCTTGGGGAAGAGTGGCTGGAAAGCTGCCCTGCAGAAACAGACCTGGGCATTATGGACCAGGGCAGTCCCCTTGCACTCAGCACTTGCCAGGCCGCACCTCGAGGCCTGTATCCAATTTTGGGCCCCTCACTACAAGGACATTGAGGTGCTGGAACATGTCCAGAGAAGGGCAGCGGAGCTGGGGAAGGGACTACAGCACAAGTCCTAAGAGGAGCACCTGAGGGAGCTGGGGGTGTTTAGTCTGGAGAAAAGGAGGCTGAAGGAGACTTCATAGCTCTCTACAATTCAATGAAAGGTGGCTGTTGCCAAGTGGGGTTTGGTTCCTTCTCCCAGCAAACAAGTGAAATGACAAGAGGAAATTACTTCAAACTTCACCAGGGGAGGTTCAGGTTGGATATCAGGAAGAATTTCTTCACTGAAAGGTTAGTTAAGCATTGATACAGGCTGCCCAGGAAGATGGAGGAGTTACCATCCCTGGAAATGTTCAGAAAATGACTGGACGTGGTATTCAGTGCTATGGTTTAGTTGACAAGTTGGTGTTTTATCAAAGATTGGACTTGATGATCTTGAGGTCCTTTCCAAACTAAGATTCTGTGATACATTGGTGGCCAACAACCATGTGAAGCAATCTTGAGAACTGAGGAAAGATGGACCTTGGTCTGGTGTGCAGTGAGGTGTTGGGAGATGTCCTGTGTTGGTTTCTGCCTTTATGCCCATCTTTCTAGTGAGTGTCCTCATCTATAGTGGTTCTTTTTTTAGCAGGGATCCTTGGATGCCCTAGTGGCCTTTTCCAACAGAACTGCTGTTGGGAGACACTGATGTAAGTAACACAGTGACAGAAGGGCCCAAAACTTCTAAAGGAATAGGGTGGATAACAGCATCCTAGTGTACATCCAGAGATCCCCATTTGTGCCTGGGTTTGCAGTGTGCCTGAGGCTGTCCCTGGCCAGCCTTGCTCAAAGTGCACCACGTCACTTCTGCCAAAGAGCCAAAGAGCTGGCTTAGATCCTGAGCCCATCAAATGTGTGCTGCTGGCTGTAGGGAAAAGGGCCCCTCACTTGTGAGGGCTGCTGGCTTGTGCAGATTTTGGATTGACCTTTCACCTCACTGACAGATGGCAGAATAAATTGGTGGTGGATGTATTTTTAAATGAACAGATTGTACTTTTGCTCTTTGCCTGCTTGTCAGAGTATTTTTTATTGAGGTGTGCCTTGGCAGAGAGATACTGAGGTGGGTGCTTGTTCTGCCTCAAGAATTTGAGGTGCCCCCAGTTCAGAAACAGGTCAGTGTTTCACGCTGACAAAGCCCGATAGCATTAAAGTTTTTTGAATTGTGTCCAGTGCAATTCTTTTAACAACACCCTAAAGCAAAGGTGAGTTTTTAATAGTCAGCAGCTACATTTGGCTAAGGAACACCTGTCCATGTTACTCTGTGGAGGTGACTCCAGACAGGGAACAGGCTGAAGGAAGGAGGTGCCATTTTGGAAAAAAGCTTCTTCTAAAAAGTCTCTCCACCTTTTTTTTCAAGTTGATTTCTTTTGATGTTGTTTATTCTTCCTTTTGCAAAAGGCAGTCAAACTTCAAAGGAAGCTGTATCATACCATGTTCTCCATGCACTTCAGGTTTAAATTGGAGTCTACATATTTGGTTATAGGTAGAAAAAAGTGTCCATGGGGATCCTCTCTCTTTTCCTGCCCATTATGACTGCTGATCTGACTTGCAAGAACTGCCTCTAATAAGGGGCAGTAAGGGGATGGGTAATTGCTGTTGCTGATTTATACCTGTTTTCTCTTAAGTCACATTCTTAAGTGCTTTAAAATAGTATTAGGTTTACTTTTGTTTTCATAGTAGATAACTTGCCATGTCTCTCACTGGAACTCAATAGATTTTTTTAATTGCTTTATGCCTAAATCTGCCCTTAGCTTCACCTACATTTTAGCAGTCTGGTATAAAGCTTTGTTAATGGATAAAGTGGAGCTCCTTCAGTGTGATAATGTTTACGATTCAGGAGTCTGCCACAGGATTTTTTAGTGCTTCCCACCTCTGCTGCTGTAAGGTTTTGTCTTATCTTCTATAGAAGAAAATAATGCATGTCCTGTGAGTATTGGTGGTTTATCCTGGTACTGACATACCTTTTTCTTCTTTTATTATCATCTGACCTGCAAGCTATGCTTTCTGTAGCCTTTTGATCCTGTTGGGAATGCCAGATTAATGAGACTAACTACTTTCTTTGGACAGATTTTTTTCTTAGGCAGAGAAATACTCCTTACATGAAGACCCAATTATACCGTCCTTACTCCCATTTCAAAAACCAGTTCTTTGGGGGCTATCTTTTTAATTGAATCATTTATTTTACCTACTTTAAACAAACCGTTCAAAAAAAACTAGGCTAACGCCTATTGCAGGTGGTTGTATCTGAAATGGATTGCAGCTGGACAGATTGAATGTGGCAATTATTTCTGTGGAAGGCATGCCCTTGAGTTCACTCGGGATGAGTGGCAGTGCTGCTGCTGCTGCTGCTGCAGAAGAGGAATTCAGAGCTGCTGGTGGCCCGTGCGAGTGCTGCATTGCAGTCACTGTCAGCTTACGTCACAGGCAGAAACTCCGGCAGCCCAGGGGCTCGGCGGGAGCCTGAGGGGGCATGGCTGTAGTACCATGGAACAACAGAGCTCATGGTTTGTGTTCTCTGTGCTTCTTCGTGCATATCTTGTGCCTTCTGTGCAGGGAGGCTTCTATCAGCAGCTCTCTGTTCTCCTTAATGCAGTGTAAAAAGCTTATCCATTTACAGCATTTGGGTTGGAGGGCTTTTTAGCCTCATTTTTTAATATATGCTTAAAGACTTACACATGTCATACTGTTATTACAGCGTTGCACCATTTGAACCTGTCTGTTTTAATTAGCAGTTGGCATTGCCCTATTTATAGATAGATGGAAAAAGCACAAGCTAGCCAGTTTGCAGTGCAGAGTGTATTTTCTTCTGTTGGCAAGTAGTTAGTATCCATTTTTCCATAGCTAAACTGGCTTGGCAACCTGCAGATGTTGCAGGCATTGGGTACTGATGCTTGAAATAGAAATGGACTCTGAAGAGGATGTGGGATGGAGAGGAATAAATCAGAAACTGCTGTTGCATTGGAAGTCTGTTAAGACTGATGATACGACACGCTTACCAGAGCGTAACTGCAGAAGTTGACCACATGAAAAACAAGCACATTAAAGATATATATATTTTAAATCTTGCTTCTGTCACATTATTAAGGTTCCTTTTCACTTTGGCATGTTGTGGTAACAAAACTTAGTTACCAGTACAAGTGTTCGGCTGTCCAGCATGGTTAAGTTGGTTGGTGGGTATTTGTACAAGCAGAAGAAACAGATTGATTCTTTCTGGAAGAAGTAGTGTCTAGTCTATAAATTATGTAAAAAGTATATGTGTTTTTCTTTTTAACTGCAACTTTAAATTTGCAAAAGTTTTGGCCTGCGTTGACCCTGCAATGCCCAGGAGACTGTCATGACACCAGAACAGCATTGTGTTATTAAACTCCCGGGTGTTAGCTGCTCCTCAGAGCTGTCTGCTGATGCACTTTACTCTGGGGAAAACAATTTGAGGCACCTTTGCCCTCTTCAAGAAGCTCTCCTTAAATAAAACCATAAATTACTTCTCAATGCAGATGCTAAATAAAGGTCCAGGAGCGTTGTTGAGCAGCTCACATGGAGGTTGCTGGGTACAAGGTGAAAAATGCTTTGCTCTGTACAGCATTTGGTTGCAACAATTTCAACACGGTTGTGTTGCAGCCTGGGCTTTGCACGGCCTGTGGACTTGTGGTAGCGTACACTCCACTGTCTTGAAAAACACTGCTCGTGAGTCAGTGCCTTAAAGCATTACTGCCTACCCATGAGGGGAAGGTAGGCAGTTCAGTAATTCCCTCCTTTCTGCACACCTTTTCAGAGCAGCTGCATCATTATTCTGCAGCCTGTGTTTTTCATTGTCTTGCAAGATTTCAACCTTTCAGTCTGGGACCAAGCTGACCACGCTGGTAGCAGCAGGTGGATTTGAGTCAAGCCTACACTTGGTGATTTGGGACTGGAGCCCAAGACTGAAAGCATCCAAAACCTCGGGGGTTCTCTCTTCAGTTAGCAGACTAAAATGTCGTCATCTCTGTTGGCTCTTCATTTTACAAACTGCATTTTAGACCACATGGCAAGAGTTGAGTGATCCAAGATTCTTCTCAGCATGTCCAGCACAGTAATACAAATGTGGGTTTCCTCAGACACACTGTGACTGTGTGCATGTTTGTGTGTGTAATTTCTGAGTGACCTATCCTCAGGCTGACTGTCTGTGGGAGAAGAGCTGGTAGAATTGATCCTGCTTCACATGGCTGAGCAGGATGCAAGTAAGGGGAAACCTTTCATGTAGCAGTATCACTGTGAAATATTGGAATGTGGGTTACATGGTGCTAAGTCAGGGTAGTCTCTGGGGAACATAGTTAATAAATTCTAAATAGGAGGTGACCCTTTCTGAGCACTTTCTCTACACTTGTAATTTATGTGCTAGTCCTGTGCATTACAGTGCTTAAAGCCTAGGTCAGAAATCCTCCATCCAAATTTGGCACCTAATCTGTCTTTAATGGCTAAATTAATAGCAGTAGGTCACAGCCAGCTGTTTGTAGGTGCGGGTTGATGAAGTCTGTTAGAAGAGCAAGGGAGCATCAGAGCGTGTGAGGAGTTCTGAGGTTTAGATGGATTTCCTACATTATCAGAGATGTCAAATGACCAGATCAATGTTTCTCTGCTAAAATCAACTGAACTGTAAAAACACTGCTCATTATTTTTTTGAGAAACCTGAAGAAATTAAGCAAGTTAGCAATTGGGCTGGCTGCTTTTTGTAGGTACACTTTAATTGGTTTTGTGTAATTTCCAAAATGCCACAGACTTAATTTTTTCATAGACTGGGTTGTGACAATGCTGCTTTGTGTACTTATGGTGGGTGTTCACATTCCTTTGATATCAAAGCTTTTACTTGCATAAAACAAATAAACACTTTCCACATATATTTGCTGTGTTATGTTGACAAAGCAGTGCCAGGGATGCTTGGAAAACTGTATGTTTGAACTGCTGGGACAGTGGACTCTGGATTTTAGGTAAGAATAATTTTCACAGTGGTACTAATCAGCAAATGGAAGAGAAGCCCAAGAATCTCCACCCCTAGAGACACTCAAAAGCTGAACTGGACAGACCCCCAGGAACCTCATGAAAGTTGGCCCTGCCTTAGTAGTGGGCAGTGAGCAGACCAGACAGCCTCCCAAGGTCACTCCCAGTCTTGTCTCTATGGTTTTTGCTGATTGAGATACTGGAAAGGACTAATAACTGAAGGTGTTACATCAGTGTTTGGAAGGGAGCAGGGACTTCCCTCCTCTGGAAAGAGGGGCATCCCCTAGGATGAGTGTTAACATATATTTACCATGCTACTGCTAAAGCTTTAGGAGCACTCTGTATGTGGATTGCAGCCTTGTTTCAAGCTGCCCAGCCCCAGCTGGTCTAGTCATCAAGGACTGTAAGATGAGCAGGACTTGGCTAGAATAGTAATAGTACTCTGAAGGTTTGTCCTGTGTGGAGTGTAAGGGATGAACACTTTCCTGCTCCTCTCCCTGGGGGCTGTTCAGTGAGAGGAGGTTCTAAAGGTGTTCTGCCCTGCAGTGAGAGGATGGAGAAAGCGGTTGAGAAGGATAGCTTCTTCTCCTCTTTCAAGGTTTAAATTTCAGGATTTGTAAAGCCCTGTTCTTAATTAATATTTGCTTTTCTTCTGCCTTTTGATTTCTAGTCTTTCTCATTGATTCAGATCTTAGCTTTCTGAAGCTTCTTGCAGTTGTTCTCACTACTAAGGGTGATGGAGTGATATTTCAAAGCTTGGCCTTCCTGCCCAGGTCTTACAAACCTGGTGTGTGGGTCACAGCAGGCAAGTCCAGCCAGATTAGGTGCTTATGCTGTTTCAGGGGCTGAGGTGTGTTCCCTCCAGTTCAACAGAGCTTGTTTGCAAGAAGAAATGCTGGTATTCTGCCCTTGCAGAAAGAGATCAGCGTGTCCTCAGTGTCTGTGTGCCAGTCAGCGCTGCTGAGTGTCCTGCTGTACACTGTGCTTGTCATGCTGTACACTAAGGCAGCTTCACTTGAGCTTTTCTGCGAGATGTGCCTTTCTCTTTTTGTGACTCAGACAATTGAAGCTTTTCTCCTGCTATACTCTTCATGGTTTAAGCAGGCACACTTCAAATGCAGCCTGACAGCATAGATTGTTTGGAAGGATTCAGGGGATAAACAGGAGTTTGCCTGCAGAGCATGTGAATCTGTGTGTTCAAAGGAGCCAAAGATCTGGTGAGCCCAGCCCTGTGCTTGTAAGATGTCTCACCTCTGCATGCAGCCTTCTGTGAACTTCACTTGCTGCTTACAAGGAGAAAATGTGCTTTTCCTAAATTCGGAAGTTCAGAGTTTGCTGTGTTTTTAAGAACATGTGTTTATTGAGTTTCAGGCCAAAAGCACAAAGACCTCTAGTTCCTCTGCTTGGAGATGGCTGTCCTCATTTCACTTTCTATAACAGGTGGAATATATCTTTTTTTAAAGCCAGGTTCACTGTTGTGTATCAAATTCCTTTGTACTGCAGGCTCAGACAGCCATCTGGTGTCAAACCCATGTGGTGACATTCTCCTTTGCCTTTGTGAAAATTCATTATATTTTACTAAGGCTGAGGAGGCTGAAGTTGAAAATTAGTGGGATGCAGCCAAATTTAAAATAAAAGCAGCCCATCAGTGAGGACAAAACTGTTAACTGTTTGAGAGCTGACCTGATAAACAGCACAACTGTCTTTATACCAGGCAATATGAGCTTTGAGGCAGTGTGGATAACTAAACACTACTGCCCTGGATTCCTGCTGCGCCTTTGCTATCTGCTCTTTGATAAAAGAGGTGTACAGGTTTTCCATGTGCCTGCTGCAGAGTCTTCTGGGGTTTAGAGAAGTCTCCAAAAGCAGTGTGTTTTTAATCTCTTCTACCAAGAAGGCTTCTACCAACCCATGTTGAAATGAGCTTGTAGTCACAGTAAATAAATCAGTGGGGATGGAGTTGAATAATGGCTATTTCAATACATATTTGAGATTATTTTTAAATGGCCTTTGGAACACACAAAGCAGCTGCCTTGAGAAAGTACTAAGAAGAGAATGCATGGCCTTTTGAAGCACCACCAGCATCCCCCTGTATGGATGAGTTGCAGTTAGAGATTATTAACCCTGAGCAAAGGCGTGAGATTGCCCCAGGAGAGGAAACCATGTCCCTGAATACCTGGGGCAGGGACAGAGCTTTCCCTTGCACCCAGGGCCTGAGATGTTGCACTCAATGCACACCTCATGTGCATTGAGCCTCTTGATGGGTTGATGATGATGTATCTCTGTATAACTAACTGAAAAATAGCAGACATTCTCCAAAATGTCTTGAACTGATAATTTCTTAAGGTGGTTTGAATGATTTTTTACCTCCCTTTGTACCCTCATGATCTTTCCCTCGGTTCACTAAGGAAGTGTGCTCTGCTGGAAGAAGTGACAGCGTGTAAAAATAGCACTGCCTTATTTTGCAGATCTGCTTGCTGTGGGGTTTCAGTTAGATCTGCTGACTTGGATTTAAAAATAAACTTTTCTTCTGCTTTTTGCACCTGCTTGTCCTGGCGGGGCTTGATTTTGTGCTTCAGAGGCAGCAGCCATTTGGTGGTAGCTGAAATCCTTGCTGGATTGGGATCAGCAGCACAGGTGGTTGGGAGACCTGAGTTAAGGGGCTTTTGGGGCCAGAGGTGCTTGCAAGGCCGGTAACTAAACATAAAGAGGAGAAAGACCTTGCAAGCTTTTTAGAGCCTCTGTGGAAGTTGTCAGTTCAAAATAAGCAGTAGGTGTTTTGCCAAGCGTGCAGTGGAATTGCAGTTGGTGTTCCAAGCCATTTGCTGTAAGTGTATTATCCCTTCCCCTCACTGAATATTGCTGTAATCTAATCACATTACATCGCAGTTCATCGCTAGGCCCAGGCAAAATGAAGAGCTGTACTTCAAAAGACCATAAGTGTCTTGAGCTACTGCCTTCGTCGCACATCAGGCTGACGTTAAGTGTTCATTTAGGGCCAGATTCGTGGAGATATGGAGATCAATGAGTCTGGCAATCTAAATAGGCCTGACCCAGATCTCCATCTCTCCACCATCTGGAGCATGCAGTGCAGGGTGGTCCTCAGTGCAGTGAGTGTCCCTGGCTGGTGGAGCTGGCCTTTACATGCCCTGGCAGCTCGGCTCTGGGGTTCTGCACAGGTGAGGGGTTACTCCAGATCAGCACACAGGCTTGGCCTGCTGTTCTTCAGCTTCAGGGATTGTTTTCCTTACAGAGTTCTTTTTATTGGAATGTTCCAGTTTTTATTGAGAGCACCAGTTTGGTGACTCGTGTTGCCTGCTTTCCTTGAGCCATTGATGGGTGTAGCAGCTGGAACAAAGCAGTTGGATCTGCTCAGATTAAGACTGTTGGGTTTGCTGAGCTATGCATGGACTGTTTCTGGAAATACATTTTGCTATAAATATAAAAAGACATGGGGGAAAGGTATGGGCAATGTTAGTGGACAGCTTGATTGTAAGTACAGATATTTAGCAGACCCTGTATGTTTTCAGTACTGAAACTATTTGTATTCTAAAGAATAAAATATAAATAATGGAAAACAGTGTTGTGGCATTTTCTCTTCTAAACAAATCTGGTTTTAATAATGCTTTGGTTTTGTGGCATTAGAAACTTGATGCAGATTTCTAGGTTCATAAAAATGAACAACAGGCACCTGTGAGGAGGAATGGATATTAATTCTTGCAAGAAATCATCAGAAGTAAAATTCTGTCTTCACTGGCAGCACCATTTGTGAAAGGGAGGAGGTATCAAGCCAGCTTCCACTCCTGACACAAACACCTTAAACTTGAGCATTTTGTTCCTGGGAAACGCTTCTGCCTGGACTTCTGCTGCTCTCTGACAGGATGTCTCGGTTCAGTGATGCATTTTGAGTTTCCTTCCAAGTTTGTGAATCAATGACAGACTTAGTTTCTCAGAAATTGAGCTGAACTCTGATGCATTCTACGATAACTTAAACCTTCCCAAAGCGCTTTTATCCACCTGTGTGTGTGACATTCTCTTTGAAAGCAGAGGGCCACAGGTGAGCTTTGCATGCATGCACTGAAGGCTGAATAAACCCAAACTGTCCAGAGATCATAGCAGGGCTGGTTCATGACCATGTTTGTATGTTGGATGGACTGTATAGTAACCTCTGTGTGCGTGGGTGAAATTCTGATCCAGCTTCTTTAATGGCAGTGCTCATGTTGACTCCCATGGGGCAGGGATTTTGCCCAGTGCTAAGCTAGAAGAGCTAAAGTAAGCAAAAATGCTGCTCACTGAAGGAGTAAGCAAGATCAGAAGAAGTCACAAGAGCTGTCTTGCATATTCTTTAACAAAGTGACTGGGACACGGTCATAGTCTGTTACAGGGAGTTTGGAACGCTGGTGGTTACCAGGGCAGGCTGTGGGCTAGGGGTGGCTCAGGTTTCCTGTTCCTTTGGCTTCTTTGCTGCTTTAACTAGCTGCCACTGCCACTGTTCTCAACTCCTTTGTATCTAAGATCAATGACAATGCAATTCGAGATCCTGCTAGTCCCATCCGTGAACAAATGCTAGTATCTTCTGCAAATGAGAAAATAAGCCACCCACTGCATTTTCCTCCCAGCTAGACTGTATGGGGCTCTGGCAAATGTGACAGAGAACTTCATAGCAGGTAAATATGTTTTCCAAGTAATTTGCCCAAAAGGGCACTCGACCAAACATTGCAAATCAATTTGTTCGTTTGCAATGACAACTGCAGAAGTGTGGTATATGACAATGGCCTGCCAGAGCTGTTTTATTAAATTTGGTTAATCTGAAATTCATAGGTGAGTTTGACCTTGAAATCTGCATTTGTTGATCCATTCTTCACTGAGAGATGTCTAAATTCTAAAAAAAAGCCTCAGGAATTTTTTTTTCTGGTTTTGAACAGCAGCTTTCAGAGACTTTACCAAGTGCTGCTCAGAAAGGCTCCCAGCTGTAGGGATAAGGGCATCCTGTTTTCTTTTCCTGCCTAGTGGAAGCTGAACAGCCTGCAATTTTTGATGGTTTTTTCCATCTTACAAGCCTTACCTGGAGACTGTTGACACCAAGAACATAGAGAGCTGTCATAGCTCCACTTTCAGGTGTCTCTCCCAGTAGTAAGACCTGTGCTATTCAGTTTTAAGCAAAAGCTGTCCTTTTTTCTCTGTTTGCTCTAACCATGGAACTGATCCCATCATTCTTGAGTTTCATGGAGGCATCCACATAAAAAATTTGGCAAGATCAAGGTCCATGCCCCATGTAGTCAGTGACGGAAACTTCTAGCAGCATGAGTTTGGATAAGGGTTGAGTAAATGGCCATTAGTTTAAAATGTCCTGCTGTTAGTCATTTGTCATAGCCTTCATGTTCAGAACTGCATTTAATAATCCAGCCTCCATTCTGCTCCTGCATTACTCAAAAATAGAACCCTCTTCTGAAAACTTCGAAATTACAAAAATATGACACCCATTTTTCATCATTCTCTCCGTTTTGGGAAAGAGGGGAAGTGGCTGGCGCATTTGGACTATGGCCTTGAAGATAAAGGTGAGCTATGGCCTTGAAGATAAAGGTTAGTGAGTTGGAACCTTAAAAGCACTTTCTCAAAGGCAGCACCCTCTGAGCCTGCTGGAGTTGCTCAACAGTGAAGTGAGAAGAGGAAGATAAGAGGTTGATTGTAGCGAGTTGTTTGGAGTATATAGAGGCCACGCAGTTGTACAGCTGCACATTTCATCAAATAATTATTTCCTTGATATATGATCATCATTAAATACAAACATAATGACTCCCATAAAACAATTGAGTCTCTTTCGTACAATCTCCCTGTTGTCTCTCTGTGATGCTGAATGACAAGCAAGCATCAAAAGAAATCATTTATGCCTTTATAGTGGACTCATTGTAGTGTTGTGGCCCACAGACTTCTGTTTAATTATCTCACATGAAAAAATTTTGTGGTCTTTTACAGGCTTAGGCGGGAAAGGGAAAAGCAGGGAAGGTGAGAGTGAAGGCACATTTTGCCTTGCAGAGTTGCCTTTTACTTATGAGAAATAAGGCTGATGTTATCACCCACTTTCTAATCAAATTTGACAGGAGCATTTTGTTAAGCCACTTTCTCTGAGTGGGAATTCTGATGAATACAGCTCTCATCTCCGGTTTCAAAGTATTACTTTACGCTGTTCCCAGGCATTGTTTGCCTTACTGGATGAATTATTATAGGAAGTCAGAGAAGCAGATAATTCACGGCCTCGTTTTATAAACTGGGACCCCAAGGCACAGCAGTTTGACTTGAAGAGCTGCAGGGCAGTGAATGGAGCCCAGGTCACCTACCCAACATCGTTGTGGTTTGGTGAAAAATTTGCTAGTGTGGCCTCAGCATTTCTGTTTGGGAAATTACAGCTGCTGGAGGATGTCCTGACTTTGTTCCAGGGACCTGCTTATGAGTGGTGTATTCCTGTGGCACTTCTCTGTCAGGTGCTCTTTTTGCCACCACATCTGTGGGTTGATAGCACTGAAAAAGTTATCTCTGCTGGTCTTCTGTCTGCCTGGCTCGTGGTTCCATCCTTGAGTCAGTAGGCAATTGGTCACTTATGGAGCAGGTTTTGAAAAGGTAAACCATAAATTAATGTGGAGGCTGAAGCACATTTTGTGTGACTATGGCATTGCCCACTGCAGTAAACTCATTACTAGATTTTGATTGCTCAGGTGCATAGCCAGTACCAGGACTTGCACACACATTAATTCTGCTTATAAGGTCCATCTCTGGCCACCTGCTCTGGCTGTGAATAACATACTCATCAAACTGTAATTTATATAAAGCATATGTGAGTCTTGTTCACTGCAGCTGATACTGGATGAAAGAAACAAATCTGAATTACCATCTCTTGTTACATTTGAAAGTTTTCAAACCACTGCAGTGATACACAATGGTTCCCTTCTGCCAGTTTGTGTAGCCAGCTTCTCCCAGACCTTGGGAGACAGGAGCATCAGTGCAGTTCTGCTGGTGAGAACCAGCCCTCACAATAACCTGCTGAAAGCTGAGATAAACCCTCTGCATGGTGGGTGTTCCTGGGAGAACAGCTGAATGCATTGGTGATGGCCATGGTCCTCCAGCTCAATAAATCAAGGGGTGGTGAGAGGCTTGTATTTAATTTTTTTTTTTTTATTTTCTCAGGAAGCATTTGTATCCTTGACAGTTAATATAATTGGGAACAGGGAAGTAGAGCTCTGCTTAACTCCAGTGCTGTTGGAGTCATTGATATGTTGAGAAGCAGTGGGATTCAGGTGTGGGACAAGATGGGCTGGAGCTGTCCTTTTTTCATTCTGGTGACCCTTGCCAGCCCCAGCCCACTCCCTGCACCCCTCCCTGGGTCTGTGCTGACCAAGCAGAGGTGCTGGCTCAGCTCTCCCAAGCTTTTCAGCAGCACCCCTTATTCTTCTTCCCAAGTAGAATCCTCAACCCATCTTCAGCAACACCTTGTTTCCAGAAGGGACATAAAAAATTTCTCAAAACCATTTCTCTTCCTTTTACCTTCCCTTCATTAGATTAGTCTTCATTCACAGAATAAAATTAACACCTCATCCTTTGATGTTCTTGTAAGCACTTATGGATAACATGAAGTTTCAAACGGTGGGAAGAACCAGTAACACACTCATCACCAACCAGTTGCATTTGGCTTTTTCCATGGAAAAACCTCTTTATTCCAGGCTTAATTTATTTTGTTGTGGCTTGCTTTTGTTTTTTGGTTTTGTTTTGGTTTTTGTTTTGGTTTTTTTTTGGTTTTTGTTTTGTTTTGTTTTGTTTTGTTTTGTTGTTTGGGTTTTTTTTTTTTTACTCTGAACTTTGTTTGGCTGTTCTGCTGACCTTGCCCGTCCATCTGTACTATGTGTTGAGGGGATATATTTATACTTTGATTGATCGTGTTTCAGTTAAAATTCTCTTACCTTGGAATTTAATATTAATAGTAACTGACCCTTGTTTCTTAGTCTCCCCAAACACATGGTGCCTTATTTCCTTTCCATTGTTCTGATACGACCCTTCTTTTTTTCATATAACAGACTTAGGAAAGCAGTGTAACTTAACCATTGATTGTCCTTAATATTCTACTATTTCAGTGAGTTTTCAGTCTCAAAACCCTACCTTTTACTTAAACTCGATGCTGGTGGCCAGGGAAGTTTTTGGTTCGTTTGTTCTTCTCTGCCATTGCAGTTGTGTACCATGTTAGGCTCTGAAATAAAATTGCTTTTATTTGGCAGTGGATCCAAAGAAAAATGCCCGTGTTTTGGGACAGAGATCCACTCTTTGTTGTGGATGCTGTCCTCTTTGTCCACATGCTTTCTGTTACACCTCTCCCCATCTTCTGTATTGCTTTTTGAGTTGCTGGAGTCTGTCTCAGCTTGTGCAAGGGCAGCATCACTGGAAGAGATGGGTACAGACCCAGCCTGGAGTCCGTGTGTTTTTCCCACCTGTATGCAATGAGGCTACAGGTCTTTGATGTAGATTACTTTACCAAATAATAGTATTTCAAAAGCTCCTTATAAAAACATGAGTAATCAGGCAAGTGGCAAAGGACTTTCTGTTTATCTTTTTGAACAATACCAAATAGCCACAATTTGTTCCACTTATTTAGTGTCTTTGTTCCAGAGCCATTTCGTGGGCACAGGATTTAATTCTGCAAGAATGCAGGAAGATGGTGACTTGATTTCATGCTTAAAAATATCAAAATTATCAAAAAGGTTAAGGTTTCTTAGGAGGATTTTTTTTATTATTTCTTACTTGAGCAATACTATTTTTAAAGCCTGGGGAAGATTTTACTCTATGATACAAGTCTAAGGTTATTTTAATAATCAAATAAGACTTCAAAATAGACGCTGAAATAGTCACTGTTGCAGAGAGCACTAGAGTTTGGAAACAGTTCGTAAGAAGGCTGGTGGTTGTATCCTGAAATAGTAGATTTGACTTGCAAATGGGAACTAAGCAAGTACCAAAACTAACGCTAACCGAAACAAAGTTCTATGGAGATGTGATAGGCTGGTGGGAGCAGGTGTTGCTGCTGGCAGCGGCAGGGAGGGAGGGGTGTGTTTGTTGTGTGTCGTGTGCTGTGTGTTGTGTGACATGTGTTGAGTGTTGTGTGTTCAGTGCTGTGTGTCGTGTGTCATGTGCTGTGTGTGTTGAGTGTTGTGTGCTGTGTGTTGTGTGCTGTGTGTCGTGTGTCGTTTGCTGTGTGTGTTTGCTGCGTGTTGTGTGCTGTGTGTTGTGTGTCGTGTGTGTCGTGTGTTGTTTGCTGTGTGTGTTGTGTGCTGTGTGTGTCGTGTGTCATGTGTCCTGTGTTGTGTGCTGTGTGTTGAGTGTTGTGTGTTGTGTGCTGTGTGCTGTGTCGCGTGTGTCGTTTGCTGTGTGTGTTGTGTGCCCTGTGTGTGTGTCGTGTGTCATGTGTCATGTGCTGTGTGCTGTGTGTCGTGTGTCGCGGGCAGGGGGGCTCGGGCGGGGCCCTGGGGCGGCGCTGCTTTGGTGCCGCCTGCGGCGCGGGCGGGGGGAGCGGCGCCACCTGCCGGCCATGCCGGGAGCGCGCCGGGCCCCGCGGCCGGGCTCCGGAGCAACCAAAGCCTTTGGAGACACTGGGGCTAAAGAGTCTGGGGATGGGAAAATCGCATCGAATCCTCTGGGTCTGTTGCTAATATGTGGAAATAATTTGTTCGCAGCTGTGCTCCTTGGCTTTTGACATCTCAAAGTCTTTCTTTTCAAGTCTTCCTCTTGAAGGATTGGGCCTTCTGCTACAGGGTTGAGCCTCATGGCACAGAAAGCTGCCTGGAGAACTGTGTTTTAGTTGTGTTTGGTTGCTCAGTTCTGGTCTCTAGGTGAACAGGAATTAATCTCTTTCTGGGGTGGCAGATACCACTGAGATCTGCCCTCTTAACAGCCTAGTTGATTCTACACTTAATATGAATGTGTTTTACAATTGCTCTGGAAGACTTGGCACCCCCCTCCTGGTTATACCTCTACACCACAGGCAGGAATATCATCAGGGGTCTCAGCTGTCTTTTGGGTTTTGTTTTTCAGGTGGTACCAGAGAGATTGGGTCTGCTCTCACCAGGATGTGTATGAGGCACAGAAGTATAGAGTCCAAACTCCGGCAGTTCTCAAGGTGAGTGGCTCCATACCTGGCCCAGCACTGGAGGTTCCTCTTCCATGTGCTGCTGGGGAGCATCTAAAGCTGTTCATCAGCATTGGCTTCTCAGCTGACCTCTGCCCATGTCACTGAGAGCAGCAGTTGTTTTCTCCCTGCAGCACATTAGATGCTGTGAACGTGCAGGGTTTCACTGCACATTTATGGGGCTGGGCCAGTTCACCTCAAATCACCTCTAAATGCTGCAAATTCCCACTGTCAGTCCCTGTTGCTCAGTGCTGAGCAGGCGGCTGCTGATGTGACCAACTGACCTGTCTTTGTTTCAGGACTTTAAGCTTTGTCACTAAGTTTTAAACAAGCAGCAGCAGCAGCAAGTGTGCTGCTTCCTCAGCTTACTGCAGAGCCCAGATAGCTTGTGGCCAAGAGAAGAACCTTCATCAGAGCAGTATAGGAAATGCAAATTCTCTCATCCTGTTTTTGCAGTTGAAGTTAGACTGCAGAGGTAATGAAAGAGGATTAACTCATGTGCAGCCTGGGCTGTACAAAAACAACCTACTTCTGTAGTCAGTAGTAGTTTGCATGTGTGCCTTTTTTAACCAGACTTAAAAGTTATACTTCACCTTAGGTGAACAAAAATGGTGCTTCACCATTTGCCTGATGACCTGTTATGTTTTTTACCCTTTCCCCCCATCTTTGAAAGTGTTCAAAGCCAGGTTGGATGGTATAAGCAGCCTGGTCTAGTGGAAGGTGTCCTTGACCATGGCAGGGTGGTTGGAACCAGATGACCTTTAAGGTCCCTTCCAATCCAAGACATTCTATGATTATTCTGTGATTACTTTAAAATATTAAAGTTATTTATGAAATTGGCCATGGGGAGACAATTTTAGTCTCTACTTACCACAGAGTTAGCTGTTTAAATGGTTTGATCCCAGTCTCATTAATTAGTGGAGCATTACTGGTGCTGTGTCATGGACTCCACCAGTGTGAGGTGAGGCACATCAGTGGGCAGGATATTGTTCTCTTGTACAGCTGCTCTGTCTTGTGTATATACATGTGCTATTTAAGTTTACAATCTCCATGGCTGCATGAACCTTTCTGGTCTCCAGAGTTTCCATTTAAATTGTGTGACAGTTGAGTAGAATCTGTTTACATTGAACTGTTTCAGGTCACTTCTCTGCTTTATACTCTGTTCCTCACTGTCCAGAGCTTTTGTAATTCTGCTTATGTAATTCTGTAATTCTTGTGATGTAGATTTTTAAATTTTTTTTAATCTGCTTTTTTCTTTTGCTTTCTCTAGTGTAAACGTCTTTATGTTCTGGTATTTACATTGTGGCACTGGTAGCTGTCACAGCAAAAAGTAAAAATACTCCAGTATTGACCTTGGCTCTCTCTGTAAGAATAGGGGCATCTGCAGGATTTGATTGCTCTTTGTGTTTTTTCAACAAAATTAGTGCTTTAATTGACTGTCTGATAAACCCACTTCAAGAACAGATGGAAGAGTGGAAGAAAGTGGCCAATCAGCTGGATAAAGACCATGCAAAAGGTAGTTACAGAGGAAGAATTCTTTAATAGGAGTAAGATTATAATACCAGTTTTCCTTCCTCTTTTCATGTTTGTACTGGGGAACTGAATGACATGCTTAAATATGTATAGCAGTTTTTCTCTTCTAAAACACTCCTCTCCTAAAGTGCCTAACAAAATTTTAACTCTTGCCAAATGCATTTTGAAGGTTTAGTTTGCTGGACCCCCAGGGGTGAGTTGTTTTTCTAGACTGGTAAGCAGTGACTGGGTTTAACTCTGTTAGCCCACTCTCCCTGTATGAGCTGAGGACTGGAGGTGCCACATCTATCCCTGCAAAGCCCAGGGGTGTCGTTAAAAGCAGCTTGTAAGATCATGTTATGCCTCAGCCAGAGCATCCTCCAGAGAATGCACAGCCCTGTAAAACACTGAGCATCGTTATTTTATACCTGATGCCATACAGAAAGTGCACCTGGGGAACAGGAGAGCTCTGCTGTGGGACACGGGATGCCCAGGGCTGCAGTGGTGATGATGGCTCCAGAAGCTTTCCTGGGGGAATGAGCAGCAGGCAGCCAAGTCTTTCTACCAAGCACATGTTGGTAGATGCCTCTGGCTTTGCAAAACTTGTACTGAGAATGATGTCTCTCTACCACAGATGTTGTGCAAGTCAAGTGGTTGCAGTTCACCACTGACTGCCCCTTGAAAATTTAAGACTTTTGTTATGTCTGAAAGAAGCAGCAACACCATGGGAACTGATGGGAAGGAGTGGGCTTGACCTCCAAAAGAGCATTTCCTTCTTGCCCCATTATTACTGTGGTCAAATAGAAGCAGTTGAATCAGCAGCTCTTGAAAAACCTCCTGCCTCGTGCTGCTGAGAGTGTTAAGCATGTAGTGAGCAGGAGAGGGGAATCACATGGGGTCACGCCAGTAGGGGTGGCCCAGGCCAAAGTGGCAGTGAGATTTAGAGTTTACTGGGCAGACTTGGGTGTTGGGAGTGCAGTTGGCCTCAGTACAGTTCCTGTGCCTGCCATCAGTCTGCTTCTTTTTCCATCTACAGAAGAGTAGTAACACTGATCTCCTTTGTTAAAGTGTATGTGTACATGCCTTTTACATACTTTTTTTAAGTATCAATTTTCATATCTGGTACCTTTAATGTTCCTGCACTAGAGGTTGAATTTGGGATTCTAATTCTCCTGGGATTTTATTTCTCCTGGGATGGGCAGCTCAGCTGAAAATGAGGACAAGTGCAGTGTGCTCCACTTCATCAGAAGGAGCTGGCAATGTGACCCTTCCTTGGGCAGAGTTTTAGCACCCTCTTCCTCTGCCTGACTCTCATGCTGGAGAGGGATCACAGGATATTCTCTGCCTTGCCATTTCTGGATAGCTGTTTTTTGAACACAGATGTTTCGAGAAACCTGTCATCTCTGTTTTCCACTCCCGAGAGTGGATGAAATGAAAAGCGCTCTAATTTTGTACTGTGTTCTCAGTTGTTATTTCTGTAAAGGCTTTGTTTATTTGGGAAAGATTTTGGTATGTGAATGTGCTCACACCCTCAAATGTTATATTAAGCCAAATGTATAGGCTTTACAAAATGTGAGTTCTAAGCTGCTTTGTTAACAGTAGCTGTTCTCTAAAAGTTTGTAGTCTGATGTCTTTAAATGTAGCCTTTTCTGTGAAAAACATTCATCTTGACATTGATTGTATTGATGATAGAGATTGTGTGTGTTTTTTAGAATACAAAAAAGCCCGCCAAGAGATAAAAAAGAAATCATCTGATACACTGAAGCTACAGAAGAAAGCAAAGAAAGGTAACTTGCTTCATACTGTACTGTTAATAGCCTTCTGAGCTGTGCTCATTGACAAAGATTGAACAGCAATAGGACTTTTCTGCTGTAATAATCCTGGCTCTCTGATGTATTCCTGGTACTTACTTGGGTACCAGGATACAATTACTATGTGTCATTTAAATCATGTTCTGAAGCTACTGTCTAATGTTCTTATACAAAAGCCTTAAAACTGTGCAAAGTCAATCATGTTTTAAAATAGAGCCCTTACTGCTAACTTTTTCTTTTTAGGAACACTGATATTCTTAACATGACTTGTGCAGATACCCGTAAAATTTTCTAGAATCTTTTGGAATAACATAAAAAAACCATTATGTAAATGTTCCCTAACAATTAACATTTCTCACTGTTCTTTCTTTCTGCCACTCTTCCTCTTTTTTTCTTCTTTTTTAACAGCCTGTGATCTCCTAAACCTTACTTTATCCATCAGACTGAGAGGCAGTGGCACGGGTTGTTTTTGCAGGGGGAAGGGCACTTGGCAATCATAGAAAACTAAAGATGAGTGAGAAGAAAAAGGGAATTTTCCTGAAAGGCAGTTTGTCTTTTTTAGCAGCTATATCTCATGCTCCTGTTGCTCTCCCACCTCCACCTTGTCACAGGGGTTTCATCACTGTTTTGGTGGAAGCATGCAGCACTGCTAGCTGCAGCATTGTCATCAGTAAATGTTTTACCTGGCCAAGTGCAAACCCCACCAGGCTTTGGAATAATGGTAGGGAGCTTGTATGGAAGACTGCTTTGTGCCCTTTCCTGCATTGGGCTCTTCCTAGCTGGGTCTGAAGTGTTCTTTGAGCAGTTTTCAGTCTGCAGGTTGAAACTTGTCCTTCCCCTCCTGCCTAAAAACTGTGAACCCAGGGAAAAGAGTAAATGCTGGAGTGGGGAGTTTCTTGAAATTTTGAAATTGTGTGTGTGTTACCCAGAACAAGTAAGCTGTCTCTAACTGTCCTTCCATATAGGTGAGTCAATAATTACATTGGTAGAAAGCCAGATGACTGGAACACTGCTCTTGAATGTTAGCTGACTTTAGATAAGAGATGAGGGAAGGAGAGATGAAAGCCAGCAAGAGGGAGCTTAACTCAGTAGGTTCTGTGTGTCTGTCAGTTTAGTGTTCTAAATCAGAATGGTGATCATTAGGGGAACGTGACTTCTCGAGATAAGATTTTATTTTTGGGTGATGCAAAACATGTTTCTCATTTTGTGTGATGAAATGTCTGACTTCAGACTGATACCCTTTTAGAGTTTGTGATTTTCCTTCCATGTTTCCTCCTGTCTCCCCCCTGCCTTTTCTAGTCATATTTCTTCTTGTCCTTGTGTGGTACAAACAACCCATTAGTGCATGGTAGGTAAGCACTGAGAAAAACATAAAAGCATGGGATGGTTTGGGTGAATGTCTGAGATCTGTGAAGAAGGAGACATTTTTTGAGCCTGTTTCTGTGGATTGACAGCTGTCTGGCTCCATCTCCCCTTTATCCTGCTTCTGAGTGTTCAATAAATCAGTCTGCAGTATTGAAGGAAGAGACATCATTTTCTGTAGGGTGTGAAGAGGAAGGAGAAGTACTTAAAAGCTGCTGGAAAGAAACCAACCCACTGTTCTCATACTGCAGATGCCACCTGCATCTGTCAGCAGTGGTTAAAGCAAGCAGACTTGGTCCTTGGATTTTCTGCTTTCATATCCCCCTCCTCAAATGTGAGCCAACTCTCATGATCAGAGTCAGGAAACTGGTGTTTAGTCCTCCTTCAGGATTAAACATCTTTGTGCAAGGAGTGGAACAGGCCTCATATTGCCATTTTTATAGCAGCCATGATGTAATTGAAGGGTTTTGTTTGTTGTTTGTTTGTTTGTTTGTTTTAAATCTAATTCCCTTGCTTAATTTTGCTGTCATGATACTCTTTTGAAGAGTTGTGGTGAAGGTGCTGTATTTCTGTGCTGTCCTCCTTGGAACTGCTGTCAGACTCATGGTGTTTGCTCCAGAGCACACAACCAGAGGGAATGAGCAGGGATTTGAGTGTATGGGGCAGATGGAAGAGCTGAGGACTCACAGGTAGCCAGTACAGGGAAAAGGAGGAGCTGCAGTATTTTTGAGGAGCTGAGAGTTGTTCTCATGACCCTTGGGGAGGAGAGATGTGGGGAGGCCTTGGCTCATATGGCTGTGAGTATGAATGCCCAAAGCTGTTGGCCCCAGCACGAGTAGACAGGGAATGGGAGGAAGTTCTTCCTGCCTTCTTGCAAGTTACCTACAACGCTGAAATGCAGAAGGAAAAAACAGGGGCAGATGCTTTTTCACCTCTTTTTTTGTTTTGATCCCTACCTTGAGGAAATAAAGCTTTGGTCTGACTGCAGTGTCAAGTGTTGTTGTGTCAAATAATGTGTTCTTGTATGTACCCATCTTGACAAATCTGTTCAATGTCCTGTGTGGTGATGTTGCTCTTGCTGCTACTAAGGCATAAAAAAATCAAGAAGGGGTTTATTTCGTAACAGGATAAAGCTGTAGAAGTGATTCTGCTTTAGGACACAAATGAGGTTTGAACTATGGGAAAACTATGCTGGCAGGCATGTGACTGAGTGCATGAATGTCCTCCTGTGTCTTCAACTCTGCTGTTTCTCTGTTTTTCAGATTACTTTTTTTGTTCTGTTCTTTCTCAAGCAGGACCTGTCCCTTTGATTTTTCTGTAAAGTTACTGACTCAGCTATGGGAACTCTAAAACAACCAATTCATTCCCTTCCTAGCACTTGTAAGAATACTTTTGAATTAACTTTATGATCACCTGTGGGCAAGCGGGATGTTTGCTGAATTCTGGATTTGCTTCAATACTGTGCATGCTGTCAAAAAGGTCCTTTAAGCTTGTTTTGCTGTTTCCCATCATTATGGGAAAGTGTTTTTCTTCTGCTTTGGGCAGCTCCAAATGGAGGAGTTCAAATATAACCCTCTCCTTTCCTTGTTCACATCATGGCAGTGGTCTCCCCTGTCTCTGACACATTGGGCTGCAGAGGCTCTCTCTCACAGCTGATGCTGCAGCATGCACAGCAGCTCCTTGTCTGCATCCCAAGGACATTTAGGAAGGAGGGTCATGGGCTGTGTGGCTTGTCCTGGCAGGAGTGCTGCAGGTTGGGCTCCCTGCCTCTGCTCTGAGGGGCTGAATCCACAGGGGTTTGCCTGTTCCATGGCTTGTGCGTGATCTGTTTGTTCTTGTTCCATGTGGCCAAGTTGAAAGTTCAGGCCAGGCATTTAAGATCACATATTAGAAATTATGTTTGCAGAGTAAGTGTGTTAATTGCAATAAGGGTGTTTCCAAAGCTTGAAGTGATGGGGAAAACACCATGCTTTCCAAACAAAACAAAAGGAAGTCCAGGGTCTTTTCTGGAAGTTTGCTAGGGTATTCTTAGTAAAGTGACATGACTGTGAAATGAAAGTCTTGGGTTTCAAATGACCTCACAGACAAAATTTTTGCTCTATTTGTTATCTTTAACTATACAAAACAAAAATCCACCTGAAGCTAAATCTGTGTATTCTTCATTAGGATCCTGGTGCACCTCCCAGATCCATGCAGTCCCTGAGGGTGCCATGGTGATCTTCAAGGTTCATCATTTTCTTCACACCCTTGTTCCCATGGGGAGCAGGCCCCTAGGGCTTGTTGCCCACCCCAGCATTGACACTTAGCTCATGTCTGAACAGATTAAGTTGTGTAGTACATGGAACTGCAGACATCTTCTGAACTGCTCTTTGTTTTCAGACAAACATTGGCCATCAGAAGTCAGCCCAGCTAACCTGAGTCAGCAGAATAATTATACATATACTTAAAATAAATTCCATGTTTAGGCTTCTGCTGAGTCAGGGCCTTGTAAGTGGATCCATAGCTGCTAGAAGCTCTTGATGCTATATTGAATCAGGAGAGTCAGCAGCTGTGGCTCTGCATGTAACCTTTTGGGTAGGTTAGCAAAATGCATGATTCTTGAAGAAAAAATGATCAAGTGATTAAATTAAAATATATCTGAATTTATCTGTAAAATCTGGAGTGCATATTGGGTCTATTTTCTGTATTTCAGCTTGGCTATTAATGAATAAATAGACAGGTTTCCCTTCTGCCTGTAACATGACTGGTAGGTTTCATTTTCAGGTTCTTCTGTGTGAGCTTTGAGGAAAATGTTTAAATCCAAGTGGATATGTAAGAAGTTGTTGGGTGTAACACTCCCCATAATACAACACATGTTAATAAGAAAGCTGAGTTTTATCTGTAAGACATGTAGAAGTTTCTGCAGAATTCCCTTAACATTCAGTACATTTCTTCTTGTGTCCCATCAGTGCTGAGTATCCAAACTGACAGTCTCTCCTGCAGCAATTTTGGAAAGTATTCTGTGATTCTAATGAAATTTGGAGAATATAACATTATTTTTAATTTACTGTAGAACATGATTAATTATTTGCTGTAATACTGCCAAAAGTGCTTTTTCTTCTTCTTCCTAGTTAGCAAAGATGACCTCTTTGCATTTTAGAGCCTTTTAAACTGTTTTTCTGTTATCATCTGGTCTTAATAATACTGTTACACTTCTCTCAAGGATGGTTGTGCAAAGCCTGTGACTCTAAAAAGCATAAAGCTCTTCAATGCAATTATAACTGAAGAATGTCTCAGTTCTTAAAGCAAGTGCTGACCTTCTTATTCAAGCACTTTGCACTCTTTCTGTACATGGTACTTGCCCCATCTGGAGTGGCAGGCTGGGGAGGGAGAATCCCTGGCCAGAGCCTTCCTCCCCCAGGAGGGAGCCTCATTCCTCTAAATTGATCAAGTGTGGCACCATGACTGAAGTGAGAGCCAGAGCTCCGTGGAGTCAATAAGATGCAGCTCAGAAGGAGGGAAGCTAATGAGCAAATTATCCTTATCTGTTGCAGGAAAAAAATCCTGTGTGGATGAGGCCCTGGTGCCTTCAGGGCTTTTTGGTGTCTTTTGTTGTTTTAGGGGTTTTTTTCCCTGCAAGCTTATAATGTGAGCTCTCCTTTACAAAAATGCAGTGAAGACATGTTGTTAAATCAGGGACTGAAGACATTTCTTCTATTTACTCTCATTCCTTGAGTTTTGAAGGCCTCTTGATAGTTCCCTTCTTTTTGACAGCAAGGCAGTTTTATTACAAAATTTTGTTGTATAAAGTTTTTTAATTAAAATACACATAGTTAATCTTTTTGATGTTCTTCCACATTGTATCAGCAATTAGGTTTTCATTTAATTAACAATCTGTTAATGTAATTGCAGTAGAGAACATCAAAAAGTGCTGTGGTTACTCACACCTAGAGTTCTGCAGGTTTGAGTTCCCTCTTCCCTGCGAGGGGATGAGCCTTGTGCCACTTGACCAAGGTCTGGTTATCCGTGTTGTGCACTTCCTCTGAAGCACAGGTTTACATGTTCTCACTGAGGAGTCTAAAGTGGGTTAAGTGTTGTAAAGTAAAAATGTGTGGTAAATAACCAGGGGTTTAATTTGCAACAGCTGACCGGGATACAAAACTAACGCGTTTGCCTTTACCAGCAACGGAAGAAGTCAAAATAGTCTAGTCCAAACTGCTCACTCTCTTGTCTTGGCGCTGATGATAATGTCTAAATTCTAGGAATGCTGGAATACCAGTTTGACTTTTTTTATTTTCCTTTCTGTGTCAATTTTGTGTCCTGCAATTTCTCACCATGCGCACCTGCCTGACAGCTGAGGCTCTGGGTAAGTCTGTGCCATGCTGTGACCCTGGTGGCTGGTTTATTGTAGCCCTTGCTGTGGCCTCTTTATGGTGTCTGGTCTCCACTAACTGCCTAGACTTTAATTTCTAATGCAACTAAAATACTGCCTAATCTTAATGATTGATTTATTTTCTTTTGGCATCTAATTGGAACACTGTAAAAGTAGAAAACCAGCATTGTGGATAAACCTCTGGTTTATTTTAGAAAGGGATTAACATGAACAGATAAACCTTGTCACAGCTGGGAGAGAAGTTAAATGGAATGGATATGTCATCAAGGTCATGTTTAAATAATTGAGTATCTTATTGTTAATACGACTTTTAAAGTCTAGAGCCTAAAGTCCTTAATGTTGGTCTTTGTAACCTGTGATCCAAATTCCCTTTCTTCTGAAAATCGCATGCATCTTTTCTTACCTGATAGATAAGAAATCACTGTATTTACTTCATGCTGGGGAAGGGGTTGGAATTCGGCATCACAATTGTCTCCTGTTGCCTGATCACATCTCAAATATGTTTAAATTGGGGTGCTATTCCAGCTGTTTTGCAAATTTAAAGTAGCAGCCTTGAGATCCCCTTGTGAATGAAGCATGGTGTTTCTGAACCTGAGTATAAAGTACTCATACCTGCACTTGTAAGTGTAGTGATGTAGGTGTTACCTTTGGGAGAAGCCTGGATTGATTAAATCAGCACGCTCTCTAACATGGTGCCTCCACCAGGCTCCTGGAGCTGGGCCTTGTTGAGCCTGCTGCTTATCCCCAGTTTTTGAAACCACACATTGTGGTTTTTTGTAGTGCAATCTAGAAATGTCATTTGGCAACTTGTAGTTTTTCTGTTAAGGCAAAACTTTGCACTTCTAAACATGAGCAGCTGGCTCAGATCTCCAGTAGCCAACAGAAAGACTTGGATTTGGTTTCTGAAGGAGTCTGAGGTTTATCCCAGTTATGAGGTTTTTCACCTTTCATAAATGGTTGCAGAATTCTTCTGTTCTCAGCACAGATCCATGTTAGTTAATTTGTTGGCTTTACCATGCAGAACTTAAAGGAGGTGTTCATTCTGGCAGCTGGAGCAGGTGTGCTCTTGTAAAGAAGGTGGTTTGGGAATGACTGACTTGGAGCCTGCTTTGGTTTGTACAAGTAGAGGTGTACTCAGCATTGCCTCATATCATGTAAATTCTGCCACTCTGTCAAGTGTCCAGTATTGAATATTCAAGTTCTGTGCAGATGCTTAAAAAGGTGGAAGGGAACAGTCTTTATGTGAGAACATGGAAAATAGTAATTTCACCAATATTTGCTGCATTGCATTGTCAGTAATAGCATTAACTTTAGCAGTCTGACTTGCACAGAGAGAATTTAAAAATGATTGTTCTAATTTGGTGTTGCTGAGAGTTTTACTAGTTTAAGTTGTCATATAATATATAGGCATGAAATTGGGTTGAAAAATAGATTTGCCTTTTCCTTTTTCCCTAATATTTTTCCTTTACTAAAGTTCTTTTTGAACAATAGTAATTTAAGAAATTGCATGAGGCTTTCATCCAGGATTCACACAAAACACTGTAAAATGCAAGGTCTATTGCATGTTGGTCCTTTAGAGCCCTTGTGTGTCATGGTAATGATGTAAAGCACCTGCTGTGAGGGTAAGATATTGAGACTGTCCTTGAAGTAGCAGCAGATCCATGTTACTTTTGATAAGAAGCAGTTCAGCTCCCTGCACGATTAGCTGTCACTTGCCTGTGTCCAACCACAGTCACTAGGTTGTTGGAGCATGGTATTGTTGGAGAATTCAGTCCTCATCCTCTGGTCTTGCATTTCTGCTCCTCTCTGCATCATCAGAGCTCCACTTTGAGAAAGGCTGGATTTGAATTCCTCCTCAGTGTTCAGGTTGTTGTCTTGTTCTTCTGGGTGCAGCCGGATGTGCTCTGCAGAACCATCCCTACCTCCTGTGCACGTCAGGCTGGTTACAGACCAGTGACCTGTGACTGCATTGGATGCTTTTGACCATTGCTGTTGCTGATTGCTGTGGTGGGTCACTCAAACCTGCCTGCAGCTGGGGTAGGAGTGTCCTTCCCAGGTGCACTTTTACAGCTGCTGCATGATAAGACTGTTCGGGAGCTATCTTCTGTCATTGTGGTGGTTGTGTTGGTTTGCAAGTGTTTTGGAATGCATAACCTAAAGGCCAGAGAATGTGGGCTGGAGGAAATAATCACTTGCTGATGTTCCTTATGAAAGTGTGTCTTGTGACCACAGCAAAAATACTGCAATCAAAAATACTGCCTTGGCCAATTAACCTTTCTCCTTGTCATTTCAAGGGAGAAAAGAACTGCATTGCTCTCCAGGGGTCGATACTCCCTTCTGAGATAAGTAGCAGATCAGTGGAGACCCAAGGTGTCTGAGGGAGCAGAGGTGGTCAGCAGTTGGGCCCTCACACCTTTGGTGTTCCCTGGGTGTAGGAGTGCTGCTGAGGGAATGTGCTCTGCTCTGCTTAGCAAAGGAAACTGGCTCAATTAGGCAGAGATCTCATCCCTCAAATTTCCTGAGCTGAATGCAGCTGGTGATTCAGGGAATGGGAAGAGCTATGCCTGCTTTCAAAAGACTTGCTAGATTGATGTCTGCATTGTGGAGCTTTCAAAGGGTGTTGATAAAGCTTTCCTCCTCCTAAAAGATGAGTTACGAGAAGTCACTGGGAGAGAGCTGTATTCATCTGTAAACTTCTGACTTCAGAGCCTCATCAAAATGATTTACCTAAGCTTGTTTCCTGCTCTGAATTATATACCTGAGACAGCCTCTGTGTTTTCACAGACTGCCCAAATGCCCCTGAGCATATGAAAATACTGGTGAGAAATGGTGTGTCTGGTACTGTACTGACTCACTGGAAGAAATAAAATGGGAATTTTGTAGAGGTACAGAGGAAGTTGGAGGGTGGTGCCAGTTTTACACATGCTTTGACCAAAGGGTTAAAATACCAGCCTGAACATTATCCTCATAACTTTCTTGAATTGAGTGAAATTACACAGGTTCAAATGAGGTTTATTCTTGCCTCAGGTTTTGGTTGCTCTTGTTTCTCTGGTCCAAGATGTCCTGCTCTGAGGTCCACAGAAAGTTCCAAAATTCACTATAATTGAACCCACTTTGTCAATGGTGTCCAGTTGCTTTTTAAGTGTGTGTGTTCTCACTGCATAGGCAAATGCATTTAACAAGGATTTACTGCATTATTTGCATGATTATGGTGGAGCAGCTGAATGTTTATAGCAGTTCTCCAGAGCTGGACTACTGAGTGTTTGATTTAGTTTGCAGCTAATATATTTTGCATTTGCTGCGTCCATGGTAGTGAGCTAGTATCTAGCCTTGAACAACAGGTGATTATTTTACCCACTCTAATTCCAGGCAGCACTCAAAAAAGGCCTGAGCAATGATGCAAATTTCTGTTTCCTAAAGAATTTAAAAGAACAACTCCAGAGAAGTATGAAATGTTTAACCACTGCATCTGATGGCAGAATGTGGGAAGGGCCTGAAATGTACAGAATGGTCTTGAAGCAGGAAGGCCTGGTTTGTCTCCTGGGGGTGAGAGACAAAAAGGCCCAGGACCTTCAGGGAGGTACCCAAAGCTCTGCTATAACTTGTTTCTGGTAGATGCTGATTTTGATGGAGGAAGCAGAGGACCTTCAGACTCTGTTCTTCTTAAAGTTTATTTACTTCCAAAACAGTTTTATGACCATATTAGAGCAGCCAGACTGATGTGCAGGATCAGACACTGCTGGAAGTTTGGTACCAGGTGGCTTTGGCGGTGGCCGTGTCTGTGTTGCACTGCATGTGATTCTTCCAGGATCATTGCAGAGCTCTGCATGTGGGGGTCAGTGCATTTCATCTGGACTATGTCTAACTCTGTACGGATTAGATTTGGATATATCCAGCCTGTAATTCTGCTAAGCCAGCGTGATTCTCCTTGCTTCCATCACTGCTCTCTTTTCCTGCAGCTCTGGCTGTATCAGTGCAGGGAGGCTTTGCCTTGCTCTGGAGTATTATGGAAATACATATGAAGTAAGGCAAAGGTTTTTCCTTTGTAAGCCTGACATTGAGTCATCTGCATTGTGTACTACACACATAAAGAGACATTTTTTCCCCTTGCTTGTAGCTTTAAATCCTCTGTGCAGAAAGGTTATCATCCAAAAAATTGATTTGGGGTAGCTGCTTGTAACTCACCCCCCATTTTTTCAGTGTTATATTCCTGGTAGTTAAATTGCATGTGATGGCATTTCTGGGAGATTGGCAACAAATTTATACAACTGAGGTCCTTTAAAATATTTAGGGGTGTAAGCTGCCTGAAAACATCTTGCAACTGCAATCTTATTGGTTATAGTATATCTAAGCAGCAGTTCTTACTTCCTAGAGGAATATTTTTTGGCATGATGCAGCATGAGCAGTCGGTGCAGAATAAGGTACTTAGCTGTCACAGAAAGTTTTGGTATTATGAATTGATTGTAAGTAACACAGTGAAGCTTTTTAATTGCAAAACATTGGATTCTTGTTATATCCATTGACATATATTGGACATATATATATATAGACACATATATATGTCCAATATATATATATATAATCTATGCTGAGAGGTTTGGTTTAGTTTGGACTCTGGAATGAAGAAAGCAGTTTCAGCAGTTGGTTTGTGCAGAGTACTTGAACCCAGCAGTCCAATGCTCAGTAACATGTCTGTAGTAGCATTTTGTATAGGAGATTGATTCATTCATTTAGTGGCTCCACTAAATTCTCACTAGGACCTTGTTGAGTACAAATGCAGGAAGGAGAAGGAGTACACCTGGCCTAGTGATTTATACTCTCCCAGTAGGGAGTAGTAGGATGTTGGTTTCCGGCAAGGATGATGTGAAGAGTTTCTACAGCTAATGCTCTGATAAAGTCCTTATTTAAAATGCTGCCTTTGGCTTGTTGAAACCTTTTGAATTGAGCTGGATTTCTATTCTATGTAAAAGGGGAAAAAATAAATGCTTTGAAATACTTGATTTAATTGAGGGGGAAAACATCCTTACTAATTTGAATTAAGGGAGAATGCTGGTTGAGACTTGAATGGCAAAAGCACAATCCAGCAGCAGTGCTGGCTGAAAATAATGTTGTCTTCTCTGGAGAGGCACAGTTTTGACAATTGTGCTCTTGATTGTTTCCTGCATACAGGACGGGGTGACATTCAGCCCCAGCTGGATAGTGCTTTACAAGATGTCAATGATAAGTACCTGCTGCTTGAAGAAACGGAGAAGCAAGCTGTCAGAAAGGCTCTGATCGAGGAGCGCGGTCGGTTCTGTGCTTTCATCTCGATGCTGCGCCCTGTGATCGTAAGAGCTCTTCATTTTCAGTCAGTTCAATTCACAGATTAGATAAGTGTCCAGAAGCCTCTGAAGCGAGTATCTCATTATGTCTTAGGAGTTAATTTCTAGAGCCAAAATCCAGCCTGTATCTCTGTCTAGCAAGTGATGAGAGTTGGGACCTTTCTTGTAGGCGTTTGGAGTAATTCAGCAGTGGAAAACACTGAATACCTTCAAGTTGACTGATGGGTAAACAATGAGCACAAAGACTGAAGTCAGTTTGTGTTCTTTATGCATTCCAGCCTGAGACATTGGAAATGCAGTTTTTTCCACTGCTTTCCTTCTTAACATCACATTTTAATATAAATCCTCCTTACTCCTACTCCAGTGCTAGGACTGATAAATGTTTCAAGACCTCCCCTGTGTATATAATGGCATTATCTGACAAATTGCAGGCTGCTTCCATGCAGTTTTCTGATAGCTCCTTTCCTTCTGCATGACAGTTTTTCAGTTCATTGGAAAGGTTTGAGTAAATTTTCATCATCTTAGGTAGTCTGAAGCCTGACAAGGAATTGTTCATGACTTCATGCAAGCAAGGTGCATTTCTGAAAGGTCACCAGTGTATTGGGAAAGTGTTCCCTGTGCTTGTTTACAAAAAGCATCAGTCTCAACAGAAAACCATAGATAGAGAATCTTAGGAAAGTCATGGCTGAGCAGGAGGTGAATTCCAGACTCAGAGGACCTGGAAGAAATAGTAGCTAAGGAATTACTGTGGTAGTTTACAGTGCAGGAATCATCCTCTGAGTTAGCTGTCAATGTAATTTGAGCCAGAATCAATCGTAGATTTATTAATGCTCTGTACCTGTATAATGCCTTTAACTTAACTATCAAAAACTAGGAATTTAACCCCTGTTTACACTCAAGCTTAAAATTGTTAGGGCACATTAGTGAGTGCACATAGAACAGTTAGGTATTTGTCAAGTGCAGCAAAACTGACACTCTTTTTCTGAAGATGTCACAAAAAGAAGGTTAAGACTTATTTATCTTGTTGGTGAGAGAAAAGATTTCTGGGCCTTATAATTTATAGCAATCCTAAAGTAGTTACAAAACTCTAAATTAATATTTTCAGCCTTGCATAATTACTTCATGTGGAAAGAAAATGCAGCTCCACTGGGCATCCCCATAGTCATCAGCAAAATGATAAAGTTTATATATTGTGTTACAGATCTGATTTTTAAAACCAAGGCTGTGGTTAACCTGGCTCGTTTTTCTTTTCAGGAAGAAGAAATATCAATGCTAGGAGAAATAACCCATTTACAAACCATATCAGATGACCTGAAAAGTCTCACCATGGATCCACACAAATTGCCATCCTCGAGTGAACAGGTTAGCTCTTGTTACCTGGAAAACATTTTATTTGTGGTTTGTACCACTTTTTCTTTTGTGTTGTGAGGAATATTGACTACTAGTTTTAGTGGCTTAATGTGATGTTTCATAGAAGCAGTAAAGCAGCAAGGTCATTTTTAACATGAACAGTTTTAAAAAAAACTGTTTTGTTGTGAAAATTTGTTTTCAGCATCTGAGTGCCCCTAAAATATTTGGTGAGACCAGAGTGAAGTGGTAGCAGTAACACTTTGAAGTGTTATGAAGGTGCCCAATTTCTGTGGAGAGTGTTTGAGAAATGAATGTCATCTCCTTGTGCTACGTTTGAGCATCCCTGTCACTTGTCCCTGAGCATCCCTGTCAACTGTAGTCACACAATTGCTGGGGTTGTGTAGCTTGATGGAGTCTAACATTTGAGCATTTTTCCATGCTGTCCTTAAAATGCATAGGAAAATGTGTGTCATTAAATGAATCCAAATAGGACTTTTTTTGCAACCCTGCTGTGTCAACTCAGTTTTATCTTGTCATACTTTGTAAATCACCTTATCATTGACACAGAAGTGTAAAGCTCTGTTGTGGTTGAATACTAAATCTTCAGTTAATTGTTTAAAATGTTATAGTACTTCAACTCAAAGGCTGTAATAATTTTTTAACTCAGAACAAACAAAACAAAAGAAACAAAACCTGGAAAAGCTTCCTTAATGCAAAAAGTAAATCTCCAATTTACTTTTTAAAAGGTTTTGGTTTTTTTTTTTTTTTCCATTCACATCTGAACTTTCTTTCTGTGGTGGCAGCCTTAGTGTTGAAGTATGATTTTACTGGGAAAACCAAGGATGAAACCAACTCTCCTGTGTGATACAGCATAATTTTGGAAGAGAACTGAGGCTCAATTGGCACTAAAAGGTTATAGCAGGGATGAATGTTGTATGACAAGCAGATGCTTTCTATTAATAGGGCAAAAATTTTTCCACAGCCTTGATGCTATTGATTATCTTTCATCAGGTAATTTTAGATTTGAAAGGTTCTGATTACAGCTGGTCTTACCAGACTCCTCCATCCTCTCCCAGTACTACCATGTCCAGAAAATCTAGTGTTTGCAGGTAAGTGAGTTGGTAATACTTATTTTTGACTTGTTTGGGGGCATAGGGAGGCAAATTCAGACTGTGAAATGGATTTGTGTACGTTCTTAAATCTTAAATAACAAGTCTTACTGAAACAGTCCCTCATGGTCTTTACTCATTTAAGTGTGTGCTGGGAATATTAAAAAGGATGGGCATGACTGAAACTTTTGAACTCAACACAGCTTGAAGATGCTTTTGATTCAGTTCTCTTGAATCCATTTTGGATCAAAGAGCAGACTGTACTGATCTAAATTCTGTCCATTCATAATTTCCTTTTCTGTTTTTCATGTGGTGACTTTTTAGATTATTCTAAGTAGCTGTTACTAATCAGTAAGTTAAACTGTTTGAAAAGGGAAAAAACATCCTTGACAATTGCCCTATGAGTCTGGTAGATGGAAATGCTTTTTTGATACAAGTTTTTTTGACTGTTTAATGCTGTCTAATGCTGTCCTGAAATATGTTGAAACACTGGATTCTGTCGATGCTTTCTCTGTAAAAACTGTTTTTTCTCATAAAACAGTTTATTAGCATGTTGCCCCCATATCCTGATGTCTATATTTATTCTTTCCTTTTACTGAAAAGGAAGATACCCTGTTGTGTATTCTGCCCAACACTTCTCTAGCTGCTCTCAAATGATTACCTTTCAGTTTGCTTTATGAGTAATGTACTACAGGTTCCTGTGTATGAGCAAAGTTACCTACAGCATGTCAGAGCAAGTGAACACAACTTCTATGTACCTACTTGTCTCTGCATGCAGATATATATAAAATAAGTCAGTACTTTTATATATATATATGTGAAAACGTGCATATTTAGAGCAATGAGCACAGGCTTAAAGATGCAATATCCTGAAGCTATAAAAGAAAATGGCAAAAACCCCCAAAAATTCATCTCTTCCTAATCAATTTCATCTTCTTGTACGGTAAAACCTGTATGGCACAGGCTGATGTGTGTAGGTAAAAGCAGAGCTTCTCTTCCCCTGCTCCACCCTGACTTTATGTGAGGCATCTTCTTTGTGTGTGGCATCGGTGCACAGGAGGTGCAGACCTCGCCCCTGTATCCTTTAGAGCCATCCCTTAGGCCAGGCACCTGCCATCAGATTGGTGCATCCTGCTCGTCCTGCTCAGCCACCCCAACAGGAAATTCCAATAGCTCCCACATTGTGGCTGGCATGTCCATGCTGTCATCCAAGGATTCTGAGTGTCAAAAATAAATCTCTTCCTTTGAAAAATCACATTGGTTTGTTTTCATGGACATTAATTTTGGGGTTTAATTCTCTGGTTGTCCTTGTTACTAACTGAAGCTCCATACCCAGTGGCTTGGCTTCACTCCATGTGCTGTCATATGTTTTTGTCTGGTAGGAAGCCTTCAAGTGAGCAAAACGTGTCCCAGGTACTCTGAAGTGTGGGGGTTTGGTGATGCTTTCAGAAGTCTCACACACTGTCCTTCTGACTGTCTGCAGCAGCATGCCTAGAGGCAGACTTCTAGATGAATTCCAATGGCTTTGCTCCCCCTGCTAGAAATCCCCTTGAAAATCTGGGCCAAGTATAAGTCAGAAATAGGAGAGAACCATCAGCAGACACTTTCTGAGCAAGTGCTGTGCAAATTCCACGGGAGGGCATGTAGCAATTCCTTCATCCCTAACCTGCAGTTTGTAGTCTTAGTGGTTAAGATTTGATCATTTGAATGACACTCAGGATAAAATGCCATTTTCTCTCTGGTTGCCAGGGATACTGCAGCTGCTTATGGTTCTTTACTGATATATATGTGCATATATATATATATATTTAATTTGTCAACGTTTTTCTTTTCCGGTTTATGCTGCCTGTTGCTAGAGACATGTGGAATGTTAATTGTACTGTATATGGGTCTCTCCCCACCCTGCCCTTGTGTCTGTTCCTCTCCCCTTTCCTTTCTCTGTTCCTTTTGTCTCTCACAGCAGTCTGAACAGCGTTAACAGTAGTGATTCCCGGTCCAGTGGCTCGCACTCGCACTCACCTAGTTCACACTATCGCTATCGCAGCTCCAATCTGCCTCAGCAGGCACCCATGAGGCTGTCCAGTGTGTCCTCCCATGATTCTGGATTCATGTCCCAGGATGCTTTCCAGTCCAAATCGCCATCCCCCATGCCACCAGAAGCACCTAACCAGGTACGTGCAAGCATGAGAACAAAAACCTGAGCGTGAGCTGGACATTGTAATTTGGCTCACCTTTCAGAAAAAGGATCTGATTTGGTTTTGGGGTACCTTGGAGTCAGTTTAAACACTGAGGGTAAGGGTTGTCTCAGTGCATTTCATTTATCCAAAAGTTGGGCCTCTAGCTGGAGTGATTTATGCTGCTTTTGCGTAAAAGGGATGAGTCACTCTTGGGCGATACAGTTTTCCCTCTGGTCCTAGAGGGAGCCTAGATGCCTGACTTTGAGATAAATACAGACAACAAAGAAGTCCCACCTCATAGGAGGGAATAATATTCACTTTACTCACTGAGGTTACCAGTTAATATCCTGCACAGGTTGCTAGTGGTTAATATCTGGTGGCTCTTCGCAGTTTAATGGGCGAACATTGATGCCAGAACATCCTTTTGACAGCCATAGTACTAATACTGGTGGCTTTGGCATTAGAGAGACTTCCTTTCTTTCTCCTCTGCAAAGGGTCTGGGATACTCTAAATGCTACCAGTGTTGCCATAGGTAATTGGTTTTGCCATTTTTTATGACACCCATTTCTTGGATAGACTTGAATTTTGGACTCTCAGTTGAGCGCCTTGCAGAAATAAGGTTTCTGCATGAAAACATGAGGTTTTATTAATTCTTTATGGAGCTCATAAGAAATGAGTGTTTGTGTAGTCATATAAAATAACATCCTGAAGCCAGTCAGATGAAGAGGATTTCACTACAAATTATAAGCATTCTTTCCCTTAGCATTTTTGGGTATGCAGAAGGAAGCTGCTACTCTATTTGTTCACAGCATCATTCCTCTAAAAACTCACTGGCCATCTGCAGGCAGAGGTTTGGAATACTCCATGGCCTGTATCTTTCAGCACCTGAATTCTCTTTGCTGCTTTATTTTTTTTTAAGACATCCCACAGCAACTGTAATATTTTTAAACAAGGCTGAATTACCTTCTCACATTATAAATCCTATTGAAAATCTTAGCTACAAACTGAAAAGGGCCTAATATCCCATTTTTGAGTATTACTTGCTTTAATACACCCTGAGGTCACTGAAGAAAATTGCCTTTTACTTCAAAAATGTAGCTGCACTCCTTTTCACGTGTTGGGGGGTAGGTAGTTTTGTAGGCATGGTTGGGAACTGTTAATGCTCATAGTCAGCAAGTGTTAGTGGTCATTAAGTGTCACCTGCCCATGTAAACTACCCTAGACCACCTTTGATAGCACCCAGACCCTTGCCTTTTGCAGAACATTCAGTAAGTGGTACCCTTAGAGAAATTTTGAAAGTATCATCCAAAACAACACTGGTTCATTTAGGCTTGGAACACGTTCTCAAGGGAAGCTCAATGGTTTTTAAATATATTTCCTTCTTTCATTTTAATAGAGATGCTTTCTTTTTAAACAATACCTCTTCGGTCCCCAGTCTCGACACATCAGCTTTTTTTTTATAGATGGCATGCTGAAGAACTTTGTGCACACTAATAAAATGAATGTTTTGTTTAGATTGGCTATGGCTAACCTAAGTGAAATGCAAAAAAGTAAATGAGCAATAATAAAGTAAACTGGAATAGTAACAAGGTAAGGAAGTTGATTTTTAAGATACATACATCAGTTACACATGCTAGCATCATCTTTGGTTTTTGCAGTATCCACTGCACCTGCATAAAAGGGCAGTAATCCACATGATGATGCTATGTTTGCAGACAAGGATGTAACTTTGCAATTGCTCTTAGCATGAAAAAAACCAACACCTCTCTTTGCAAATTGCCCTGTTAAGCAGAGGAGAGAACTTAGACTGGTATCAGGTGGCAGAACATCCTGAAAGTTGATGGGAGTCACGCTGATTTACACCAGCTAAGTTCATATGCTTTCACTTCATTTTAGAAACTGTCCATAAGGTTGCAAACTGATCCAAGCATCACTTGAGCCTTTCATGAGCTGTAGAAGGCTGCAGCAGTGTGACAAGTGTAGTGTGTTGGTATAACAAATAGGTATGTGCTCTGTATGTCTCTGGTTCTGTTTACCTTTACGCAGAGGAAAAGGTAACAGATCATTGCCTGGCCGCTTCATCTTCGCTTAAGTGTCTTGCTTTGTATGTTCAGCACTAAGTAAATGGTGTGTGTTGTGCTGACAGGTAACTGTGACTGTGAGCTGAGCAGAAGCTGTTGAGTGGGCAGCGTTACCCCGTGTTGTGTGTCTCTAACCAACTGACAGATCTCCCTGTGGGGCTGTGCTTGGAGCATCCTGCTGGGTGGGAGGAGGCTGCTGCTCTGTCTCAAACACTGATGACATTGTTTCTAGTAGTGACACTGAGAAGGCAGAAAAGCAAGCTCTGGAACCAACAAAGGAAATTAAAAGTTGTATATCTTGTGCAGGTGGACACTTTGATGATGTTTGCTAGCTACACACTGTGGCATATGTTGGATCAACAAAGCCCTTTTTCTTTTAATAATGAGTTTTAGGAAAAAAAAAGTAGAAGGGGGTCATGTAAAACCCCCATATTATAGGAATGTGAATATATGAGTCATGTGAAGCTATTATATATATAAGCTCGTCTATATTTTAGACAAACAAGTGTCACTGAAAACAACTGGATTTCCTCAAAATCACAGTGGAGAGTTGGTGGTTTTACTCAAACAAAGAGTAACTGGAGACTGAAACAGGATACAGACTATACCAGAGGAGAGATGTCTGACAAAATGAAGCCTGCTTTCCAGCCTGTAGTTGTTAGTAAGAGTAGTAAGTCTTTACCGTTGTCACACTTTGCATAGAAGACAGGGCAAAGAGCAATTATAAAAACAGACTTCTCTTTCACTGGTGTGTGATCACCTTTTTGCAGCATTGCTGGGAGTAAAAGTGTTAGCCTGTAGCACATGGCTGTACATGTGGGAAGGTTACTGTAAAAGGCTTTAATCATAATTCTTTAATTATACATTTAACGATGTACATGAACAGCTGGAAAAGCATCACAGGTCTCTTTCTGTAGTGGAAGAGTTTCTTTAAATGCCAGGTGTGAGGTCAGGCATGGCCAGCATTGCCCATGACACACAGTGAACTCGTACAAAGCCCTTCTGACAGACCTAAAAACACAGAGTGGCTCTTGGAAGGACATTGGGTGTGGCTGGTGCTGCTAAACCCACACATTGCCCTATGTGGTAGACAAACTGAGGCCTGGGAGTTTCTGTGATCACATGATGTGATAGTAGTATAGTGATGTTTGATTTAGGGGATGATCATAGTAGGATCCACTGGATTTGAAGTCAACATGTGGAGGGGAGCACTTACATGGTTGGATTTTACAGGATGCTTGTGACTCCATGGAGATGAAAGCAAAGGGAGAGAAGCAGATGAAGATAAAAATGTTGATGTGCTGTCAGATGGTAGAGAGATAAGGCTTTATTGTTAGAATGCTCTGGAAAGCACTTTTCCTAAACAGTGAAGTAAAGGGAAACTGGATGTGAAGTTGCTTCTGCATGTACAGGTTATAAAGCTGGAAAGAGTCTGCTTTTGAGTAGATTCCATTGCTTGAAATAGCTGCAAGTTGGAATAGGGGAAATAGATTGTTACAGCTATTCAGCTTTCCATTTAAATTAAGAAATGCTTCTAAATCAGACCTTAAAAAAAATCCCCAAAATAGAACCAAAAAACCCACCAAAAGCAAACAAACAAAAAAAAACCAAAAATCAAGTCCTAACTGAAACACATTTGTAAATTATCACCAGAGATTTGTTTCTCCTAAAACTCCTTTTCTAAGTTGCTTCATAATAGTTTGTCCCTGACTAGAAAGAAGGGTCAGTAGAGGCAGATTCCTGGAAGTTAGACAAATGAAAGAGGTGACCTTGAGTCAGTATCCAGAGCTTTTTGAAAAATAGCTGAGACCATCTTCCACTGACTCTAGAGGGACATTGGAGCATGCTCATCATTAGGATTTGGTCTCCTGGGAAACCCTCGTCCAGGAAGAGCTCTGTCTCCTGTTTGAGAAAGGGAGAGGGTTAAGAAAGCAGTGCTATGTTTGAATGGAAAACATAGCAAACAAAGGATGCAAATAATCCAAGATAATCAACCATGATCCTTTTATAGGTTAGTAGGACAGCAGATGGAAAATGTAATTGTACAGTCCAGTAGCTAAAAAAATCTTTTTTTTATATCCCTGCTGGAACTCATACATACCACACCAAGCAGCGGGGACACTATCCAAGAATAAGCCATGGCTCATCTGAGAGACCAGAGACCAAGCTACACTTGTACAAATGTACATTTAGAACACTGATTGTCACTGCAGAGCACAGGTCTAGCTTTATATTGTTAATTTTAAGCTTTATCTCAGAAGAGATGGTTTTAGAACAGAGCAGAACTGCCATTATCGCAGCTGTGGGAAAAAATAGCTAAAATGGGAGAACTGATTTTAAAAATTATTCAAACAAAAGTCATTTTTAGAAAGGAATCTACTAAAACAAGGTGAAAAAATCTGATAGTGAAATTTCTCACACCATAGGGTGGTGAGTAGGCATTGCTCTGCCCTGTGTGTGTTCTCCCAGGAGAGGGTATGTGCCAAAGCTTGTGCATCTAGAACAAGCTCTCCAAAGTCTGGACACTATTTGCCCAAGCAGTAGCTGTGCAGTTTCTGTTTTCAGACCCTCATGTATTTTATGTTAGGAAGGGAAGTCTGTGCTTCCCACACCTGGATGCAGCCATTCAGGACTGCCTCTCCAATCTGATCCAAGCATCCTTTCACCTGCTGCCAGTCATGTTTTCCTTATGCTTTCCCTCAGGAGTTCAGTATTCCGCCTCCCTCTCCATTTTTGGAATCCTTTTTTAGCAAGACCAGAGATTCCCTTTCTCTGTGCCTTACAAGTTTCTGAAGACGAGGAGACCTTGTTTCTGTACCACCACCTCTTGCATTTCCATCAGCTTCCCCATGGGATCTTGGTTCAGCCTCTGTCTAGCTTTTCTTCTTGAAAACAGACACACTGAATTAGTGGGAGAGTTCTCTTGTCATCTTTTTTTCACTTTGGAGGAGTCACTTTATTGCAAAAATAAGTTCACCAATTACAGTCTTTTTTCCTCCATACTTTGCATCTTCAGAATTTTTTGACCTTTTTTAATGCATCTTTATGGTAATAAACCTCATCTGTGAGCTCTCTCTACAATTACATGACATAACCTTATGAAATTTCTGTCTTGTAGACACAAATTGTGTATTCAGTGTTAACTCCAAGTTTTTACTTGTCACCCTTGGGGCATCTGTAGGAAACAAGGTAGCATAGGAGATGCCATGCTTGGAACTCAGACCTTTCACTGTCTCTTGTGCATGTGCAGAATATGCAGACCCAGGAGGGTCATTCAGGCCATAAGTAGGAGGTTTCAGAAAGTATTTTCTGTAATTGCATTTTTCTGCCTTGTTTTTCTCCTAAACTGTAACAGTAGTGTGAGTATTCTCATGAGGCTTCTTTTGCTGAAGTACCTGGAATGTCAGGCAGAACTCTGGAGTTCAGTTTAAAAGCTAGTTTTCTATAATGTATTTTTCTCTAGGGATAGAGGCAATAGTGTCTCATCTCCATTTAGTGCACCATAGTTATGACTGATGGCAGACTCAACTGCAGCTTATCTTTATCAGTATTCTTGTTTTTAGAGGCTTTCTCTGTAAAAGGAGCTGCATTAAATCAAGAATGCAGCAAGTTCCACAAAATATCATTCCACTGCATCATCAGGTACACCACTTTCACTGCTGTCCTTAACAGCTTATATATCTTATTGCTGTTCCCTCTGATTGTACCTTCACCTCAATTCTTACTTTCCTCAATACAAGCCTTGCTAGCTGAGCCACTTTGAATGCAAGCCTCGTTAGCTGAGCATACTTGTACCCTAAGCACATGTGACAGGTCACCTGCAGATCACCTCATGTCAGCAATAGGGTGGGATGAGTGTTATTTCTATAAAGTACCCAACACACTACATGCTTTTTAAAATTTTACCAGCCTTTGGAAAATTTCACTTAAATCACAGTTTACCAGTAAGCTCAAGATGCTGATACTGTGTTGACTTCTCAGCTGCCCCAGCAGTGTTCACCAAAATCCTTCTGGTGACAGTGTTCCATCCTGGGAGACGTTCATCTGCTTCTACCCAGGCAGCTGGCTGCACATTACCCATCTGTAGCTCCTGGTGAGCAGTGAGACAACTGGTGGGTTTTAGGAGTAATTGCTCCTCTACACTGCCTCATACAGCTGTCTTCTATTGCAAACTCACCTCAGATTTTACCTAAAAGGTTAACTGATGAAATTCTATTTCAGGTGAGATTTCCCTTCCTCTTCAATGTGTCATTCCTTGAAATCTCTGTCTTCACTACACAAACTTGATACAAGAGCACATTCATTTTGCTGTCATTAAACACCTTAGATAGATTTGTTTCACAGGTCCTTGGCTACCAAAGGGTGAGTTGGTCTTGCTGGTGTTGAATTTCTGAGAGTGAATAGAGCTCAGTACTGCCCTGCCACTATTCATGACCATATCCATGCTCTCGGTTGGAACTGGACACACATCCCTACAGAGCAGGATGCCACTTCCAAAGGGGAGATGTGGAAGAGCATTGTAGTTGGTAAAATGGCCCATGTGGTTATTTCCCTTGGCCTTTGTATTGTTGAATTAGATGCTGTTGTAGAGGTCTGACAGCAGCAAAGGTACATAAAGGTGTGCACTGAAATTGGAGAAGTTCCTAGGTAGGAGCAAAATGTTTGATGTGTTCAGTGGACATTTTGTGTCCTCCATTTTCCTTTACTTACTCTCCATCCAAGCCCCCGGTATTTTCTGCCTCTGCTGTTAGGAGAAGGCAGGTGGCAAGCACATGCCACCACTTCTGCACTCAGTAGTGTGCATGTACCTTCCTGCTGGCTGCAGGGCAGGAGGGTTTGAGTCAGGGTGCTTTTGGTGTATGCATCCTACCTGCAGAGGCACATGCATACAGGTCATGCACTTTGGAAGCCTCCAGTTTCGGTAAGTATCACTTCTTTCTCTGTTCCATCCTACTCGAACTCAGATAAGCTTTTCACAAGCACTTTCTGCAGATCAGAGTGTACGAGAACTTACGAATGTGAGTGATGTTTGCTACTCCACGTTTTAAATCTAAACTTTTTGTCTTCGAAGTACTGATGATCTGCTTTTCTGTATAAATCAGTTGTCTCAGTATATTGCATGTTTGGACTACAGGTGCCCTCAGCTCCTTCAGCTTCTTGCTCTGAGACAGCAGCAGCATTGAGACGCTGAAATTGCAATGAGGAGTTGAGGTTGCTGCCTCAATTCCCTCATTCCTAAGCAGTGTGGCAAGTTCTCGCATTAAGCAAGTGGCTTTTTTTTTTTCATAGATTTCCTGAACATTAGCAATAGTTTTGAGCAGTTTCTAATTGATTTTTAAAATCCTAACCCTTTGCTTCTCTCATCCTTCCCTCTCTCCTGTGTGTCTCTGTGTATGTGCTTTTTGTCTTTTTGTTTGTGATTTTTTTTTCTTTTCTGGTGGCTTGTGTATCCTTTCCCTGTGTTGCGGTGCTGTTTTACGCTGCAGAATTCGTCCAGCTCTGCCTCTTCAGAAGCCTCTGAAACCTGCCAGTCAGTCAGCGAGTGCAGTTCCCCCACCTCAGTCAGCTCAGGCTCCACCATGGGGGCTTGGGCCTCCACAGATAAGGTGAAAAACTTCAAGACATACAAACGTACTAGCTCATTATCCAAACCCTGCAACATTTGGACAAAACCCCCATGCGTGGGTTGCAGCCAGGATCCCTCTTTGTGAGGATGAGATTAGAAACTGCTGCACGCTCCCTTAGAAATCAATATGTTTGAATAAAAAACACAATTGCCTTTAAACTAGCTACTAGGAGAAGCTACAAATTGGGCATTTTACAGAGATCACTTTCTTAGAAAAGGTAATTTTCCAGCTTTTCTGCTCAAAGAGATTGTGGAATGCTGTCCAAACCCAGCTGGTTGCCTGGCAAAAAGCACCTTGCCCGGGTTGTGCTGTTTGTGGCTTCTCCCATCTCTCCCATTAGGTAGCATACATTACACTGAGTAATGGGGGTTGTTTTTTGACCAAAAAGGAAAGCAGAATACACATAGCTGGAATAAATTACGTGGGATACACTCCCAATCAGGGGAAGTGCTAGCAGTCTCCTTTCTCATCTGGTAAATCCTTGCTGTTGGTTTTTGTTATTTATTTCTTCCATATCGTCACACAGCCAGAATACGTCATGGTTGAAGGCTTTATGCTTTTCCTCTCTGTCCAGCTACACAGACTAAATGTCACCAATGGAAATGCCTTCAGGATTGGAAAAGTTCTATGTCCACAGTCTGCAGGGTACCTAAATTGTAAAGGCTTTTTCACAGTGTGCTGCTTTCATGGACAGAAGGCAAAGCTGCTCAGCCTGGAGACAATGACTGCTAGATTGGTGCCTGAAATTTGTTATAGATAACAATTTTCAGGTGATCTCACTTGTGAACCAAGCATCATATCAATTTTCTGTTTTTTATTTGCAGCGAATTGAAGAATTTCCTTTCTTTTGTTTTAAGATACAGAGATTTTCTCCCTAGAACATCAGTCACAGTGTATTTTCGTATTCATTCTGTTTATATTAATTTCTCTGTTTTTGTTTTTTTTTTTATTTGTTTCATTTCCAGTTGTCTAATGGGTTTTATCACTGTAGTTTATCAAGTGACCCATCCGTAGCTTCAGTTGGTGCAGGTCCTTTCCCTCATTTCCCGCCTGTCTCCCGCGCGTGGACTCGGGCTCCCTCAGCCCTCCTTCCAGACTACGTTCATTATTACACCATTGGGCCAGGCATGTTACCATCATCTAAGATCCCTAGCTGGAAGGTTTGTGTTCCTTTTGTTGTGGCAGTCCTCACCTCCTCCTCCTCATACCAACAGCATGCACACGGCAGTTGTTGTTCCCTTTCGGTCCATGTAATTACTGGTTGATTTGCTCTCTTTGGTATCACTCTGAATGGGCACTGCATGGTGGAAATCAGACCTTAAAATCTGGTTGTGGGTATTTCTGAATGATCTTGTGTATTCTGGCACCAACTGAAACATACCAAAGCTGACAACACCTAGGTAGGAAGCAATAGTTTAGCTCTGAAACATTGGTGAAAACACTCTGGGCTCTATTCAGGGGGAAAAGAGCTTATTTAGCACTGTCAAAGTGCTCACTTGAGCAGAGAAGGGCATCCAGTTGTCTTAATGGGACCATACATTGGACATCCTGATGTTCTCCCTGTGGCTGGGCCTGTGGCTGTAAGCAGGCACACTCTCCTAGATCCAGCTGGAGTGGTTTAAGAAGGTGCTCAGCACCAGGTAAACCCAAGTGGTGACTGTAGCTTTACTGCCACAGACTGGAAGTGCTCACCCAGCTTGTTTTGCTCTCTTGGGGAGACCACCAAAAATGAGTGCAGTAACTTCTCTTAGTTGCTCCAGCTGGATCTGCAGGAATCTGTCTTACTTGGCATCAAAACATGTCTGCTCTGCTAGAGCCTGAAAGTCCATCCTTGCTAGGTGTTCCCCTGGGAAACTCTGCCCTAGAGCAAAGGGAAAAGGTCTCTTGTCTGTTGCTCAGGATCTTCAGCAAGGCTGATGTGCAGTCAACAGTAGCTCTGCAGATTTTAAGTGCCTGTGGATGGTTATATAATACTGCATATGCACCACGGGACCCCTAAATTGAGATAACTTGTTACAGATGCCCCTACTTTCTCTCCAGCAGCTGGAGACTGTTGGATTACATACAGGGTGGCCACAGTGGAGCTGGGGCTTCAGGGTCATTTGTTGTGTCTCTGCTAGAAGCACTTTGCCAATACATTTCACAGCAAAACACTTGGAGCAGAGACACAGCTGTCAAGGCAAAGCAGAGTTTCATGTGAGTTAACAAAACCAAAATACCTGTCTGTACAAGGGGGTGTGTCAGTTCAGCTGCCTTGCACTTCTCATTCCTTGGGCTGAGACACCTCAAGAAACCCACAGTGTGATCTTAGTCCATCATTAATTGTTTATCAGAAGGCTGTGGGAGGCTGCCCAGCAGGCAGCTCTGAGGGTGTGGGGCCACTTCTCATGCAGAAGTTGTTGCTTTTATTTTTAAAACAGCCTTTGTCTCAGTGAAGGAAAACTTTTAGGATTGGGATTGCCCCTGGAGCAGTTGATGCTGCGGGAGCTGCTGCTTAGCACTGGTTCTGCATCCCAGCACAGGTCCTGGGTCAGTCAAGCTCTTTGTGTGCAGTGTGTGGGTTCTGGATACCCTATTTGCTTAATAGAGCCCCGAGTGAATACAGCCCTCATGACCTGAGGAATTTCTGTTTCAAATTTAGCACCAGTAATTCAGAGTGAGCTTAGTCTTTCGTCAGTACAAACTGTCATGATAAACTACTTTTCAGTTAGTAAGTAAACTGAGAGATAACTCAGAATAACTTGCACCACTAATGTGTATGAAAAATCTGTTCAAGCCTAGTTTTTCAGAACTGAAGACATCTGTAACAGCACGTAATACTGGAACCTGTGTACATCTGGAACAGTTAACGTCACTGATTGGACTTTTATCTCTATCTTCTGCTGTGTGACAGCAATTTTTGTGCTTGAAATTCTGAAAATGTAGGCTTTAACATCATGGAATTGCATATAGATTAAACTGTAGTATCAAAAAATGTTAAATACCTTCATGTAAGAACGTTTAGGTGGAGTAGGAAATTTAGATTCTCTTTAATAAAGGAAAATTTTTAATATCCTCAAAATTTATTTCTCACCTTATTCAGAAAGGCATATCCAGTTTGACACACAATCTGTTGCATTAAAATTGCCCTTTTGCATAGTTTTGCCTGTAATTAAAGCACAGTTCCTGGTGAAAGCTGTCCCTAAGGAGCTCGTTTCCCTAGGACTGGGCCAAGCCAGGCCCCTACGATCAGCCCATGGTGAACACATTGCAGCGCCGCAAAGAAAAGCGCGAGCCAGACGTCAATGGAGCAGCTCAGAGCGGAGCCCCCGCGGCCCCCGAGGAGGCCCAGAGACCTCGGAGCATGACGGTGTCAGCTGCCACAAGGGTGAAGCTCTCATTTCAAATATGTGCTGTTGGTGTAAGGGAAATGGTCCTGCTGGCTCCTGCCAGTACTTGGGATGCACTTCATGTTGTGTTTGGTGCTGGTGTGATTGGAGGGAATGCACAGTTGGGTATTGACTTTTATAGAGCAATGTACTCCAAAGAAGTATCTATTCCTAAACCCAAGCAAATGGCTGGGCACAATCCTGTTGGATTATGATGGTGACAAGCTCTGATGGGGAGGAGAGAGAGCTAAAAGTGAGTGAAGGTGACTGATCCTTCCAGGTGTAACGAGTGTCTCTCCTGTATGTAAGCAGCAGGGTGAGGAGATGGAGGCTTGTGAGGAGCTGGCACTTGCTCTGTCCAGAGGGCTGCAGTTGGACACCCAGAGGAGCAGTCGGGATTCCTTGCAGTGTTCCAGTGGCTACAGCACCCAGACAACAACTCCGTGCTGCTCAGAGGACACGATCCCATCTCAAGGTACCCATTCAGGAGATGTTCCTTTTAGAGCATTCCCACCCTGGCCATCACACACTCACCCCATGGTGCTAAGGAGCTGCTGTCACTTGCTGGCTTTGTAGTCAGCTGGGGAGGAAGGCTGGCATTGCTGTTTGGAAGATTTTTCCAGCATGGAATGCAGCCTGGATTTATTAATTACATAGAAACCTGCTCTGCTGTGTAGTGTACTGAACAATTATATTTTCTTGGGCACTACCTCAGTGAGTTTCAGCCTAAGGATGCTACCATTTTAAAGAGGATCCTGGAATTATAAATGACACTGGTATTGTATCCAGTTCTTCTTGGGTCCTTTCTGAGCTATTGCCTCAGCAAATACACACTTAAAAGCTTTGCTGTGTTCCAGCAGCACTCTCAATCTGCTCTTGGTGTCCCTTAGTGACCTTTTATTTTCCTGCCTAAGCAGAAATGTTGTACTTGGAAAAAGAATCCATTGGAGACCTTAACTTAGGCATAGCTAGGAAGCTGCAGTAAGGTGTTGGGTTTTGTACCCTGTTTCAGAACCAGCAGCAAGCTTGGTGTTTGCAGTTCAAGCCTTGTTTGCTCAGCTGGGGTGGTTGTGCTGTGCAGTCACAGGAGGCAGCAGGGCTTGTGGAGGGCCAAGCTTGGCTCAGCACTTATGTAGAGAGGAAGGAACCCAGTGCAATTATTAAAGCTGAGGCTGAGTTTTCAGAGCTGACAGCTGGGATTTACTTTGTTTGCAAAGTAAACAAATTTGCTGCTGAAATCACTGGTACACGGTCCCCTGAACCCACTTGCCTAATCTGAAGTACATTTTTCAAGTATTTCTATCTACAAGTGGTGACATGTGGCTTGTAGGATGCTGGTTTTAGTATCTTCATGTTGATGACAAGTATGGAGCTCGTTCTCTTTCACAAGAGCCATGGGCCCTCTGCAGCTGTAGGATTGATCTGCTGTAATGCCTTCAGGCATCAAATCGTGGTCACAGAACCTTGGACTTTCTTCCTTCTAAAGGTGGAAACTCCCTTAATTCTTACTGACTCCAGGCTTTTTTGGTTATCTATACACACTTCAGACTTACTGACGTGACTCAGCTGTCCGCTCCAGCTTGATCCTAACTCTGTCTTTTGGCATCAGTTTCAGATTATGATTATTTCTCTGTGAGTGGTGACCAGGAGGCAGAACAACAGGAGTTTGACAAATCTTCCACCATCCCAAGAAACAGTGACATTAGCCAGTCCTATCGCAGAATGTTTCAAACCAAGCGTCCTGCTTCCACCGCAGGTCTGCCAACCACGCTGGGACCGGTCATCGTCACCCCCGGCGTCGCCACCATCCGACGGACGCCTTCCACCAAGCCCTCGGTCAGGCGCGGCACCATCGGCGGAGGCCCCATTCCCATCAAGACGCCGGTGATTCCCGTCAAAACACCGACCGTCCCCGATATCCCGGGGGGGCTGCCCGGTGCCCTGGCCGGGACAGAAGAGTGCCCCGAGCAAAGTCTGGAGTCTCCAGCAGCAGGAGATGGTGGGCAAGCCGTCGCCAGCATGCCCTCGTGGAGCGGGCAAGCGTCCGTCAACCCTCCGGCGTCAGGCCAGAAACTGGGTGCTGCCGAGGAGCAGAGGCAGGCGGTCCCCGAGAGCGAGGGCGAGGAGAGCGAGCGGGATGGGGTCGGCAGCCTGGCGCCCGCGGGGCAGGCGGAGCTGGAGCCCGGCGAGCTGAGCCCCGGCGATGTCCCGCAGGGCGAGGATATGCTCAACGCCATTCGGCGCGGGGTCAAGCTGAAGAAGACGACCACCAACGATCGCTCGGCGCCTCGTATTTCCTAGGAGCGGAGCAGCTGCCAGACTACTGAACGCCGAGAAGGAACTGTGAGAAAACTAATTTGTCTCTATCCATTCCAATCTGTAATCAATGATTTTTTTTAAGATACTCGGTAACAGACAGTCTGAAAGTACTCTAAAAGAGAAAACAAATGAAAGAGCGTAGTAAGACATAATCTTCAATGGTGTTTTAATTTGTAAATATCAATGATTTTGTTTCTGCATTTTTTTGATCTAAGTTACACTTTTAATTTTTTCTGAAGGTGCCAAATCCCATTTACCTTTTTTATAACTCTCTTTGTAAAGTTTTAAATCATAGAAGAAAAAAAAAATTGTCGAGAAGTAAACTTCAGCAAAGGGATTTAAAGAAAATTTGGCTTTTTTGCAAGCTTTTGTAGAGCGCCTTGTAATAGTGAGGTTAAAAAACAGAACAATGGGACTTACTAGAGTTTAAGTCAAGCTATATGGAACGGATCCTCATTTAAGTATTTAAAAAAGTTTGAAAAGCAGGAATAAAAATTGACAATAAAGCAATATATAATGCAAGGAAGAAACCTGCAGTTGGTAGAGTTATTGGGGGGTAGTGGGGGGAGGGAGATGCCATCAAAATAGCAGATGCTGTTGCACAAAAGTAGCCTAGTAGGATGAATTACTAGTAGCTTCATGGTAAATGCATCAGAATAAGCCATATTGGATTGCAGTGTTTTGTTTCTGTAGGGTGTTTTAAAAACTGGGTTTTTCCACATTTCTTTTTTGACTGCACAGCAGCAACTCTCAGTCACATGCATGCAGCCTTAACTGTGTAGGCTTGGTTCTTCCACCTTCATGTTTTGTTCCACTCATCCTTCCGCTGAATACAAACAAGGACAACAGGCTTAAGGCAGTTATAAATGTGAAAACATTTTTAAAATGCAAGCAGGGAGTTCTTAGATGTTATCAAAATGCCTTTTTCTGACTGTGCCCAGCAGGCTGGGCACCTTAGAAAGCCCAACTATTTTGAGAAAACACTTAAAAATTTGACAGGTGAAACCAGCTTGTGATCTAATAAACTGCGAATGTTTCTTTCCAATACAGGGGCTTGTTTTTCTTAACTTCTTTTAAATAGCAGTTGATTGGCTTTTCTTAAATACTGAAAAGAAAAGGGTTGAGGGGTGGGGGGTGGGGGGTGATACTGGTTTTTTGATAATACCGGGAGTCTGACCACTGTAGTCTCTTTTTTTGTACTTTTAAGTAATGTTTTTTGGAACGCTATTGATAGAATCATTAAGAGTTGGATTTTTTCCTTGAAGTAAAAGTAAGTTATTGCTGCAGTACCCATCTCCTAAAGCTGACAGAAATGTGCAGACCCCTTGGCATGACACGTGTTCCAGTCACACAATCCAGAAGGATGCTGTCTGCCCACCCACAGCAGACCCACATGTGGAGGGACACCAGACTTGCGGATCCGGGATTGTTTAAAAATGCACCAAATAACACACGCAAGGGGCTGGTTTCCACCACACCCTGCAGATTTCTGTTGGCTCTAGACTTGCCTACATGACCTCTTATGCTTTAATACATAACTGCATTGGATGTGAAACTTCTAGTAACTGTGTAGTCACTGTGTTCTATATGACATTTTACACTGCTGTGCTTGCTAAACTTTTTTTTTTGTTATGGCTTAAAAGCAAAAAGAAAAAAAAGCATGATTCTTAGAAAATATTAAACCTTCCTTTCTTTGAAAAACAAGCTCCTTATTACAGAATATAATAAACAGTAGTGCCTGTGGTGTAGCCCACCAATCTTGATACAGTAGCTGATGCATTGTGCAAATGAGGCTTTGAGATGGTTTTTGCATAAACAAAAACTGTTAGGAGATAATCTCAATAGTTAAAAGTGTTATTTAAACCTTTGAAATAAATGGATGTAACTGTACCCAAGTACAGCTTTTCACTTGTTTAGTTCTTAAACGTTAGTATAATCAGTAAAATTTAATATAAAATGTTGCCAAATTCAATGTAGAAAGAATGTGACAAAACACTTTGGATAGTTCTATTGTTTGTGTTTTTGCATATTGTAAAAGCAGTGTCACAGCTGAAAAATAAATTGTTTCTAATGGTAAATTATTGTGGTTTAGTTGCTAGTTTGTACTGAGAGTTGACCTCTCCCTGTGCAGTTTTTTGTTCTAAACTGGTATAAATAATTGCTGTAAGTGTGTCTCCCTTCTACATTGTAACGATTGCTTAAGCCTACATTATAAATAAAGAACTGCTGAAAACTCCTGTATTTTGCTTCTTAAAGACTTTCTCCTTCCAGAGCATTGGGTATCAATGCTGGCCTTCCTCAGGCATCTCAAGGTCATGCAGGTTCCATCTGTGTGTAATAGAAGCAAGAGAGAATTAAAACCCCAGTAAATAAAATTGCATATAGCTGTGTTTTACTGATAGGCACCAGCAGGGTAGCAGTGAGCAGAAGTGCAGTGCTATTGATGGAAATTCCCATTAAATAGTAGCAGATGACATTTCCCTGCACCTTGCTGTTGTTACCTGGCCAGAAAGCACAGATGACTCTGCATTTTTGTGCATCCACCTCAGTGCTGGACTGCAGTTCCTTAGGCCAGAAGAGGAAAATTGCTGCTGTCAACACTGCCCGTGCTACAGCCAGAATTTATCAAGCACAACACAAGCACCATCTCCCACAGCTCCCCGAGGGACTGAAGAGTTTCTTTTGTTCAGCTTTCTCAGCATTGAAGGCAGATGGGGGAAGATGTTGCTCCCTCTTGGAGCTGCCACACAATAGCCCGGTTTATTTCTTTGCCACTGCAATGATGTCATTTTTATCTAAAGGTACCGTTTCTTCACTGTGCTGGGCTTATGAGGCCAGGTTTAGGTAGCAGGGGGCTACAGGAATGGCTTCTGTGAGAAGCTGCCGGAAGCTTCCCTTGAGCCAATGAAAGGTCTGAAAGAGCCAATGCCAGCCAGCTCCGGGATGGACCCACCACTGGCCACAGCCAAGCCCAACAGTGACAGTGGTAACACCACTGGGATAAAAGATTTTAAGAAGGGGAAAAAGTTTCTGTGGGACAGCAATAGCAGGTGGGGAAAGGAGTGAGAATATGTGAGGGAAACAGCCCCACATACACCCAGGTCAGTGAGGAAGGAGAGGCAGGAGGTGCTCCAGGTGCTAGAGCAGAGATTCCCCTGCAGGTGATGCAGCTGTGCCCCTGCAGCCCACGGAGGTCCATGGGGGAGCAGAGATCCACCTGCAGCCCATGCTAGAACAGGTGGCTGCTCAAAGGAGGCTGAGCCCATGGAAGTCTGTGCTGGAGTAGGCTCCTGGCAGAACCTCTGGACCCTTGCAGAGAGGAGCCCATGTGCTTAGGTCAGTTTGGGTCAGCTATTCTGAGTCCTAACTGTCCCCTCTCAACATCTTTCCCACCCCCAGTCCACTGCTGAGGGAGATACCAAGCAGACACCCTGGATGTTGTGGAGCACTGCTTAGCAGTAGCCAGAGCACTGGTGTGCTCCTAACATCTTCCCAGGACTATGAGGGCTGCTCTGCATAAAGTTAACCCATCCCATCCCAATACAGTGAGGAAGAAAAAAAACCAGGATGTGGTTTGGCTGGAAATGTCTCCAAAAGGATCACAATTTCATTCCCCCATCTCTCTATTGGCTGTATTTGAAGTATTGCTGAGCATCTTGTCTCACCCAGGTGTCAGTGCTTTGCTCAGCTGTTTCAATACTGAAGGCACTTGGTCCAAGTCAGAGCTCCAGCCTGAGGTGTGGCATGTGCTGAACAGCTGTGCTGGAAGAGGGCACGCCTCAATTCTGTCACTACTTTTGGACTAACAGCACAGAAAACAGATCCTGCTTCCTGGCAGGAATGAAAATTTCAGCTGTGGAATACGCAAAGCTGGTTTTTTTTGAGTTTTATTTTCAAAATTCATACCTATTTTAGCATGCAGACTTACTGGAAAGGAGCAGATTGAAAGTTTCTAAAAATCAATCAGATTAAAGCCTTATTCCTGAGCTACACGTTTAGTTCTTAGAAGAGCTGAAGTTCATGCTTTGCATCTTTTGTTCAATTGGGGTTCACAGAAATATTAAGCCTTGGGCTTAAACATGGGCACAGTCAAGTAACTTCTGTAGAACTGAAGTGAGACTACGCAACCTATAAACCTCTTAGCCCTAAGAACAGGAAAACTGCTGAAGAGCCAGGTGTGACACACTGAAAGAACTGTTTGTGACCCGTGAGTGGGCACACAAGAGCCACAGTCCTCAGCGGCCCATGTGTGCTGATACAGCTCAGTGGTTATCTGGGATTCAGTTTATATGGGGACCAACCTTCCTCTGGTGCTCTACAGCACTGGTGTCCATGCCATGAGGAAAGCACCATGTTGTAAGGAAAGTTTATGTCTTGTGAGATTTGATACAGAAGTGAAAAATGCAGCAAAGGGCCTAAGGAGGAGGAGAGGGAAGGGAAGGAAAGATGTCTTTATCCTGCAGCAAGGTAAGGAATACCCTCATTACAAGGGCACCCAAAGCCCGTGTCTGCTGCTGTCCATATTTTTAACTCCAGCTTTAACACCTTGCCTGTATTTAGTACCACATTCCAAGTTATGGGGCTGATATGAACTGCCTGCACAAGCTGGCAGTGAAGTGTCAGTGTGGTAGAGAAGAGCAGCGTGCCAGAAAAACACCTTTTCTGTTACTTTATTTGGCTTTATTCTATAGAGGAGCAAGTGGTCACTGAGGTGCCACCTGCCTGCAGCACAGACTGCTGCCATTCACACCCAAGGTGCTCTCACATGGGCTGTTCACGAGGTCGAGTGACGTGATGCCACCACAGCGGGGGCAGATGCCCTTCCTTACGAGCTGGAGGCAAAGCTTCAGTTTTTGGACCATCAGCTGGAGTTTCTTCTTGTAACTGCTTAATCTAGAAGACAAGACATGAAACTGCTTTAGCACATTAACATACATTCCCATTTTCAGTGCCCAGGCAATGAGCAAAACGAGCCCCTATTTCCACAGAGAACCACCAGTGTAACACCTTCGGCTGACAGGTTTCATGTTTCCCAACATTAACTTTCATTCAGTCATCACTGTAGGCTCATACTACCTCATTAAGAAGGAACTTCTAGGAGCAAGAGGTGATTTACAAGACAAATTTCACTTAAAAGGTCATTATTTCCATGTAATTCATGTCTACCATTACTCTATCAAACAGGCTCAATTGTGCTGCTTTGGAAGCTGACAGGTAATTACAAGTCAGTACCAAGTTTCCCTGCAGTCAGTAGGTGACTTCTGTTCCTGCACGTCACCAACAGCCCCTCACATGCTTTCAATACCCATTTCTTGAGGCAGCACAAGTGCTGGCTGTCCCTGTGTCAATCCTGCTCAGAGTGCCATGTTCCATACAATCCAACTGAATCAAAGAACTGTTCTAGGAACACCAACTTCTTCCAACCAACTCTCAGTTTAGGATGGCCAGAAATTAGTCTCAATGCCCAACTGATGACTACTGCAGCAAATCACTTTCAAAGGTGTAACCAGAAAGTGTCAGAGCTCCACAGCAGCAGAAGAGGAACTCTCTGGTTGTTAAGTCTCCTTTCATCCCACTGTGGATTTTTTTTCCCCACAAAATTGCTCTAACAGCTCTCACTGACACAAGACTGTGGGTTCAGCTTAAACTTCAAATTCCCTTCACAAGCCCTCAGAAGCTGTAACAAATGTGTAGGCATTTTAGCTTGTTTCACACTGACAAGGGCTCCAGCACTGAAGAGTCTAACTGAGACTGCAGCAGACATTCAGTAATTTTTCCAAGAACACATCTGTGCCACACAGGATTCCTGTGTGCTAGAGAGACTTTCCTTTGCACAGAGCAAGCACTGACCTCTCTGTCCCAGCTTTCCCGCTGCAGCTTCTTCCACTGCTCTCGTTTGGCAAAGTAATCAGGATACATTGCCTTCTCAGAAGGGTGCCAGAAATCCAAGCACCATTCAGGAATCTGTTGGGGAAAAATATGATTTAAAATACTACTTTTATATATGAAATCACATTTGTACATACATGCAGAAGAATGAAACAGAAAGGCTGAAGCCAGTCTTACTCCCTAGGGTTTTCTTCCATTTTGAAGTACTACATAAAAACACTACTCAGGAGCTGCCTGACTATCTCAAGGCACATGGCAGAGGTCAGAACTTTTCATACATTATCCTAACCCACAGGAAGACATCACAGTGACTTGCTTAAATAACAGCATTCCAAAACAAGTCCCAGGTCACCTCGGTTTACTCCAAACTTCTCAAAATAATTCCATCTGGTGGAGAAGATCTGGTTTCTTCCCTTCCTTCTCTCAAAGGCAGCAGGTTAGAGAAGTCCTTCTCTCCAACTACTGATTTACTTTACTTGACAGAGACAGAACATTACAGCTCATTTCTGCTTATCTACACCTACTAAGAAATGAGCAGTTTCTTAGGCCTTTAAGATCTTGAGAATGGTCTGACCTCTAAAACCCTCTTACAAGGGAAAAAACCAAAAAATTTAAAATTTTGCAGTGATTAAAAAAAACTGATTTTTTACATTTAAAGAGAGGAACACTGATTAAAAAACAAAATTCCAATTAAAAAAAAAAAAGAAATTTAAGAAGTTGCTCCAATACCACCATATATTCAGTGATATTCACAATTTTCATTTCCTGCTGTGATTCTCATCACAGAACAAACCTTTGACTGAATGGAAATAGCACAGCTGCTGAAGTAAATCTCCACACACAGTAAACTCCAATTAAAACCACCAATCAGCCTGAGTTCTAAAAATTGCATTTTGGAGCAGCATCCACCATGGACAGACACTGATACACAAACCAGCCAAAGCCTTGTAACAGCCATTTTGTTAATGACAGTTTTGTAAATGACAGTTTTAGCCCATAAAACTGGGAAAAGAGCACATAACCCAGTTTGTGTTCCCGTATGAAGACCAATATTGACTATTTATTGCTCAGCTGCCCTTTTTTTCTGTCCACATGCCCTGACACTATTATCTCTACTACTGCTCAGGCCCTTGACCTTGGCATAAGCATAAGGAAGTTCTTGTTTTCTCTTTTCACTCATATATTCTTTATTCTGCCCCTGACAAATCTATGTCATATTTTTCTTTTTCTGTGGCTTAATATGCAAAAAGATCTGATCAGATCCAGTCTTGTGCCAGCACTTTTTTCAAATTCATGAGGAAACAGTTGCATGCAGTCTCTAGGTCAGTGTTAACTTCTAATGCATTAAAAAGATGTTGCCAATAAAGCAAAGTTCCTGTGTTTTTCTATGAAAATTTTGCTCCTAAATAAAACAATCTTGATGGTCAATGCCTGCAGAAGTGCCTTAAAGAGTCAAAAAATAAAGCTACTATTTCCAGGCAGTGCTCCTCACACAGTAGCACAATCTGGCACTGCAGCATATGAAGGGGAATGGTAATTTGTACCGTTACTCCAAACGCTGCAAGAACGGTAGGACTGAGTGAAGGGAAGTCCCCGACAGCCAAGGTGACACCAGAGTCACCAAGGCTGTGCTGGGAGGCAGCAGAGCTCCCTGGGCGCTGTTCACTTCCCCAGCTCAGCTCCAGCCCTTTCCTGTGCCAGCCCGACCCGCCACGGGGCAGACAGCGCTTGGCGAAAGAGCAGATGATTATCGCCGGGAAAAAAATCCCCAAAGAACAAGTAGCAGTGTTCAAACTGATCAAGAAATTCCATTTTCAAGGACCAGAGCAACTCCTCCCACACCAGCAGCAAGACGTTCAGCGAGCAATGAGGTGATACTGCTAAGCCAAGCTGCGGCCCTACCCAAGTCCAGTTACCTAAAACAGGAGCAAAGCAAGTGCAGCAATTCCCAGCAGTACCGGCACCGTACCTTGTACATTATACATGTACATTGTACATTACCTTGTACATCTCGTATCTCTCGTAGGCAACGCCGCCGGGGGAGTCGGCGAAGACGTAGGGCTGCGGGTGCTGGTTGGCCCAGAACTCCTCCTCGCCGGCCTTCAGCAGCTCGGTGGCTTTCACCATGTCCTTTACATCCTTGTTCTTATCGAACCGGTCCCTCAGGAGGCAGGCGAAGTAGCGGTACTTGTCTCTACGGACAGAGGTCATGCACAGTGAGGAGGAAAACAACCACCCCCCCCCCACACCCCGGGCCCAGCCAAGTGCGGGGCTGAGCACCCCGATGTGAGGCCGGCCAGCGCTCCCTGCTCCCAGCTCGCCTCGCCCTCACCGATGGATGCACCAGGACTCGAGGTGCCGCAGGGATTTCTTGTACAGCCGCAGGACCCTCTGCTGGTGCGTCAAGGACGCGGCCATAGCGCCAGAGCTCCCGGGCCGCTTCCCCTCCGCGCGGGGGATGCCGGGAGCGCGGCGCGGCCCCGCCCGCGCTGCCGCCGGAGCGCGCCCGGAGCCGCCATGAGCCGCGCCAAGTTCGTCGGTGAGGGGGCGGCGGGGAGGGCGGGGGGTTTCTGTTCCCGTGTCTCCGACCCAGGCCCCCCACTCCTCGCCCGGTACCGGGCTGAGGCCGAGGCACTGCTGCCCTACCCCATGAGGGGCCGCGCGCGGCGGACGGGGGTTCGGGCTGTGCTGTGGCAGGGCTTGTCCCAACCCTTCTTCCAGTGCTGGTCGCCTCCTGTTCCAGGATCCCTTATCCAGGATTGCCCCAGTCCCTCAGGCTTGTTACAGTCTCTTAGGCTTGTCCCAGCCCCTCTGCCAGGGCTTGTCACTTCCCGCCGTAGCCCCTCAGGCAGGGCTTGTCGCCTCCTGCGGTCCCTTTGGTGTCCCGAGGTTCGGCGGCCCTGGAGCCCCCGGGAAGCGTTTGGGAATGTTTGTGCTGTGTCTGGGCGCTGGGGCTGCTGCTCCTCGGTCACCCCCAGCTCTGGGGCTTCGGCCACCCTTCGTTCCCTGTCCTGCATTGGCACTTTAGTCGTGGTTGCTTCTGATTGTATGGAACTGGTTTGGGTGAAAACGTTAGTATTTTTAGGAAATTCGACGGAAAGCGTGTAAGTAACTTTAAAAGGTTGGTTCATGTGGAAGCGCGACGTGTTGCAGAGCAGCTTAATATTTCCTTGGAAAATTTTCCTTCTGGCTAGAATCCCTGCTGGAAGCGCTGGCAGCTGCAGAGGTGGCTGTTCCTGCAGCCGGTGCCGCAGGCCTTGGCTGCGGGGAGAGCCGAGTGCGGCGGGCTGGGCTGGGCTGGGCCGGGCCGGGCCGGGCCGGGCCGGGCCGGGCCGGGCTGGGCAGCCCAGCCCGTTCCTGCATTGCAGGTGTCCCGTCAGAGCCCTGTCAGTGCTGCCCGGCGGCTGGGGTGGCCCAGGGATGGCACCAGCAGGAAGAACGGGCAGCTCTTAGGAGACATTCTGCTGTTCCCACGCGTGGAAGGCTGTATGAGAGATGCTGCATTTTGCCTTCCTTTATGCTTGTTTGCATAAATTTGTGTTTTCATGTGAGAAGCAGATTTGTTTGCAATAAAATGCATGTGTGTATTCACTTTGGTGGTTATGAGGGTGTGCATAATACACTCACAGAAAGTTGCACAGAGACAAAAGTTTAGTTTTTCTGTCACTTCTACTAAGGAATAAGTTTTTAACTTACGCAAGTAAGGTTATGCTTAAGCATTTTATGACTTACCATTGTGCTGGTCCGGGGTTTAGATAGGGTTTCTGTTGTCTTCCCCAGCTGATTAATGCTCAGAGTAAAATGTAGAACAACTTTAAATTCTAATTTCTGTCTTTGGTTTTCCATAGATATTGGTATTAACCTGACAGATCCTATGTTCAGAGGAATCTACAGGGGAACACAGAAACATCAAGGTAAATATTTCTTTCTTGTATGTCAGAACATCATGTTAGGGTTTCTTTCTTCTCCTCCTTATGTACTTGGTCTTAAAGAAGAAAGCCTGACTAAACAAGTTGGATACCCTAACCAAAATGCATTGTCTTAATTGCTGTTTACATGCAAGTAACTCTGCTTCTGGAGCAAAATTGACAGTTGCTGATCTGCTTGGGATTGCATTGAAAAACTGATATGAGAGTTATGAACAGTGGTCTGTTGAAGTATTGCGTTGCTGAATCACAGTTACTAATTATAATGTGGGGCTTTTTGCTCTTGTGGCCTTTGATACGGATGTAAAGGTGGAGAGCCTTCTAAAGTGTGTGGAAAAACTTCCACTGACTTCTTGGATTTAAATTGGATCTTCAGTTATTGCACTTTGTTATTGTCTTATAAAGATTAATTAAGTATGCTTTAAAGATTTATTGATAAGAGATTTGACTGCATGAAAATTGAAAAGTCGTTAAATAAAAGTCGTTTATGCTGTAAAACCTCAAGTTCAGTTTATGACATTTTTATGAACTTTTGCAGATGACTTTCTGGATGTAATAGAGAGAGCAGTCAAAGTTGGCATTAAAAAGGTAATTTCTTATAATGAAATGGCTTTAAAAGTTTAAGCTGCTTTCTAATATTTATTTTTTTAGTGCTCTCCCACTAAAACAACGTTTCTTGGACTCGAATGGAAAATGCAGTAACTTCCTTCAGTAGCACAAAACAAAAGTGTTCTGTGCAGAGCACTGTCTTTCCATTTGCACTGATCATTATTGAAGCTGATTATTGAAGTTCAGTGATATTGTAGGTAATGTGGGTGTAGAAGTTACTTTGTACAGTTTCAACAGAAGGATGACCTGCTGCAATGAAGTGGTACGTAATTTTCCATGTTTTATTATAGGCAACCATTCCTTTTGTGTTCAAAAAACATCACCTGTGTGACTCTTAGAGAGTAAATGCTATGAGGAGCAGCTGTGGGAGCTGGGAGTTTTTTAGCTGGAGAAAAGGAGGCTCAGAGGAGACCTTATCACTTACAACTCCTGAAAGGAGCCTGTAGCCAGGTGGGGATCAGTCGCTTTTCCCAAGCAAGAAGTGACAGGACAAGAGGAAATGACCTCAGGCTCTGCCAGGGCAGGTTCAGGTTGGACATTAAGGAAGAATTTCTTCATGAAAAGGGTGGGCAGGCACTGGAACAGGCTGCTCAGGAAGTGGTGGCCATTGTCCCATGGAAGTGCTCAAGAAACCACTGGATGTGGCCCTCAGTGCTATGGTTTGGTTAACCAGGTGGTGGTGGTGGTGGTGCTCAGAGGTGGAACTCAGTCATCTTAGAGGTCTTTTCCAACCTTAACGATTCTATGATTCTTAATCAACAATTACTGCAGAAGCTCAGACTCTTCTGATTGAGGCTTTCAGATATTTATGTATATAAAGGAAATTGGTAACTGCAGAACAGCTGGGAGTACCCCCAAACTCTTACAGTTGAGATAACTGCATGTTTGCTGGTAAACACTGGCTTACATGTATTAAAACAGCATTGTCAGGAGAGAATTTGTAACTCTGAACTTGAAATTGGTGTTTTCAGCAGTGCATTGCATTCCATAGTTTAGCCTGCCTCTCTTTCTCTCTAAACTGAATAAATTTTTGACAAAAATATGAATTACCATAGAATACAATGCATACTGTCACAAACTGTTCTTCTGTGCTAATAAGGATTAGAAATAAAGAAGTAAACACTCCTCTAGCAGAGGAACGGGCATCTTGGGAGTTTGTTGAAAAACTCTTATCTGAAAAGAGTGGCAAATGCACTGGGATTGCAAAAAAGAAAACTAGTGATGGAGAAGTTACCTCACTGCAGCAAATACAGGAGTGAGGTCATATTTATATGTGCTGTATAAGTGCTGTTTAATTTTTATACCACCCTCTGAAAATAAGTGGCTTTTTTTTTTTATTTTATCATCAAAAATAAATTAGCTGCATAACTTTTTCAAATGCACAGTGGATTGAGAAATGTTATTCAGGAGTTCTTGCCCTTAGCTGTTCTCAATATTGCTGCTGGCCTGTACAGTGTCAGAAGCCTATTCCATCACATATTGTTCCTGCTTGCTTAGAACCTTAATGTGCTTATTAGAAAATATCTCTATTTTTCTGTATAGCTGCTGCTTCATGGTAATTTTTTGTGAAGTTTTGCTCTGTGTCACGTATGCACTGAGCTTAACATTGGTTAACACTGGTTTTCAGCTTAACATTTCTTGGTGATGTCAGTGGGATATGTCTGTCTGTGATGAGCACACTGCAGCAATGTCTGAGCTGGTGCTGACAGAGCCTGCTGGATGGATAGCACATGCAGGGAGAAGAGTTGTCCAAAAGCACTGTAGACATGGTGGTTACAACCTAGGGTGAAATACTCTGCAAGTGGTGGTTAAAAAAGTACACTGTAGGCAACAATTCTTACATGATAACTTCAAGGTAAAAATAAAAGGTCAGAGATGGAAATTCTTAAATTTATAATCCCAGCTCTGCTACAGACTCATTTTTTGGTTTAACTACTTACTCATGTCTTGTTTGAGGTCTTTGGGAGTCTGTACTTTCCCTAGATGTAAAACAAGGGAGAATATTTCTAAGTATCATTTCTTGAGTGCAAATACAGTCTTCAGTTATTGTGTAAGGAAGCTTCTATTGCTGCACATTGAAGTATTTTATTCCTTTAGTGATTTATATACTTAGCATACAAGATACTTGATGAAGGGGAAAAAAATCATATTTTGCTGCCTACTATATTTACTAGCTCCTGAAAACCATTGAGGTTTATTGCTGAACTATGAAATCTTGTTTTATATATATATATATATAAGTAATTGTATTCTGATGTTCTCTGTCAAGATCCTTCTGTGTATCTGAGTGTTTTCTTAAACATTCTGTTTGATGTTCAAAGAACATCCACACTGACAGTACTTCTCTTGTTTCAAGTTTTTGATTACAGGTGGGAGTTTAGAAGATAGTAAAGATGCATTGCAGCTGGCACAGACAAATGGTATTTTCACTTTAAATTTACATTGTCAGTGAAAAATATAACCTTCTATGCTCTCAGAATTGAGTTAAAAAGGACCTGCCCCAGAGATTAAAGATTAAAGTACAAAATTACAATTCAGAGTGGGATGAATGCATTGTGTATGAGTTTGTGTGTTGCTCTTTAGATCCCTGATGTTGGAAGGAATCACTCTTTTCCTGCATATTCTATTTCTAAATAAAAATAGAAATAATAGGAAATTTCTGGAATAAGAATATTGGTACAAGTTTCTGTCCTAGAAATAAGGTTAAATGCTTAGATGTTGTGAAATATATGGGGTTTGTTTGCTTTTTGTTTGTTTTTTTACTCACCAATCTGTTATGACCAGATTGATGAAGAGAGGTATCTTTCTTTTGATCATTCCCCTGGCTTTTCCTTTCTTTCTGTGAAAGGAGAATGGCTCTTCTTTTTTCTTTAGGCAAATTTCATTCCACTAATTACTTTAATATGTATTTGAACTGAAACACATGATGAAGTACTGTTTACTAACAGAAACATAAAACAGTTTTTGTTTGAATGAACTCAAGGAGATAATTTGGTCCAACCCAGTCCACCTCCCCACTTCCCATCAGGAAGGCAGGACTTGCTTGAGCATCAGGGCAAGTTGCTCGGGGCCTTATCTGTTTTTTCTCTTCCCTGGTGCTTTTACACTGAGCAGAAATGTTCATTTTGGTAAGATAATCTAGATCAGATACTTGAGTAAATCAGGCAGATGTGACTTCTGAAATTCTCTACCAGCTTATGCAGGGGCATGTGAAGGAAGTGCTCTCTGCAGTTCTTACAGCTGGGATAACCTGATGCACTTTGAACCAGATGTATTTCTAAATGATCTCAGGAGGTCTCATCCATTTGTATGATTTATTGAGGGCTGCTCCACCAGAACAGTTCAGCTCTAAGCTGCCATTTTGGAGTACACCAGATAATGTGTACCAAAAAGGCACGTGCACATGCCCCCACTGGAGATGCTGTGTGACATTTTAAGGCAGATAGTGTCTGTCTAATGAAATTATCACTCAGATAAATATGGTCAAAGGGAGTTTTCTTTTATAATTGTGACCAATTAAAAAACCCCTCCAGAGGCAGATGTTGTCTATACTCTGAATAAATTCTCTTTTTTTCTTTTTCCTTAAAATCCCCTAATACTCTCTTGCTTTAGACATGTTTTTCAGTACAGTTGGCTGTCATCCTACCCGCTGTGGAGAATTTGAGCAGAGTAGTCCTGAACAGTATTTGTCTGAATTAAAAAATCTGATTGAAAAAAACAGGACAAAGGTAATAGCAGTTGGAGAATGTGGCTTAGGTAAGTGTTATCTTACTACTTCAATATTTATTTATTCTAGACATAACTAAAAAAATCCTAAAATAGTAAATGGTTTTTTTGTTCTTTCTGTTTATAGATTTTGATAGATTAGAATTTTGCCCAAAGGACATCCAACTCAAGTAAGAAACTTTTGATGACTGTGAGTTGACTTGCAGCAATTTGCAGGAGTGTTTTCTATCTTATGTTCTGCCACATAACTGTCACATCTAGCCCTAAAAGTTACAGGGTTGGGCCCAGAGTTTTTTTGGCAGAAATGGGAATTTAAAGAAACATGCCTACATTCAAGTAATGCAATGTGCTAAATTTTGCTACCTGCCTGGTGTTGACTTATGTCAATGTGTCTTACATCAACATGTGTTTTTCTGTAAAACTGATCAGAAATTGTGGATTTCTGGGTGTGACAGATGTTCATTCTTGCTAATAGTTAAGAGCTCTGAGAGACTCATGGGAAAAATAACATAAATGTAGTGTGTGAAAGAATTGGATTGTTGACTGAAGGGCATGAGGAAGGGAACAGAACTATCAAAAACATAAGTCAGCAGTGGGGGAAAAAAGCTTTTAGTAAGGAAGGTGTTAGCTAGGAGCAGATAATGGAGAGCTGATCTCAGGAGGTGGAGAAGTAGCACATGCAGCATAGATGCTGAATGGAAAGAAGCTGAATGGAAAGAAGCTACCACAGTCCCTAAAATCAGCCTGCATTCTTGTATTGAGAACTTCTCTCTGCAGAGGGAACTGATTGAAAGATACAGGTGATAAATTCAAATAAGCTGAGTGATTAATGAATTACATTTGCACATTACTGTTTTGAGTAAATTAGTCACTGGGGGGCAGTGGTTGGTTGTATTTTTTCTAATTGCTGCAGGTTAGCAGTAGGAGGAGTTAATTTCTTCATAATGCTACAGACCTACAGTGAAATACTCAGCAAAGGGGACAGGACTTTTTTTCCTGGTAGAATTCAGTATACATGAAGGTCAGTAAAGCACACCTTAGAGCATAACCTGTTTCCTTTCTGTGGCAAACTAAAATACTGATGGAGTATCAGATTTTAAGATCCTTAACTGTCTTGACGTTGTTGAGAGAAAAAATATATATCTCATTTCCCTGTCCAGTGGACTGCAGCTGAAGAGCTGTAGTGACTTCTGATTGGGTGCACAGAAATTGAGTTGTAAGGAAAGAGATGAGAGGCCTGATCAGTGAACTGAACAGAGGAAGGCAGAGTGTGAAATACATGGAGACAGTTCACTGGTTTTCATCTGCTCCAGAGTTCAGGTGCAGCAGTGGTGGGGAGGGCTGGCACGCAGCTGCACAGTTCCCCCACAGAAGAGCAGTGTGTTTGTTTCCCAGGAAGTGCCAGAGCATGACCTCTGTTTCATTTAGTACTTAATCAACGTTTTTCCGGTTAGTTATGCTGTGTTTTCTTTTGGATAATTTTCACCTGTAAAAAAATGAACATTATTTTTCATCTTTTTTTTCAGTTTAAAAGTTAATAAAGATAAGAATCTAATGAAGATGAAATGTCTCTGTTGTAGTGTTCCTAAGAACTTTTTATTTCAAAAATCTTCCCCATTCTCAGAACTTTTCCAACAGAAAGCAGTGATTTGAACAGTAGTAAGATGAAGGTACTGCCTTCATATTATGGTGAAAGTCATATCATAAATGGACTGGTAAGCATATAGAAGTTTCACATCTGCTGTACTACCAGGAGGGGTCTCTGGTGTGTAGCAACACAAAGCCAGGAGTTTTCCCAAGCAAACTGGGGGAAGTGAACAATATCACATGCACCATTACTCAAATTAATTCAGAGGTGTTTGTCAGGAGATCTACCTCAGCAAGGCCAGTTTGCTTTAGCTCCTTTAGTGTCTTGATCCTGTAGCATTTGAACGTGATGGTCAAAACTAAGCTTGCTCAAAGGAACAGGTTGTTCCTTAAGCACTGGGACTTGTCAGGGTTAGTCTCCTCCTGAGTTATTTTGTTATCATTCCAATCACTATATGTCTGGTTTTTTCCTGCTTTTCCAGCGTTTGGGTTTTTAAATTTTTTTTTACATTTTTTTCTCTTCCATAACTCCCCCATCCACCTCCCATTTCTCTTTGACAGGCCAAGGAACAACATGTGTCCAGCTCTGTTGTTGCTAGGAATGGAAGAAGCTTGAGTAACATTTCCATTTATAGGGGCACTAAACTTTGTACTTTCAATGGCTCTACCCTTCTCAAAATTAGATTGAAATTGGCCAGTAGGTTACTTAGGGAGCTTATTTGTAGTTCTGTCTCTAAAACCACTTTCCCCATAAAAACCAAGTATTTTGTTAAAAGAAAACCCACACCAAAAATTGTAGCTATTTAACCACAAGAGCAATCATGAGTTGAAATTAATTTATATTTAGTCATACAAGCTAAACTAAGCACACTATCTAGACCAAGAAGATTCAAAGTAGGTGTAATGCACTCATGAATTTTCATGTCAGTTTTCAAGGTTACAGCTGATTTGTTTAACCTGTTATATCTCAAGGATTTGCACTGATTAACAGGGAGGTAATTTTGATCTGAGAAATACCGACTTGTAATATACAGAAAATAGTGAAATGACATTGAATTAAATGACCAGTTGCGTATTTGTTTAGGGTCTCCTGTTTGGTTGTTTTTTTTCAGTAAAATGTAAATCAAACTAATGGTTTGCTGCCAGTTTCCCCTGATTGATAAGTGACTCAAACAGAGTAGTGTGTGATCACTGGAGTTTCCCTTTGAAATGGGTATGATAACTGATGGTGGGAATTTCCCAGTGCCCTGGACTGTGTTTTAACAGCAACACCTCAAGAAATCCAATATGTGCATAGAGCCCCTGCCTGCTGGGATGGGCAATGTTGTTCTCCTGCTTTGCCCAAATAACATCATCTTTCAAAGGGCGTGTGGACACTGAGTCACCCATGCACTGCTGGCCTTCTGCCATGCTTAAGTTCCTCTGCTGTGTTCCCTGAGCAAGGGTGATTTCCCTGCCTGGGTGGAGCAGGGCAGCAGGGATGTGGAATGCTAATTGCAGAGCTTGCTGCTAATCACAAGCACAGGTTAGTTCAGTGTTAAGTAGTTTCCTTTGGCCAGTTGCATGGGGGAACCTGGCAACCTCCTTACCTGCCCACATTCCAGTGTCTCTTCACAGGGTGGGGCCTCGATGTTACTGCCCCATCCAGGGCAGCTGGAGGAGTACAAAGTTGGAGAGGGATAAAAAGGAGTGAAAAGAAAAGGATGCAGGAACACAGAGGAGGGGAGGGAAAACAAGTAAAGACAATAGGCAGAATGGGGCAGAAGTATGATGTCTAATCTGATATTTGTTCCACTCCAAGAGAGGAAGGACTCACCTCCATGTATTATTACTCACAGGTCAGCAGCTCTGATGCAGTTTGGCCACTGGAGGCTGTAGAAGCCTGCACAGTGCTCCCCTGCTCACCCTCATTGTGCTTATGAGTGCTGCTTGAAATAGTGGCCTCTATGTCATCCACACTCTCCCATTCCTGACATTTCAGAACATTGTGGAAAGAACAGTCAGTTCCTCTTCCATTAAAAATAAATAGATTAAAAAAATGAACTCCAGCACCCACACTACACAGAAGTATGTGCTCAGCATATACACATATACGTTCTGCAGTACTGAGGCTCTTGCCTGTCTTCAAGCATAGATCACAACTGTGGCAATACACATGGGAAAGAGGTTCTTTTAAGTCCTTGCACAAATAACAACTTTTGCATGGCAAATCCATTAATTCTGTCTTTAGCTCTGGAGGACAGAAGCTTGGGAAAAAATCTTTTACTCTCTTTATTTGTTCTTACACTGAGTTTCTCTTTGAAGGTGAATTTTATTTTACAGGTATTTTGAAAAACAATTTGACTTGTCAGAACAGATGCAGCTGCCCATGTTTCTGCACTGTAGAAACTCACATGCTGATTTTTTAGGTGGGTTTTGTTTGAGAATTTCATACTTAGAGCAAATTCTGAATATGAAAATCTTCTATATTCATCTGTTATAAAGCTGTCTTACATTTTTGTTTCATTTCATAGATATAATGAGAAGAAACCGAGATAGAATTGTAGGAGGGGTGGTAAGTATGGACTTCGGTGTAGCATTCATTTTTCCATGCATGTGTGTGAATATTGTTGTTTAATATGCAATTTCTTGCTTGTCATAGAATCTGGGTAGGCTTCCTGTTATATGATTTAAGCTGTTATTAACTAGTAAATTTTCCAGTCCCTTTTACTATTTTTATGTTCATTGCTTATTTGACAGGATTTTTGCAAGGTAAGAAGATAGGCTGAGAAAAAGCTCTGCAGCTGATGTGAACAGTTTTTCTTGGCCTGCCAGAAGGACAGTTTAAGCACCTCATAATTGACATTGGCCTTTTCCCAGTTCCTCCTCTGTGTCTGTAACTGCAATGCATTCAGACCGCAGATAATTTAGGTGTGTGTTCCCAGTGCAAGCCACAATCTCAGACATTTGCTTCTGACGTTAGACATTGTTTTCAAATTAGATCCAGATGGAACTCTTGATTACTTTACGTCTGTAGATATTCAGATCACCTTTTTTAATTCAAAGGTCTAACAGGAAAAGCTTCGGGTGAAATGGTCAGGAAGTCCAGCAATGCTTCTTTGGGTTTTCATTATGACTGGATTTTTCAAAAGTAATAAATGCTCAGGATTCTAACATGAGACCACACCTCCTGTAAGAATATCGCAGTCCCCAGGTTTGTCCTTTGTTACCACAAAACCCTTCCCCAGCCTCAGTGCATTTTCTGCTCCTATGTAATGCTGTGAAGGCTCTCCTTCCTTCCTCCCTTTATTTTTTCCTGCATAGCCAGGAAAGAGGGGAGAAACGAGCAGGCATCTTCTGCAACTGCCTGTCCCTGTCACAGCACGGGGAAGCAGAGCAAACAGTCTCCTTATGCCACTTGGGCTGAGAGGATGGAGTTCCCAGCTGCATTACACTGTGTAACCTGTGACCCTCCACTGTCCTCTCTGGAATGACCAAGTCCCTGGAATGACCAAGTGGACTGTCTCACTAGTTCCAGTAGACTGACATCTGTGGAGAACAGAATTCTGCTCTTATGGTGGCCCTGATATTGTCCTGAAGGGAATACTGAGGAAAGAATCTAAAAATTCTGTATGCACAGGATTACTTTTCTGGGTATGATCTCCTAGTTATCAGTTAGAGAGTTCAGGGCCTAAAGAGTATCACTGGATAGGCCTTTTCTACACATATTTATCACACAGTGATAAATATGTGTAGAAAAAAGTGTAGTAGCCACTTCTAGTGCAGCATTCAGCTGACTTCAGCCTGAACTTTGCTCAAATTCAGAATCAATGGAACCATGTCCCATCTTGATGTTTGTAATGATGTGCAGGCATACTGTTGAAGGTATTTGATGCTAATAAAAGGTAATACATACTTTTGAATCATTGGAGTTTTAATAACAGTACATCTGTATTTTTTTATGTCGGTGTATCTATATTTATATGTATTCTAGGTACATTCCTTCGATGGCACAAAGGAACAAGCAGCAGCTCTAATAGATTTGGATCTTTATATTGGAATAAATGGCTGGTAAGTTCTTTACAAGAAATATAACTGCTTTAAAATGGCAGCTATAGTGAACTCATTGCTTTCTTTTAAACAATGAGGTCAAGTTTTCAAAGCTCACTAGACCCTTAATCATCTGACAGATTTAGAATTGCTCTCATTAGTCTGTTAGCCATCAAAGCTCTTGCCGTGCAGCTCAATGAGCTAATCCACGTCCACTCTACTACCCTCAGGACAATCCTTGTTTGTAATTAAATAAGGTTGTTGAATGTGGAAAGATTCCTTCTGAGGAGCATAACAGCCTGACATTAAGCTGCCTGTCAAATGCTGGAGCAATGCAAACGTAACCTGAGTGCCTCATCTCCTGGTTATGCAGTTTGATTTCTCAGCAGTCACCTGGCCAAATGCCAGGCAGCACCACTTTGTAAAGGCACAGAGGCTGTCACCAGGCAAGCAAGGGCAGCCAGAGGGGTTCTGCAGCTTAATGGGGTGAGATGGCTTCTCCCACTAACTCTTAAATTTGCTGTTTTCTGAGCAGTTTTAATTTATGGGCAGTATTGTTAAAAAAGGAAGCAAATTTTATTTACGAACAAAATTATTTAGGAAGCTGCCTTTGCTACAAAACACTTTAACAGGCACAGTAATTATTTTCATATACTTCTTACAGGTTGTTTTTTTTTTAACCAAACTCTAAATTTTCTAGTTCACTGAAAACAGAAGCCAACTTGGAAACACTGAAATCAATTCCTAGTGAACGATTAATGATAGAGACTGGTAAGATTGTATATCTCGGTCAGTTTGTGGCAATGGGCAATAAGATATACTGGTGTAGCAATCATAAAGCAGAATCCAGACCTGAAGAATTCAGAACAGTGGCTCTTTTCTCTGTTTGAGAAAGCAGTTCACGGAACTACTCCTTTCCCGCCTTCTGCTGGAAGGAATAAGCTGCTGTGTCAGTTCCTGACATTGCAGGGGAAGATGAAAAGGACAAATTGACCACTTGGGTTTTTAAATGTACCAGAATCCTGCTGGAGTAGCTTTTAAAATGTAGCTTGCTGGAGATGTACCAAGCACAGGGCAATGGCTATGAGTTAGCCACTGGCAGCAGTAATGGCATTTGGAAACAACTCTTTAAATGGACTAGGTGGAAGAATGCTTGAGTTCCACTCTCAGCCCACTGAGCAGTCATTTTAATGGACTGACTGGGAATGTTGTGTTTTCTTTTTTCATGTTCAGTGATCAGTAACTGACAGTTACACATATAGTAATTATTTTAATTTCTGACTCTGAGAAAGGAAAATCGCTAACTGCTAAATCTTTAAATTTATTTGCACATGAATTACAGACCTTTTGTACAGGAAGTTTCTGTGGGATGCATGCAGTGTATCTGACTGTCTTTATCATGTTAGAGGAAATTATATGAATATTATATTTATATTATTGTATATATTATTATTGCTGATTTTTTCAAGTGTAAAATCCTGAAGATAATGGTATAAAAATCCAAGATGTTAAATTGCCTAGATCTCTTAAATTTCCTTTTGAGTTGAAGGTCTTTTGTCTGTAGAAGTAGTTGATTAAACTCTATCTCATGCTATTCTCAAACAATTGCACTCCTAATTCTTTTTCTTTTCCTCAAATTAAACTAGATGCACCTTGGTGTGGAGTGAAAAATACTCATGCTGGATCAAAATACATTAAGACTACATTTCCTACAAAAAAGAAATGGGAAAAAGGGCACTGCTTGAAGGACAGAAATGAACCCTGCCATATAATGTAAGTGTACCACTGTACTCCTATTTTAAATAGGCGTATACTATCAATACTTCAACTCTGACATAAAAAAAAGAAGAAAAATCTCAGTTCACTAGTAATGTAGAAAATAAGAATTAATTCTAAATGTACTGAAACTTGTGCAAGGTTTTGCTTTATAGGCTGTGGAAAAAATTAGAAATCTTAATTTTCTTTCTTCAGCAATTCTGGATGTACAATGCTCCCTGAAAGTGAAGCCAGTACCGTTTTTATTCTTTTCACTTGATACATTGTAGAAGAGGTTAAACCCTCTAAAGTAACCTGACTTTGGAATATTTATTTCACTCACTTGTTGTTCAGGTAATTTTTAAAACTGATCCAGCCTTGGGGATCAGGGACCAGTCCCACTGGTGGGACAGTGCCAAGGCATCAGCAGTGCCTGTGACATGAACTGCCACAACATGCATTTTCTCAGGGATGTTTCTTCTGCTGCTGTTGTGCTTCAAAGAATCTGATCCTGGGAAATTTAGATATGAATGACAGCAGCCAAGATACAGAGTAGTGAAAGAAAACTCCAGGGGCTTTATGCATAGAATTGCTAAGCACAGACACTTTTCTGCCTCCTTTCCATACAGTTTCTCACAGACGTGTGAAAAGCAGGAAAATGTGTTTAATTGTTTTTGGGAAAATGTTTAGTTATCTGCATTAAATGCCTTTAATAGATGAAATGCTGAATTTTCAGAATTCCCTGCCTACATTTTGAAATACTGCTCAGGATTGTACTAAAGATCCAGGTATGCAGCAAAGTGTCTAAACATGAGTTCATCTGAGAAGTGAAGGGAATTCTGTTGCTTTTTGAGACATGAAGGAACTTGGAAACTACTGATGTAAAAGCACAGTTTAAGCTTATATGGTGACATCTCCTAGTATTCAGATATATTTAATGCAATTATGTCAATTGTAACACTCATTGATTTTTATTTTTTTTTAATATTAAATGTGAAGGGGACACATTAGCATGGGGAAGGAGTTCCTTCAGTATTTAAGACTTTCTAGGGTCAGTCCATGATTTTGGAGTGGGGCAAGAGATCAGTTGAAAACACTCTTCTGATTACAAGTGAATTTCAACCAGCCCATATGTCAACAACACCCCACATATTTGTCTGCTGCCTTAGTTGTAGTTTACAGAAATGTTTCAGAAACCCCCAAACTCAAAATGCACAGTTTGTCCTGCACAGATGCAGACTGCACAAATGCACTCAAGATCATCACACAAATGCTGTGCTTTGGCTTTTGCCTTCTTTTATGAAAAAAATCTTGCTTGGCTCAACCTTATTTTGAAATTATCATCCCAATAATGTTCATCATAACCAGCTGAATTTCAAGAACCTCTTAAACATTAAGAAAAATGAAGAATGGTAACTGATAATTGGTATTTTGTGACTTCTCAAGTAGCAAAATCTGGTATGAGGGAATGTTACCCAGTCTGCGAAGTGTTTTTAATGTTTAGGGTATATATACTGTTTAGTACAGCTCAATTGGCAGGAGTTTTCCGTTTGTCTGGTTTTGGTGGTGCTGGACACCTTTCAGTTTTGATAGTGATATTTCTGCTTCATACATACACATATATATATTTAGAACTACTCCACTTGGAAGCTGTTTTATAAAAAATTCAGCCACAAAAGACTTCATTTCACCTCAGCAGTTTCACATACACAGTGTTACAGTAACATACAGTGGAAAGATAAATAAGCCCTAAGTCTTTGTGGGTGAAATTCTTTGGTATTTGTTACTTATTTCCGTGTAGGCCTGATTTCACTCTATCTCATCTGGAATATCCTCTTAAATCAAGAAGCTGTTTGGCCAATTCTGCATCTAGGAACATATCTGCAATACAGTTATTATTAAGAGCAACTTTTCCTACTCTGTCTTTCACAAAAAGTTTAGCTATTGCCTCCGTTTAGAGGCAAAATCCAAAGCCCACCAAACCCTACCACCAAGGTTAAGCTTCTTACTCTTCATGGTCAAGTTTGAAGTTTTTTGCTGCTGCTGGAAAAATCAAAGTATGATACATCTCAGGAAGGGTACAGGGTATTTTTTTTTAAATGACGACTGATACAAAATCAAGAAAACGACTGCAGAGAAGAAAGATAGCCTCCTCTTCCTGGCTTGTATCAAGGCCCCTGGGCCTTTTGAAATTGCTCATTTAATATTTACTGCAAATACCTGACCACATTAATCACAATTAAGCTAAAGAACAGGGAAGTAGGAGTAAGTTACTTTGGCAGCACTGTTGTTCTGATAAAGCTGTGTCTGTAATTTAACAGCCTATTCATAGTGCAGCTTTAGCCTTGACAGGCTAACGAGTTTTTGTTTGAAAAATGAAGATCATTGATAAAGACACCCACAAAATGACAGTTCCTTCAAAACAGAAAGCTGTTTAATTACCTCCAAACAAGAGTCAAAAGACCAAAGATGAATCTGTACCAGTGAGCAAACCAGTGTTCAGTGTAAAGGAAATGGCAGTTAGTAACTTAAAAGTGAAGCTATTTGCATATCTGAGCACCCTGCCCTATTGCTTTTAGTGTAGGTTTCTATTCCAGCTTAATCTGAGTGACTTGTACATACATATGCAGCAGTCTGAAGTACTGGGTTTCAGTCTTCTAATAATATAAATCTTTCTTTTTTAGTCAAATACTGGAAATAATGGCGGCAGTAAGAGAAGATGACCCACTTGAGTTGGCCAATACTCTATATAACAACACCATTAAAGTCTTCTTTCCAAATCTGTAAAGTTGTTTTTCTTACATTTATTCAGCACAACTTCAGTAAATATATTGCAAAAACTTAAAAATCATCATACCTGCAAGTTCTAATCAATGGAAGCCAATATGTAGTGGGTTTGGGTTTTTTTAATGGTTACAAGATTAAAGCTGCTTTTGAAAAGGTGGTCTGCATTTGTGCACTTTCTCAGCCCTGTTCCCCTTCCGTCAAGATTCAGGATCAACTGCAAGGCCAGCCCATGCCTGTAACTCCAGCTGGCAGTGGAGGCACAGGATGAGCACCAGGCTGCTGCATTCACATGTAAAGCACTTCAAGCTACTGCTGGCAGTTTGGGAGGGTTGGACACATCCATGGCATGCGCTTTGCTGCTTCACCAGAAAGCTGAGCAGTGTCACCTTTTGTTCCACATACGCAAATGCTATAGCATTAAGTTTACCAACCTAATTTTTTTTTTTTTTTAACACAACTCACTAGTTTTTTTGCAATAAAGCTCTGCTAATACTGAATTTTTAAGAAAAGCTGCTTTGGCTCAGGCTTTCATTTCCGAGTTGGCCTGCTGAACAAGTCTGTTTTCACCAGTATTTTTCATTTGCATCCAGAAGACATTGATTGGGGATTACTGGTATACAGTCTTTGGCACAGCATTATCACTTCATCAATTAAAGAGTGTTTTTCCAACCATCTTAAAAACGTGAAAACATTTTATTCCATGTACAATAATGTACATAATTTTAAGGTGGTCATGAAAGAGACCAGCAAAAATTAGAGGTATATTTACAGTAGCACACACCACAGTAAACAACCACCATTCACAGACTCAACATTGAGATACTGCCGTTGTGCTTAAGTACAATAACTACAAAGTGATACTTTATTCTGTTGAAGTCAATCTTGAACAAATACCTCACGGCTTATTAAAGGACATCCTAATCACCAAGGGAGTTAGAGTCAACATTAAGAGTCTCATTCAAGTGCTGTGCCACACAGTCGCCATCTTCCTCATCGCTATCAGAACTGTCATTATCTTCATTTAATTCATTTTCAGCATCAGCAGCTTCTTCTGCAACCCGTACAGGATTTTCATTTGGTGCTACAAACCCGTTATTGTTAGAGATATTGGCATTTTCTTTGTCCTCAATATACACTTTCTGATGGCACATCGGGCATGTGTCCTGAATGTACAGCCACTTCCGAAGACAAAGTGCGTGAAAATAATGGTTGCACGGAGTAATGCGCGCAGAGGTGGTGAACTCGTGGTAGCAGATTGCACAGACGTCATCGATTTCATGTAACCGAGCTCCTTTCACCTCTGGAAGCGAGTTGATTTTCTTCACAGCAGTTCGGCGGTTTATAAAAGTCTTCCAGCCATTCTTGGCTTGCAGGTAGATGTTGAAGTACGCGTGCAGACACATCATGCAAGCGCGAATCTTGCTTCCCGATTCAAAAACCATTGTGTAAGCTCCATTTCCAAACATGATTACTCCAAATATAAACTCAATAATATTGCCAGTTGAGCGAACATAATAGACATAATCATCAAGTTTTTCCCATAGCACATTATAGTAGCCATCGATCATAAACAATATATAAACAGTGATAGAAACTATTACTTTTAGGCAAAGCTCTACACAGAACGCTGTGACTGCAAAAAGCCAAGTATTTAGTGCATAGTGGTGCCAGAGGATGTAACTGAGCAGAACTGGAAGAATGAAAAGGCAAGCGGAGACAAACAGTACAGGAAAGTGTCTGCGGAACGATGACACGTGGGAGGCACTGAGAGACATCAGCACGGGGTCTGTCATTCCATGGATAAAATGCAGGACTGCGGTCAACAAAAGGCACATGTTTCGACTCAGGCGAACTAATCGTTCCTCTGGTTTCAGTCCACTTAAACCAGTCTGCAGAGCCAAAATGAAAAACAAGACGGGTGCTACAAACCCAAGCCTTTTGTCATCCTCATCAGTTGATCCAATGAAGGCCAGGATACCAAGTCCCAAATAATGCGCTATTGAGGAAATGACGGCGCTCATGCCCAACACAGTTAAAGTGGAGTCACACCCACTTATGATCAGGCTGCAAATCAGTTCCCAACAGTTATCCCACGATATCAAGAAGAATTTTTCTTCTGTGTTGTTTTCAGCCATCTTTACAACGTATGTTAATACCACAGCTTGCGCCGTAAGTCTTGTTAGCCAAAAGACACGCAGTACAGCTGGAAAGCGAATCCTTTTCCATGTATCTTCCATCAACAGCTGTAATCCATAAATACGATACATGTGCCTCACCAGCAGATAGACGTATCGTACCGAATAATAGAACCACTTAATTTTTGTAACTAAAATGGCTGTGGTATTTAGTGTCAGAACTAGGCCTGAAATAAAAACAAGTACTTGCCGGACATTTAAAGGTAATTCAACAATCAAGCCAATTACAGGAATCAGTATATCCAGGATGATGAGTTGAGAGTATATGGACTGCATGTTTAGCAGTGTAACATAGCCGATTCCAAAGGTAAGCTGAAGGATGGAAAGTGCCATCCATAGCGAAGGTCCTTTATGTGGGAAGATCTGAATTCCGAATGCAGCTGTGTAGTAGGCACTGTGGGAGTTTATGTGCAAAGCAGCATAGTAATTCACCAACACTGAAGTTGCAGCCAGCAGAAATGCTGAGGCGATCATGTAGAACTTGAAAAGTGCTCGCTGTTGTAAGACCAGAACAATGCTGGATACAAAGACACCTAAAACCAGATTGAAATAATTTAGTTCTCAACAGAAGTTCAACAACAGATTTTAACCTATTACGTTTAGAGCTACATTTATTTTAATGTATCACTTCCCCATTAGTCACTTGTAACTTTGCATTACCAATGGTGCCCTTTTCAGAGAACAAGCAAGAGGATGAGTTAATCTCTGCATTTAACATCTGTGCACTATAGCTGATGCAAAGCCACTGCAAGCCCTAAATCACAGTAACTATGAAGCTAGTTGCAGTTTTAGACTAGAACAGTGACAACTCACAGCCTTTCAGCCTTAGTAGTTCTAAAAAGAAACAAAAAAAAAAAACCCAACAGATAGAGCATCACCTTTATAAGCAAAGCTAATAAAGTGTAAATGAGTAAAATTTAGTAAGTCCTCTAATTCACTTGAACAAGACACTCAACTACAACTGTCCAAGCTGGAGTACTAAAGATAAGTAACCAAAACACTTCAGTTAAACTCTTTAATGGGAAAATCCTGAAAAATTGCTGTAGTTTGCTGTGGGGAAGGAACTCCTATTTCCCTTCAGTTTGCTTTTATTTCTGGTGACAGTGGTGACAAAAGGTCAAGTGAGGAAGACCTTCCACAATATACAGCTTTTGTGCTCAGAATCCAAAACTGCACCAGTTGCCTCTTTGCCGATGCCAGTGCAAACTTGTCTGTCTTGTTAGAAGTCAGATTTAGGCCTTGAAATTCCTGTTTGCTAACCACTCCCTCATACTGACCATGACCACATCTTGACCATGCCTGGGAAGTCTTCCTTCCTATGAGAAATCCTATCAGAGCAATTGCAGTATTGGGAGTTTGGGATTACATATCCCTGCAGTAAACTTCTGTAGTGTAATTTATGAATTCCATCACTGTGTACTACATAGGTAAGGGCTTTGCCCTAAGAGGTGTTAAATTAAATGGCACATGGCACTAGATTCACTCCTTAAACAGTTTCTTTTCCAGGAAACATGCAGCCTGCCTTATTTTGGACTTCTCAATCAGCTTCCACTCTATGCAACTGCTTTCTTATCCAAACCAGTTTGGAGAGATTTCGATCTCTACAACTTATATTTGATTCTAAGTTGCTTTCAATCTGTGTACTAAAACCAATGAAATCACCAGTAATCCTCTTTCTGCTGGAGGAAAGCATCGGTCTTTTCTGACAATTGTAGTTTAGGTTGTTCTAAATCCGCCATAAACAAGTGTTTAAAAAAATTTAAGCTGTAGTCTCTTGATTATGAGAATAAAATCTTTGAAATAGCATTTGATTCTATCAATAACGTGACCACTATTTGTATAAAGAAAAACAACAACAACCAAACCAAAAAAAATCCCTCCAAAGCCAAGAGGACTGAGAAGAAGGGAGAGGATCAACATGAATCAACTGCAAAAGCCAGGCTACAAATAAAGTTATTAATATGCCTGAACAATATTCTTTGCCAGTAGCACTGGCTGATATAAACACATTCTCCTTAACTAATCATTTACCTGGTAACCTTGTGAAGTGGACTGAGGAAAAGCCTCTCAGTTTTCAGAAAGCCCCTTGCATTGCAGCCCAGTTCTTTGAGGAAAAGCTGAATTACATGCATCACTTTTCACAAAATAAGCTTGACAGTTGCCTTGTCATTTTAACCACCACAAATATCTTTAGGAAAGCCAATACTGCTGACGAGTTTGTAGCCTTTGTCTTTTCTCAGAAGTCACAGAAAAGGCTCACATGTCTGTACAAGGTCATTATTTATGTAATTCTGATCATTGGAGCCAGAGGAGATGCATTTTGCAGTAAGCAGGCTGCTCTGAAACACGCCTTAACAAAACCTATTTTTGTGCCTTGCAGTGGCAGTAACAGGCCTGTATTTAGATACTGCAGGTCATCTTAAAACACTGACGTTTCACATGCAAGACACATCTCTAAAAACAGTACAACAGTGAGTCAGTAGAGCTTGTCCTACTGGTTCCTGTGAAAAGGGACTAACAGAAAGTACAGCACATCTCTGTTAGCATTTATGGGGAAAAGTCAAGACTCACTGAAGGACTCTCTAAAGACCCTAAGAGGTAACACATCTCAGAAGGGGCAGTGAGCACTCCTTTCCCCCATCTCCATTTATGTCATTTAGTCCATCTCAACACGAGGAGACTTTGCCCTGCCCTGTGCCCATCCCCCTTTGCCTCCAAAACAGTAAGTCTTTTTCCATTTTCCCTCTGCTAGGAAATGCTGTGGTTCCTCCTTTGATAAGGTTTGTCCCTCTCCTCACCTTTACTGTTTCTACCTGTGCCACCCCATTGCCAACTGTCCCAGTATGGTCTCCAAACACAGCACTGAACCAAACCACGCTGCATTTACTTTTAAAATAATTTCTTGTGTTACAATGAATGTCTCTGTCTCATTTTTTCCCTTTAAGTCCTGAAATTTGATATAAATATCTTTATAGCAGCCCACTACTTAGGATTTGACTTTGAGCCATGTGCAGGGGACAATTGCTTTTACGCATCAGCATTTCATTCATGTGGAACTGCCAAACTGTTTTTCCCTAGCTCCAGTCATTCTATTTACTTCCACATCTTTCTGCAGACTCAAGTATTTATAGTACCCTTCTCAAAACTCAGTGTCCTCACTAAAGAGGGACTGCTGTCTGAGGTGACAGTCACACACTCCTGGGGGTGGTAGTTCTGCTGGAACTGAGATACCTAAACCCAGGGCAAAGATATGAAAGGTAAACATTGTGCTGGGGACAAAGCAAGGTTAATCAAAAACACAAAAGGGAAAACGTGCTCCAGCTGTCAAAGTTGGTTCTGTGCCGTGCATAACTCTATTTACTTGCGTAGAAAGTAATGGAAGAATCAGACCAAGGAATCCTGCCGTAAAACTTTGTAACACCCACGCAGATCTCTATTAGCATTCCTGAAGAGCTGTACTCCCAGAATATTTCAGAACTGCTTAACAACACCCCCCAAAATCATCAATCTCTCCAGAGCTTCCACCTTTGTATCTGGTGGACAGGTTGTCCGCTTATCCCGTGCTACTGTGCTACAGGAAAAGTTTAGCACTTCAAAGTCTGCAAATGCTAAGTAAAAGGACATTTTCCCACTATTTAAATACAGAATGATACAAAATAACTATATCACTTTCCAGTGACAAATAACAATAACAGCAGCAAAACCCCAACCCCGCAATCCTTAAATTCAGATGAGAAAAAAAAAACAGATGCAAAAGCATCTGTTGTCTGAACCACATGGAAGGTATTTAGGATCACCTTTAGGTGCCTACATTTTAATCTTCAATTTTGGGAAGCCAAGAACTACGGAGCCCTTTTCTAAATGTTCAAGATAAATTTCTTGGCATAAAATATTCCCAAAGCTTTTTTGCAGATGGCAAAAATTACCCACTTCTTCCCCCAACCCTTACCAGAAAACTGTTCATATAAATGCAAACCTCAGAAGTGGCTTAATCCCAGTATCACACACTTAGGAAACATCACTGAACAACACATCCACCACTCTCATTTACACAGGTGAATTTAATTTCAAAGCTCTTCTTACAACATCTGGATCATATGATGAAGGACTCCTAAAATTAAGTTGGTGAGGCACTGCAATGTCATTTTTTAAAAAAGGAATTATCACTCTTAGCAATTCCATAAGTGTTGAACAAAAGGTCAAGAAAATGGGAAGCAGGGAGGAAGAACCCCTGCTCCCCATTCCAGAGCTGCCGATACCCGTGGCACATCAGGCAAAGGAGGCAACTCAGGGTCTCCTCAGCATCACTTCTCATGTGGGCAGAGATTTCTCCTGGCACCCTTAACCCAAGCAATAATGATAAACATAAAAAATATAGTAAATGTAAAAAACCAAAACAAAACACCTGCTGCATTTTGTTACCTCCTTCCTTTGCTCTCCTTTCGCCTGCTGTCTTGCTTAGGTTATTTTTTACTTTTCCCCCCTCTGCTCCTCGACTTGTGCGATGCAGTCACACCACGCTTCTCACTGTGCACATTTCCTTTAACCCTCTCTTCTCTGCTTCCTGCCCCAAAAACTATACTGCCTATTTCCTTCCTGTTTTTCCTTCTACTATAAAACTTAAAATCCATCTCTCTCGGGCCTGCAAAAAAACCCAAACAACAACTTGATTTGTTTTGTGTTCCTCCTGCCTCAGGATCACCAGCTCCAAAATGTGATACACAGCACAGTATCACCTGTACAGCAGTTCCGTGAACGGGACTCCCACCAAGCCGAGGCTATCTAAGAACCCAAGTTAACGATATTGAAAACAGTACCACCTAGTTACACCAGTGACTTTTGTCCTTCATGCAGGGAAAGGAAAAAAAAGCTTGAAAATAACCATTGGCAAGTTTCAAGAGGCTTCTCTTTCCTCTGGGAACCAAATTCCCGGCATTTCGGAACTGCTTTTGCTAAAATAAGGCTTTAACAGCATATTTCAGGAAGACATCCCACTATCCAAAGGGTTTTTAAAAACCACACGAAAACCCTATACCCACTAAGTCATGTCTTCCGCCCGGGAAGCCCCCAGAGCAGGGGGGGGGTCACAGCCCCGAGCCCTCGCCGGGTCCTCGCACCGCTACGGGGACAGGAGGAGGCGGAAGGAGCCGGGGATAGATCGGGGGGGTGAACCGAGCCCGGAGAGGGGCACGAAGGGGCGAGGTCATGATCCAGCCCGGGCGGCCGAGCAGGGGCTCGGGGGTGGCAGAGAGGAGCCACTGGGGACGGTAATCAGGGACGGGGTAAAGGGAGAGACAGGCCGCGACACTAAGCAGCAGCAGCCAGGCGGCGGGTGAGGGGCGGGGAGCAGCGGCGGCCGCGCCGTGCCCGCGGCCGTGAGCGGGGCCGGCGGGGCACGGTCCGTGTCTCTCGGGAGGGGGAGGGAGGGAAGGTGTCTCACCCAGCAGCCGCAGCAGCGCGCCCAGCAGCGCAGCGCTCACGGAGCCGCCCGGCAGCGGGGCCGAGTTGAAGATGGCGTCGATGAGGAACAGGCTCGGCACCCGCAGCGCGACCTCCAGCCCGGCCCGCAGCCGCGGGCCCAGCCGCAGCTGGGGCAGCCGCGGAGGGCCCGGGGCCGCCATGCCCTGCGCGGGGGGGCAGGCGGGCCGCCTCTCCCGCCGCTGGAGGAGCGGAGGGGGCGGGAGCGAAGGAAGGGAGGGCTGAAGGGTGGGAGGGAGGGCGGCCGGGAGCCGCTACCGCCCCGCGCCCGCCGCCCGGCGCGCCCGGCTCTCCCGCGCCGCCGCCTCCATGTTCCTGCGCGCGCCCGCGGCAGCGCCGCCCGCCGGCCCGGGGGCGGGGCCGCGCCGAGGGGGCGCATGCGCAGCGCCGCCCCGGGACTGCCGGGGCCGATTGGTTGGGGGAAAGCGCGGGGCCGCCGTGACCGGACAGCGCCCTCAGAGCTGCGGCGCGGCGGTGAGGGCCGCGTCCGGTCTGTGCTCAAACACCTCCAGGGACCGTGACCCCAGCACTTCCCGGGGCAGCCCATTCCAACATCTAATCAGCCTTTCTCTGAAAAACTTCCTGATGTCCAACCCAAACCTCCCCTGGCGCAGCATAAGGCTGTTTCCTCTCATCTTGGCTCTGGTTTCCTGGGAGAAAAGACCGACCCACACCTGGCTACAACCTCCTTTCAGGGAGCTGGAGAAAGCTCTCCAACTATAAGATCCCTCTTAGATCTCCTTTTCTCCAAGCTGAACACCTCCAGCAACCTCAGCTGCTTCTGGTGTTCCACAGCCTTCCCAGCTCTGTTGCCCTTCTCTGGACACACTCCAGCTCCTCAATGTCCTTTTGGAACTGAGGGGCCCAGAACTGGACACGGCACTGGACAGAGCGGTGAGGTTGTGACCGCACCACTGAGTACCAAAGGACAGTCACTGCCCTGGTCCTGCTGGTCACACTGTTCCTGATTGCCACTGGCCTCCTTGCCCACTTGGGCACACGCTGGTCAAGTGGCAGGATGGCAGCGGGCCTGGCCCCATGAGCGCTTCGGCCCCTCGTGTCCCTCCTAAAGAACCCCTAAAGCCCAACCTCATGACAGGAATCCTCTGCCAGCCATGAAGAGGTGCGTTCCTGCTGCAGCCCCTCGGGAGGGGTCAGCCCCGTGTTCCCTGTCCCACAGTGCTTCTCCTGGCTGCAGCTTTGCCCCGCGCTGTCCGAGGATGTTGGAGAGCTTGGCACCGTCCAGGGCTGTCAGGGAGTTACAGAATCACAGAATTTCCAGGTTGGAAGAGACCTTCAAGATCATCAAGTCCAACCCATACTCTAACACCTCAACTAGACCATGGCACCAAGTGCCACATCCATTCTCTTCTTAAACACATCCAGGGATGGTGACTCCACCACCTCCCCAGGCAGGCCATTCCAATATTTTATCACTCTTTCTGTGAAAAACTTTTTCCTAATATCCTATACTTTTTCCTAATAACCTATACTTCCCCTGATGCAGCTTAAAACTGTGTCCTCTTATTCTGTCAGTTGTTGCCTGGAGAAAGAGACCAACCCCCAACTGACTACAACCACCCTTCAGGAAGTTGTAGAGAGTGATAAGATCACCTCTAAGTCTCCTTTTCTCCAGGCTAAACAACCCTAGATCCCTCAGCCACTCCTCACAGGGTTTGTGTTCCAAGCCCCTCACCAGCCTCGTTGCTCTCCTCTGGACACGCTCAAGCATCTCAATATCCTTCCTAAACTGAGTTGTGCAGCCTGAAGCACTAATGGGCTTTAATCAGAATTCCCAGTTCTCTTGAGTGGGATGCACAAGACCTGTCATAGCCAATGCGTAAACCATAGAGAAGGGTCAGAGGAAAAAAAGGCATTTTCCTTTCAAATCCATTCTCATTCCTCATGTGTTATCACGGAAGCCATAGATGCAAGGACAAATGGAAACTTCAAGCTGCCTTGATTTTTCATCAAAAGCTGTAGTGATAGTACAAGGAGTGGGTATGAATTAAAAGAGGAAAAATTTAGGGTAGACATCAAGAAGAAATCTTTCACTGTCAGGGTGGTGAGGCATTGGAACATGTTCCCCAGGGAGGTTGTGGCTGCCCCAACCCTGTCAGTGTTCAAAGTCAGGTCGGATAGGGCTCTGAGCAACCTGGTCTAGTGGTAGGTGTCCCTGCCCATGGCAGGGCAGGCTGGGATTAGATGATCTTTAAGGTCCATTCCAACCCTGAATATTCTGTGATTGTACAATTTTTACTAAATAAAGAAATGATTACTAAATCGAAAGCAATGTATAACAATGTTAGCCCGTCTGAAACTGGGACATCTCCTACCCCATCCCGTGTGGGAATTAAAAGCAGATTCCAGGACACAGCTGAGATGAGCTTGTGAGCCTGTTGGCATCTGCCACGCTGCAATTTCCCACCAGTGTCTGCTTCCTGCTTCACCTGCTGGGGCTCAGCCTCTGCATGAACCTCATTTGTCCATGGCTTAAGCCCTTGGAAGCCTTTCTATTGTTTCCAAAGGGGTTTGGATTAGACCACAACAGTATTGCACAGGAATTTTCCTAAGCAATGCCCCAGCTAGCAAAGCCAGAAATGTTGCCAGATTGCTAAAGGATTGTATTACAAAATCCACGGACATGGACAAAGTGCGTGTTTTAATCACATGCTGAAAGGCATAACTCTGACCTAGTAAGTCTCCCCACACCAAATAATAGAGGTCAGGGTTTAAAATGTGAAAGCATTTGAAGATGGCTGAATCACAGTGATTTGGACTTCCATGAATCATCTTACTCCTCAACATAAAGCTGCTGAATGTAAATGACAGATTTGAAATGAAAAACAATACATATAAAAAACATCGGAGTACTTGCTAATTGCCAGTAATCCATATGAAAATATTAATTTATATGAGATGTAATTTCAAGAAACTAACATCTCACAGCACTATTTATGGAAGTGGAATTCCCTGACCTCCCAAAGCCCTTTCAACTTTATTTAATATTCTCATCTGTAAAGAGGATCTTAAATCTATTTTTGCAGTACAGGCTTCTGGCTCAGAGGCGATGCTGTAGTACATATTTATATTGCTTTAAGGACATGTGAATTAAATGGAACCCATTAAATGGATTTTCAAGTTTAAATACATGCATTTACTGGCATATTTTACAGATGTTATTTGCACACGTGAGTGCAGTCACGGATATCTGCAAATTACTTTGTGCATGAACACTTTGAGGTTGCAAACATTCCAGAAATCCTAGTGTTAGTAAGGTGTATCACATCAAATGAGTATATTTTACACAAGTTTTTCAGGAAACTTAATTTCTGTTAGGACTCCTACTTTAGATTTCAGTTCAATTTAAAAAGAAAAGTAAATTAAACTGGATGATCAGGCATGTGGGATGCAGGATGATGACATCTACTGGATATATTTCATTTTGCAATTTGCACTACCTAGCTTCAAATGTGGAGTAATAAACCAAATTGAATGTTGTTACACAAGCAAACCTCTGCTGAATTCACTTCAGTCGTAGACACAAGTGCAGGAAAATTTGGCTTATCATTTTGAGAGTTAAATGCAGTCTCAACTTCTTTATCTATTTGGGGGTTAAATACTATTCCCAGTACATTTCTATTAATACAGAGAAAAAAGTTTCCTTGGTTGAGGAATTCTTCGATTTCTCATTCATAACTAACATACAAATTAAGAATAAAGCTGCTTTATATGTCTGTATAGATGAAATGTTAAGGGGAAATAGTCCTGGCTCCAGGTGAAAGTCATTCCCTGTAGTATCTCTAGGACTGGATGTACCTGCCCTGACTTGGTGTCAGGTATCAGGCCCACACCCAGGACACAGCAGCACAAAAGAACAAGCCCTAGGGAGCTGTTTCATAATAAATAAGAACGTAACATTCAAAAATATTTTCAGAATAACTTGTACACCTCCTGTATGAGGCTGAGTCAGGCAGATGCAGATCAGTCTATTTCAGTAACAAGTCACTGGAATTCTTTGATGTTCTTTACAGTATGTGGCAGAAGGTTGGATTTTACTTTGTCATGTAAAAATGATTTTTGATAGTTTGGAGTGGTCAAAATTCATATGATTTTTTTCAAAAGCTGTTAGCATTTTTCCATCTGAGATTTTTGGAACAAGAGGAACTGCATAAATACAAATGATCAGCTCTATAAGTCATATGCCTTGAATTAACTGGACATAAGGGAATTTTTATTAACTTCTGGAATGGTAGAACAACCTATTTTCTATGTCAGTCTGCTGAGACCATGCTTAGGGACTGTGCTCATATATTATGACCAAATCAAAACTCACTTTTTAGGAAAACAACTTTAGATTTCTTGAAACTCCCCCATTTGCTTAAATGCTCTCATGATCCCTTTGAGCCAAAGGCTTTATTGGATTAATGCAAGTGCTCACATCAGATAGTGAAAAATCACATGGTCTTGCAAAAATCACATTTTTATAATTAAAAAAGAATAAAAATGCAGGGAAGGTTTTAAGAGGATTAACATTTTTTTTTCTTTTTTTTTTTTCTAACTACAAGGTCCTGAAAAACTAAATGCACGTAATACCTTTGCCTTGAAACACCCTGTGTAAATTTGGCCTGATTCAATAACAGTAATTTTTGTAAGAATGAAAACAGTTTTCTCCTAACAGAAACAGTGCAAATGCACATGTCAAAACTTTGTTTTAGTTTGCAATGTATGTAGCAATCCATTAACTATTGCCAAATTTCATCTCTCCTTTCCAGAGACCTTTTGCTGTGGATTCCCTGATATCTTGTTGCATTCCTTGTATAAGAATAAAGCTCTGTACAACGCATCTTTCTTTTGTGGTAAGAGTTTTTCATTATGATCACTAAGGATATCTATATTTTGGACTCAGACAGAAACCAAAGACTCATGGAAGGAACCCAATGTGTCTTTTCTTCTCCTAGGATGATATTCTTGCATTAAATAGACTGATCTGCATTTTTAAAAAGCCAAACGTCAATGTTTTATTAAAGTGGGCTTTGGTGGGTTGAGCAGGCAGCTGTGCCTTGGTGGAGCAGCTCTGTGCCTCCTGCAGAGAACAGCCTGTGCCCCCAGCTCTGCCTGGCTGCAGCAGCGTCCTGGCGCTGGGGTGTGAGCGCTGCTGGGACAGCAAAGTGCCTGCCCAGGCACAAAGATGACAGGCTCTCCTACACCTCTGGTGTTCAGTGTAGACAGACCTGTGTATAGGGCACTGCCAATGCAGTAATGGCAAAAGATTTAAAGATGAACAAACATATTGCTGCTTAAAGTTCAATGGAAATGATTTACACTCATGTGAGTATTTTTAGTATTATTATTAAAGACCAGTAGTCTTTACCCAAGAGTAGTTTATATCTGTGTCTTTTTCTGAAGAGAAAAAAGCAAATTGAAGTAATATTTTAAAAGCTAAGGTAAAACCTGTAAATATGGTTATTGACCTAGGTTTCTTCTAAATGTATTAAAAATTTCCCTACAAAAATTAATGTGATTAAGATTAGCTATTAATTTTCAGTTTTACTCCTTCTGTACAGCTAAATGCCATGGGCTTAGATAGCATGTCTTAAGGGATGCTAACAAAGCAGAAAGAGATTTACTTATAGTTAGCATGTGGCAAACTAAATTGTAATAACTTTATTGTGTGAAGGATTGATTTTGATTTCTCATCTGCATGATGTGACAATGTCTGTAACATATGAGCACTGCATCAGGCTCTTGGGTCTGCCACACAGCAATGACATGGACCTGTTGGAGTGAGTCCCGAGGAGGTCACCAAGATCATCCAAGGGATGGAGCACCTCTCCTATGAGGAAAGCTTGAGGGAGCTGGTTTTGTTCAGTCTGGAAAAGAGGAGGCTTTGGGGTGGCCTGATTGTGTCTTTCCAGTACCTAAAGGGAATTACAGAAAAGATGGAGAGGGACTTCTTGAAAGGGCACCCAGTGACAGGACAAAGGGGAATGGCTTCAATCACAAAGAGGGTAGTTTAGATTAGATAGTAGGAAGAAATTCTCCACTGTGAGGGTGGTGAGGCACTGACACAGGTTGCCCAGAGAAAATGTGGATGCCCCATCCCTGGAAGTGTTTAAGGCCATGTTGGTTGGGGGTCTGAGCAACCTGGTCTTGTGAAAGGTATCCCTGTCTGCAGCAGGGGTACTGGAACTTGCGTGAGCTTTAAGGTCCTTTCCAACTCAGGCCATTCTATGATTCCATGGTTCCATGACTCTGTTCCCCTTAGTGGAGCATGGTGTTATTATGCATTATTATTTGAGGAGAATGCTCACTTGGAAAGTTTGAAGCACCCAAAGAGTTTTCTGCCTTGATAAAGCAAGGCAGGTGCTGTAGAGTCAGAGCACATGGACAACCCTTGGGTCACCACTGGCAGGAGACAAGAATAACCTACAAGTGCATCATCTGCATGAGGAGAACCTCTTAATTCTGTAAGTTTCCCATAGTCCTTTAATGACAAATTTTTCATTCTCTTTAAAGTAAATGATTGCTGAGAAATGTGCTAGACCTTGCTGGTTATGGCTTTACAATTTTGTACTGAACAAAGCTGTGCAGATAAGAAGCCTTTGGCCTTTGCCTTCTGTGAAAATAAAAAGGGGCTAAGAGAACAAAGTATGTTAACAGTTGCTTGTTGGCACATTTGTCTCATTTCCTAACTCTGACCAGTATACTTAGCAAGGAGACAAGAAAGAGAGAGACAAGGAATATGTCTCAGGACTGCAGCCCCCCTCCTGCATCTCTCCTGCTCCGGAAGGGATGTACTGGTGGACAGCTCCATGTGGCTGCCGGCCAGGACCCTGCCCAGCTCCTGCCCAAGGCACCATGCCAGGGCAGGGTTCCCCTCTGGCTTCCTCGGCTCCACATCCCCTCTCTGCCGGGGCTCTGGGATATGCACCACTGAAGATCTCTCCTCCCACATCCCTCCTGATCCTTGTTGTTGTTGTGTTGTTTTCCAAGCACTACATGGAGAAATGTCTGTCTTTCCTAAGTCTCCACACACACATTGCAGCTCTTGCTGCAGAGATTTGCCTTCTTTCCCAGAGCTGCTGCCTCTGTATTCCAGCCTGATTTGAAGACATAACTAAGCAAGCAGAAACCAAAAGAATGAATAAAGATTTTTTTTTCATTATTGCCATGTATTCCTTTGTCTCCTGCCATTGTTTTTGAGTGTTTGAGTGCATCTTGCTTGAGACAGGCAGTATTATGAGCTTGCCTGTTATGTACATCCCCTTTCTTAGTGGCTTTCCCAGCTCCCTAATCCTGTTATTAATCCAAAGGAGAAAAGACAGCATGCTTTCCTACAAATTGCATACTCAGGTCTAGAATGCTAACGTAGTAAAATATAGTAAAAGTAGCTCAGACCAGATGTTAGAAATTTGTGCTAGGAATTAATATTCATTATATTTCTAATATTTCTATATTTTAATATTAGTTTCTGTTCTGTAGCTGTTCCTGGCTATTGCTTCTTGTAATAAAAGTTCAGTATCTATTTGTTCAGAGAAAAATGTGTCTGCTAAAACAGGCAGGAAGCTGGAACACTGTGGCAGCTGGTGCAGCACATTTTTTCAGTTGCCAGACAGCAGCTCAGAAATGGTGTGCCTGAGAGGGAGAAATGGAAATGATTGTGATATTTTGTGTGGAGCACATGGAAAAGCACATGCTGCCATCATAGCAGTTTTTCTGACCCCAGACATGCTTTGTGTTAGGCAGCTGTAAATGAAAGAAATAAAATGCAGATCCAATGTTAATTTTTAAACTCATTAATGAAAAATTCCCCTTGAAACTACAAATTAAGTAACAGCTGTACACATAGAACTTTGCATTATATGTTGTATATGGTAGCTAAGGAAATTAATTATGCATTACACTCAACATTTTTTTCCCTTACAAGGTGATGCATGGCTGCATGTGGGGAGTTTGTATCACTGAAAAGCAAGATCTGCCTTTTCTAATTCAATATGTGCTCAGATATTTAGTAACATCTGGAATGCAGTTATAGAACTCTTGATTTACAAAGTGAAATAACAGTGAGCAAGGCAAATTCCTTTAGCTTGGAGCTTGACATTAATTTTACCATTTGTGCTACTTGTTTTATGAAAGACAGAAGTGGACAGAATCAGAATTTTACTGGAAAATGGCCATGCCGTGGCAGAAAATGTGGTCTTTCTGAAAAACCCTGCCTTGTATAGGAAATGTCACCTGTGAAACACCAGTCCCTCTGTCACCCCTGAGCTGAGCCTTGCTTGCCAGGTCTTGCCTCTGCCTTGGGCTTCACGCTGCAATTCCCAGTCTCACTGAACTCCACTGTCACTAAGCCTTGGCAGAAAAAATCATGGTGGAAAACCTCAACCTTCTGAAGTCACATACAGGACAACCCTGCCCCTAGCTCCCCTGTCCTCTGCCTACGCAGTCCCAAACAGGAACTGTTTGCTAATCTGTGGGCTGCTAAATTTAGCTGGTTCCTTAGAACTGAAAACAGCTCACAGACTGGATTGTGCTGCTGGTCACCAGCACCTGTAGCCAGATAACACCAGCCAGCTGATATAAAACTGTGTGAAAAGTATCGACTGTGTCAGCTGATCTCTATAGTAGCATTAAAATAATAGTAATAGTAACAATAACAATAATAACATATTATTGTTGTTATTGCTATTACATACTGGAAAGAATAATTTTTATACTTTTGACTGAAATGATACACCTCTGAGGATGATTTCAGTCTTCAGAAGAGTTAATCTGGGAGGTATGTGTTCATAGACAACATGAGAGAGACAAAAGTAGAGAGAATGCAGAATTATACAGAAAACTAGATCTGCCATGGCGGAAGATGTGATCTTCCTGAAAGATTCTCCCTGGTTGAGGAGGATACCAAGGTGAATATCAAACTCTAACACTGGCTTTAATAACAGCCACATCAAATATTTGTGTTGGAACCTGATTCCATATGAACTTTGTTCAGCCTCACCTTCCACTGCAAGGTTAGTGTTTAATAACTATTAATGAAAATTGCAATTCCAGTTTTGATCAGCACTAGTTTCCTATAAAAGCCACTGAAACTTGTGGTTTAAATGTAAAAGCAGCATAATAATACAGACTTTAGGCCAAATGTTTCCTTTAGGCTTTGAATAAATGAAACTCAGGATATTTGCAAGTATGAAGACAAGCAAAAACTCACACAAATCTTTATGACTCAAGAAAGATGAATTTTGCACAGCATGAAAGCTAAATTCTTCTTGGTAGGGGAACTTCCCAAAGCAAAATTTATCCTTAAACTGCTTGCTTGGGTGGTTGTGTTAAGAGCTGGGAAAGCCTGTGTGGTATAGATACTTGAGAGTGCATTTCCAGCCAGCCTTGTGATGCTTGGTGGCCTGGCCAGAAGATGGCAAGCGTGTTTTGTGGGAGAAGAGAACTGTGCCAGGCAGACAGGTTCTGGCGGTGTAAGAATCAAACAATTTGCAGTCAAGACTAAAAATGTTAACATTATTTACATGGTCTCTGTAATGCTTGAACTGTGAGATAAGAAAAGAGACAAAACCTGAGATTATTTACAGCTGCATATGCACAGAGAGAGGGAGGAGGCGCTCGGGGAGGCAAATCCCTCTGACCCCACTGACACGGGACATTCTCCTGGGGGATGCAGCAGGTGCCAGCCTTGCACCTCTGCTGCCCCACATTTAGTGTCTGTCTCTGTAAGAGCAGTTCTGAAACAGCCACAGAAGAATCCCACACAGATTAGAAATAGTATTACTTCCCAGCTCTGGGCTTTCTGACCCAGCATCCACCCTCACAATGGGCAGGAGATGTCTTTTCTTGCCTTATGAAGTGAGAGTGAATTACAAACTTGAGTTAATTATTTGCTTCGTTCTGCTATTTCTTTCTTTTCTTCCATACCTTTGGCATGGGGAGGGGCAAGGACAGGCATGCAGTGAATTTAGATACTGCTTTACAGCCTGGCACTTCTCTCTCTCAGCTATCAAAGACTGGCAGTTCCTGAACCCTTTCCAGAATGGCACACAGTCCTTTCACTTCCTTAGAAGTCTAGTGTTCCAGCCACTGGTAACTGGATAAAGCTCTTTGTTTATCAACCCATTTTTTAGTTGGCTGGAAGTGCAGATTGGAGAAAGCATAACACCTGCTTCCCAGTAGGGGCTGAACATTCAGATTATACAAAGCTCCTATTCACTGACCTGGCATTCCCCACTGTGGAAATAGGCTCTGTAGGGAAGACTAAATTGAAGGGATACATTAACCACTTAGGGCAAAATGCCTCTGGACTTACTGAAGATCATGTCATAGTTTTGGACCAGGACTGCAAGAAGTGTGACTTTGTAGACCAGGGAGCTTTAGTGTAGTTGTAAGATACTCTGCTCTAGTAGAGAGTGGAATTGCTGACACTGATTTTCATTTGTAGCCTTTAGCTGACCTATCAGATATCCTGTGCACAGGTCACTGGTTCCCCTAAGGATCAGGACAGAGGTCTTGAACTTAATTACACTTTGTAATATGAACTGTCACAGGGAGCAAAGGACTGGGCTGTGAACAGATAGGGCAATATTACATAGACATTTGTCAAAGGTTTTAGGCAAGACATATTTTATCACTGTGATCCAGCTGATTCAAAGGCACAAAATGTTTCCCACTGCTGCAGACTGTTTTAGGGGAGCTGTTGGGGGCCTCAGACAACATTTTAGTCCACAGAAGTGGCTGAACATGGTGGCTCAGATGGGTGGGGTTTGAGTATTGATAAGCTTGAATTGGATTCCTCAGACCAGGTCATGAGGGCCTGCATTCACTTATGGACCAGAGGGAAAACAGATTCTGTGTAAAATGTTCCATTTTCTGTCATTGCACAGAGTGGGCTCAAACACTAATGCTGTCCAAACACTCCAGTTGTTTTGGACACAGATGGACTCAATGATTCAACCTTTATGATTCTATGACTTTGTGACGTTGCTCGCAGTGGAGCTAAGGAGTGGAAAAGAAGTTTTGGGGAAGAAAGCTGATGCAAACGAAATAGAACATACCAAAAAGAGAAGAAGGCTTTTTTCCTTGGATTTCCATTATTGTTGACTTTTGCTAACCTGATTTTCATATGCACATTCTGAGCAGCTAGGAATGTCATGAACAAGGAATGAAACAGAAATTTTAGATGTCTCGGGAGTCAAAAGTGTGTGTGGAAATGATACAGGAAGGATAGATTTCTTCTGCTTATTTGAAAATACTGTAGCTTTGCCAGAAATTTCAAATATGCCTGAGAAGGATGATGTTATATATAAGGCTGACAAGGAAGTATGTATTTCTTCTAGTTAAAAGCACTGCAGCCTATAAACAAAAACATATCCATACACCAGTTGATTTTCTGAGGACAAGATGACCAGTGGAGATCACATTCTCTGCATTACTTCTGAGTGCAGGAAAAAAGTGGATAGCATAATATGCACCAAAAGATTATTCAATTAAGTATTACAGAAAGCTTTCCATCTCTAAAGGCAGCTCAGTACAGTGATGAGCTTCCTAGTGAGCTGTGGAAATTCTACTATTGATAGATTTTATAACAGGAGGGCAGGTAAGTAGCTATGAAGATGTATTTTTATGCCCCATCAGTATTGATTTACAGAACATTCATAATTAATTTTCATATAGTAAATGATGGAGTGTTTCTAATGTTTGTATTGTGCACTGTGATGTGTTGTTCTGTTCTGTTCTATTCTATTCTATTTAGCTGCACAGCATCTCTTCAAGGTGCATTGAACTTCAAAAGGCATCCTGCTGGGGAAAAAAATCTGGAAGGAAAAAATACTTCTCTTCTACTGGCTTGGCAGTTCCTCTGTCCAGCTCAGTGTTTCCACACAAGTCATGTGCCAGGACTGCTTTTGAAGAAATGTTCCTGGAATTGCACCTTTAGTTTTCTCCAGTCTGGCATGACAATTCTTACAAAAGGATTTATTTGCACTGTCAACAAAAAAATATGGTGTATTTTCCTTTCTGAGAGCCAAATTCTTGGTCCCTACACAGTATCTTATTAAATAGGATTCACTCCAATCAGCTCAGTGCTGTGAGAAATCTTTGCAAAGTTGCAGTGGATGATTCCCAGATGTTTTGGCCAGGGTGTCCACAGTGCAGTAGCCCTCTCTCTCTGCTCACCCATCTCTGAAATCCTTCCAAGTGGAGATCATGTGGAGAGCTCACAGTGGCTTTAGTGGGATTTGGATCAGGCCATCTGGCTAAACTTTCTTGATCTGTTTGAACCAATGGACTTCTGTGTCACTGGTAAAATGGGTGGTCCCTGGTTTAATCCTCATCCTCCCTTCATCCCAGCATGGAGCTTTATGTGGCTTCACAATGAACCAGACTATTGACTGAGCATCCTTTTTTCCCAGCCTCAGATTAGTTCCCTGATCTGCATTATCCCATGAACACGCAATTGCAGTTCTGGCCTGAGGGAGTAGATGGGATCACACACAAAAAGCAGGGATAAGGAGAGATCCACCTGTGCCAGATCCACCCCACTCAACATGGGTGAACATCCTTTGAAAACCTGGTTATACTCTTTTTCATTATCAGTGTCCGAAAACCTTGCAATTCACATAGTAAAGATTGTAACTATAGCAACTAAAAGCTTTAGTACCTTTCCATTTTCTTTCTTTGACTGGCAGGAATATCTCTTGGGAGTCAGAACAGGTCTTTTAAAAAAAGAAAATATAAAAAAAAAAAAAAACAAAAAAACAAACCCAAACCAAAAACAAACAAACAAAACCCCCACAACAATAGCAACAAAAAAACAACCAAAAAACCACAAAAAACCAAAAACAAACAAAAAACCAACCAACCAAACAAACAAACAAACCACAAAATGTGTCATATGGTCAGACTGGCTCAAACTCCTAACCAAACAGGCCTGTGGTAATTGTGGGAGAGAGGAGAAAGCCATGGAAAGAGCTTAGTACATTAGACCTCAGAGTAATGCCTCTGACTATCCAGGGCTGAGTGGCCCATCCCATTATTATTCTCCCTCTTGCTGCAGATTTTTGTGGCAATTTTTTTTTTTTTTTTTTTTTTTTGTGTTAGCCATTTTAAAAATGGAAACTGTCATAACTGGAATGCTTTACTTCTTGTGTTGGAAGACAACAAATTACAAATGTGCCACTGGAAAATGACACATAGATATGTGCTTCATAAGTGTGTTTATGAACTTCGTGTTTTTCAAAGCCAAATTAATCTCTAGAAAATACAAAATAATTGTGGCTGTTGCCCAAAGTCTGTTATACAGGGGCCACCTATAGTGTTGGTATTGTTCCATCTTTGTTAAACATTCTTAGAGACATTTTGAACCACCCATTCCTGTTCTCAGCAAGTTATGTTGCCAGATTTAATCAATATTTCATTTCTGTCAAGATTTTTGTCTCAGCAACCAGCCTAATACACTGGTTTTACCTTTTCTTCTTTTAGATTTTGTGTATTGGAATAACATCCAGGATTTATATAATGGAATAACATTTAGCCATAAGGACAAATTGTCAGCTATTCTCAGATTGTTGAGCTCAGTGGAATGAAGGAAACCAGCCGAGTCTATGACAAATGGGGAAAGTTTCTCCAGAATTGGCATTATTTCTGTTTAATAACACAAAAATCAAGCAGAGGTGTCTAAATCTAAATGTTTTTCTCAAGAGAAAATTGTTAGAACTACAGCCATTTACCTTGTTTCTTCTGCTGTAACAGCAGGCATTGCATTAGTAACAGCAATTTGTATCAATTCCAGCAATACTGTGGCATGCACTGCAAGGTCTGCAATCAGTGCAGATGGAAGGTACTGGGGGTGATTTCACCTTAGATTATGAAAATGGACTGATCTGCGGGATAGGATCTGAAGCTCTTTTATTTGAAATGAAGCCTGACAGGACTTTATGTTTCTAATATAAACATTATAGAGACAGGTGACAAGCATTACTTAAGCAAGATACAAATATGTGCATAACAGAAGCTGTTTTTCTTACCTGTGGCAGTTCTGAGCTGTCAATGCTTGTGCTGTCCAATGGAAACTCCACAGCTTTCAACCGATTTCTCCATTTTCTGAAAAATCTCTTACTACATGCCCTCCTTCTCTTGTGTTCATCATTCCAGTCACTATCAAGTCTTAACAGCTCTTTTAAAGGAGGAATCAAAAATATACATGTATTATAATATAATCAGATTTGAAAGCGTTTTCTTTTGCAGCTTCCATATTTCCCTGTGCTCTTTCTCATTATACTTAATATAACTACACTTTTAAAATATGCTGTGTGCAGCATGTTTTTCTGTGAGATCCAAGATGCACATTGTGAGCTCTCTGACAGTTACAAAAGGCAGCAGAGTGGGGAATTACAGGTCATCTAAACCTGGCTGGGATAAAAGTGTTAACCAGTAGCACATAGAGAACATTCCTGGGTTGGACTAGGGGGATTAAACAACATGAGCTGATTATGCTAATTTTCTTCATCTCCTAGTGTCTTTGGATTTCTTCACTGAACTTGAAAGAAAGAATTCCAGTGATTTATGTGTAGACATATTTCACCCTTCATTTCCCAGAAAGATATCTGCTTTATATGATAAATACAAGATAAGTATGAATTTGTTCTGTACTCAGCCAAAGACTTTGTTTGCAAGAATTCAGAATACAACAGTAAATGTTGTGTTACACACACCTGGTTATAGCTCTAATCAAACACTGTGACAAAGTTTAATACACTGTAACTTTCACTAGCACCAATTACCTGGCAGCTTTTCACTCTGATATGAGAGCAGCAGAGTGAGTAATTTACTTTCTTTGGCTGCACATTTTCTCATTCAGGCTGTTTTCAAACTCATCTAGTTTTCACATTACTTAAGCAATTAACCATATGAAACCTCTTGTTCTCACTTCTCTCCCCAAAATGTAATATTCCACCAGACAAGGCCATTAAGTCCCCATTCTGGGACACATTATCACCTCTGCTGCCGTGTACACAGAGAGGTGGTTGGAGCAAGGACCAATTTGCTGTTTTCTAAATGTTCTCCACTTCCATATGTGCTTAGACATCAATAGAGATGGCAAATAAGGAATGAAATAAGCTGAACTGTAACCAGAGAAAGAAAGCCTCCTTCCTTTCCTATTAGCTGCTTTTTACCGTCGTCTTCGATCTTCACATGTAAAGCTGCAAGATTAGCTTAAGCAAGCAGTTACAGCAAGATAGGGGAGCCAGCAGATTTTTAGGATTAATTTATCCCATAATGGGCTATTCAAAGCAAATGCTGAGCCTCTCCTAATCACTTTAAGAACACAAGGTCCCGTATGCAAGTGCAATGTATGACATCTTGGTCCCTTGAAGTAATGCGAATTCTGCAACTGAATTCACAGGGGCAGGATCTTGTGTTAATGCCTCCATTCCTACCACTTGTTTTGCCTGCTGGAGCCAGTTCTAGGATGGCATGTATTTTCTGGGAAGGTGGTTCTCCTGCAGCTCTTACTCTTGCTGGTGCAGTGTGGTTCCATGTCACTTGATAGATGTGAGCCTTCAGAGCCCTGCTCCTGTTCTCCACAGAATAATGGCTGCACACAGATCTGTGTCAGGGGAGGTTTAGGCTGGATATCAGGAAAAGTCTCTTCACCCAGAGGGTGGTTGGGCGCTGGAACATGTTCCCCTTGGTCACAACATCAATCTTGTCTGGGTTCAAGGAGCCTTTGGACAATACCCTCAGGCACATGGTGGGACTCCTCAGGTTGTCCTGTGCAGGGCCAGGGCTGGACACAATGATCCTTGTGGGTCTTTTCCAGCTCAGGATAATCTATGATTCTAATGCCTCTCATCCACTGTTTCTGTTAACTTGTCAGGTGTTGCAAAAACGGTGATGGCTGAGGATTATTGACATGAGAGAAAACCAAGTTCCTACTGAGGCTTTACTTGCTTTTAAACTAAAACAAAGGCATGGGGACATGCCCAGTGGCTCTCAAGTGGGGGTACTGAGGCTGCAAGGTGCTGTCTCCAGCTGCTAATGGGTGCAGGTACAGGCACAGCGCTCTGCAGCTGCACCAGCTGTGTGGGCTTTGGAGGCTGGGGAGAGAAGCACAGGTGAGAGTTGTGTCATGAGCTGTGTCCTCACTGGTCTGTTGGATGGCTTCTGAAGATCAGAGTCACCTGCCTGCACTGGTCACCTTTAGATATGTCCCACACAAGCTTCTGCATCTTCTTAGTCCTTGCCCGGCCTCTTTGTCTCAGCTACTGCAGGCTTGGACTGGGATCTGAAAGACCTCCAGCTGGAATGCTCCTTGCTCCTGTTTCTCCAGTGCCCTTCCAGGATCAGAACTGAAGTAATTGTACACAACAGCCTCAGCCTCCTGAGATGACTGGAGAGAGGAGGTTGGTCTTTCTCCCTGTAACACGTGGCTGACTTTAACACTGTGGATAAAATTATTAAAGAAAATCACCTGACAGCTTCACCTGTGCCACAGATACTATCCTCTTTAGTGTAACATATTTCAGTTACTCTGAAAGTTGCTTTCCCAGAATCAAGTGGAAACCACTTTAAGAAGTAGGAATACATTTGTATAAAATCCCATGTTTTCAGATTGCTTTTAAACCATCTGAGTTGCTAATGTGATATAGACATGACTTGGACACGAACTTCATAGCTGATAATAGAACAGAAATTTGTAGCGAACTAATTTAGTATGGGATATTTCTGTCAGTAAACAAGCAGGAGAACATTCCACCAATCTATAATTTGTAAAACTGAATGTCTACAGAACAGGCTGAGAAAACTGCTTTCTTCTTTCCCCACAAGGGTGTCCTAAAAACTAACAGATCTATGATAAAAAGTCACAATCTCATTTTTATATATAACCAAAATTCCTCTTCTGGGATTGAATTCAGCTGAGGTGCTAACAAATTCCTCCATAACATCAAAAATTAAGTCTGAACAACTGCATTTTAGTGGGATCTTTCTGACTCTGATGAGAGAACATACAAAAAAAAAAAAAAATTTGGCAGTGTCAGTCCAAGGTTAGAATATATTCCAGGACAAGGAAATTTAGAAAGGAGCAAGTGTGAATCTACCACACAATACAAAAACTTCAGAGATTCATAATAATTAATCAAATATGCATAAAGGTATATGATTCTTTTCAGCACAGTATTTACTATGGACAGTAAAGTGGTTATTTTAAAATTAAGAATCTTTTAAGACAGTTAATGATAAAGATACCATGTATCTTCACAGGAAGAATATTGGCAGTAGGTTTCACTCCCCCTCACCATTTCCCTCCTCCAGAACTGGCAAAAATAACATGAAATGCCAAGCACAACATCAAAATAATTCAAGGGTGATTTGCTGTTCCTAAAATATTTGTAGCCACATAAAGCATCAATTTACATATTAGTGCCTGCACATGTGTCTGGCTGACTGTGAATGCAAGCCAAAGCATTTTCCTTAATCCAGCTGTTTCTCTTGATGCTGCTGGCCAGAAGTGTGAGTGGAGAGGGTCATCAGAGAAAGGCCTGGTGTGCTGGTGGAGCTGCTTCGTTAAGATTCAATACTGAGGCTTGAATTGTGAGAATGAAAAGACACAAAATAATTGGCAGAGTCAATGAATGCAGAAAGAAGGGGGAAAAGAAGCTAATGGCACTTCCTGCCAGGTTGTGAAGCTGAGAATGAGAAATGTTCTATTAATGAAGTTGATGGTGAAAAGGAAGTGCTCAAAAAAGGAAGAAACAAATGACACCCAGTTCAGAAAGTGTGGGTGGCAGGAAGAATAGTGACGCCATCAGTGACAGATAAAAGAAGTGAGGGGACAGGAATGTTAAGAAAGATGCTGAGTTCAAACACTACTGCACTGAGACTATGCAGCTATGTAAAAAACAGCCAGTGAAAGGATCTTCTTGAATGTCAAGGAGAGATAACTCTCTTCATTCATAAACTTCAGAGGTTTTGGGGAAAAGTTTCCCTATTGCTTACACATGCAAGATGGAGTTATATAGCAGGAACAGATGAATCTGGGATAAGGTCACAGAAAAGTGAGTATCAGTAAATATTACATTATATTGTATTGAAGAATAGAGTAGAATAGAGCAGAGTAAAACAGGGTAGAATATACAGTTTGGGCTGGAAGAGACATACAGTGTTCATCTAGTCCACCTTCCTGACCAATTGAGGGCTGACCAAGAGTTAAGGCCTCTTGTTTAAGGGCTTTGTCCAGATACCTCTTTAACACTGACAGGCTTGGGGCATTGGTTACCTCCCCAGGAAGCCCGTTCCAGTGTTTGACAGCTTCTTGGTATAGAAGTGCTTCCTAATACCCAGTCTATTCCTCTCATAAGGCAGCTTTGAACCATTCCCATGCACCCTATCACTGGATCCCAGGGAGAGGAGCTCAGCACCTGCCTCATGCCTTCCCCTCCTCAGGAAGCTGTTAGGGAGCAACAAGGTTGCCTCTCAGCCCCTGCTTCTCCAAACCAGAGAAACCCAGAGCCCTCAGCCACTCATCACAGAACATGCCCTCTAGCCCTTCCACCAGCTTTGTTGCCCTCCCCTTGTTGCATTCAAGGACCTTCACATCTTTCTTCACTGGTGGGTCCCAGCCCTGCACACAGAGCTCCAGCTGAGGCTGCACCAAGGCTGAACACAGCAGGATAATCACCTCTTCTTCCTGGCTGGTCATGCTGTGTTTGTGACAGGATGGGGTTTGCCCTCTTAGCACACTGCTGGCTCCTTTTGAGCCAGATTCAGTAACTCTGAATCCCTTTCTTCAGGGCTGATCTCCCAGTCTATACTTATGCCTGGTGTTATCCCATCCTAGGTGCAGAATCTTGCATTTGGACTTGTTAATTTCCATCCCACTGCAATTATAGTATATTATATGATATCAATGTATATTTTTTGCTGGACAAGATAATCAAGTATCTGACTGGTATAGACTAGTTTGGTATGATAATTCTCTTGAGATCTAGAAGAATTTTTTTTAAATTCATGTAACTGATTTTGCATTGTAATTACTCTATTTTGCAAGCTTGTCAAGTAATGCAAACTTTCGAGTTTGCTATTTTGAATGATTGCAAAAAGGTCTGGGTGTTTAATGTCAAATGTTGCTTTAATTTGAAATTAAGGAGGAATACAGATACAAGCTACTTTGGAAACAAAAATTTGACAAGCAGTTCTGAGCTTGTGCTTCTTTAGCTGTAGTGAAATGCCAGCAGCAGCATGTAGAAGCATTTGCTCCTTGTAAAAGAATACAGATTTCTCCCTCATTTGTTGAGGATATGATCTTCTAAGCTTCATGGTCTACAAATAATATCACATGACTACAGAATAATAACCCAGTGGAAAATCACTATTAAGAGTTAAGAACACATCTTCTTTGTCCCCAAATTTCCCTCATTATTATCACAGGCAGAACATATGACAGATAAAGAAAAGATTTTTAAAGTAAATGTAGAAAAGAAGAGGGGATTTTCCAAACTTTCATTTGGCCAAAAGGCCTGGCTGTGCATGTCATTGTTAGTCATGCTGCACCCTTTTTGTTTGTGTTTGTGAACACGTATTTTCTTTGGACAGGGCTGACAGCTTTTGAGATCATGATCTTTCTGTGCTGAAAAGCACAGAAAATGCTCCTCCTTTTCCTGTATCTGTCTCACATGGGATTCGTTTTGTGTACTCCATATGAATGAAATCACTAAAACACATTCTTCTCTGCCACCCTTTCCCCTAAACTCTGCTTTCCCCTGCTGGGCTCTGCATGAGAGCTGCCCGTTATCGCCCCCAGAAGGAGCTGTGCTGTAACCTGCCACACTTGAGGAAAGCCCCGCTGAGCTGTAGTTGGCTGGCTGCCTGAAGATGGGCTTTAGAACTAAATTTGCTACAGGATTCTGAGTAACCAGATGAGAAAGGTGATTTCAGCAAAGACGTAGAGACCACATTGCTGAGACCACTCTCAGCATGCACAGAGAATGTCTGCGTGACCAGAACAATTTGACTCTCTCTAAGAGTGGTAAAAAAGCCTTTATGTGAGTTGATCATTGCCTTAGGAAGTAGTTTAATTGGTAAATATATAAAATATATAATTTTATATATATAAATAAGATAAAAGAAGACATGCATAGTGTAGCAATATTCATTACTAACCCACATAATTTATATTGATACACAGTTTCAAGCACACTTAAATAATGGAAACATTTTGAAACCAAAACTAGATACTGTATGTTTGTGCTCAACTTCTTTATTTGCTGTTACAGAGAGATGATTGTCTCTTGTGAACTAGACTATAGCAAAACTGAGGCTTCAGGGTAGATATAATTGCTACTATTAACTTTTTAAAACCTACTGCACACTGGGGAGGTGCTTTGTCAATTTTAAACCCAGTTTGGGCTATTGGATTGACAAAGCTTTAGTGCCTTGGACTCTTTTAACTGAATTTTTAACAGCCATTTGTAGAAGGCTTTAAAGCCAATTCAGGCTGCTTGGCACCTACAGTGGGGCTTCAATGGCTTTGAAAACAGGATTAACTTGTCCCAGCCTGGGCTGTATGCCTGTGTGTCAGATCACACTGCAAGGTAAGCCTGCATCACAGTGCAAATCCACAGCTGAGGGCTTTGGCTTCTGGAAGGGCTGGATGGCATTGGGCACTGCTGGGTACAGCCCTCAGCTGCAGAGAGCAGCTCACCTGCCCTCACAGCAGCTACAGCTGGGAAAGGGCTCTAGGATGCTGCTGGCAAACAGAGCACAGCAGCCAGTGTGGAGAGCAGGAGTCAGCAATGGGGCTGCACAGCAAGCTCCTGACTTGGAAGTGCCACAGCAGAGGATGGAAGGGAATCAAATTAGTCAAGTCTCACATGTAGTGGATGCAACTGGGCAGGTTTTAAATCACTGATTCACTGCGAAAGCTTGTAAAACAAAGTGGGAGTATCTTCCTTCAGAGAGAATCAATCTACTGGTGTTTATCTGCCTCTTCAGAAGTATAAAGTGCTATACAAATATGTTGCCAGAATGGCAGGAAGAAAATTTACCTGTGACTCCTAATTGCTGTGTATTCTTGTCACTACCATTTCATAATGGTTTGGTATCGAGGTTATTGATGGGATGGTCAGTGCCAGACTCCTTTGGCACAAAGCTCTCCAAGTCAGGGCCCTACTCTCTTATTTCCTTGAAATATTTGCAGCAGCTGCAGCAAGGAGACCTCTGTGGAGACTTTGCACTAGTAAAACAAACAAAAAACACTGCTTGTAATTTAATCCACACAGATGATTATGTATTAAATACTCATGAATATGTGCATGTTCTCCCATACTTCAGCTTACAGAATTGTACCTATTTGGCATTAACTCTATACTTCTGTGTAATTGGATCCTTATAGAACACTTTTCTATATACTGGGCCAAGTTTTTCCTCTTTCATTTTATGATTATAAAGGAATCCTACACAGGCTGTAATTGTTTTTTGATTGTTAAGTCTGCTGTTGAGCAATTCCCTTCCTGATTATTTGCTGAGAACGTGATGGAAAAGTAGAAGCTTCAGTCAGATCTTCCAAAACAAGACAGAACATGCCCAGAGGTAAAGTGCATGCACAAGTAGAATTTGAAACAAGTTCTGTAACATACTTTAGGCATAATTTCATATTCTGTATGAGAAATGCAAATTTCTAGATAATCTTGGCTGCTTGTGCTTCAGTTACACAGAGATCGTGTAAGAGCTCATGGAGATTTCATTAGATCTGTCTTAGATCTGTATTTTAGATCAAGCGCATCCAGAAATCCATTAACATGGAAAGTTTCATTATACAGACAGTTTGGAAATCTGGCACAGTTTGTTCAAAACACTCCTAGAAATCTTCATTTATTCATTTGACTATAAACAATATTTACAAATAGAGATATAAAGTCAAAATTGGCACATGGCACCAGACTACTCTCTAAGTACCTCTGACCTTCAAATTAGAGTACACATAGCCCTAAATTTCCAGTGTCTCACTTGCTGTCTCATCTTAGATGTGCTGAGAAGCCCCCTAATGTATTTTAATTTGATGAGGTAAGCAAACCTAAAAGCTATATGCAAGCAGTTTCAATCACCCTTCCACGGAGTAAAACTCTGATCTGGGCAATCATTAATTGTTTTAATGACTCTCATGATAACAAGTGGGGTTTTTGAGAGCTCAAGTCTAAAGTTTACACAATATTTTTTTTCCAGTTGTTGCTTCATGTAAATTTCTTGTCATTGTGACTATGATAAAAATCTTTAGAACACTGATAGAATGTTCTTTAAAAGCCCCAGACTCCCCAAGAATTATAAAAGCAGGAGCATAACCTAAATTGTGTTTTGTAAAGATGAAGCAGTACAGCTTTGTAAGGGAACTTCTCACTTAAGTGCAGCATATCTGTAGTCTCATTTTAAAGTGACTAGTGTCTTCCATTCAGTGAATATAAGCAAAAGCTATAGGTAAGAGGAAAATGAGACAGGATTAGAATAAAAAACCACAGAACTATTTTGATGCTAGTTCTCTGAAACAATTCCCAGTTTATAGATGTGTTAAAAATTGTTTTTCTTGTATTCTACCCCCCAAACAAAGTATCTGTGTTTATAGATCTCTCTGGCCTACCATGCTTTGGTAATGAAAATACACAACCAGGGAAGCAACAATTCAACATTTTGTGCTGCGGAAAACCAAAGGCAATTTCTACTGTTGGGAAACTAACACTCTCCTGTTCTGAAACTCCTCACATGTATTTCATGGTATCTGATATACACTGTCAATTTAACAAAAAATGACCTTTTCTATTACTAGATTTCAGATTGCATAGTCTAAAAAATCATCTCATATCCTGGTTTATAGGTTATGTGCAATGCTAAACTGTAAAGTTTCAAATCACAAGTTCATTTGTTTCTGTGCCTTGGGAATTATTTACTTAAAAGCGGGTATAGTAAGCTCATGAAGCTGCAAAGAGGAAGAGGTAATATACATAAAGAACACAAGTGAAGACACTGCATTTTTATCATACATTTTGAAGAGTTTGTTCTTTCTTCTCATATAATCACACAATTATCTTGCATTGGGAGGGACAGAAATCAGGAAAAATTGTGTTGCACTGATTGGTATAACCACGGCCATGTAAACTGATCATTTACTTGGCTTGTAGCAATACCAGGAGCAAAACTTCTGCTCATGATTCCACTTGTACTTTTAAGTGGTATTGCAATCTCCAGTTTGGCATTGCTTCTCTGGGGGACACCATATCCCCAGTGCATCTACACATGAACATTTGCCTCCAGTCCTTAACACTGTGTCTAATTACCACCTATATTTGTCAAACACAATGTGCTTCGGAGCCCTCCACAGCAATAATTTTGTAAACCACTTAAAAATCACATTTGTGAGTGGCAATACAACAGAAAACAGCAATGCTTGGTATCAACAAATTGCTCCTCTGGTGCATCATGACTAGAAACTCCTAGAAAAGTAGTTGTTTCTCCCTCAGTTGCAGTTCATGTGCAAAGACTATTTGTTTCTTTTTCTCTCCAAAATAGGTAGTTTTGAGCAAATACCAGTTGTTGTTCAGATAATAAGTTGTACTGGCAAACCCAGTTTATATTCCAGATTAATTTGAGAATGAAGAGTGTAAAAGAATGGGATAAAGGGTGAGTGGGATATGGATGAAGTTATTCCAGACTGTGGGATTTACCTTTTGACACACCTGGTAGAAGATGCAGGTTCTCTTGTTCTGCACAAGTCAGCCAACCAGCTGAGAGCCCATGCATTGAGCTCATGTCCTGTTGTCCTTTGGGTTTATTTCCTGAAGTGCAAGCTGAGCAGGTTTAAAATCCTACCCAGGGTTTGCAAGAGAAAAAGCAGAGTCAATAAAAGTAAAGTAGCATCTGAGGACAAGTAAAATCTGTGCTTTAAAGGTGGTTTTGAGTAAGCCTACCAGCTAAAGCTTATGCATCTGGAAGTTATGCATTAAGTCATAGTCAGTCCCTTTGCAGTCTGTGCAGATACCCAGGCACCAGTAGAGGGTGATTAAGCTCCTTACTGGACAAGCTCTAAGCTAAATCAAGGGAATTGTCTTCCAGAGGTGTCTGTGTTCCTCCTCATCAATACTGAGAGGCCAGACACCTACACACAGACACCTGCACTTAGATACTGCCATGGATATCTGCAAAGTTAGGTGTGTAAATCTGAGCTGGTTGCTCTACTCTCTCTTTATAGTCCATGGAAACCTGAAGTTCAGGCAGTAAAGCCCAGAAGGAAAACTGCAGATGGGCCAGACTAAGGAGACTGATGGAACATATACAAGCACGACACAGGGTCAAAACCGTAAAAATTTGCGTTGCTGCTCCAGATCACGTAGGCTGCTGGGAGTAAGAGGCGAGGCAGCACAGAGCTGAAATGCAAGAGACAGATGCCTGGCAGAGATCACTGAGGTCAGGCAATACTGAAGCAGAGTAATAAAATAAAATCAATAGCTTCTTGGATTACATAGTTGTAAAGAAACCAGGCTCTGTCCTTCCTATAGGCAAGCAGTCTTAGATATTGAGGGGCATTGCTGGGGGAAAAGTTAACATAAGATTTTTATTTCTTGTAGTTCTGCAAGCATATAAAAAGACAGTGGAATAAGGCAAATAAACAAATAAAAATAGAAATATAAACTTGCAGTTCATTTTGCTGTCAAAACTAGATTATAAACTGAATGGTTATGGAACATTACACTGAGTGATAGAAGTGTCATAGCTCCACTGAGCCTCTTTACCTCCATGCACCTAAAAGTTTGGTTCAAATCCTCTGTTTGTTTATCAAATACAAATATCTACAGAATACACAAATCCCCATAAAGGCAATTTATTCCCTCCCCATCTGTTATTTCTTTTAGAAGAAAAATCTTCTGGAAAAGAATTCCTGTATACCTTTTAAGGTACTACAACAACTGAAAATATGCTTATTGATTTATTGACCTGTTTTCCTCAGGTACTTTAAAGCTATACAAATGCAAATTTTGTACATTTATTCATCTGCTATATGTAAAGAGGGTAATTCTAGGACACTGTGCTGTAGACTGAGAGCAAAAGAGAAAAACGAGTACTATAGTGGCCTACTGTGTTGGTAATGAATGGATGCAAGACTGATCTGTCCTTTGTTTTATTTAAAAAGATTTAAAATTAACAATTCAGCCACTCTTAACAGTGGTACTGCTCTGTCTGAGAGCACATGGGTCAGTGCATTTCAGCACTACATTCCTCCATGGGTCATGAAGGTGCTGGAAAATACAAGTTAAATATAAGCAGTTTAAAAGCAAGGTAAGCCCCTCAATTCCACAAGTGAGATTCAGTGGCAGCAAACATTCTCCTTTATTAACAGGACTGTTTGCTTATGCATCCACTCTAACATCTTCCAAACGAATGGCTAAGGATGTGAGAGAATCCAGAAGCATTGGTTGACATTGTTCATGTGACCTGTCGTCCCTCTAGTTCACAAGTCTCACCTCTGACAGTGATTGCTCTCTGACCTTTGCATGAATGCAAGAAACCCACAGCAGGTAGCTATGGAATAACCTGCTTTCCATGGAAAGTGGCTCATAAAGTTTGGCTTCACTCCTGACTCAATGTTAATTCTCTTATCCAACCATTTCACATTTAATTTTGATAACCATTCTGCTAAATGTCTCATCTTGTTTTGACTCTTCTTTAGCTTCAGAGCAATTTCTTAAGGGCTTGCACAGGACAAATTTCATACCCTGCATCTTGTTTTATAACAATTCTCCCAGCAACAGCCCAGAAAAAAAAAAAGGGGGTGAGGACATCAAGAGAACACAGGGAATGGAGCCAAGATACAGTGCCCAGAATCTCATACTTCATTGCAATGAATATTGACAGTTTTCAGCTCCTGCCTGTGAGATTAGGAGAATCCCTTCTGTCAGCTGCTTGTCCAGGTCTCCTTGATAAGGCTGTGTACCCAATTTTTGGGAAGGAAACCAGGTTCTTTCTTTAGTTTGCTTTAAAAATATACTAAAATTTGTTACAATTATCATCTAAAGTACTAAAACATCACAGATACTAACTTTTGCAGAATACATGCTAATATTACAACACACATGCAACAGTGATCCTTTACCTGTAACAGCTGGATACCAGTTTCACTGGGTCATTTGGAATTTAGTGCCAAGGTAAGACTTCTTTCCACGTGCTACTGCTCTGTTCACCCACCTGGTACAGCAAGCACTCTCAGGGGTTGCCAGCAGTGAACCCTCAGTGACAGGGAAGCAGCACACCAGGCTGTGCCTTGCACCCAGCCAGCTGCCCCTGACAAGTAATGTTGTTTCTAGTTTGACACAAAGTGCTGTTGTTCAGGAAGGAGCTCAGGATGTTGTACTGCCCAAGACACTGCAAAGCAGTGGCTTTTAGTCATTTCTGATTTATTTCACATTTGCATCTGTTTTTTGGGGGGGGTGAAGAAGTTTCTCTTTATGAACAAATTCTTTGCCTCCTCTTATATCCAGTTTGATATTAGGTTGAATACAATACTAGAAGCAGTTGGCTGAAGTAACTCATCATTATTTACCTGCACAGGAGTCAGTCATGCAGGCATAACATGCATATTCCAATTCTTTGCTGTGAGTGGCCAGTTACTATAAAAGTTCTCTACCTTGTAACTTTTATCCTTAGGAAGTTATTTTCTTTTTGCTAAAGGAAAGAGGAATCAAGACTTTCAAAATTTTGATCTTTCTTAATCCATACAGAAATCAAGTGGTTTATTAAAACCACCATGACATAAAACATGTTAAAAATGCCATTTGATTTGATAGTGGATTTAGCATCTCACAGTCACTTGCACATTTGGAGATTATTATATCTCTGTAGTTATTATGAACAGGCTATAGCTTTTCCCCCACATTGCTGAATGAAATACTACTGCAAACTATCCTAATGACCTTACACACCATCTGTTTCTGCTCCTTTTCTCATCTTTCTGTGAACATACATCTTCCTATTTTAAATAGATTTATATGTCCTTTTCAAACAATTAAATAAATCTTGTAGGCAGTAGAACTTTTGATGATCTCACTGAAACAGTGGAAGTAGTCTGAAATATAAACACACAGTAATTAAATATTCATCACCACTCTCAGAATGAATTAATCCAGCAGTTAAATCTGCACAGCAGCTATTCAACAGGAAACATCTAAATGTGGATTTTAATCTATTCTGAGTATTGGTAATTTTTTGATTTGAGGGGATATGCACACGTGAGCCTATCCAGGAAAGAATTAATTCTCTGGTTTAGATGACCCTTAATATTCCAGACGAGGATACAAATAATTTTACAGTAAGACATTGGATTTTTTGGCACCTCACACCTGTTTATTTCCTTTTTAAAAGCTATCTAGGTGATAGAATCAGTTAATTGATTGGCATCCTAACTTTCATTCATAGAACTCATCATGTGATTTTTAAAATGGAATTTTCATAAAAGAGTTTAGGCTATGAAATTTTTACAGTTATTGACAGAGGCCATCACATTATCATGGTGTATAATCATATTTGCTTTTGTATAACAAGGCAGCTCCAAACAGCAACTTAGTTACCAAGAAATGAAGGAATGAGACAGAAAATTGCACTGAAGACTTCCAACACAAGTTGTCATGCTTACTTCTGGAAAAAGAGGGGACCAGCAAGTAGCAACTGGACTGGGGAAAGCCTCCAAAAAGCTGCCATGGGCCCTTCTAAAGTAATGGATCAGGCACAGCCGGGCTGAGTATGTTAACAGGGTAGTGTGGGTAAAAGACTTCTAGAGTAGAAAGTGAGAGAGAAACAGAAAGTAAGAGGCTGATGAAAAGGAAAAACAAGGAAAACAGAGAAATCTGTGATGTCAAACTCCCTGAAAACCTCTGTGGGGATGTAACAAAGCCTTTTTTCATGACCTCTTTCAATGAATGTGTAAACAGGCTGAACAACAGCTTGGGCTGCCCTTTCGATGGTATTTAATTCTCATCTCCTGTGACTAATTAGCTTTGCTCATTAGAACTAAACAGGATCAAGGGGCAACGTGGATAATGGTGATGTTCTATAAAGCATGAGGGAACAGCAGCCTCAGACACAGAGAAACATTATCAAGATGGGGTCACTATAGGTCATGTCATCCATTTTACACTGCAAAGTGGTGGGTGTCTCCAAGGCCCTAACTCAGCTTGTTGTAAGACTCTGAGACCTTTATCTTTCTTTCATGTTTCAAAGAAAGGCAACAGTATAATATCCTTGGTGTGATACACCACCCCAGAACCTAGCAGCCAGAAGCAGGTGCTGGGCAAAGGTGCTTTGCAACATCCACATGTTTCACTGACTCCAGAGCTGGGCAGGAGCTGCTCGTTCCTCACAGCACTTCAGCCACCCCACGCCCTCCTCAGCACTTTCATAGACCCAAAAATCAATCTTACACACCTGGAAGTATGTCCAAGTACCCTGATGACAGTCACAGCTTTACACTGATGTTAGAGACACTCTGTACAGCAGAAATTACCAGAGAAAATTTTGGACCACCTAGTCCTTTTTAGAGAGATATAAAATAGAAAACAGCTTAGTTGGCTCAATAAGCTATATATCCTATATAAGTAAGCTGTATATGTTGTTTCCTCTGACATTCCTGACCCTCCTTTGGAATATTTCTCTTCTTTCATACATTTCCTCAGGCACACTTTAATGCAGTTTACTAGCTGAAACAGTTCAGAGCTCTCACCTTACCCAATTTACTAACATACTCATTTGGTTTTTTTTGATCTCAAAGGATGTACTGATCTTTATCTTTTCCAAGTAGGACACAAATACTGGAGAACAAAGGGCAAAAATTCCCATTACGTTTAGTGTGAAAAGCTCCAGGACTCATTTGAAGAAATGTTGTGAACCATATATTATAATTGTGAGAGGAATTACAGTAAATACCTATATTTGGCTCTTCAAAGTCAAAAGAAGAACTAAGAGATTGTCTAAGCAGAACTAAGAGCTTGACTAAGATAAGACTTCACTTAATTATTATATGAGGCAGATCCCATCCTGTAGAAAATTGCCTTTCAGAAAGTTGTTCCAATTGTTATTATTTTCAGTGCTAAAATAAAACTCTAATTCTGACTAGTTTTGGCTTCAAGATTTGCCATACATCAATATACATGGATGGCTTTGATGGTACTGTATAATTTTTTTGTGTGCTGAGAATGTTGTTTTATAAAGCGTCTTAGAGACTATATTTATGTTAAATTCACAAACTTACAATTAATAAAGTGAATAAATTGACCTTTGAATTCTCTTATTAACCAGCATTTTTCCAAACCTTTACTAATTTTCCCCAATTTTTTAACTATGTGCAATTTATCTTAGACTGAGGACACTGTAGCTGAATACAATATTCTGAAAGCATTTACCCTGAAAGACAGACTAGACAGAATATGTGCAACTTCACATCTTGTATTTGATAACCCCATGTTTATAATTCAAAAAAAACTCACCATCCCTTTCAGGCACAGTGTTCCAGGGGAAGCTTACTTCAGTGATTGTCTTCACAACCTTCAGGTTGTGCCTTCTGCTTCCTGAATGTTAAAAGCATGGAATAATTTACATGAGAAAGATGAGGAGCAGAAAAGATCTTGACACTGTGTAAGCACTGTTCAGCAGTAACTAAAACATCCCTGTGTTATCAACAGTGTTCAGCACAAATCCCAAACACAGCCCCATACCAGTTACTGTAAAGACCTTTAACTCTGTCCCCAACAAAGCCAGTAGAGTCTAAGCAAAAAATTGTCTTCAAATCATTTTTAAGTGTTTATCCATATTATAATGCATATGATTGTACAAAGCTCTGCAAGGAGGGAAGTGGTGATAGTGAGAAAGATCCTCTCTGGCTGCACTTGATCTCCTACAAGTTCTTAAGCTGGGAGAGCAACTTTTTACACAGGCAGGTCATGATAGGAAAAGGGGCAATGGTTTTAAACTTTTTTAAAAGAGGAAAGATCTAGATTAGATGTCAGGAAGGAGCTCTTTACTCAGAGGGTGGTGGGGCACTGGAACAAGTTGCCCAGAAAAATTATGGATGCCCCATCCCTGGAGGTGTTTAATGCCAGGTTGGATAGGGCCTTGAGCATCTGATCTAGTTAATTATATCCCTGCCCATGACAGGGGAGTTGGAATGAGATGTCTTTCAGGTCCCTTCAACCCAAGATTTTCTATGATTCTATGATTTTTGTTCTAAGACTACTGCAAATCAAATTCTTCTTTTATTCCTAAATGATAAGATCTTACTCTTTTTTTGCATTATTACAATAAGTAATGGTAATTTAACCTCCTAAACCTGTCTTACATTCATATTTTGGACTGTAGATAGAACTTTGGATTTTAGCAAATGGTCAATATATTTCAGGGCTCCTTTTTTTGAGTGAGCATTTGTGTTTCATAGTCTGTAGATTCCTCCACCTGCCAGCTACAAACTATAGGGTCAGCCCCTAGCTGGGCTAGCAGGACCAGAGAAGCCACTTGTTTTTCAGAAATGTGAGGCAAAATGAAAGTAGCTTGTACTCTCTGGGGCTATTTATTTGTAAGTTTCCTAGAAATTTTGACCTGCATAGGTCAAAATATAGTACTTTATATAAAAATATAGTACATAACTAGTAAAACCCAAACTGTGCAGTTGCAATTTATGATATTATCAACCTTTAAATCTTGGTCTCACCTTAGCTAACAATATTCACCGTTACACTGGGCAGAGAAATCATACTTAATAGAAAGTTCCTTCATTAATATTCTATTACTCAACCACATAAGAATATAATTATTAAATGTACACCCATTATTTATAATAATACTGGATGAGGATGAGGGCTGCAAAGTATTTTCTGCCAATGTCTGAGAGACTTGTCTCTCAGCTCTGTAGCCCCTAGAAGGCCTTGCAGAAATTCTCTTAAAGATAGTTGGCATTTTTCTGCTGCTTTCTACATAAACTGCCTTCCAGCTTTTAAGGATGAACTTACCTAACTTTCTGTGTAACATTTTTAACAATTTCCTTCTAGTTCTGTCAGTTGGTGTATAAACCATCTCTATTAGTTTGGTCACTCATAATATAAATCATATTAGGAGAAAATAAGGCTATCAGCAGAAGTCCTAAGAAAATACAGGGAAACTTCTGCATTTTTCAGAACATTGTGAGAAATATGAATTTCAGCAGGTTCTCAAGCTCTGCTGGAGTGTCAGGGACTAATGAAAGTCACTGTACACCACCCACTGAACAGAGTTAAGTAGACAGTCTGATTAATTAAAGTGTCAGTTCAGCCAACGGTTTCAATTTCCCTTTTTCAGAAAATAAAATCTCCAACAAAAAATTATGGAAAAAATCTATTAGGTTATTTAGGTAATTTCCTGTCCTTGCAGAATAGTCCCTCCAATGACATTTTTATTCCAATTTGTTCAATGCAGTTTAAAGGCTTAGAAAGGTGTAAACCACAGCTGATGGCCATAGAAGAATAATTTACTGTCTGCTAAACCCTGATCTCAATCATGACACACGAGTAATTACTTTTATTTTCATAACAGTATCATGTATTTTCTACTTAAATAGTGTCCTTGCACCTCTCTATAGAGTGAATATTCCTATACAGCAAATACCTAAAGGCTATGCTGGAAACTTCCTGCTCATTGGCCTTCAGTGTCTGAAAAGACCTGCAATTTTTTGAGTCCTGTCAAAACACCCCAAGAATAATCCAGATGCAATCACCTTTTGTAATATCTGTACAGTGTGACACAGGCTGCAGTGGTGGGAAAGAAAGTCTCTTTTCTTGTCTGAGGCCAGTGCTCCTTTGCTCTGTCTCTGTAGTCTGGTGCAATCCAGATGTGTGAATGTAAAATCAAATATAATAAATAACACAACCAGAAATATGTCAAAGTATCAAAGGTTTGGCCTCTGGAAGGTTTATTTTTTCCTTATTTTTCATCTGGCATTGTTTTCAGGTGTTTGTAGCCCCATTGCATGTCCTGACCTTCCATGTGGAAGCATGCATTTTTACTCTAAAAGTGATCTGGTTACCAAAATTTTAACAGCATTTTTGAACAGATTTATGAATATTGTTGTTACAGTTCTCTGGGATTGAAAACTATTACTGATTCCTATATTTCCTCCAAAGAGTAGCAGAAGATTCCACTTTTTCAATGAAACAACTGGGAAGATAAGCACAGTTCTGAACACAATCAAAGGCTTAGTGGCTCTGGATCAGGAGTAGGCAGAGACAGAATTGAAAAACATCTCTCAGAGGCAAGCTTTGTTAGATGCATGAAAAAAAAAGCATTTAAATGAAAATAGTAGCCTATACTCCTCTATCTCTGCTATTTAACTAACAGGGTGAGAATTAAAGTATTATATATCCAGGCCTTTATAACTTATTTTCTACATTTCTGCACTCACTTTCTGCTCTGTACTGTACACACAGTATATGTAAAACACCCATGGTTTTGAATGCATAGCCTAGGTAAGGCAAGTTTATAATGAGATCTTTGTCTATATACCATATGTTAACCCTGCAGCCATGGAAATGGAAAGAAAATGCTGCTTTTGCATGCAAAGTTAAAACTTTCTGTTTGCCTTCCTCCAAGAAGGCAGCAGATACCCCTGGCTGAAGACACCACCTGGATGGACATCAATAGCTCTGCTACCTTTGGTGTAAAAGAGATAGAGCAGTAAATTCTAATGCCTTCTGAAGTCACCCTCGTATTAAACAAGCTAGGCATAAAATATGTGAGTCCCTGGTGGTTGTTTAGGTTCTTTGCAGTTTAATTACAATATCTAATACAATCTGAATACAGTGTTCTGACAAAACAGTGAACAATTGTGGATTAACCCACATGGATGATATTTGTAGCAGCGAAGCTGAGAGGTTTAAAACCAAACCTGATTTTAAAGCAACCTCTGTTCATTCAAGACATAAATTTTGTCCTGAATGTGTTTGGTGGCGTGTTTTTTGTTTGTTCGTTTGCTTTTTGTGGTGTTTTTTTTTTTGTTTTTTTTTTTTTTTTTGGACGGGGGAGGGTGGTGGTTTGGGGGGTGTGTTTGTTTGTTTATAATAACTGTTCCGTGTGTGTCAGAATACCCGCGAATTAATTTAAAAGCATACAACCGCTATATGCAAGCGAAGTGTACTAAACCTAAAACTGGATGATGCAACACCACAATACTCTTAAGGCAAAGGCCCGGAAAACGGCAAAGACAAGCAAAACCTCATTTCAGATGCCCTGCTAAGCTGCTGGAGCCCGGCGCTGCGAGAAGCCCTGTGACTCTGAGGCACCATTACAGGGGTGTAACGTGAGGGCTCGGGACGGAGCGCTGCCCACACCCGCCGGGCTCTGCCGACCCGCTCCCCTCAGAGCGGCCGGGCGGGCGCCTGCGCGGGGCCGCCCCTCGGGCCCCTCCGCCCCGCCCTGCGGCCGAGGCTCCCCGAGCGGAGCGGGGCTGGGGCTGGGGCCGGGGCGGGGCGGCGCTGCCGCCGCTGCTGGCGGGAGCTCGGCGGGGCGGTGCCTGGCGCGGACCGCCCGGCCCCACCGGCGGAGCAGCCGTGGGAGCGCGGCCCGGGCGACTCGGCCGCGGGCGGTTCTGGCGGCCCGAGCGCCGCGCCCTTCCCCGGCTCCATGTCGGCGTGGCTCGGCCGGGCGGCGCTGCTGCTGGGGCGGCCGGGGGGCCCCGCCGCTGTCCCCTCGTCCTGCCTGGGCTCGCTGCGGGGCCCGCGGTGCTGCTGCCGCCGCCGCCTGGGCAGCCTGCGGGGCGGCGCCGAGGGGCTGCTCCTCCCGCGGGGGTCGCGGGCGCTCGGCACCCACCCCAAGAAGGAGCCGATGGAGGCGCTGAACACGGCGCAGGGGGCCCGTGACTTCATCTACAGCCTGCACTCCACCGAGCGGAGCTGCCTGCTGCGGGAGCTCCACCGCTTCGAGTCCATCGCCATCGCCCAAGGTGAGCCGGGACCCACCCCGAGCCCGGCTGGGGGTGGGAGCGCCGGGCCGGGGCGGGGGCTGAGACTCCGAAGTTTGGGGTCCTCCCGCCCTCGCCCAAGCGACTCCTTCGGGCGAGTAGGGAACTCCAGCGGGAGGAGGCATCGAGAGGGGCTCGCCCCTGTGTGTTCGCGTAATTGGCTATAAATGATGCACACGGCCTGAAATTTAGTTTCCAGAAGCATCCGCAGCACCTTTGGAACTCAAATCGGCCCAGTGTGCCAAATCCTCGGTGGGTCTGTCATCTCACCGGGTGTTTCAGAGAGCCACGGGTGGCCATTTTTCGGAATGAGAGTAGGAAAGTGTGCCTCATAAAATCCTCCTGACACCAGGGCAGCAGTAAATTGATTTCAGAGTTCTTAAGAGACGCCGGGCTGCTGCTGCTCTGGGAGCTCATTCATGAGTTACACTTCCCTGCACGGAGAGCTGCCGGCGCTGGTTCTTGCAAGTGTCTGTTCTCATTCGGGAAGGTGTGTATGTGCTGGAGAGGTTTATAGATGTCTCTGAATACAGGGCTATGCAATGCCAATTAAAGTAATTCACAGTGATTTTTCTTGTCTGATCCAACTGTTCTTGCCAACTTGACACTGTTCCTTAAACAAATCAAAACCTGACAAAACCAAATCCTCTTAATTACAACCTCCTTACTTCTAGTTCTGATCCTCAGCTGTAATTTGCAATCCCTATTGCAGCGAAGATGATAGTGGGTACTTAAGAGATCAGTGTGCATTTGATCTAGGCCTCTGCGACTTTGATAGTAGCGTGCCCTTGGAAAGGGCATTTCTGTGCCTTCTGGCTCCTCTAGATGTCTGGAAAAAACTTTGGGTGGGCATAGAACAGGTCTGGGGGCAGCTGTAAAAGTGTTGCTTTTGTGAAGAGACAGAACCCTTTCAGGTATCTCTTTGATTTTGTTTGTAGCACACTTGCATATAAACACTCGTTTCTAGTCAGTGAGAGTAGTTCACTTCAACGCCTCATTTTGGGAACAGCAGCACTTCTGTTTTGCAGACAGTGAATCAGTTTTATTTGTTTCACAACACAGAGGGTAGAATGCTTTGAACTGTAAGTTGACACTAACTTTTGAATACTAACAACTAATACTCTTTCCGAGTAAATCCTTACCGGCTTCTGAAGGGTTCTTGCTGTGAGGTTTTTGTGTGAGTTTCTGTCTCATCGGTTGTTGCTCAGGTTAAACGGAATGGAGCTGTGTACCTGGAGGATCGTGTGGTGGATATCAAAATGAGACTTTAAAATTTCAGTATAGCGTCTCAACGTTTACACAGATAGAAATCAACAGATGGTCGTATTTAATACCTTGTTGCTCAGATGCTGTTAGTTATAATATGAAAGTCTGTCGTGTAAAATGCTGTGACTTTCTGATGATTCAGGATTTAGAAGAAAAGTAACAAAAGCATTAGTTTGAATTTAGACAATTTCACTGCATGGGAGATTATGAGTTGGTTTTAGGTTTATTCCACTAGTGGAAATTGCAATTCACTTGTGCCGGAAACTGTAATAATTTATCTTGCTGGAGAGATTGTTTCAGCAGAATCTCAGTTGTGGGCTTAGTCGTCTCATAGGTGAGGGCTGCATAAAGGGTTGTAGTGCCATTGGACCTCATCCTTGGAGTCAGATTCTTGATCTGCCCATCTAGCTTGATAAGACTTTTTTTGTAGATAACCTTTTCCTTTAGCCAGCTCTGTTCATTGGATATTTTTACCACACTGCAGCATGGTAACAGGTGTCAGCTTTTACCTATAAGAAATTCTGTTTCTTCATGTGTTACGAAAAAAGAAAAACCATTACTGGAAAGGGCTTTTAGAAATTCTGCTAAATAGAAATTGGAGAAAAAAACCTGTCTTGAATTTATTGCCCATAGCTGCGTTCTAAAGGATTGATATTGAAAGAATTCAGATTTTGAATGAAGAAGGGCAGAGAAGTGTAGGATATGTATCATCACTCTCAATGCTGTGGAGTGCCAGAGGTAGACAAGGGGGATAGAAGGGCTACACTTGAAAGAAAATAAGAGGCTTTTCTGAGCTAGATGTTTGTATTTTGTATTTAAAATGCTTCATAATGTTTAGAAAATATTTTGTATGATTGCTCTTTCCTGCTGTTGAAATGGTGACTGTGCAGCAATGACCTGAATAGGTACGCAGGTTGTGAGTAGCAGATGAGGGGAGAGCTATTTGTGGCTTGCTTTCTAGGTATTTTCTCCGATTGACTAGTGTCACTTTTGATCTTTACAAATCATGAATTCAGTCAAGACAAAACTGTTTTAGAGATGTTGTGTTTCTTAATAATCTTCTCATTTGCTGGCTGCATGCTGTAGCTCCCAGGAGCTGATTCTTTAGCTGGGGTTACCGGTTGTACTTTTGTGTTGATTTCCAATGAAAGTGATCCAAATGCAGCCTTCGAATTCTCTTCTTTACTGCTCGCGGAAATTCCCGTGTTCTGTTTGAGTCTGAAAAATCAGTCTCTCCTTGATCATGCCTATGCAGTTTTGCTACTGTGCTTAAGCTTGTTTTGTGCCTGTGATCTTTTCATAATTCTTTATGGAAAGGGAGGTGTTAGTCCATACCCTTCTTAACACAGTCGTTACTGGGTTAAGTTTTGACCTTCTTCCTTCACTACCTCTTCTGTGCCCTAACAGACCCCATATCAGCTAGGGGAAGCTGTCAGCAATATGGGGAGACCTGGGCACATCAAGAACCAAATGGGGCGAGTTCCTCAGCCCATTCCCAGGCCTACCACCAGAAGGATGCAGTTCCACCAGCTAATTGCCCTAGCACGAAATATGACAGGACACACTATCTGTGGCCTCCGCTAATGGCAGAGGCTGCGGGGAAACCCATCCCTTGCTGCGGCTGCTACGCTGAAGGACGGTCCTCAGGTAGGTGAGCTGTAGCTGTTACCTGTAAGTTAGGTGAGTCTCTGAAGCATTTCTGTTACCTAAAACATCTGTTTGTGCTGTAGTCACAAGAACTGTAGGTGGGGAGAGGTTTGTGAATATGTTCCTGCCTGCCATCACCTTGTCACCTCTGTTACCTGGAGGTTTAAGGAGCTTCCAGTTACTGGGCACTGGAGGTCAGTTAAGCAGTCTAGCTTATGAATAAACACTGACTGCTTCAGTAGACAGGGCTCTTATCTGTAAGCGTGTGATGGCTGAGAGCTGAAAGCCTGAGTTTAAATTCATAGATGCGTTTTGCATAGTAGAAGCTGGGGGGAAGACTGTGAAACTGAATCTTGGTAGAATAGTTCTCAGAAAATATTTTGAAAACTGTCCTGATTTAGACTATAATCCGTATCTTACTATCTTAAAACATCACTGAGCTGTTCTTTCTGAAGACAGCTGCAAATCCTTTCTCATCTAGATTTAGTTTTCCTTCTGCACTGAAGTATTTAAGTTTTTTTTTTTTTCCTTTTGGAACCTTGGAAATATGAATAAGGTGTCCCATTTTCCCAAGAAGAACTTTGAAACAAAGTTTTTAAATTTTAGCTATTGTTTCTTGTAAGCAGGTCGGCCACACCCAGTCACACTAGATGGAGATGATATATGTGGAATTGAATACAAGTAATTTATATATTTCTATTCTCATAGTTACAGGAACACTGGAGTAGCAAGTAGACCAGTTAATTTCAAATGTACTAGTCTTGCTTTCTGTTCCTAGAAGTGGTACCCTGTAATCAAGGTTTAGTTATGTTGGCTTCAGACAGTCAGATTTCTGTTGTTTCCTTCTTGCGTGATGGAGATGAAAGTATAAAATCTTTCAAAAAATGTAGAGAATGATTTAATGCTTCTGAGCTTCTATAGCAATATTCCATTGACAAAAGTGGCATTAGGAAGAAGATGGAACTTCTTTCTTAAGGAGCTTATATTTAGGGTTTCTACCTTTAGTTTCCAGTGTATGATATGAGGTGATTCATGAAAGATGCACTTGTAAGCAGTGCAGCAAGCCTGGTAACGAGGAGGGAGAATACTAAAGGGTTTGACTTTTTCAAGTAAGAAATCCTAAACTTGGCATTTTTACTGTGTTTTTATTGCTTCCTAGGGTACTGTTGGTCTTTTATGTGCTGCTTTGCAATATTCTTGAGCCCAGATCTAACTACTTTTCATTAATATTACTAACACAGTGATTATCTAGGGCCTCTAAGAAATCTCAGGTCTTGACAGTGAGAGAATCCTTTATTTTCCCATCTTTTGTTGCAAAGATGGTAAAACAAATCCTGTTTTCCTTTCTTTGTGTACACACACAAAATTTGTGCATATATAATACATAAAATAGATGCTTTTAGTATATAATGTATGTACGTTGAACACAATTCCTTGAAAGCACCCAGTTGCATTTTGTATTTTTAGTGGAAGACTTTTGCGATATGATCACTAAATAAAAGGCTTTTTGAAGTGGTATTTCTTCTTCCTCTGCCTGTTGAGGTTGTGAATGACCTGGAAAACATACAAAAACACTGTAGCAATGAGTCTTGATAGCTGGTTTTGTAATTTAATTTGCAGCTTTTGGAGAATGCTGTTTCTAGCTAGATTCTCTTTGAAGGCACTGAGATATCATACCATACATAATAATCTGAGATACATAGATAATCTGAGCAAAATGGTGCATTCTGGTAGAAAACTGTTCATAAGTTCTGGTTACTGCATTTCTTTCTTGTTAAAAAAAAATCAAAAAAACCATAGCATGCAGGTAAAGGGCTCCACCTCCTTGCATTCAGTTGGGCTGACAGCTGGTGCGAAATCTCTCAGGGAATTCTCAAGGTTTTAGCTTTTGTTGGGTGAAATCTTACTTTGGTGTCAGAAGAAACCTCACTGGCTTATGTTCTGGTGTTAAATTTATGAGGTCCCCAGTTTACTGGCATGGTTTAGGGAGTGTTTACTGAGCTTATGTGCCTCTACTTCTACAGCTTTACAAAGAATAGTTAGTTGAAAAGATGCAATGTCTTCAAAGACAAGTGAATTTCACTGAGTTTTTTAGACACTTTAAACAAGTCTCCTGTGAAAAATATTCTGTTGCATGAGTCAGATGCTTCTTGCTAATATGAGCAAACTGGTTCATCTTCCATGGTGGTTTAGAACCACTTGGATTTTAGTGCCTCTTTTTGTTAGAACTGAATCTCTGTGTTAACAGGACAAAGCACAATTCCATCCTTCTGGAAGTACCTGTCTTGTTTGAAGAGTGATTTCACAGTGTGAGTGTGAGGTTTGTGGTGAGGACTGCCCTCAGCCCGCTCAGCCAGGAGAAGAGGAACAGTTCATGCTGTTGTGCTTTGACAGGTACCATGGTACCTGATGGGGACAGTTCTCTCTTCCTCTCTCCTTCACAGACCCAGAATAGACAGGTGAATGCTATGCTGTGTGTGGAGCAATGTCATCTACTTCTCTTTCCCTTGCTGTGACCTAGGTCAATACATTTTTTTAACTCTAGTGTTTGATTGCTATTCTAGGAAAAGGTCTTCTGGCAAACTGCTGGCAAGTGCCTAATTCACAAATTTGAAGAGCCCTGTCAAGCTGGTAAAATGGCAAACTCTTGCCAGCCTGCCTGTGTGAGTTCCTTTGTGCTCTTAGAGGATTGCAGCCTACACCAGGATTGTTACTAATCTCACTGCTGAGTCAAAAATACTAGGTGATGAAAAAAATACTATGTTTCAGATGGAAGGATGTGCTACATTTTGCTTTTGAAACTCTTTTTTTAATATACCCCCCACCTCCTGCCCTGAGTCTTGGACCCTCTCATGAAGGCAGAGTGCAGAAGGAAGAGTGCTACTGAGGCTCTACTGATCATTTTCTTTAATGTCTGAACCTCATGAATCACAGAATGAGAGAATATCCTGAGTTTAAAGGGACCCACAAGACTCATTGAGTCAAGGTCCTGCCCTTGAGGACACACTCAAGAATCACACCATGTGCCTGAGAGCATTGTCCAAGTTCATCTTGAGCTCTGTGAGGCTTGGTGCTGTGACTGCTTCCCTGAGGAACCTCTTCCAGGACACAACCACCTTGTGGGTGTGGAACCTTTTCCTAATATCCAACTTCAACCTCCCTTGACAACTTCAGGCCTTTCCCTTGAGTCTGCCACAGACGAGATCAGTGTCTGCCCCTCTGCTTCTGTGGGCTGAATAAGTTCAGGCTGTTCAGCCTGGAGAAGAGAAGGCTGTGGGGGACACCTTGTAGCACATAAGTGGGATTTACAAGTGTCCTGGAGAGGACTTTTCACAAAGACATATAGTGGTGGGACAAAAGGGAATAGCTTTAAAGTGGAGGAAGGTAGGTTTAAATTAGCTATTAGGAGGAAATTCTTTACTATGGAGGTGGTGAGACACTGGCATAAGTTGTCCAGAGGAGCTGTGAGTGCCCCTTTCCTGTAAATCCAGGTTGGATGGGGCTTGAAGCTACCGGGTCTAGTGGAAGGTGTCTCATGGGACTGGAACTAGATGATCATTAAATCCCTTCAAACACAGATTATTAGCTAACTTAGGGGCTGAGGTCTAATGTCATAAACAAGATGTCTTGGTTTGGAAAGACAGGTATCTGCCAGGGAAACTGGGGTTTCCCTTAGAATAGAGAATGCAAACCCCTCACCCCCCGCCAAATTATAATTTTGCAATCAAGGCTCTCAGGCAAAGATTTGGGAATAGGAATAACAGTTCTTTACTAGTAATATCAATAATACAAATGTGGTAGAAAAACAAAACCACCCCACCAAACCAGCAAACAAACAACAATTTTGGAAAGCCCTGACAGAGTCAGGTACAACCTGATACCCTGTTGGTCAGGGCGTTGGTAGCAGTCCAAAAGTCCTCCTGGGGTGGCAGATGTGGTTCTGTTGGAGTGGAGATGATCCTGAAGCCAAAAAGGGTCCAGAGGTGGTGAAAGGGAGTCCGGTGATGGTGAGAAGGGTCCTGTCTTCCTCCGGTAATCGGGTGAAGCAAGAGACATTCCTCTTCCAGAGTCCCAGTTTTATCCAGGTAGGAATGGTTGGCTCCCCCCACTGGGTGGAGCATCTCACAATAGAATGATGGAATGTGAATGTACTATCTTGGGGAGGATAAGTTTTTTGGGATGTGTGCTTTTAGGGGTGCAATAAGATGATGGAATGTGAATGTACTATCTTGAGGAGGGTAAGTTTTGGGATGTGTGCTTCTAGGGGTGTTTAAATGGTACATTAGCAGGAAAAAGATAAGAAACAATGCCCTACATGGTTTTAACAGTTGGGCCATTATCAAAAGGCACCCGCCCCACTCCTTCCAGAGTAAACAAGAGATAAAACAAAACAGCTCCCCAACTGCTTTCAGCAGATGAAAATAGAATACACATCCTAGGTTCCACAACCCAAGACACAAGAATATTGGTGCATAGTCACTCGTGGTAAAACTATTCTGAAACTGCTCTCTGAAAATGTCAGCTGTAACTGTCTGCCTTTGAACCACCTGCACCAAGGTAAAGTTTCCTGAAGTTCATGCTTTTGCTGTTGTGGTTTGGTTTGCTTCCATATTCTGCAGTTTTACTTGCTCACGAAACTTAAAGCAGGTTCTGTCTGCTTAAATGCAGAAACTTTGTCTTATTTTTTTGCAGAGAAAACCCTGCAAACAATCAAGTGGAATTGGTGTAAAACGCACAGAAATCCAGTCCTAATATTTATAAAGGATCTTCTCTTGCTGACAGATGCTCCAGTATTGATTGGAAGATTTTAAATAATGACTGATTGCTGTTTTGCTTTTGAAAACTTGTTATAGCATTCAAGTATCCTAAACCACTGGTACCACTTGAGATGCCAGCAGAGGAGGTAGAGTCACCAGAGGCGACCAATGGATTTGGTACAGTAGAAAAAACTCAAATGGAAAAGTGTGTTTGCTGACGTGTGCATTGCATAAGGCCAGCAGGCTGCTGGTTGGACAGACTTCCTGCATGCTTGTTTTGATGCATTTGGCATGTATTGCTGCAAGAAATAAAAGTACACAGTTTTTGTTCGTATTCATATAAAGCCTTCAGTCTCAAAAATTTCAGTAATCCATATCTTCATTTACTTATTCTTAATTTGACCAAGGTATTTCAAGCATAGGTCTTTTGGAAACTGCTGCACTATACTCTAGTTTATAATTAATACTTCAGAGATTTCAGACAATGAAACAACTTCATTTTTTTGAAGCAGCTCAGTGTCAGATCCCTTACACTTTTTTCTTGGAAAGTGATGTGCATTAAATTGCAAGGTCCAAATATAATGCATAAATAGTACTATCATTAAAAAATATTATTTAGTTAGCTGCCTTTGCCCTTTTTACCAAAGGCAAAATAAGATTGCTTCAATTAAAAGAAAAGATTGCTCCAATTAAAATTTGCTTTGTCTTTTGCATGTGTTTAAGCATGTGATGAATACAAAATATCACAAGTATCTTTTAAATCACAAACCAGAAAAAATATCTGAATCTTAAGCCATTGTTCTTCAGATGGGTCTTTTGTAAAATAGTACATTTTAGAGCTAAAAGGAAAATCTGTCTCCCAATAACTTTCTTGTCCAGTACAAAAGCTGCTTTTGATTCAGGGCTTTTTTACAGGAGATCGCTTGAAATGCAGCTTTTACCTAGAGTGCAACTTAAACCCTTGAGAGTGATAGATTCAAAACATTTAGATCTCCCTCTAACAGGCATGAATGAAATAGATCATGTTTATTCTGTGAACACTGAGGTTCCAGTGTATAACCTCAAAAAAAAAGGAAGTCTTCCAGTTTCTCTAAGAAAGAAATTATTTAAAGCTGACTCATTCAACTGAAAACTCTTAGCTTTAGTCAGCCTTATTTATTATTTAATCAATCCAAATATGAAACTACAGAGGCATCTGTTGTCTCCAGAAAAAAATACTTTCTTAAAACAACAAGTAAATGGAAAAATAAGTGTATCAGGCAAGCAGAGTACTTAAAGAAGCTGTCTTGGGTCCCTGTGCTGTTGCTTAATTTTTTTTACAAAAATGGCTCATTTTTGGGAAAGCTGGACATGAATTTGCTGCCTTGTGCCCCCCTTCTACTTTATCCTTACTTTAGCACAGTGATATTTCAGATATTCTGAAAGCATGCCTTTTTGTTTCTGTTTTGTTGCTGTGTGTGAGAACTTCCTTTAACAGTGACTGAACATGGAATTTTTTGGGATGTGACTAACTCATGCCTGAAACACATGCTTCCTCTGAAATATGGGGGGCATTTTAAGGCAAAGTCCACAAAATACTTTTTTCAACCCAGCAGAGTGCATGTTTCATTCAAAACTGTGGAATATAAAACCATAGCTGTTTTTTCCCAGTGTTCATTTACTTAGGATTCTTAGATATTTATATGCTAATTGTTAATAAAATACCTTCCCTCACAGCCATAATAAGTAATGATACTTGCTATACTTTTTTCCTGCACCAGTTACCAGTTTCCTTTTTTATGTGATGGGCTCATCATGTTCATTCATTTTTGGGTATCTTTTGAATTTTTATTAAGTTTTATTTAGACTGAGATACTTTTGGCCAATACCAACAGGTCATTATTTTTTTAAAATCACATTATTTTCTCTAGATAATAAAAAGGGAGAATAGGAACATATTTAAGACTCTTTGAGGTGAGTCATATTCTGTGTCAACTCTCCTATTGGCTTAAAGCAGTCATAAGAAGCAGGTGGTTTGTTTCATTATCTCCTACTGCTTGTGTGTAGGGATAAAACTTTTCCTCAATGCTCTTAAATACTTCATGGCTTTTAGGCATTTCCAGAATCAAAGCATGCCTTACTGTTTGGCAGTGATCCTGGTGAAAGGCTCCTGCATGACCTGGGGGAAGGATGCGGCTTTGAAAAGTCTTTCTAATTTCAGGAAAAATGGAAAAGTTTGAGACAAAAAGGTTTCTACAGTGAGACCAAATTCAACTGAGAGTAGCCAGGTACAATGTCCACAGTGGCCTGGCCTTAGGTTCCCAAAGCTCACTTGGAGATAGTCTGGGACCTGTTGTCTGGGCACAAGCACTTTCAAACCATCCTGGGAAGCCTTCAGGAGGGAGGGTTAGGAGACAGTCCCTGGTATGTGATTCTTGTCTGTGCCATGGACAGAGGTCTGTGCTTTGGGTTGTGTTGTCATATGGAAAGTTGTAATGCCACAAAGCTCAGGTCCAAATGCTTACTGGGAACAAACAAGTAATTGCTGCACTTTGACCTGCTACATTTTTCTTTTAGGCATTATCAGTTTCTGGTTATTGTACTCTTACAGTAACTTTTTAAATTATTTGCACTTGATGGCATTTGACTTTGTGCAGTGCTCTATCCCTTAGTGGTGGCCGATTTGCTGTAACTTATCTTGGTTACAGCAAGATAAGGTTGTGAATTGTCAGTCTCCATGAGGATATTATCCCATCTTTCATAACAATCTGAATTGGTAGAAACTGTTTTATTTGCTTTATTTAATTTTGTGGAAGACTGGAGAAAAATGTGCATGGAACAAACCAATTTCTTCAGCCAGCTGCCCTTTCAAATCCTGTCAGCTTGTATTTTCAGATTACAGATAACCTCTTGATCCAGTTGTTTCTTTGCTTCAGTTCTGGCAACAGGCTGATTTTCACAAAGTGCAAGTAAAGCTGTGATGTTACAAATGTAAAATTAACTGTTTCACTCAAGATTGAGATTTAAGAATTTCCAGCTAGATTTACAGCCATCTTGTCTAATAAAGATTTTTGCCATAAAGAAAAGATGGGAGAACAGCTTGAAATCCACCACTCCTTCCCCAATTTCATTAACTGTTTATATTATTTTATGGAGTAAAGTAAATCAAGTAAATAGGTAGCTGCAAAAGTGACAGTGCTGTAATAAATAATCAGCCTGGTGACCTTTTCTTCTTGGAAATGTCTGACAGACTTTTGATTCAGTGTCCCTTTCCCTGAACAGAAGTGTACCAACATGCAACTGAGTTCTGATAAATCACAAATGGCCCAGGCTGAAAAAGACTGTTCTTATTGAGAATTGTATGTGACCTTTTTAAAGTTTTTTACTTGTTTAATTGTTCTGGTTTACCAGAACAAAAAAAAAAAAAAAAAAAAAGTCTTTGGATTTGTAAAGTTTTGACTGTTAGATTACATCTCAGGGTTGGGTGCTAGGAACCTATTGTATCTACCTGGTTTTCATGCTTACAGTGCAGTTGCACATTACAGTGGCTGAGTATTACTGTGATTTACGTCTGATCCTGTGTTAAAAGCTCAGTTGAAAAAAACAAAACAAAAACAAAACAAAACAAAACAACCTCACTTCAATTACTTTTTCCCAGCCACAGAGAAAAAGCATTCTCCTGGGTTTCCCACAGTGGGTAAGAGCAGGCTTGGATGAGCTGTGGATGAGGAAATGTGTAGTAGACGTGACTTGTCCGTATGGGTGTGGATTTACTGCTGCCTTCACCTGTGTTGTTGAAAAGGGTGTTCTGTTCTTTCCCTCTCCCAAAAACCTCTGGGTGTGAAAGCCTCAATTCCGCTTCCTGAGCTAGTGCTGCTGTTCTTCTCTGGGCCTGGCTGTGTACCTGGGTAAGAACAAGTGCCAGAATGAAGAAGTCCCAAATACATGATCAGGAGGGAATTTAGGAGCTGGAGGAAAAGTATCAAATCACCCCTTGCAGTAACAACGTTACTTTAGATCACTTCAGGGTGCAATTTTGTATTTGACCTAAGGTTCAGCCTTTCTGTTTTCTCATGGGAAGTGCCCGGAGGGTTTTTGTGCCTCAGGCAGGAGCCTGTTCTGGGATCTCTGTCACTAACAGCACGCGGTGACTTGTACTAGTGAGCAATACTGGTGTAATCTCCCAGATTACCTTTGCAGTTTTGGCAACTACTTGCAGTTATATTTTTTTACCTCAACATTTGTTATGTGACTAGGAAAGGAGCTGTCTTTCCTCTCCCTCCCTCTGGCTCTCTATTCAGGATTATTCATCGTGGTCTGAGTGGCTGCCCCCCACATCACACAATACTTTACTTCAGCACTGCAAAAAGCAACCTCAGCCTGAATCCATCACCTTCCTTGCTGCTGGAAGAGGGGCTGTGTAAATATTGCACAGATTTTGTAGAAGCAGAGGGGGGAGAGAATGAGGGAGGGAAGGATGCTGGAGGCACACTGTGATCGGTCTCTGCTGCACAGAATGAAAAACTATAGGGGTGCATATTTCATTAAGATCTCCAGTAAATAGTGGCATTGCAGCGTGTCACTGATGTGGGCAGTGCCACAGCATACTTCCCATTGCCATGGGGAGAAGTGTTAAATACATTAGGTTCCATATTTCCTCTCCTGTGGAAAACAAAACAGGCTTACGCATGCAGAAAACTCTGAGCCGAGGATTTGTGTTTGTACTTCACCAGTTCTCAAGCTGATTAGCAGAACTGGAGGTGAGGGTGTAATTCCAGCACTCACAGGATTCTGCTGCCTGTTTACAGTGAAGCTGTGACAGAAGAGCAGGTTAGAAAAACCTCTCAATGGAAAGGGGGAAATGCATAAAGTTGAAAACAAAGACTGTCCTAAGTAGCAGAACTGTGTGTTTCATAAAATGACATTGGGTAGTTTCTGGGAAAGTTAAGAAGCTCTGGGATTAAATAGATGGATCAGATGTGCAGCTCTTCATAGAGCAGAGGTCCTGAAGCTGCTTTAGAGGGAGTGTGTGCACAGCTGGCACTTGCAGGGGTGTGACAGGAGCTGAAGCTTGTGTTGGCTCTGCAGCTGGAAGCTGTGGGGATGCACTTGGAATTGAATCCTCCTGAGAGAGGCCTCATGCTTGCCAGAGGCTGGAGAAGCACTGACCAGGAGAAGGATGTTCCTTTTTTTTTGTTTTGCAGGATAAAGGCCATTGGTTGAAAGAAGAAAAAGTGAGCTTAGTCAGAACTGTTCACTTTTAGGAGGAGCAGAGCACAGTAGCCTTTGTCTTCTGCTTCTTCCTTCTGTATGACTTTATTTACAAAACCAGCAATCATAGTATTGCGGATAATTTTTGTGAACAGAGTGAGTTTTTAATTAGAACTTAAAATTCACATGCAGAATAAATTATTGCATAATGCAGCTGCATAACAACCCAGTAGATATTTCATACTTTTGTAACATAAAAGCTAAGAGAAAGTATTTTAAGGTCAAGTTCCATGTAAAGTGATTTTATCTGTTTTTATATTATAATCATTCCTTCAGCTGTTTGCCAGAGAAAGCAGCCATTGCAGCTTGAATTTGACTATGCAGGGAGTCAGATGGGGAATCAGACTGGTTTCACAAATGAGGCTTCACTAAGTTACAGGGGAAGGGAAGGGGTATCAAAATGATGAATCTACTGCACTACCTCTAGCAGCAGGTGAAGAGTTAAGAATAACTTCATTGCTACTGCATTCTGTATTCATTAGGCATTTATACAGAGAGGCACAAATTACTTGAGTGTAATTTATGACTGGAACTTAAATTGTCAGTGGTTTCTTATGGTGTTCCTTTTGCTGACAGGATTGAATAGATTCTTAAGGATTTCAAGGCAGCTCATACTTTTGTCTTTAATGCCCCAATGCAATGAAAAATTAGGAGGAATGTCATTACATTTAGTATGAGTCTGTAACAAAATGTTTGATGATCATTCGGTTTATCTGTTCTCTTTGTCTCTCTTATTTTAGGTAGCTCTATTAAGTCGGAGACAGATGAAAAGCAATAAATTCTACATGCATTTAAAATTGTTTCAGACAGAAGCTTATTTCTGTGGTTGTACTCGCTTCCAAGGTCATCCTCAGGCAGGGAATGGAGCTTTCTGTTTACAAGAGGGCTGGTAGTTAGTGGTGTGTGATTTAATAGCAGTTTGTCTTCAGCTTCTGTAAAGATTGTAATCAGGTTTTCTTAAAGGAAAAGAATAATCCCACCAAACCCACTTAACGTGCCAGCCCCCTGCCTGGTGCTCCTGTGCTGCTGCAGCTGCCTGCGGGTGGTGGTGGCTTTGGGAAGGGCTGTTGCTCTCTGAGTGCAGGTACTGCTGGTGCAGGGGCTGTGGCAAGCACAGCTGTTGCTGTTGCTGAGGCACAAACCCCTCGTGTTGTTACACTCTCAGTTTTGTGCCAGGGCAGAGGAGGTGGGAGTGTCCTGTGTCCCCCTGCGTTCTGCACAGGCTGTTGTCAGTGAGCTGTCTCCTCTAAGGGGTTCTGCTGCTGGCTGCAGGTACCAGACCTGGGCTTGAAAGCCAGTGCTGCTCCCTGTTCTTAAAACTGTTTTCCCCACTCGCTTTCTTTCCTGGGGAAACAAGTATAGTTTTGTGCAGGAGGGGAAAGGAGCATAAGGGGGAGGAGGGACAGGAATAAACAAGCTTTTCTCTCACCAGCTTTTCAGATTTCTTGTTAAAACAGGGCCTGGGGGGAACATAAATGAATAAAGGATATTATAATTGTACATATAACTCCCTAGATATTTCATGAGCTCTTATGTTTAGACATCAATTTTGCCTACCACAACTATATTTGAAGGTGATGAAAGTCGTCTAAGTGATCGGATCTCTGATTGTGCACAGTGCTGATAATTTTTATTAACAAATCTTCTGTGGTGTCCCACAGAATTGCTTTGCTTGTTCTTTTACAGGAATGTATTGCACTCTGATAATGCACAGATACCATGGTCGTTTCCCCTTCAGCACTGTTGCTGTGTTGCTGTTCTGCTCAACTGCAAACCCATGAAATGATGGATAGGTCCTTGCCTCGAATGAGAGGGGCCCAAGAACAAAACCGTGCTGACAGAGAAATGCCAAAACCCTGCCTTACTGAAACAGTTAAATTAATATATTTGGATGAAATTAATTCCACTCTGTTAGTTAGAAGGGCTCATCTGGTCTTTTTCCAAATCTAGTGGAGGGGTTATTAATAATCCCAGGCAAAGACTCATTCATCCAAAGATTCATCCATTGCTGTGCCTCCTCTGTCTCCCAGGAACTCCTTGCAGTTCTCAAGCATTGAAATGGAGAGGGTGAGGAGGCAAGGCAGAGCCAGCCTCCTCTTGGGGAGGATGAGTACTTGGTTTTTTGAGGCAGAGGATTTTAACTCTGAAGATGTTTCTTTCCAGTCAGGGAATTGCTATAGCAATTTGTTTGTTTGTTGGTTTGTTGAAACAACCAAGTTTTTTTTCTTGGCAGCGCTCAAGTGCCTTGTTATCTTTTCTTAAATTTTATTTTTAAATGATAATATAACCACTTACTTCTGGAACACAGATCGGAATACCTCATTCTTGTTCCTGTTTGCTCTCTTGTCAGTGTTACTGTGTTGCTGGCACTTTCATGCAAACACTTCAGCTGTTTTTCTGATATTTTCCATTTTTCTCTGAAGGAGACAGCTCAAACTCTCTATTTCTATCCTTATGCTGCATCTCTATTACAAACTGCAAGTCTTTTTTCTGTTGTCATCATTTTAGCTGATTAACCCCCTTGAATCCCAAGGCAAGCATCTTAAGTCTAACTTCTTTTTTTCCAGCTGTGGTTTGAGACCTTTTTAAGCAAACCCCTGCAAATACTATTTCAGCATGAACCTGCTTGAGTGGAAATGCTGACCTTCACAGTTTATAAGGCACTGGTGGAGATTGAGATTAGGTCAAGGATAAAACCCTCTTAATGATGAGGACAATGATTTGAGCCTCTAGATACCTGTGTGCATTTTATGCTGCCTTCTACATTTCCAGTCAGGGTTTCTACCTTAGGTCTCTGTTTTGTCAAGCATCTTTAAAAGGATATGAATGCTATGCCACATTTTTGGAAGGGATAATAGGTTAAGTGTATTGTATACTCATTACAGGGGATCACAGGAGTGAACTAAGCCTGAAGTCACTACTGGGGTTTGCTCTGAAGGGAATTGATTGGCCAGAGAGCACAGTGCTTTCCTGCAAAGCTTGTTCAGCTCTTTGTCCAGCAGATGTAACAAAAGTTTCAAATAAAGGTGACAATCTCCTGCAGTTTCAGGGGTTTTCAGGGAGGGTGATGCAACATGATCACTGTGTAATTCTCTACAATGTTATAGGGAGTATTAAAAAAATACTATCCTATTTGTAATTATGCAGAATATTTATTTGGACATAGTTACCTTCTCCAGAGTAGTAGAGGAATTTTCTATCACCTTCTCTGTCTATTTGTACCAGAGTTCCACCCAGCTTTCCCTCTGCTGGGCATGTGACTGAAGGGGCTGACAGCCAGGTTTATATTTAGCACTGCACAAGTCAGCATCCTTTAGTGCCTTAATTGCTGTAGTAACAGGAAACCACTTGTGAGTTATAACAAATGATGTAGAACTTTTCTTGAGTGTCAACTCATGGATTGTTGTTTCCTCATCTGGACTACTAACAAAACCCAACTGAAGATCAGTGGGAGAAGGTTTTTCAATTTTGCTGGATTGCAGTTTGGTGAAAACATTGAGGAAGAGCAGAGGAGGAAAAAAGGACAATGAGGAGGTGCCTTATGAGCTTATTCCATGAATGAACTCATGCATCAGAGTCAGAAATTGCTTTTGAGGATCCACCTCTGAATAAGGCAATAACACATCTCAGTTTTTAGGCTCCAATCCAGAATTTTCGTTGTAAAATCCTCTAATAAACTAGAATTGTTAGTAGACAGAACAATTACTCTGATTTCTTGTTCTATGTAAGTAATGTTTTTGCTCTTTCAGTGATGTGTATCTGAATGATTGGCTGGAAATGATCTGGACAGGCTTTTTGGAGGAAACAGGTTGATGAATTCAAGACAAAGCCCTCTGTAACTTCTAGATTAGATGCCTTTGGAGCCTAAAATGATGTTATAATAGGTCTAGATTATTAATATTTTTTATATTCCTCTTCTTGATACTTTAATAATTAATTTAAACAATTCAGTCACTATTTAAAAATCTATAAAACACTGCTCATGTTTTTGTATCAGATATGGCAGTACTCAGCAGTAGCAAGTATTTTCCTAGCAAGTATTTTCCAGTTAATATAGCTCTGGCAGTAGTGCTTGCATTCAGTCTTAGTGTTTCCTGCCCCTGGGTGACAGTAACAAATTCAGCTGTAAAATTTTATGGTGGTGTTAGCTGCAATTCGAATAAAACATAATACATGCCTTTAGGCTTGCAAGTTCTCTTGTATGCCAGTTCTTAAAAAATTGATAGTTCAGAAGCTGGTGATGACAACTTGCTGGGTTTTGGTTTGGTTTGGTTTGGTTTGGTTTTGGGGTTTTTTTGTTGTTGTTGTTGTTGTTGTTTTTTAATAAATGCACCCCCATTACCTGTTAGTCAGTTGTGGTTAGTTTGTCAGCTAAGAATAATAACTCTGAAACTAAATTGCAAGTACTTGGCTACAATTGTCAGGGTGACTTTAACTTGCTGGGTTTGGACCAAGTTGTGGATGATGGTATTATTTATTTTGATAGTTTTGTATTTCACTCCTCACTCCCTATGCTCCCTCCCTCCAGATTCTAAGTATTTTTAAAAATAGTTAGAGAAAAAGATGATACTATAAAATCAAGAACAGATTTAAGAAGCAGTAAATGTTTTTCTGCTTCCCAGACTTTGCTAATTCAGGGCTCATGACATGTATTGCACTTGAACCTTGGTTTATAACCTCATTTATGGTAATGAATGTCAGAAAATAGCAATTCCTCATTCCACCATTTCATTTTATTCCTTCTGCAATAAGATGAATTCTGTGTCTTTTTGAGCGCTGTGGCACAGGATGAGCTGGTGAATGGCCATCGTGAAGTGCAGTACTGGAGTACTTCAGAGTTGTTTTCTTTTCCCCCCAGACATTTAAACTCTGAATTGTTTGATTCTGACTGAATTGAGCTCCTTAAATAGGGTTTTGCAATTCGGAGTTTTGTTTTTCCTCTGGTAAAACAAACAAAGGGCACATTTCCTTTGCTGTACTCCCTGACTATTTTTATTCTTGTTTTTTGCTGAGTCTTGAAAATTTAAATAGTCAGAACAACTTCCTATGAATAAATACCCTATTCCGAAGTATGTTTTGCTATCTAGAGTTTTAAAAAATTTGTTTAAATATTTTTTTGGCTCTCAGTGCTTTCATATCTTGCAGAGTTTTAAAGTATGCTATGCTTTAAAGAGGTGGTATTGGAAATGATTCTGTAAAATGGTTTTTGGCTTTCATGCCACAGTGGTTGGGGTTGGTTTTTTTTTTCTGCTTTAATTTTTTTCCTTCCTCCTGCCCCAGCTTTAAACCAATCTTTGGACTCTGCAAGTAGAGCTGAGCTGGAGCAGCCCTTTCCTGCAGTGGGCTGTGCTCTGTACCTGGCAGAGCCAGAGCATCAGTTCTCAGGGAAGTTGCCTTTGTGCTTTAAAGCCTTGTTTTGGTGCTTTGGAGGGGACAGCTTTTCCCATGAGCCTGGTCCTGCAGATACCATGTGACAGGGTCCTGAGCCCCCTGGTCTGACTTGGCCCTGCTTTGTGCTGGGGTGGGATGAGAAGCTCTCTCAGGTTTTGTCCTGCCTCAGGCAGAGAGGGAGCTGCCCTGTCCGGAGCTTGTGCAGGGTTCACCAGCACCAGTTATCTGAACTTCATTTGGCAGGCTTCTCCTGTCCCTGTCCCAATATGTGTAATCACAGATTTTTTTTCACAGATAAATTTTTATCTTGATGATGACGGAAGCTGTAAGCCAGGCACGCTTCCACATGAGTTTACAAAGCTCCCTTTTATAAAATAAAGTTCTTGCATGTGCAGCAGGAAGATGCCATTACTGGCATGAGCTCCCTGTGGCTGATCAGGAGCAGTCTGGTCTCCAGAGCATGGTGCCACCATGCCGTCCCCAGTGACCTCTCTTGCAACTTCTGCCCTGATAGTGTTGAAGGATTGCTTGATAAAATGCCTATTTAGCAGGAGTCCCACGCTACTGAAACAGATTGTGTCAATGATTAAGTAATTTTTGTTTATATTTGATCCCCTGGTATTTCCCTCTATCTTGCATTAGCTTGTCTTTCCTCTAACCTCAAAGTAGTGTCCCCCAGCCTCCCTTCTTTTACAAACATCCCAAGGTAGTCCTTGATGTATATTCTGAAGGAGGAGTTGATGTTCTTTTTAGTTGTTGTAACTTGGAACTCCTGCTATTCCTAGACATAAGACATTTTTATTTCTTTTTACTTCTACCAAACACCCTTAATTCTTCCTTTTGGAACTAAATTTCTAAAATCAATTATGCACTTCTTTTTTTAGCTTTTTTTAATAGCTGTGTAGCTAGACTGAGTAGAATGTAATTGTGTAGACTTGACAGGTGCAATCAAACTCAGTTGTAGTTAAATCTAGGGAAGTGATGTTCTAGAGCTTTGTAGTATTTTGTGACAAGCTGAATAGTCTTTTTGTATTCTGTATTGATACCCAAAATAGCTGGAAATTATCTGATCTAACTGACTGTCATAATCAGGGAAAACTATGAAAAGATGTCTTCCTCAGAGGTAGAGTGTTTCCTGGAAATTTGTTTGTTGTTTTAGTTTCTCATGACAAAATCCTTTATATGGAGATCTAGATCTAAAAACTAGATGGGCACTGCAGCAGGGGTGGTTTCAGGGGCAGTGCCACAGGAAGCCCAGGAACCGCAGTGGTTTGGTGTGAGGGCTTCCCATCAGAGCACAAAGCCATGGAGGGCAGCACTCTGTGACCTTCTGTGCTTGTGTTTGGTTTGGGGTTTTTATTCTCTCCCTGGCATTCAGCAGGATGGAGCAAATGAGTTTAGGGAAGCTTCAGCAGAAATGTGATGGTGTTGACTTAGGTTGCCTGGCCACCCTCAGGGCATCTGGAGCTTTTGAAAACAGTAGCCTCAGCTAATCTCTTTGTTTCAGGGTGGTTCTGATTTTCCCCAGTGGTGTGGAAATTTACTGTCTCTGAGAAAAGCTGCCCAAAGGGCAGTACTGGTGTATATAGATAGTTCTTTGTCTACACTTCTGTAAAATAATTGCTTAACCTGTGAGAACAGAAGGAGACCATATGAAAATTGGTCCCCTCCCCAATCCCATCCTTCCTGAACACAAGCTGAAAATTTTGGTCTGAGGTTTTCTTGCTGTTGATGCTCGGGGCTTCAGAAGATTGACCCTCACAGTGGCCCCCCTCTGCTTACCGTGTTCCTCTTCCAGCCTGAGCTTTGAATCTGTGAATTCCTTAGCATTTTCTAGGGAAGAGCAAAATAATCTTTAGTTCTGTAGTATTTGGGCTATACTCATCCCATTTGCATGGTGAGAACATCTGGTGTTTGTAGAGCTTTGCTAGTGTTTGTATAGGGCAGAGGGAGGAAGCACCTCTTCAGTAACTGCTAGAGCTTGAAAGTTAAAGACCTTCAATTAGTGAAATTATTTTGGAAGTCAGTGTCCTAGTTGGCTGATTACTGGTATTATGATCTAACTTTTATTCCTCAAAGGTACTTTAAGTGAATATTTAATTTCTTCTTTACAATAGTTTTGAATATAAGAGTGACTTGGATGCAGGAATACTCACTCTAGTCTGCAGTGCTCAGACATAAGCTAAAATTAATCACAGTCTGTGTTTACAGCATTGTCTTTCCATATACTTGGCTGCCCCAAGTAAAATTTGAATACTTGAGTGCTGTAGGTTCCACATTTTACCATTTGTAACCTGTGTCTGTAGAAGTTACCTCAGGAGAAGTATGGAAGCAACTTGTTAAAACCTCTGGGTTCATAATACTGGAAAATATTGGGGGAATGATTTTTTTCTGTTTTAAAAAGGAGGTCTTATGCTCAATATCTACATTTAAAAGAGAAACCATAAAAAGTAGCTAGGTTTTTTTCCCTTGCTGCTGTTAAACGAGTAAATCGCTGCTGCATTCTGCACAGCATCTCTGATCAAACTGCATTGGTTTCCTGTGGAGAAAGTACTCTGTCAGGTTCAGGAGTAATATTTTGGTCCTTACTAACTCTTAGTGATTTGATAATGGTTCAGGATAACTGAACCATGCACCAAATGACTAAACTTAATCTGCTGTTACCAAAATCAGTGGTCTGTATTTTTCTTTTATTCTTATATTGCTCTGAAAAATACCTTTTGTGAGAATATAAATGGTAGGATTTGATTTGGAGACTCTGTGGGGGAAAGAAAGTTGTCTGCTGCATGTTTAGAGGACCTCTAAAAAAATAACAAAATTGTCTCTAGAAGATTTGATGTTTTCAAATTTTAGTGTGGTTTTGTAATTTTCAAATGAAGATGGCTGTTGGGCTGCTTCTGGAGTATGCTGTTATTTTGCATAATCACTTATACTACTGTAAGCTTATAATATTCTAAGACTTTTTGGCTTTTAATACACTGTTATCTTTTGTAGAGATAATAAAAATGTAGGTGTGAAGTATTTTTCTTTCCCATTTGAAAGCTATTAAATAACAAAACTGCTTTTTTGCCTGCTAGTAATTTGGTAAAGACTTGATGATAAGCTGAATTTGGGATGAAGCAGCTAACTTTTCTCATTTCATTTTGACTTCTCTAGAGAAGTTGGAGGTTGCACCACCATCTCCAGGACAACTGAGACATGGTAAAAGAAGAATGTTTGTTGAATGTGGTTCAGTATTTGTGCAGTCTCTCTTTGAATTGGCTTCATCCTTGTTCCACAAGTGCTGGTCTGTCTTCATCCCTGTTGTATGGAGTAAGAGAAAACCAAAGCAAGCACCAACATTCATCCTGCTGCCTTTGTTTCATAACACCTCGGCTGGAGAATGTGCACCACTTAGTGAAAGTAGGACAGAAAGCCCAAATGAGAGCATGCTGTTCAAAGCCAGCAGCAAACATTGTTTTTCTAAGCCAAGCAGTGTTGGTGCTGCAGTGCCATGTGGAGGTTTTGTGTTTTAAAAGGACTGAGTAGTGGTATAAAATTGCAGAGAAATTGGAAACAGATTGTGGATTTAAAATACCAATATTCAAATTCTTATTTAGTTTCCAAATTAGTATATTTTTATGGTTTTGTACTCTGGAGTGAGCAAATTTATTTAAGCAAACACAATCCTTTTCTAATTATCTACAATTTTCTACATTTTTTTCTAATTTGGTTCCTCCCCACCCCCAACCCCCCCACCCCCCCACCTTCCTTTGTCCCTGGGGTTCTCTTTGCTCCATTAATTCAAAAATTCTGTCCATTTCACTAAGAATTTGAGGTCCCAGTTTAGCTCCAGTACACACATTTTGAAAATACTGGGCATATCTGTGTGCCTTCTTTGTTGTTTATGTTTTGGTGGGTTTGTCCTGTGATAGTTTAAAAATAATTGGAAAGTTTCATACCTTTTGTGCTGTAGTCTTTTCCCTGTGCAGTTTAGAAGATAGGTGTATTCTGACAAAGTAGTTACAGATGTCCATTCATGTCCTAGTGCATAAGCTTGAAAGATCTTGAATGTGGCTTTGGTTTTTTGTGTGGTCATGGATTTGTACTGTCTGCAGAAAGGAATCCCAAAAGGTACTGGTGCCAGTTTCTTTTACACGACTGTGAGGTTCATGCACTCTTCTTTCATCCCTCTTCCTAGGTTTGCATCTCTTTAAGTTTATAAAATGTAGGAATTATAGTCCAATGTGAAGTAAAAAAACCCTGAAACTCCAAGTCCAAACTGAATATCTGCTGCATTTTAAATGTTAAAAAAATGAAAATTTTCAAGTTTCAGCTGTATTTTTGTTATGTAGTGTGTCCTCATGCTGTATTTAGTCTTTTGAAGTGAGCACCTTGAAACTCAGCTGGAGACAATGCTGTGCAAATTCAATCCCACCCCCATCAAAAGCTTACAGGCTAAAACCTGAGAGAGAAAATGAAGCAAGACAAAAAGGAATGATACAGTAGCACTGTGCTCATTCTTAGAAATTACTCAGACCAGCATGTTCCAAACTTCTGCAATAGAAAATATTTTCAGAAAGGATTTAATGGGTTTCAGAAGTAAAAAGGAGGAAAATGTGTGAAACAAAAGGTAGAACTTGCTTTCTTAAGCAGTGTATTAAAGAGCAGCTACAAATCTGACTTGCACTGAGGATGGAGAACAAACAAAATCAAGATACAGAAGTTTTGGTTGAAATGGTGTGATAATTAATATATGACACACTAGTGAAACCCACCTCAGCATTTGCAGACTTGGCCGAAGGAGTTTTGAGAAGAATTGTCTAGCTCCAGACAATGCTTTTAAAATATGAAATTTTGGGAATGTGTGAGGAAGATGGAGCTCTTTCACAGAAATAGTGAGAGACTTGCAGAGAAAGGGCCTTTATTTCAAGCAAGAGCATAATGCAAGGAGTCTTGTGAGACAGTTTGGTGATCTACAGTGATACTGCAATATTGCTGTAAGGTCTGTAAATAATACCTTAATACCTAATAAAGAGTTTGTGTAGTTTTAGGTATTTCTCTTACACGCTAGTAGGCATAAGTGGCTTCCACCTGAAATGGTACAAGTATTTGCAAAGTTGTTTAGCTAGTTCTTCACAAGGCATTAGTAACATTTCTTTGTAGCAGAGTTTTACCACACTGCCAGCAACAAAAAAGTGACCAGTAGGAAAGGAATTTTGTGTATTTTGCCTTTGTTTCTCTTAAAACCAGTATTAAATATTTCAGTTATTCCTGTGCACTAGTGAACTCTTATAAGTATTTATTTTTTCTTTGTTACTTATTTCTTTTAGTGTTCTTCCACAACGCATTACCTTTTGTAGGGTTTGGATTTTTGGATAACGCAATTATGATTGCCGCGGTAAGTTCACTGTTTAATTCCTTGATCAAGTCTGTAAGAGTCATATTTTTCAAGAGAACAGAATAGAATGGCCTGTGAGGTCTAGTCTAGATAGTCTCCCTGCTCAGGACATTCTCATGGTCTCTAGTCTAACCTCCGGCTCAAAGCAGAACCAGCTGTAAGATGAGACCAAGTTGTTCATGATTTTATCGTGAGGGACTTGAAAAATCCAAGGGCAGCCTGTCTGAGCAACCTGTTCCAATGCTCAGCTGTCCTCACGATGGAAAATGTTTTGCTATATCCAACTGGAACACGTCTTGTTTTAGTTCATGCACATTGTCTCTCATCTTTCAGTCATGTACTGGTGTTTCATAATGCAGACCATGTGGTTTTGTTTCTTCAGCTGAAAACATAAGGAGCTGTGATACTGTGTTTTATTTGTTTGCTCGGTATTTGTAGAAGTTTTTGTTCAGAGCTGTACATTCAGCTAAGAATTGCAGCTGGGGAAGATGGTATGCAGGGATAGGGGTTGCAGGTTTGTCTGCCAGCTGCCTGCTATGAGAGTATGAAATATTAAAGGACTTTCAGAAGTAGGCCCTTGCCTTAGGGGGAAATATATATGCCAGGAAGATAGGATCTCTCTGATCTAATAGAAGAAATGTCTATTTATCCTTTCACTTTTAACATAGACAAGCAATAAACAATACTTCTGTCAGTTGTATCAATATAATTTATTTTAACTCAAAATCCCTCAAATAATGAGAAAACTGTTTATTTTTCAGGGAACCCAAATAGAATTGTCAATTGGAGTTGTCTTAGGAATTTCAACTATGGCAGGCAAGTATTAAAATTGCAGCACATTTAGACTAATATGGCACATTGCTATATTTTAGGCAGAAAGTAGCACACAGGGCTGGAAATGGCTCTTCCTCAGTCTTGCAGCTGCCTTTCCTAATAAAGAAACAACCTCTGGGTGAAGCAAGGACATATTCCATTTGCAGAAATGGAATTTTAGTTCAAATAGCTTTTGAAATGGTTGTTGTTGATTTCAACCTAATAATTCAAATCCTGGGTCAGCTGGGAAAGTGTATTTGCATTTCTGTAATGGAACTGTTCTAAATTCCCCAGGGCCCAGTATCAATGTATGTGGATATATGTATTTGTATGTTGCTGTTTGCTTGCAGTGCTGAGTGGAGATCAGTATTGGTGTCTTTTTACTGCAGTTCTTGGTGGCTCCTCTGCCTCGGTGAGATACCACAGGAAGGCCAAGCAGCCACCCTGCTCCTGCTCTGGCCAAAATTGATAAGCTCTGCTCAACAGCTTTGGTGCCTCTGCAGTTTCAGGGGGTTTTTATGGTTCCACCAGCTGTAGGTGCAGCATTGCTTGAAAGCACAAGGAGGGAGAGCTAGCTTAACTGAAAATGTTACAGCAGAGTGAGTTAAAGATTTGGAAATTTGCAGGCCTTGGCTCAATGAGAGACTGTCACAGGGAAGCTAATCTTAGTAAGGTGTGCTGTGAAATCGTGTATTCTGTGTGTAACTTTGTTCACTTGTGTACAGTATTTCTTCTTAAATTGACACAGTTCATGGATATGTTGACATGTTTATTAAAGCTGCATACCTGAGTGACAGCTCCTTCTATTTCCAGTGCTCCTGTGCCTCTTCAGGCACTGGAAGGCCTTGCTTGGTGTCCAGCCATTAGCTGCATGGTGCTGACAACCATGCACAGCTGTTCTTAACTCTGATCTCAAAAGTTATGTTGATTTCCAGGTGTTAGTGTTGTCTTTTTGTATTTGTCAAGATTTTCCCTTGTAAATTGAGAAAAATAGTTGCACCTCTTACTAATTCTAGTCTGCTGATGTTATTAAACTATAAGGTCAGAATAAAAACACTAAAATATAAGGAACTTAGGTCTAGTCTTTAATTCTATATAAATTGAGGATGAGCAAGGGTCACTGGAGGATGGGAGCTGGTTGATTTTGTTCATAGCAATACCTTCTTCTCTTTCCTTGTCCTCCCTCCAGCTGCAGCTTTGGGAAACCTTGTTTCAGATTTAGCTGGACTGGGGTATGTATGAACTTGTGCTAAGAATATTAAGTGCATTCATTGAGTTGCAAAGTGGAAAAATATTTTTTTTTATAATATAATATAGCTCTGCCTAATATAGCTTCTCAGGTTGTTATCCCCAGATCTGAAGAGATTTCCTTCCCCTCAGCTAGAACAATATCTCTGCAATGTCTTCAGGTCTAGGCATACCTATTGTTGATAAAAACAGTTACAGCTTATTTTAGATTTTAAAGGAAATTTTTCCATAACTGCTAAAAGGAAAGCTGTTTAATATCCCTGTTTTTCCCACTTTCCCTCTGTTTTGTTTTCTGCAAATTACAAGGCTTGCCACTAACTTGTCTGAGTGTGACCTTTCCTCTGGTAAAGGTTATTTAAAAAGCTCTGCAAAAATGCATTAACATTCACACCAGTCGTGTTGTACTGCATAAAGTTTTTTTGAAATATTGTATATTAAATCAGTGAAATAATGAACTTACATTGCAAAATGTGACCTTTAGAAGTCTGAACTCTTTCCCATAGTTCCCTCAATCATTTTATTGGTATGCTGAAGGAAAAGCTCTTGGTTTTAAGTTCAAGTACTTCAAAACCTGCACTAGAAGATACTGTGAGATTCAAAATCATTTGTTCTTGTTTTCTTGTTCTTCCAGTCTTGCAGGCTATGTAGAAGCTTTGGCTTCACGACTGGGTCTGTCAATCCCTGACCTGACACCCAAACAAGCTGACATGTGGCAGACCCGTCTCAGTGCACACTTGGTGAGTATCCTGTGGGCAGTACTGCTTGTGTGGAGCTTTTTGTGTTTAAACTAGCTGATAAATACTTTTTGTCGCTTTTTCCATTTATTCCTTAATGACCACCAACATTGTGCATGTTCCCCAGAGGATTTAGTCTTGAGCCCATGTCAGGGAGAGTCAAGAGACTTTTTTTTTTGAGCTTGAGTAGTTTTTTTGTATGCAACAAGCCCCAAGTGACTGTGTATGCTGTGCAGATACTGGGTTGAGCTCTGGCTATGGTGATAAGATAATTTACTTGGAAGTTATGACCCCTTAGTAGTTTACTCCTATACATTCTTTGTCAAGTGCTTACTATTGATATACCTGTGCTGGTTTGTACGAATTTCTAATATTCTATAATTAGCTTGGATATGAAATTAGCTTTTCTCTGACCAAACTTTTAGCATTTGAGTAATATTCACTGCCTGTGTTTACAGTTACAGGACACTCATCTTGCAGATGCATTTTCAGGGTGATTACTTACTTAACATTTAAACATTTGAAGTGGTCCCACTTCAGCAGTGAGAGCTATGATTAAAGAAACAGGTTGTCAGAAACTGAGTAAAGAAACAGATACTTCACTTTGCCAGAAGGAGCCTTCATTGGGAAAAACACTTTTGCAGATTTAAGAGAAGAAAACTAGCACTTACTGAGGAAAAGTTATGGTAGAAAAAGTCAGGTTTTAGCAGTGATAGATAAAAGCACAGAGCAGTGAAGAGTTGGCACGTTGTCAGGGGACTGACTGCCCCATGGTCTAAGAGTCTTCTCAGTAAAAGCTGAGCCTGTGGCAAAACCCTGTCATTGCACTCAGTTTGTTCATATTTCTTTTCTGTGAAAAGACTTCTGTGCACCTTTTCCTGTGTGGTAGCATTTTTTCTTTTTTACCTGCTGTATCAAGTTTTTTGACTCTATCCACCTGCTGCTATCGATTGGTTTGGAGGCTGCTTGTCTTACTATATTTCCTCTCCTCTTGACTTATACATTCAGGTCAACTGAAATGTTTTCCAGTTTTTGTTGGTTTTGCCTTGTGCCTTTGAAAGCCATCATGTTTGCAAGGAGCCACTCATGCTTTTGATGATTTGCAGTACCAGATACAAGCAGATGCATTTATAATTGCACCTAAAATGTGTGTAGGTGTTGTTTGGTGGTTTGTTGTTTTGGGTTTTTTTTTTCCTTTTCTGTCTTTCTGGCCATTCTGCTAATCCTCTGAATGCCTGTTTCCTCCCTTACCACTTGTGCAGCTCTTCATGATCATTGCCCTCCTCCTTTTTCAGAATTGTCTTTTATCATAGCAAACACTATTTGTAACCTTGTCATATCTGTCTCTGTGTCATAGACTGTGTTTCTAGTCTGCATGCTAAGAAAAATGTGACTCCCAGCTGAAAACTAGAACAAGGGATGTGTGTTCCTGGTTGTGGTGGTACATGGGAAATGAGTAACAACTGATCAGTGAAAAACTTAATTTTTTTTGCCCCCTTTCTTTAGGGTAAAGCTATTGGAGTGACCATTGGCTGCATTTTAGGAATGTTTCCTTTGTTGTTCTTTGGCGAGGAGGAAGAAAAACTGGAAGAAAAATAATAATCTTTTTACAAGACATATACAAATGTAAACTACTGTACCTCAATTATTCAATTATGCTGTCAATATTTAGGAATTAACAGACAGTAAAAAATGTATAGACTTGGGAACAAAACCTTCAGCATGTCATTTTATGGAAACACTAATTTATTGTGGCCTTGTTGTGTTCAGTACTTCCTTTTATAAGATATCATCTAACTTTTTATTTAATTGTAAATTTTTGAAGTGTTTTCACTTATGGCAAGATGTTTACCACTTTCCCCTTTGAACTTATTCTTTAATGGATTATTACTTCAATAATCCACCATGGATGACAGTATCACTCTTGAGTTGCATATTGGTTGCTTAACAGTTGTAATTGCATGACAGAAATATCACTGGTGTTCATCAGGTCTTTCAATGCAGATTATTAAGAAGATCAGTGATAAGTAATTTAAAGTCCCTCACTTTGCAAGATGACTGGTTGCACTTCACCAGCCATCATTTTGCACTGCCTTAGATTAGATATTTCAGTGATCCTTGACAGTATAGTTTCATTTTTTTCACAATTCTGACTTAAATGTCTCTGAATTGTCTTCTGAGATGATAATGCTAAAGCTTTGACAAGGTAAGTGTTTCCAGTGTAGGCTCTCTACCAAGTCCATTTTTAAAGTGGTGTTTTGACACCTTCTGTACTTCCATAGTCATGCCTCTTTTTTCCTTTCTAAACAGTGTTTTGAGAATTGAGTTGAAATATCCTTAATTTGTCTTCCTCTGATTTGAGTGTGGTATTAAAGAATTCAGACCAACTGTTCCAAAACCACCAAAAACTTTTTAAATTGTTCTGCTTAAAATAAGGTGTGAATAGTTGATTGGATAGATGAGGCCAGGGAACAGTTCAGGGTATGAATGAATGCTGGCATTGCAAGTTTGTAATGAGTGGTTCAGTTGAAATGTTATGTGTACCATCAGTCTGGATTAGAGGACCTGATTTGATGATAATACCTTTGTGTTCATCATCAAAGATTAAAGCCTTTGCTACTTTTTTTTTTTCTGAGACAATTAGTTTAAAAAAAAGCAAGCAACAGAAACAGGAGACTTGAGACCTTTTTACTTTTTTTTAACTTTTATTTTTGCAGTCTTACTTGGCATATATAGACCTGACAGTGCAATATCATGTAACTGTGCTTTTTTATATGGTTATAAATAAAATGATGACAACTATTGAATATTCATAGTATTTCGGGATCTTACTTGCCACTAGCATAATACTAAACTGCTAATTGTCCCTTAGAGGAGATTTCTTACTTGTTTGAATACCATTTGGAGAAGCCACTAAAAAATGCCACAGCTGGGGCACTTTGAATATTTTATTGCTGAAGTTGCTAGCACTTCTGAAACCTAGAAAGAAATGTTAAAAAAAATAAGTCCCCTGATGATTTTTATTTGCTATAGGAAAAGTCTTATTGTAACACGTGTGTGTTTTACAAAGCTCGTTGCTTATCTCATTGTTATAAATCTGACTTCTCTGTTCTCATTTCTAGAAGCCCTTTAACAGCAATACTGAAACTGACTTTAATGAAGGTGATGCTTGTATCTGTTTCTTGAAAAGCAGATGTTGAAAGCTTGGAGCGAGCAGTCCTAATTGTATGTGCTGTACTTTGCACATTAAACCATGAAAATCTGGACCAAGCTGTAAAACTGAATGAAAGCTCAGCCAAGCATTAAACACAAATGTAGAGCAGTTTTGGCTTGCACTTCAAAGATGGAAGCTTTATTAAAATAAAATAAAATAAAACAACAACAACAAACCCCACAACTCTAACAAAACAAAACAACAACTACAGATCAAAAAAAAAAAACAACCCACAAAAACAATCCAGAAAGACAATTATGCACTCTTTCACCAATAGATTGCTCCTGGTTTACCGTACTTCAGTGTTCAGAGGTTTTTTTACTTATCTACACATTTGTCTTGCCTTAAACTTTTACCTTTTCTGCCTCTGCTTACACTTTTGTTTCTATACAAAACTGTATGTATTTTCCACGTTTTTCTTAAACTGAAGTACAAGTTAAAGCAGTTTTGCATAGCTTCTTTTGTCACTGTTTTTACAATTATTTCAACACTGTTTCCCATTATGATACTGGCATCTTGATTGAAATCTTCCAGCAGTGGCCAAATCTCTGTTCTTTGGCGTTGTACCATCAGAACACTGTTTTCATCACTCTATTACAACTTGTGAGAACAATTGGAAGGTTGTGCCAGCTGTCAGAGTAGTATTTGTTTTATAATGGCAATAGGAAAGACTATGTACTATTGTTAAATAGCTTGTGCATGTAAATTAAGTACCTTTTGTTGCTGTATGTCAAACTATGTTGTACTGCAACCAGTGCTTTTATTGAGAATCAATGAACTAAAATATCTTGAAAGAAGTTAATCATGTGTCGTCTTGTTAAACCGGTTAGTTGACCACAAAAGTGTGGAGGGCAAGTGACACATGGTAAGAAATATTGGGTATTTCAATTTAATATCATAATGAAGAAGGTGACTTCTGGGGTTTCATTATTTGATAATGGTGAAGAATAACTTGTGATGTGAGAGGATTAGTGGTGCTGCTGGAGGCTCAGAGAAGGTGCTTGTTGGGGCCAAGCTGCCCCCTGAGAACCAGGCAGTTTCCTTGGCCACGGGATCCACACTTGTGTGGACATGGCAGCGCTTTGTGTAGAAGGGAAGATCTATGCCTGATCTGTGCCCTGTCTCTCCACAAGGAGAGTGGGTTTTCTGGGGTATATGGATGAAGTAATCCCTGATGCTCTGATCACACTTACTAAAAACTTAACTGAGAAGAGAGAGTCCCCTTTGTTTTCTGGTATCATCTCCCTCCTTGATAAAAGGAGAAACAAAACACTGCAGGCTTGTTCAGAGACTTCAGTATTGCTCTATTTTTTTTATTCTATCAGTTTGTCGTGTGTTAACCAGGCTTGAAGGGCTGGTAGACCTGAAATCATGTTTAAAATACTGTCTTCTATTGTAACTTAAATTACAAATGTATTTTTGACTGTATGTTATCTCTAGGAACAAAGAACATGCATCTGATAATAGGGTTACCCAAATCTTCTTGCCAGTGTTCTCTCATGCATGTACTTTTACATAAATTATTTGAATTCAGACAACATATTTTGTATTGTCTTTAATTAAATTGTTGAACTTTCTGTAAACTTTTGTACTACAGCAAAGCTGTTCTGTGTTTCTTTATTAGACCAGATGCTGGAGGAGAAATGTTAATAATATCCTGTGGGTATTCAGCCTCAGTTATGCAAAATGGGAATTTATTATATTTAAGTTATAAGCAAGTGGTCCTTTGTCACTGTCATAGGAAATACCACCATGGGGTGGTACTTCTGTCTCTTCATGCTCGGAAGAGAGCAATTTAAATAATTAAAATGTTTGCATGGTAAACTGGTGGTGTTTGTGATTAATATTAATCAGAAGTTCACTTGCACTTGAACTTTTGGAATTAAATGAGGGTTTTTGTATGTAAACTAAACCTTTTTGAACTTTCCTGAACTTTGGAGTGCCTCAATTTTTTTTTTTTTATTTTTTTTTTAACTCATTGGTCAGTCCCTTTTGTGGATGTCTGTGCAAGAAGAAGTGTTGTGAGTAAAACACCTGTACTGTAAGGATGGTCTCATTTAATTTTGAGAACCTTTACAAGCTGGCTGTGTTTTACTCCATTGTGGTTGCGTTGTGTAGTTGAACTTCATTCATGCTGTTCAGAGACTCTGTTACACTTCTACCTGACATTTCCCTCTTCTTGGTCTGATGTTTTACGTGGTCTAATGACAAGCTGACAGAGCAGCACTATATAAACTGAAGGCCTTAATAAAGTATGAAGGAATTATCACCCTGCTCTGAGAGTCTTATGCCTCTGGAATTTTTCGATCTAAAATATTAAGAAAATAGCTAGACCTCATCACACGAATTCAAGCTCCCATCTTGAAGTCTTTATTTGATGTTTGTTAAGGCTTTTCCCTTGTCTCAGTGTTCAGGACCCTTTGCATCCAGAGTGTTGCTTCAACATAGCATTGGGGCAGGGCAGGTGCTGTGGGCCAAAGGTTTGGGCAAACTTGAAATTTTGAAGCCAGGCATGATAAATGCAGAAGGAATTTTTTTATTTTGTGTTGGAAGACATATGTGTTGGAGTGCTGATGCGGTACTTCTCCTATAAGTAGATGATGCCAAGGTAAGGCCTTTTGCAGGCAGGAAACAGTTCTAACTTAACAGTCTTCAACTTAGTAGTAGACAGTATGTGAGCAAGTGGCTTAAAGAACTAGATGCTGCTTCAGTCATAGAGTTACTCCTTCTGTATAAGTGTGCAAGGATTAAGTTGCTGTGAAATACCAAAATTATTTGAGACCTCAAATTAATGCATTTTGTGTCTATTTTGTGTTCTGTTCTTAATACTGTGCTTATCAGAATGTCTTGGTTTTTTCTGTTGGTATGAAAGGACCTTATGCTTTTGCCTGGAGAGCTTAAGCACTCCCAAACATGTGAGTATTGATTTATCCTTAGAAAATAGAGGATTTTGTTATGGAATATGAAGTGTCCTGAATGGGACCATTCACTATTCAGAAAACATGGATCCAAAGGCTAAGTAAAGTTTGCCATATGGGACCTACTGCTGCCATTCCTGTTGAGAAGAGCGTTCCACTGAGCAGTACCATGGATTGGTAGAACAATAACAGAGTGCTACCTTGTCTTTGCACAGCAGTGCTGCTTGGGTTTGGCAGGGTGGTCTGTTTGCACTGTGGTGTTTCTTTATAGTTTTGCTGAAAATTACTTGTCTGTTACTTCCAGCTAGTAACAAGAAGGAAAGTGAGGAGAATGAAATTCTTCTCAGTTATTTTCCCTACATGGGGATGCATAGGGATCTTATTAAAAGAGGAAAAAAACCCTATGATTTTCATTCATGGTATTTCCTGCTGTTCTCTGTGCCTTGAGAGCACTTTTGACATGCTGGAACACTGGAAGATTCCAAAGGGCTGGTGAGGTTTCCCTCCCCCAGAGAGGCTTCTCTGTACATCTCAGCTATTGAAACATAGAAGGAACCATCAAAGGAAAAGGGATACAAAAGACAGGGGTCCTTGAACAAGAAGAGAAGAATGTGTACAGGTGATTTACCTTTGCAATACAAGTGCCAAGCTACCAAAGACCACACCAAAAGCCAGTTGGATATGAAAAGGGAAACAACCTCTTTTGGTGAAGTTTCAGGTAGGTTTTCATGAAGATCTGTGGTTTTTTCTCTGCATGGTTTCTGTTATTAGTCACTTGCCATTTTTTGTGTAGGAACACTGAAGGGTATCATTTTTCTTCTACACACTTTGCTCCCTGAGAGCTCCACAACCTCTAAGGAATGCAGGACTGGGGAAGAGTCTGCAACCAGAGCCAATGTTTACAAGAAAACATCCAAAGAGGATCCCATGCTGTGATAGGCAGTCTCATTTTCGTTTATAGTCCTCATTTGCATTGTAAAGGGAAGCAGACACTGGGATAATTTCTCTGGGAAAAGAAATGGTTTTCTTGGATTGTGTTCATTTATGGCAAGGGTTGTTGTGCTGACATGCTGAGAGCGGGACAGTCCTTTATGTGGCTATTAAAGAAAGAAGAGGTTCCTCCTGACCTCCACTGGAAACCTTGACATCTCATAGGATAGTCCTCTCCTTATCTCTGCAGTAGATGAATGGCCTGGCTGTGTGATTTGGCAGATTATGAAGTTCTAGGAAAGCCAAAAGGCAGTTGTATGTTATTTTTGTATAGGCCACCAAGATGACGTGAGGGGTTTGGGTACTTGTGAACTCAATCACATCTGGATATCCTTCAGGCTTCAAGGCTCAGTTTTCATATTTTTGGGGGATTCTTAAAATGAGATTTCCCTGCCTAAATGTAGATTTTCCATGTTGCAACTGGGCTACTCCATCTGTGTTATGTATCTCATGATCCCTTTGTTATATGGCAGAACCAGTCCTGCAGAGTGTATTTTGTCTGATGTAGGTGCTGCAATTCAGGATGGGATTTCTCACATGCTGCAGGCAGCAGGAGGGTACTGGCTTACAGCCTCTGCACCAAAAATATGTGCTGATATTAACTTCTAATATTCTCTAAGCCATGGTGAATATTTGGAGTGCAGTGGAGTTTCAGCCTTGTCTTTCACCCAGAGTTTGCACAGGTTTTGATTGACCTGCCCTGTGCCATGTTGCTTTTGGTCAATGAAATTATGAATTGTGCAAGATAGCTTGTTCCATGAAATGGAAGAGTTTATTTCCCCGTGAAATAACTGACTCATTGGATGGAAACTGCTGACTGTTGTAAAGCAAACCAGCCTTGTGAGTGGAACAGCTTGGTAGCAAAGAGGGGTGACAGGCAAACAAATAACTTCCTTAAAACTTTACAGCAGGGAAGAGCTGCTCCTTTCTTGACTGCTGTTCTCTCTGACACTCCGTGTCAGCAGCAAATTACAATGTTTTTTTGTTTTGGTTTTCATTTCAGCTGCTGTGACAAGTGATGCCAATGTTCTGTGTTGTGCAACAGCGGGGATCTCTGTTGTAAATTACTTTGCATGAAAAATTCAGTCTGCTAAAATAAACAGACTGTCCAACAAAAAGGAACTTAAAGCATACATGAGGCAGCTACCACCCTTTATGCCTGTAAAACCAGAGACCACAGGGCAAGGACAGCGACTCAGAGGCTGGAAAGCTCCTTCTGCCAGAGGCACCTGTTCAAGAAAGAAACAGGACAAGTCATAGGTGTCTTCTAACATACCAGGGGTGTCCTCTGATAAATTCTCAGTATGCACTGTGGTTTTTGCAGATTTTATCTCACATCCTCATCTAATCTTATTCTGGGTAAAATTTGCAGGTAGTGTCCTTGGTGATGTGATTTCTTTTATTTCCTCCACTTTGTAAGAAAGTGCAGAGGGAGTGGTAGTGCCACAGACGGTTAGAACAAAAGGTGGGGGAGTTTCTGCATTTCCTAAACATGCTTTTTTCTTTGCATGGATGCTCTGGAGATGTGTGAATGTTAGAAAAAATTAAGCATCTATAGCTGTTGCTGTCCATAAATGACTGTTCTGCCTGCACATGGCAGCAGTGTATCAGACATTGCAGGCATGGTAATGCTATAGCTTTTTTACAAACCATGGCCTACAGCTTTAGTACATTTTGCTTTCAGTTGTGTGGAAGTTTCCTCCTAGCCTTCATTTTTAACTGTTCTCAGTTTGCTGCTTTAGGAGTATAATGTACTCCTCAGTGTGTCATACTGAATAATTCCCCCCCATGGTAAGTGTATATGCATATTGAAAAATATTCATCTATTGGAAATACATCCCTACTTTTAACTACACTTAGTCACTGTTGGAACATAACCACTCTTTTCTGTATATTCCATTAATCCCCTGTAGCACTATTATTTCTGCAAATAAATAAGCTCCATTTTCCAGTGCTTTAAAACACAGCATGAAGTACATCAGGGATGGTCACAAGAAAGCTGTAACAAATAGGAAAGTCTGCTGGAGTTACTTTCCCTTCCTCCTGATACTCTTGTTTGTGCAGTGAAAACTGTGTCAGCCTTTATGAGTGCACAGAGGAAATGTCCTTCATTTTCACTCAGCTTTGGCTTTCCAACCCTAATGACTCCTAACACTCACTGGTCGTTCCCAATTTCTGCTTGTGCAATTAGATATTATTTTGTATCTAAAATGTTTGAGTTTTCTCCTGACCTCTTTGAATCCTTTTGACAGTATCCTGCCACTAGCAGAGTGTAAGCAGTAGTTAAGGGGAATTTGTATTTAGTTATTTATTAACATTAATATTTTGCTTCCTGTCTTCTAAATGCCAGTTATGTCAAACTGTGCTTATTCTCAGCATTACTTACCACCCATGCAAAACCAATATTTTTTGCTGGTTTTCTCCACAGTCTGTGTCTCCTTCCCACCTCCCCCCCAATAATTTTGAAGAACTATTAAATGATCTTGGTGAATCAATTTATAGAAACTGGCAGTTTTGTCACTTCTGGAGGAATCTACAGCATGTCAGCTTGTCATTCTTTTTGCAGGGTAGTATTTGTCTCACTTAGCTGTGGCTGTCTACAAGTTACACATCCCTCTGAGCTATGCAGGGAGTCAGAGAGGCACCTTTGCAGGACGTTGCATCCCCCTGCTTCCAAAGAGGAAGAATAGCTGACTAGCTGTAAGTTATGCCCAAACTTTAGACTTGTGGGTAAGCTGAGCTAAATTCAGTGTCAGCATTTTATGGCTTCGAACTGTGTGTAGTTTCTGGCTCCTCAGGACCAGATCCTGTGCTCATGGCATATCAGACTGTGGGGCTGAGTTTGAAGATTTGCTGCCCAGTCTGAATCCTGGGAGAAGATAAGCCAGCAAAGTCTAATGTACATCTGAATCAGAGGGGTGACCCAGCCCACTGAAATGGGCATTTGCAGATGTGATGGATACCTCCTGGGGCTGTCCCACATTAATTTCCCTGACTCCTGGGACTCTTGAATGTATGATGATTTTGATACATGGCTTGGAGGATGTAGAAGATGAGTGACTTGCAATCAGTGTAAGTCAGAATAGAGAAGAATAATAGTGGTGAATGAGAATTTATTTTAACATGACTGTCTTCCAAACTTGGAGTAAACTCAAAGCTATAATAAAGTCTTTCACCTTTAGGACTAAACACTACTAAATTCAAAATAAAGGCATTGGTTTTGGTTGTGTGGGATTGGCAGAGTGGCTATTCTGTTGGCAGACAACAAAAGGGCTGCTGTCCTTCACTGGGTGAAGAGAGAGGCTGTGAGATCTTGGCCTGAAAGAAATACAATGCCTCTGCCTCATCCCTATTGGAGACTTGTCTTAAGTGACTTTTGGAAAAGCAGCTCAGATTCTTTGCTGAACTGCATTCATAGCCTCTAGTTCCCTATTCAGCTCTGGAAACTTGGCAGAGCAGATTCTGGCAGTGATATACCAGGTCTTCTAGACAGTTTGGAGAGATTTGCCTGGGCTGTATCCAGAACACAATAGTAAATGGAAAATGTGCAAAGACTTCTGTGAAATTCAGTGAACAGAGAGCAGGGCCTCTGTCCAGTGGCTGCGGGTCTGATTCTCCACCGGGTGAGATGCACAGATCACCGTGGGCATTGTTTGTCTGTATAAGGTGCATGATGGTTGTCTGGGAAACGGGGGAGGCTCCTTTTCCAGGAGCATAAGCTCCAGTTCAATTTGAGCAGCTGCCACAGAATGAGCACCTGTTGTATGCACAAGAACTGGGGTGAACTCATGCTGTGCTGAGGCCACTCCAGTTTACTTCTTGTGATGAGCCTTTTAGTTAAAGTTTGGTTGGGCCTATAAAATCTGTATGTAAGTACAGAGCATCTCACAATAGATATGGTGCATTTCTGCCCTCTGCAATGCTGTGGGTGTATTATTTGTCAATTTAATTGGGCTTTTAATGTCAAAGAACATATATAACTGCTAAGGATCCAGTCTGGTGAAGCTGGAGTCACTCAGGTGTCCAGAATTACAGTTCAATGTCTCCCTGCAGACTGTTCTGGGTAAAAGGTTCATAGTGTCTGAGGTACAGCACCAACAGCAAGAAAGATGTGAAATGTCCCTTCAGTCTAGAAGATGAGGGCTGTGGGAACAGGATTATTCTGACCAAATGATAATAAAGATTTCTCCTTAGAATGTGGAAAAATAGAGGCTTTTTTGGTTCACAAGTGTGGCAGATTTTGTCATGACATTAAGAGAGGTTTTCCATCCCTTTTGCCTCTGCCCTGAGACACTCACTTGTCCTGTCATAGCTTCAGCTCCCCTTGCTGACCTGATGTTTGGTCTCTAGTCATGCGAATGAAGAAATCTGCTAAAGGAGGAGCTGCTGACAGACAGCATCAGTGACAGCAAAGGGTTCCAGCCAAGTCTGGCACCAGGAGAGATTGGGTTCATACCAGCAGCAGGGAGATGTTGATGCATTTAAAAGACAATTTGGCATTGGACACAAAACCACCTGTCGTAGCAGCACAGTGCTACGTCCAGCTAATACTGAATGCTTGGTGCTGTGGAAGAGAGACCTAAAAGATTGTTAGAAGCTCAATTTCCATAGGGTCAGTGAGGAAGGAGCGATGAGCAAAATTAGCACTGAAGTCATGGTAGTTTCAATGGGATGTAAGCTTGTTTGAACAGGATATGACATTTATGTGAGGGATGCCTGCTGCTGTGGAGCTTTACTTAGAGTGCACAGAATGGATGGGTCAAACAGGGAGGTGTGAGAGAAAACAGTATTTGGGTGTTAAAAACTGGGCTGGCGGGGAGGGGGAAGTGATGAGTCAGTAGGACAGAGGGCAAACAAGTGAAAGAGGGATGAGAATTCACTCCTAAGAAATTGTTAGAAATAAGGAAAAAATACTTCAAAATGTTATCAAATTAACCAACATATTAAAACCTCATGGGGCTGTGTGGACTGTTAGGGATATTAAGGCAGGCAGCAGGAATAGACCTTGCCAGTATTCTTTGGGTTCTTGATAGTAGGTGTTGAAAATCAGAGATGCTTTCGTTGAAGAGAGATTGCATTTTGTTGCTCTGACTAACCTGCTTGAAAGGTTTGGCCTCTGCATGGTTTTCCTTGTGATCTCAGGGCTGTTTTAGAAATGTTTAGCATTTTGTTGCAATTTGGCAGAGATGTGCAGTTTTTGTGCTTCAAAATGGAAATTGAGTAAACGTGGGGGAGGGGTAATTGTGTAGCTCAATAGCAGATAGAAGTCAAGATATTTCCCTCTCAACTGGCTTCAAACGAAGCTATCTTCATTAGCATGCATATTTCAGAGCACATACTTAGTCTTTATCATTAATCTTAATATAGATCATGAATTTAAGTCAAGAGGCAACAAGAACAAGTCAGCATATGAATGGCTGTGACATATTCTTTTCACTCAAGAACACATTTATCTTGATGACATCTCTGCTGGAGCTCTAGCAAGTGTACTTTTCCAGGGGAGATATGGGAAGAAATAGCTACTTACCTGACTGACTGTACTACAAACCTCACTCTGATGTTATAAATTGGTTATTCTTAAACAAAGCAGGAATGTGTGTTGTTCTAGATAAGCATAAAACTGAATCACAATTCAAGGATGATCATTATTTAAACTTTAAAATAACGTAGTTTGTTCTGTGTGTCACTTCTCTCTAGTTCTAACTGAATTTGGGTACCCTTCTACAGGGATGATGGGCAGAGTGGTCAAGCAGAGAGTGAGTGATGGATGTTGTTTATCCTGCCTCTAGTGCACAGACAGTGAAGTGGACTGCAAACTGCCTGAATGTCTGGGCACAGAGCCATGTCCAGCCAGAGGACAGTCACTACTGGTGGCCCAGGGGTTGATACTGTTTATCTCATTGTTAATGAACCTGGTTGATTGTGCTGCTGTGTCAGCACATTTGCAGATGATATGAAACTGGGAGGAGTGGCTGATGCACCAGAGTTGTGCTGCCATCCAGAGGGGCCTGGACAGGCTGGAGGAATGTGACAGGATCCTCATGATGTCCAACAAAGGGATATGGCAAGTGCTGGCCCTGGGCAGGAGCAGCCCCATGCACTGCTACAGGCTGGAGCTGACCCCAGAAAGGCCCTTGGGGTCCTGGTGGACCCCAAGATGACCATAAGCCATCAATTGCCCTTGTGGCAGAGGTGGCCACCCACATCTGGGACCTGTGTCAATAGGTGGGCTCTTTGTTACAGGAGAGACATGGACATACTGGAGCAAACCCAGTAAAGTGCCACAGAGATGGTTTAGGAATGGAGCATATGTCATAGGAAAAGGCTTCAGAGAGCTGGGATTTAGTCTGGAGAAGGGAAGGTTTAAGGGGACCTTACCCATGTGTGAATACTTGATTGGGAAGGAGGGTAAAGAGGAGAGATCTAGTTCTCAGTGGTTCCCAGTGTTGAGACAGGAAATTCTAGTTAAGCATAACAAAACACCAAACATTTTATTGTGGGAGTGATGGAACACTGGATTGGGCTGTCCAGAGAGATTGTGGAATCTCCATCCTTGGAGATACTGAAAACCTGACTGGATGTAGCACTAGCTACATGCTGTAGGTGACCCTGTTTTGAGAAAGAGGTTGGACTAAGCCATCTATAGAGGTTTCTTCCCACCCCAGTCATGATATGATTCTGTGGGTAGGATATATTTTTGTTATCATGTTAAAAAAAAAACAACCTTCACTGGAATGAAACTGCAATTGTTCAGATGGTTTCAGGAAAAAAAATAGGAGTAAAAAGCACTGTGTAGCTAAAAGTTCATTGGTAGTTAAAACTTGGAAACATTGCTGTGTTCAAGTCCATGTTTTACCTTTTACAGGATTGTCAGTTCTTGTCAGAGGATCACAGAATCACAGAATGGTTTGGGTTGGAAGAATGTTAAAAATTATCTAATTCCACACCTGCCAGCGTGGGCAGGAGATGCCATCCACTAAGTCAGGTTGCTGAGGACCTCATCCAGCCTGGCCTTGGAAGAGAATGAAGGGCACTTGTTTTGCATTACACTAAGAGAGTTTTGGTGGTGGAAGCCTGGCTTGGAAAAAGTGACTTTGAATTTCCTAGCGGGATGAGCTCCTGCAAGCAGCATACATGTACATGGTGCTACCTTTGTGTGTGCATACCTGTATCACAGATGGGGAGAACTCCTAGAAGAGCTTATCTGCTTCTGTGCCTCCTTGCCAGCAGTAAACAGGACCAGGATCTCTCTATTGCTTTTTAAAAGCATCTGATTTGTTGCTCACCTCCCTTTTTGTGTGTTTATTCCCAGAGGTGTTGGCTTTCTAAGTTGGTTGGCTCTGGGAAGGCTGGGAGTATAACAGCTGCAGGGGCTGATCTCTCTGGAATGAGTTTCTTGGAACACATGTGAGAAATGCAGCCTAAACCTTCAGTAGCTTGCATGGCTTGGCATGAAATTGCTCTTGTGGGTCCCTTCCAATCTGAGGTATTCTGTGATTCCCTTGTGGGCCAAGTTTATCTTTGTGCAACCACTGAGCATTATCTGTACTCTCTGAGCCATTCTCCTCCTGAAAGCCATTATTTTGTAACCAAGCCTGGAGGGTATTGATCACTGGAAGAGAATAACTTGGCAGGTTTTGAGAGCTCTGTTTGAACTGGAGGTGGCAGCAGTGGGAGTGGGCATTTCTTTTTGTCTGTAGGGGAGAGAACAAAACTGAAGAATTTTATTTAAACCATCCTTGGTATTAATGTGTGGTTTAAACAGTGGCTGGGGAGGGGATATAATGTTCAGTTGACTGCTGGTGGGCATGAGGAAAAGGCTGGTTGTAATGTAGGTGAAAAAGATGTTAGCAACAAGAGCTTCTGAAGTACTGTCTGCTGAATAGTAATCCTGGTAACAGGCACACCCAGTGTACTTAGTGTGAGTAGGGCTGTGGGGCTGCAGCTGGAGTAGAGAATTTTCTTCTAAATGTATTTTACATTGTGAATTAAAAATTTGAGAGGAGGTGGGTTTTTTTATTAATAAAAACTGTTGCACATCATCAACTTTGTGCAAATATTAGATAAGAGACATGTCTGTGCACAATGAGATGTAAAAGCTGCTGGAATAAAACTTGGAAAATATAAAGGCTGTTATTTAATTGCAAATCAACCCTCTTTTTCTCCATTTCATTCCTTTTCTGCTTTGTGTTTTTGTGCAGTGTGGGAAAGGCCTTCAGACAGCTGTGCTGACAAATTCTGGTTAAACTGTTGTACCCACAGGGTGACCTTGGGCAATGCATGAGCCTGACATGATGAAAACATTTTTCTTCCAGCTGTCTACGTTAGACTCCTGGATCTCAGTTTTGTTTTACAGTCAAGACTTTTGGGCCCATCTGGAAGTAGTGTGAATTCACTATACCAAAGCCTGCATCCAGACAGAGATCCTGCAGTAACCCTGTACCTTGGGAGTATATAAAATGATGCTTGTTCTACAGGATTTTTCTGGTAAGCCATAGAAAGTTTATGCTGATCCCTGTCCTTGGGATGCAGGGTTGGATTTCTCCATCAAGAAATCCTGCTGCTCCTGCATGGACAAGAAGTAGGTTGAACCCTTCTTCTTTACCCTTTCTTCCCTGACTTTCACACAGCAGTCATGGCAGAGTCGGGCCCTTGGCCTTTCTGGTGAGTGATGAGGAGTCATTTCCAGTGGGACAAGACAGTTCAGGATGGGCTAATTTCCCTGTGTTTCCTCAAACTGTGCTGATGCTCAACCCTGTTGCACCATCTGAGTACTCAGATAACGCTGAGGCTGGTGCAGAGCTCGTGGGAGTTGTCTCTGGACTCAGGCTGGACACTGGAGGCTTTCACCAAGCACTGGGGCAGGAGGTAGGGAAGAGTAAAATTTGAAAATACACAAGAACAGAGGACGATGAGACAGTCAGTGATTGCTATGAGTCATAGTTGGCCTAGTGGAAGGCCCACTTAATAATGGTTGGACTGGAATACTTACGGATACTTGCAAGGACCTAAACTTAGAATTTAGAGGAAAACTGAAGATTTTCAGAAATTCTGAAACTCAGAGGAACTGCAGCTAACAAATCCTTTTGTGTTTATCTTTAGAGTTTCCCAAGGGCCAGCTGCATCAGCAAGAGCCTCCTTTAGCAGCCACAGCAAGAGCTGGTACTTGCTGTTGGTGAATTCAATCCTGTCTTATGGGAGCTGAACTGCTGGAGAGTGCACCTTTCCCTTGGTGTCTGAGGGTGCCTTGGACTCTGAACACTTGAAATTCAGCATGAAATGAGGCTGGGGTTTTTAAATGCAGGAAAGTTGTTGCTGACAAGTGTTTGCAACAATGTGTAAACAAACAAGAGATGATAGGGAGCAAGGAATATGTCTGTGGTTATAAAAGTAAATGTAATTAGGCCTAAAGAGAACCAGAATTGTGTTGCAATCAGTTCTCCAGGCTATTGGTGCTTACCATTTCATGAGGCTTTCCCATTTGGGGTAATCATTTGCTGTGCCTTTGTACAGAGGCTTTTCAGGTTGGACCTGACTCTAATGCTGGTCAACACCAAGAAAATACAAAGACCAGAGATGAGCAGATCACCAGAAGTGAGCCTATGAGACCAGCAGAATTACAAAGAAACCACAAGCAAGATTCACCCATTTAAACCCTCTCTCTCTAATAAGGATGCTGATAGAAAAAGTATTTAACTCTGTGGTAATTAGAAAAGAAAATGGTGAGGCTTAGTTGCCATTCAAGAGAAGATGAGCAGCCAGGGCAGAGAAGTGTGCTGGTACTTTTCTGCTGGGGCTTGGGTACAGCTTGAGCTTGAAATCTGGGAGGAGAAAAAGGAACCAGGTCAAGGGAAACTTTCAGAGATTGCTTCAGAGCAGCCTGTCCTGGGCAGAGAGAATGTCTTCAGTGTACTGTAAGACCAAGCACAGACATGCTGCTGAGTTAAACCTGCAGCAGAGATGCCCATGATGTCTGCCTTTTATGTAACATGGGCATGAGAACAAATATAACTTGGAGGCAGGATGAGGACTATGCAGTTTGGTGAGCAATTTGGTGAGCAATTAAATTTTATTTCTACTTTTTGAAACCTCTGTAAGGACTGCTGCAAAATCTTGAGTATTGCCTTGGAGCAATACCCAAAGGTTTATACCTTTTTGGCATAAATGTGAATAAATGAATAGCAAACAAAAGGGCAAAATGAAATCTATGAACTATTATTATAGCTTTGGAAGAGAGAGCTGTCTTCTGGGTCTCAATAGCAGTTTCTCCTGGAGTACAAGGCTATTTGGTCCCAGGGCTGCCCAGCAGCTGAGCTCTCAGGACACCCAGAAATATCACAGTGCACCTGCTGTATCTGATGTGGAGAGACTCTTCCGTGTTTTTGGGAATAATGGGCTGGTTGCATTGGTATGATCCAGGTGTTTCCTGCATTTGTGTTGCAAACCAGTCATTCCTCACAGGTGAATGACCAGAACTAAATGGTCATCACCTGCATGTAGGCATTTTAAATGTTTTGTATTTTGCAGTGTTTCACGTGAGCTAGAATAAATTCAATTTTCAGGTGGAATATTTTCCCAGCAAAGAGTGTAGTTTCATCAAAATGGAAATGTTTGCCTGATACCTGCTGATTTTTATGAGTCTCTAACTGGAAGATTCCTTTTCTTCCACTGAAATGCCTATGAGTTTCCTTTAGGAAGTTTTCCTCTTTAGGTCTGCAAAGAGGTTATTGTATTCCCTTTGGTGTAATACAATATTCAAGCTTGAGTGAGTGGAAAAGATGCAAATGAAAAGTGCAGGAAGGAGCAGAGAGAGACTTTGTTCTGTAATAAATGTGTTGAAGTTTCTTGTCAGAAGCACTACTGGCAGTGTTTGTGCTGATTAATAATACTTTTTTTTAGAAGAATTTATTATAAATAAGGTGTACCTCAGCTGTGATAATGTTTGATCTTAAGGTATGGTGTATTTAGGGGCTTTATCAATAAGTATTTGGAGCAGTTGTGAGATTACTTAGTCTGATCTCATAGACTCCTGGAAATTTTACTATTTTTTTCTAAATTCTGTATTTTATTCCCTTAAACTGACACTTGATGCATTGTGTTGGAGCTTGAATAGAGGTGGACTATAATGTCAGATAAACCCTGGGCCCAGGAGAAGAGAATTAATGAATGCAAGAGGGGAGAAAGGTGTTGCATTTGGAGGCTGGTGCTTTTGTAAGGCACAGGGGAGGAATCTGGCCCACGTCCTAGAGCTCCTCTACCTCCCCGTTCCTTTCTCTGGTGTAGAGGGGATGAGTGGAGGGCCCCAGACCTCCTGCCATGGCGGAATGGTGCAGAAGGTGTCGTTGTTGGTGACTGTCTTCCCACAGCCTCCAGCTCTGAGGGCAGGCAGCATTTCCCTGGACCACCAGCAGGCATGGCCAGGGTGGGACCTGACATGCCAAAGGGGCAATATTCTGCAATCAGACCCAAGCAATTAGTTTTGAAGAGACGCTGTTGTTTTGTAAAGATGCCAGGCTCTGGATTTAGTCAGGATATGGGTTTATTTCTTCAGGTTAATTCACTTGCTGGCTCCAGGTGCTGCTGCAGGCACTGACGGTGGTGCCACTGCTCAGCACAGAGATAAACCAAACCCCTTCAGGGTTTGTGTAAGGCCCCAAAAATCTCGCTCGATGAGACACTTAAAAGGGCTTAGTTGCTCATGTACTCTGAGTTAGACACGCAGGAGAAATACTGATCATATTCTCAAGAGTTCAAAACAACAAAAAGAACTTTACTGGCAACTTTAGAAAATCAAAGAACTTTGACAAAAGATTTAGAGTAGCATTCAATCGATGTAAAACACTTCTCAAATCATTGACTTAGCTCATTCAACTAGCAAACTCTAAGCCTGTCTGATTTTAAGTTTCTCAAAATCCCAAGAAGAGGGAATTAGAAGAAGAGGAAAGTGAGAAAGACAGGAAAGATACAGAAAAGAACAAACATAACTACCACCCCTGGTTCCAGGAGTGTTCAGCTGATAGAAATTCTAAGAGAAGGTAGGGTCAAGGCATGTGCTTACCTCATGTCTCAGACTAAATAACCTCTGGCTTTCCTGGGCCCTTCCCCTAGGTGGAACTCCCAGTCATCTGGCAGCTCAGGAGTTGGGCTAGGAGCTCCAGAGATGGGTGTGGAGTGTTACCTCTGGTGTTCCAGGGATTGGCAGCCGCTGCAGAGCTGGAATACCGGCTTGGGGTGCAGGGTGTGCAAAGCAAGGCATCATCTCACCAGAGCCAAGGCCAGACCTGCCCCTATCCCCCAATGTTTTGAGCCTGAAATGTTTTGAGCCAGCAATGCTTCCAACCTCTCATACCCTGAGGTGCTGCCCTGTACTGTCCCACCACAGCACAAGGGCTGCATGAGGGATGTGTCCAGCCCCAGTTGTGTCCCAGGCAGACAGTGTAAGGCTGGGACAAAAGGCTGCCTCCTTTCCAGCTGTATCTATTTGCATGCAATCTTCTTTCTGCTCATGATTTTTCTACACCTTGATTTAGCAATTTCTGTCTTTCATCTTTCTCCAAAATTCAGTTCTTTTGACTTGAATGGAGCAGAGGAATGAATAACCTGAGGAAGGATGGAATAATTTTATGGCCAAGGCAGCTGAGTGCTTTGTTCAATATATTCATAGCTAAGCTTTTGGGAGCAGTAAAAAAAAAATCAGACTATGCATGAAGAATTCAAGAAGGATCTTTGGAGGGATAGTGACTGGGCAGAAAACCATGAGATTTCACTATTTATAGTTGTACAGGGGTATATGTAGTGAAAAGCAGTCCTAACATCATATGCAAAATGTTTAGCTCTGAGCTGACTGTTGCCATTCAGGAGTGGTTTAGCTGGGCTGTGATAGCTTGTGTGGTGAAGACATTGCCTTGGTTGCTCAACGGTGGTCAAAAAAATAAGTCAGGGTGCCCAGGAATTAGTAGGAAGAGGACAGAGCAGTGAATTCTGTGACTCTTGAGCAATCTCAGGCAATCAGGCTAACAACCATCTCAGGATATGGAAAACTCCAATCAAATGTGTCATAGAAGCATTTAAGTAGTGGTAAGGAAGTGTTATTCCTAAGGGTATGGCTATATTGGAGTACAGGCAAAACAAATTTATACCCTAAACCCATTAGACATTATCTGTAAGCATCACTGCTGGTGTTGTGCCTGGCAGAAAATGGAGAAATGATGCAATGCAAGTTTTTACTGGCTCAAATTCAAGACTGAGTACATTATTCATAAGAAGCAAAGGTACTACTGAATTATTCATGGCTTGCTGAACAAGTGTTGGAAACCAGCAACACCACACTAAGTTAAGTGTTTTATTTTTTAATTATACTACAGCCTGCAAAGCCAGGGCCCTCTAGCTGTTGCATCTCTTTCTCTACAGGCTTGGTAGGGTAAAACAAATATTTGATGCATAAAAACATGCATATGAAACATCAATGGCTTTTCTTGATCAATGGCTTCCTGATAGCGTATTGCAGCTTGTTTGCACATTCCCAGCAGCTTGGGGAGGATGTCTCAAAGTGGTGTGGCAGTGCTGGTAGCTGAGATGGCATCAAGACCACCCTGCTCTGGCTGTTCAGTGTATTTGTGGAGGAAAAAATGTCTCAGTCCTCTACTCCTGAGAAGGCTAAAAGACACCAAGACAATCTTCCTTCTTACACACACACAGTGCTCCCTCCTCTTTGTGTCCTGGGCAGAATGAGCCCAGTGGCTGCTGCCAGCAGATGCAGAGCAGTAAGGAGCTCATTTCCAGTTGTAAGAGATGTCTAGTGTTTGTTAAAGGCTGAACATTATTTATCCTGCAAATGAGATTTATAGAATTTTAAAGAGAAATTCTATGCCTTTGGGGGAAAAGGGATTTTATGTGTTATTTTCAGGGTTACTGAATTTTTAAAGCTTTCCTTAGAGAGTGGGTCACATTTTCATCTGGCATAAATATTGTGCAATCAATGTGAAGCATACACTGGCCTTTTGCCAGGTGAGCATCTGACTTTTTATGTAATTTCCTAAAATCCATTGTAAAAATGTTCTCTTGTTTTTCTCAATGCAAGGATTTTCTTGCAAGGGGGAAGGTAACCGGCCAGTTATGCACACAACATTGACTGAAAGACAACATAAATAATGAAAACAGGTTAAAATGTGTATCTGCTTTCTCAGAAGTCTTGGCATGTTCTCTAACTGCATAAATACACAACCTTAGGTCAGGTTTCTGGCTGTTTGAACTGGTGGTTGATGTAGAAGGTATTGCCTTTCCCAATATTTAGAGGCATTAGAGTGCCAGCTGTCAAACTTGGAAACAGAGCTAGTGGGAAGAGAGATGGTGAGATGGTCAGGGGTAAATGATTTCTTTGGGAAAATAACTGCTGGCTGAGAAAATATCATTTGTAGAGGAAGACAAAACATTGTATCTTAATAACTTAACTGAACAGGGAGATAAAAGTGCCCTTTTGATGCTTTTTGGATTTTCCTTTCTGTGTGATACAGTGATAGTACTACAGACTTCTGTCTCTACTAGTTCTGCTTCCCAGAGTGAAGCCTGCCCTGCTATTAATGGGTGCCATGCAGCTTGCTGAAAAAAGCCACAGCAAAAGTCTGAATAAATTCATTAAAGATCTTTGCTAACCTGCAGTGTCCTATTCCTGAGAGATGATGAGCATCACACAGGAAGATTCCTGTGCCTGCAGAAGCCCCCGGGGATTTCTGTGTCACTGTCAGCTGGGCTGAGGCCAGCACAGGTAATTGGCCTTTGTCACACTGATAAGGTGCTGCACTTATCTCTGGCATGGTCTGAATGAACAGTGAAAGTACATAAAGTCTGTACTTTTTAATTGACTCTCCAATGACTCTATCAACAGCTGTCTTTGAAAGCCCCTCAGCATATTGCTCACATCCACCTGACAGCTCTTAGACATTCATTTAAGGATCTAATTGCTCAGCTTTTCAGAGGCCTCTTGACCAGCAGGACCTTGGCCATTTTGGGAAAACCTTCTCAAAAGGACCTGTAATTTCATAATTTTATTTTCTCTCTGGTGAAGATGACCATAAATGCCCTTATATTCATTGATTCAAATCTTCAACTCTGAGGTAAGTGCATTATACCCTAAAACCATTCCAAATAGCCAAAATAATTTTCTCTTCATTATAAGTTTCCCTGGCTAGCTTTGTCACATGGGTTCTAAACTGGTTATTATATAGCAAAGCAAAAATTATTTTTGTGCCTGTAGGTTAAATACATGTTAAACACATCTCACAAATTAAATTTCCAAACTAAGCATGGATATACCTAATCCATTGTAATCTGGCTTTTCTGTGTTTGCCCATACAGATAAGAATTCCTATTAAGTAGTCTGATTTATCTCTCTTTCCAACCCTTTCAGATTAAATAATATTCATTTTTTCTAGTATGATTTATTATTATGCCATTAAAATTATGAGCAAACATTAGATTTAATCACCTCAATGTTTCAAAGGCAAAGTTTGCTTGATGGACTTCCAGGACAGCTTCTCAAAATACTAAGTTCTTCATCTATCTAAACATAACCTATTCTCATGACACATTTTTATTAGGACAGTAGCAGTTATTTGGAAAAAAAAAAAAGTGCTCTTGAACATCTTATTTTCAGCTTTAATTTCTAGGTCTGAGTCTGGATGTCCAGCATTTTACTTGTAAAAGCAATTAAATCTATCATCCTGAAAGGTCACATTTGCTTTGGTTTAGCCTTTTGCTTTTGGTAGTCCAGTCTTCATAACTTCTATAAGTAGAAACCATCCTTCTTGTTGGTGATCTAATCAACTGATTTAATGCTTAAACCATGTCTGTTATAAATTATTTCCTTAAATTTCACTTTTTAACTCCCTAGCCTTTTAAATAAAAGTCATCTGGTTGGTTGAGGTGAGTGCTAGTGGGTCAGAATGTCTTTTGGGTATGAATCATCGTTACATCAGTAGTAATGATAGCAAAATAATGCTGCCTATAACTTAAAACTTGAGAACAATTGTAATTTCTGCTATTTTACACTGGAAGCCACACTGACCTATTAAATTTGTCAAAGCTACAGGACTGGCAGAGGCAGACAAAGCAATAAATGAGCCACTAATATCCTTGAGCAATGCTTTGTGCTTTTTCAAGGAAGATGCTTTTCAAGCTCATTTTGCTATTACTAAAAAATATTTGCCTTTCTGTTGTTAGATTTTTAAAAACTCAGAGTAGAATTAGATGCATGGTGTCTAGCTACATCAAAACCCCTGACCCCCATATTTAGTGGAGAAAGGGAGACCTCTCTAGAGATGAGCTATTACAGCCAAACAAATCCCTGTGTAAAGATGGGCTCATGCTTGTCTTTTGGACCAGCTAAATGTTTAGAATCACATAGAAAAGCATTTTACTGATGCCCTCTTCAAATGGATTCAGTTATCATTTGATTTCTGTTAAATTTATGAAGTCTAGATTTTCTCCTTCAGGTGTGTATCTGCCATAAATATTTTATTGACTTCAATCATATGGGCTCCCTTTAAAAAATGTCTCCATTTTATTTCTGTCAGACTTTCACAGGAAAATGGATGGACTTTATAACTCCATACCAGTACTTTCTCTTGTATATTTTTGCTGTGAAGTTATTTTGCTTAGTAACATAAATCCAGCTGCTCCAATTGGGAAATATGTATCAGTGAGTCCTTCTAGGAGGCTCTAAAAATATTAAAACTAATACTTAACTCTCTAATGATCTGCTTTAGGATCTGGTTTGCTAGGCAAGGATGTAAAAACCCTATATCCCCCTGGGTAAGCTGGAAATGCTTGCCCTGGATGGAGGATAGAGCCTTTGCCTTTTCATAAACATGGGCTGCCAGAACTTGTCAGTTCAGCACCAGGAACCAGCCACTAGTACAGCTGGGACAGGTGAAGGAGACTAATTAATGTATGGCTTACCTGATTGCTCACTTGATGAAAAATCATCAATTAACATTATTAATGGGATGGCAACAATTCACATCTGTAACCTAAATGGCTTTGTGCCCTTGTCAGTGCTGGGGCAGCTGAAGGGATATCTGACAAGCCCCAGCTGCTCTGCTTGAAATAGGAATAGCTGAAGGCAGGAATTGTCATCTGTGCAGAGGGGATGTGACACAGTAAGGGGGCCCAAGCACAACACAGGTATGAACAAGCACCTGGTGCCTCAGGTGCTGTCCTTCCTAGGGGAGCTCTTCCACTCTCTCCTTGTGCATTAACATCATAATGCAGGTCTCGAAGCATCACAGCAGGAAGAGGGTTAGTGCCTGTAAATATAGCTGAGTGTTTTTCCCTGGGCAGATGGATTGCAGTTAATGACAGTCTGGGTCCTTCTGTGAACAAAATCATTTATACCTGCAAATGAAATGGCAAACAAACAAACAAACAACCCACAAAAACCCCCAAAACACCATGCTAAAGTGGCTGTAGAAACCTTGCACTGATGTTGAGCACTGGAAAGTTATTTTCATCACATGTCCTGTGGTGGAAGAGGGAAGCCAGTTGTTTGCTGCAGGAGTAGCAAGTATCAGCTACTCTTAACAACCCAAATGTGTGTCAAGTGTCATGATATGTTGTGCTAGAAGCCAGAAGGAGCAGTGCACTGAAAAAATGAATAGAAAAATGGAATGGGCTTCTGATGGGTCAGTCAACAAGTATGATAGGACATCATCCCATCCAAGAATTTTTTTACAGTGAGAACAATCAGTCACTGGAACAACCTCCTCAGGGATGTGGCAAAGTCCCCATTGATGGAGGTTTTCAAAGTGTGATGGGATATGGTGCCAGGTAATTTTATCCAGGCTCTCCTTTCCACAAAAGGTTGCCCTAGGTGACCTTTTGAGGTTCCTTCCTGACCTTGTTTATGATTCTAAAAGTGGTAGTCCTAGTGACATGGGCCTGGATATGGGTATGTAAGAGCCATGAATTTTTTCTTGGGATCCAACTACGTGTTATACTGATAAAACTTATCTAAGGAATTGGCACTAAACTTGCGTAGGGCACAGTTGCTGCTAAAAGATGCCAGCAAGAGACGTTCTGCTTCAACATTTGATTGCTCATACCAGAATGTACCAGAGTAACTCTGCTTGGGCAGGACAAGGTGAGTCAAGAGTAAATACACTGCTGTTGTTGCTGTGCAGGAGTAATTGCTACCTTATTTGATAGAAAGCCAAGTGGCACAAATCTTACCTGCTTCCATCACTTTCCACACTTCGATTTTGCACTCTTGAAATTCAGTTTTCATTTGGTTGCTTCACACCACCAGGTTAACACATCATTAATGAAATCAGAAGCATTTTTTTCCCTCTGAAGCCCTCATGCATTGGTTAGTTGGGAGATGGCAGAAGAAGAAACAAATGTTTGTATATCCCATTCCAAGCAGCTAAAGCTCTGTGCAGGTTACTGATTCTCATTCCAAACACGTCCTAGATGCATCCCACACCAGGGATAGCACAGCGTGAAGGAGAGGTGCTCAGGATAAAGATCAGCAGTGCTTTTCATCAATTTTGTATTTGTGAGCTAGTGAGACTGCAGTCATCACTACAAAACTCCACTTGGTGCACCACTGTTGCTGAAGATGTGTTGCTGCAATCAACTTTGGGGAGTGGAAAACTGTGGGAGAGGCTTTAACCAGTCCCAGGGTGTTGTGATTCTCCTTGCTGAGCCCTTCCTCACTGGGTCTCACGGCAGCCACTGTAGGTACAGATTCTCTGCAGCACCAATGCACTGCCAGGCAAGGGCCAGGGGATGCTCAAGAGCTCACTGGAGGCCTGAAGAACAGAGTGATTTCCTGAGCTCACCCAGGCCAAGATATGCTTCTGAGCACACCCAGGCACAGGAATATCCTCATTCCCATGAGCACTTGTACAGGATCAACACTTCACCTGATGTCAAAATTGCATCTCTCATGATTTTCTACCATTGACTCCTTTCTTTCTTCCCTTTATATTTTCCATTCCTTGTGATGTACCCAGCTCCTTTTGATAGCCCACTATCTTTCTTCTAATTTATAAATATTTTGATAACAAAACCAAACCTGGAACACAAGCTAGGATGCAGATATTTTTCCTTTTGTTAATAAAAATCCAGACAATCCCAAACTATTTTGGGGCTGACTCATTTGTTACCATTTGATGGACTGCCAGGTATCCATAGCATCCAACTTCTAATTGTTGAGTTTGTAAGCGTGTTTAATGTGGAAAATCTGCCAGCACCAGACTGCTAACAGACCTCAAAGGCACATGGGTCATCGTTTGAGAGCTACTTCAATGCAAAATAAGACCAGTAACTGTGTGACACTGTTTAGCAGATGGTGACATTGTCATTCAGTTGTGGCAGAAATGGAGTCTGCTGTATTCATCAGTACTGTCCTGTTGCAGGTTGGATGTGATAGGGAAAGAAGTGGACTTGCCTGTGCAAGGCTGATGTAGAAATGCTTCTTCTCTGTGCATACTGGGACTGTGCAATTACCTGCTTTGAACCCAAACAGTATGTCCTAGTGACCCCAGCACTGTGTTCCACCAAGAAAACTGGAGATACCTGCTTTAAAAGCAGGGAAAGTTTTCCCAAGACAGATCCATGTCTCTTTATCCCACTGAAACTTCCTACAACTCTAGGAGCAGGCTGGGCAAGGATGCTCACTTTCCCCCAAAATGGAAGGATTTGATCTAATCTAGGGGAGGGGAAAGCATGTCTTCTGTTCCTTCATCAGGCTTTGTGGGTGACCTTCAACAGCCATTTCAGCTCTGTGCCTGAAGTGCCCACTTCTGAAGAGGTAATGGCACAGACCCACTTGTCTCACATGGGTCAGAAATATCCGGAGAGGCTGGATAAGCACCAACTGTGCTTGTGGATGGGAAAGTTGCCAGGCTCTGGTTTCTGGTGGCCTCTGTGCCAATTCCAGTAGCAGAGGGACAGTTCTTGTGTGTGTCTGATGGAGAATTGAGATTCTGTCTAATGGAGAACAATGAAACTTCTGACAGCTTTGTTCAAAATCATGCTGAGAGCAAATGATCTGGTTTATGATTACATGTATGGGCTTGGTTAAGAGATGAGGAGAGTTATGGTTTTGTCTCCTCCTTTACAGAGCAATGACAAAGCATCAAATAACTGTGAGAAATGTCAGTGCAGGCTGGAAGCAATGAGCTGCATCAGCAGGATGCAGTTGGAAGGGGCAGGGGCCAAGAAACCTTTGCAAGGTGAGCAGATAAGTAGCAGTTGTCTCCACATAGATGCTGCTGTTTTCATCACAAAAACGCTCAAGATGCTTAAGAGGTTAATCCGAAATTTTTGAAGGAATGCATGGCAGCTGGCCAATGCCAGTGAGACATCAGCTTCCTTAAATGAGGCTGTTAACTAATCATTGGGTTCTTGGCACATAGTTATCAACATGCATAGGCAAATCAACAAATGAATAATAATTTCATTAGCTTATTCACAATGGCTTATGCCCAATGCATACTAATTTAAGTGTCAGTAAAAACATGATGTTAATTCTGGCATATCTAATTATAACATAAGTAGGTTTTACTTCTCACTATTGAGATACTCAGTTAAAATCTAACGTGAATAAAATGACTGTGAAGCCTCCAGTACCCTGCAGGGTCTGCAGGAGAAGAAACTTCACACTTGCTCATGGACTCATACTTGAGGCTGAGGGCACTCTTTTATGCCCTGCCTGCCCCGCAGAGGCAGGCAGGGTGGGAGGTGAGCTGGCAGCTCTCAGGGAATGACATTTCCTCCCTGGTTTGCATCAGGGATTTGGTGCCGATGCAGCTCCGTGTGTGTGGCTGAGCTGTGCTGGCACTGTATGAAAACACCAAAGTGGAGGTGCAGCTGCAGACTTTGGAGTGTGAGTAAGTGGGGTGGGAGGAAGAGGAGGAATGGAAAGCTGCTTATATTTCCAGGCTACAAATAAGATTTGAAGAGGAATAAAATTGGCTTTGTTTAAGTCACACAAGGTGGTACCACTGAAGCACTCAGCTTCTGCCCCCTGCACCCCAGCCCAGCATCTCACATGGGTCCTGCCTCTTAACTTGCTTCCCCTGACTTGCTCCCATGGCAAGGGAAGTCCTTTTTCCTCCTCTTTTTTTTCCTTTTTTTACATGGGGATATTTTTATATGGGCATGTTTCCCCATATGATCGCATCCAAAAGTAGTGGTGGATGGTTGGTTTTTTTCTCTTTCCCTGTGATTACTCATGAATCAAGAGCTGCAGAAAACTAATTATAGTAAATAAATGCTGATTGCAGTATCAGAGTGAAGCGATGAATTGTGAGGGTAACAGTTAACTCTCTGATTCATCAGCTTTATTTTTGCTTTGTGAATATTTTAAAAAATCCATAGCTCATCAGTAGGAATCTCTGAGTCAAGACCCAAGGCTTTTCCACAGAACACAATACAGTGAAGAAGTTACAGTCTTAGGTTAATGGGTGAAACTCTCCACCTTTTCTGGTCCCATGGGGATCCTCAGAGGCTACTGCTGGGTGGGGTCTGTGCCACATGTGAGCAATGCTGCAGGCTTAGCCTGTTATTAGAAATAAGTCTGTAGCTGGAGTTCAAGAATTTTTTAACAATATGTAACTTTTCCTTCGGATTCATATGAAAAACAAAATGAGCATGAGCACATAGGGGCTGTCCTTAAGGAACAGCCTGCTTGAGAAATTTAGTTTGTAGATGCTTTTACTGAAATCTCCCTCTGCCTTCCCCATACAAATCAGGATTTCAGCCTTCCTCTATTGACTTCAGCTCCTAAATGTGCGTTAGAATTGCAAGAGCACCATGAAGAATGTAGCCCTAAACAGCAAATATCACAAATTAAATACTCAGTTCTATGCCAAAAGTTATCTCCATAAATGAAGAAACGTTCCAGGATTGACTGGAAATAAATAAAAGCACCAAACAGTGGAACAGCAAATGGACTCCAACAGCAAATAGTAGAACAGAAAAATGTCTTATCAGCTTTGTGCAGAAGCCAAGATATTGTTGAAAAAAGATGAGTAGAAAACAATAGATGATTATACTCCTTATTCTTTTACCATAACAGATGCATGTGAGGATGGGATATGAAGAAAATGCTTTTTACAAACCCACTATCTGCAGCATCAAATCAATCAACGTTGTTAAGAGAAAAAATGGACTTGGATGTTTGAAAGGCAGAAAATGTCTGAGTGTGAAAAGGACAGAGGCAGCTGATCTATCAGAATCTCTTAGGCAATAGTGATTTTACAATTGGCTATTTCTTTTGATTTGTATTTGTCCTGTCTCAAGTCGTATCATGGTTATCTATTCTCTTTGCTGTGTTTTATGGTGGTAGCCTGTTCCTTAACTCTGAGACTCAGATTTACTGAATGTTCTACAAGTAATGCCTCCTAAATCTGGAAGAGGATGAGCAAAATCTGTCAGGTAGAGATTGGAAAAATAATTGAATTTTATGAAGTTGAAATGAGCCTCTCTGGAGCAGATCTTTGGCCTGTATTGAGCTAACTGATTTCTTTGAACTAAATAGGAATACAAAGCCTTGTAGGGCACTTTTGAGAGTCTCACTGACTTAATTTTCATAGTTATCCTGAGAATACTGCTGTAGTCAGATGCCTCTAGCCTGAATTCATGTTTTTAAAATGCTTTTATGTGGCTCAAGGCAAGGTGTCTGACATTGTCTGTTGCAGAGGAGGTGTGAGTTGGCAGATGTCATTTCTTTGCAGACTGTGGTGCCAGAGGTCTTGGGGTACAGAACAGCTCACCCAAAACCTCTCAGAGAGCAAGGACAAGCTGCCATCAGCAGAAAACTTTAAGCAACAAAAGTATTCCAGAATTGTTAGATGTCCTATGGCATTCACCCAGCCATTAATCAGCACCACAGAAAGGCACACACCTACTTATGTGCTTCCTGGCAAAGCTGAATTTGCTTAATGTGATTCAGCCTCTTCTTAGGGCATAGAAATCACTTGAAAGCCAAATGAAAAAATCTTGTTTGCACCTTAGTTCTATAAATATTATACCTATACATAAACTGTCTCCATGTTTTGCTGCCTACATTTCACTTACATGAATAGCTCCATCCTCTACTGTCTGCTCCCTATAAACAGCTCCATAGATCCCAAAAGGTAGATTTTTTTTTTTTGTATACATTAACTCAATACATCACTGGAAACCCTCTCACTGACTGCAGTGTGTTTTGATTTGGGTTGTAGGCAAGTGATAGAGAAGATACAAAGTCAGGCTGTTAGAAAAAACCAGCATGTCTGGTGTCTTTGCTATTGTGCAGCTGTATAGGATTTGTTTCGAGTCTGCAATGAAAACACCAATTTTCAGAAGAGTTTCAGGGAAGAGTGATCTTTCACAGCTGACCTGTTACTTCTTGTTTCAGAACAGTAAAGTAGCCAAATTCCTCAAAGGACACTTGCATATAAATGCTAATTTACCACAAGTCTGCTAGTGATCTCTTAAAAATAAAATAATATGCAGCGTCTGCTTCTACTGAGAGGGGAAGGATATCTCTGATATTTGCAGTAAATCAGTAATCTTCTTTCTATGTCTCTATACTTTTGTTTTATTCAACTGTAAAACAATTTAAAAATTCTTGCCCAGTGAGCCTATTTTAAACATAATATCTTCAGAAATGTATTTTGAACTCTGAGCAGAAAGTGTTTCTTATGCTAAGTGAAGAACAACACTATATTTCAACTTCAGGTTTCATTTTTTCAGCAGTTCACCAAAGTAGCAAATTCTGACAGTCTTACATAAACAAATTTTCTATTTGGATTTAAATAATTCTGACTACTTTTTGAAAATAATTGCTAAAGGATCAATAAATAGTTGCTACACTGTTTCCTTGCACTATATAGAAAATCCTAAGTAAAATTGGGATGGAAGAAATTGCTTTGCTAATGGCAAGGTATTAATAAGGAATATGCATTCTTAGTGAGAAATTCAGTGGAAGGTGATGGGGGTGGTGTTCTTCTGTGCAGAGCACCATGGCTGCCATGACTGATGGCTTCAGAGCTGGCTGGTGTGTGTTGTGCTGATGTGCCACCTGTAATTTTGTGTGGGCTGTGATTACACCCCATTCCTGCAATTCATGCCACCAGCTGCATGTCTGTATCTGAGCAACTCATCTAGACCCCCTTTACAGTCTGTGGGGGAAAACTGACAGTCTCACAATTTCACTCGTGTCATTCTACAGTTTTGGATTTAAACTACATTTAGAATTACTTAGAATGAAGCATATTTAGAATATACTATTTAGATAAAGGTGCCTATTCCCCTCCATTTAACATAAAGACAATCCATGCTAACTAGCTAAGAAAGAGAGATAAAATCTCAGTGAAGTGAGTCTCATGTTGTGCTGACTTTGGCTGGAGTAGAGTTAATTTTCTCCCTAGTAGCTCTATGGGGCTGTGTTTTTGATTTGTAGTGGAAATAGTTGATAGCTGATGTTTCCATTATTCCTGGGCAATGCTGACACAGAGTCAAGGCCTTTTCTGCTCCTCACCCCACCAGCGAGGAGGGTGAGAGTGCAAAAATGTTGGGAGGGGACACAGCCAGGACAGCTGACCTGAGCACTGATATCTCCTTTCTGCCATGCAGCTCCAGACAGGGCATGGGCTCCTGGGCCTGGTGCCACAGGGAGGCCAATATGTATTTGGTAAACTGAGATGAAAGAAAATTGTATACTAAAGGCTTGCCCTTCATTCTCACCATGGATTCATGGATCGGGGATTCAGTAGCTAGGAAAGACTGAAAGTTGTGATGTCCACTGCCAATAAAGGGCATATGCTTCCTTGAAGCATGTATTTTTAAATACTGCCTGGAATAGTTTACTTTTTTCCCAGCCATTTATCTACAAGATAAATATTCATGATGATTTCATTGCATGTTATTGATTATGTCATTTGCTGATGTGGGCTACATTATCAATCTTGGGAAACTTCCCTTCCATTAGGAAAAGAAAGATTAAATAGATCAAATCACAATTAGGTTAAAAATGTTGCTGGTTTAAGACCTTTCTTGTCAGTTTAATGTTATTCCTTTGAGACCTTTGCAAATCAAAATATTGATACCATGCTCTGAATACTCAGAATAGCTTTTCTGACCAGCATGTACACACTTGATCTTCTGACATCTCTTTTAATTCTCTATGTTACTTAATCATCTGTCAAAAACTCCCCACAAATCTTGGTGTGGTGTATGTCCAAGGCCATGTGTTTCCTGGTGATGTTGGGGCAGTTATGATGGTGAGAGCTGAGACAGGCGGCTGCACTTTGCTTCTCCGGCTGTCTCAGGAATGTCAGGGAAGACTATTCAGTGGAGCATTGCCTCTGCAGATCTCAGCCTTCAGACTAAAGTTTACAGCATGCTGAGGAGTGTTTCTAACAGCTGTAACTTTTGCTCTCTGACACCCAACATATGTCAGCACATTTTAATGCTTTGCTGTCCAAGAACCATCGATCTTACTATGCCATGCTTAGAAATGTGCTTTCTTTATCCATTGTAAAGAGATTCGTTTTTTAATGAAGTTTCCCATATTCAAATGCATTCTTTTAAATTCTGGCCCTTTTACCAAGTAGTCCAGATCACTTTGAAAAGTAAGACATTCTCTTGCTTGTTTGTTAGTTGCCTGATCTTATCATCTGCTGCATATTTTCACAGCAAAAAGTGTTTGTCACAGTCAAAGCATTTATTTAATGCTGGCTGAGAGTCTGATCTCTGCAGGAGCCTGCACCAAACAAGTCTTCTCTGGCACTGTTGATGCCTGGGCACACTTGAAGACCTATACATGACCCAGCCTTGAATGTATCTAATCATTCATAATCACAGAATCATAGAATATGCTGAGGTGGAAGGGACCCATCAGGATGATTGAGTCCAACTCCAGGCCCTGCAGAGGACACTCCAAGAACCACCATGTTTCTGAAAGCATTGTCCAAATGCTTCATGAACTCAGACAGGCTTGGTGCTGTGACCACTTCCCTGATGTGTACACCTCTGTCATGCATCAACATGCATGATGAACAACACACTTGTGGTTTAACCCCAGCCAGCAACTTGGCCCCACACAACTGCTCACTCACTCCCCCAGTGAGGTGGGGGAGGGAACAAGAAGAGTGAAAATGAGGAAAACTCATGGGTCCAGGTAAGGACAGTTTAACAGGCGAAGTAAAATCCACATGCTCAAGCAAAGCAAACCAAGGAATTAATTCACCACATCCCATGGGCAGTCAGATGTTCAGCCATTCCCTGCAAAGCAGGGCTCCATCACACATAACTGTGGCGTGAGTAGACAAATGCCATCTCTTCAAACATGTCCACCTCTTCCTCCTTCACCAGTTTTTGTGAGCTGAGCATGATGCCATGTGATGTGAGATGTCCCTTGGGTCAGTTGGGGTCAGCTGTCCTGGCTGTGTCCCCTCCCAGCCCCTTGTGCACCCCCAGCCTCCTTGCTGGGGTGAGGAGCAGAAAAGCCCTGACTCTGTGTAAGCCCTGCTCAGGAGTAACAAAACATCCCTGTATTACCACACTGTTTCCAGCACAAATCCAAAACATAGCCCCATGCAGCTACTATGAAGAAAATTAACTCTCTCTCAGCCAAAACCAGCACAATATTGCACAACACTCAAGTGTCTCAGGAATATCTGAGAATATAAATATAGTGTATAGAACTATAATCTTGTTGGGAAAATGCCCAAGCCTTCCTTTTTCACAAGCTTACGCTGATTTACACAGTGATCCCTCAGATCTGCTGATCTAGACCCTAAATTAAATGCTTGTTTAACTGATCTGGGACAGCCTTTCTACAGTGTACGTTATCTGGGATTACCATGTTTTTCTTTGGGAGCTTCAGCAATATTTCAGCCCCATGGTACTTCCCCTAGACATGTCAAAACATCTCTGCTTCCTCCCTCTAGGGGTCTTGTCTGCAAATTTTAGCAGATGGCACCTCACCTCCTCCTCTGTTCCTCCTGTAGGTTGAGCACCACCAACATCACATGGATTAAATATATTCCTCTGCTTCAGTCCCACTTTGGCAAGGGCAAGTCAAAGCCCAGGGTGGGCTCCACATGAGGCACAGGGTGTCTGCTCAAGCACCAGCAGTGCCTGGATTGCAGCTGCCAGCCAGCCAGGCAGGAAGCCTTGCCCTGCCCCAGCCTGTTGGGACAGTGTGCAGGAGTGGCACAGCACAGTCTGTACCTACATGGCATAAAGTGGTACTAACATGTACTGTGTAGTTCACAGTACCTGGGGAAGTAAAAAGCTAAACAGTTACACAACAAGCTTGGCAACTCTAAACCTACACATCTAAACCTGATGAGAGCTGAAGATTTTCATACTAAAATTTTGCCAAAATCAACACTTTTTAGTGCAAAAAGTTGCAGTATGGCTGTGCATAGGATTTTCTCTCTGACAACATGATTCTGACTGTAGGCACAGCCCAAAGCAGCTTGTGGTAAGGACACAGTTGGCCCTTTTGGCTGCCAGGTCATGCTCCTGGCTCAATTCAACTTATCATCAGCCCCAATCAAATTTAGAACTCTTGGCTGTCCAAGTGGGCAGTTTAGTCAGGAGAACTCTCTGAGTCATCTGGTGTTTCTAGGCTCACTCCTGGTGTCATTGTGGGATAAGCACAAGGAAAGTAGTGGCTCCTCTGGTGCAGAGTGCCACATGTGAGCCATCAGCAGAGCCAGGACATTGATCCTGGCAGTGACCAGAGCTGGTGCCACACAGGCAGGGCAGCAGATGCTGACTGGTGCAGGCTGGTGCTTGGGCTGGTTCTGGCATTTGTGTAACACCTGGACTGAGAAGTGGGACCTTCTCATTTCAAGGCTATTTGATCCAGGTTTCATGGGGAAGGTGCTGTATGAGGAGCTTGGTCATCTGGTCAGCTTGGTCTGCTCCAAACCAGACTTGAGTTACGATCTGAAATCAAAGGCAACAAGGTTACAGAGGATGGGATTCAAGGTTTTCCTTTATTGCTTCTGTCTCTTGCCTCTCTCAGGGAATCACCTAGGAGAAGGCAGTAAGAAAGCATGAATTTTTCAGAGTGCCTCTTTGGAAATGTTTTGGCAGTATTTTAATACGCTTGCAAAGGAAGTTATAGTGAGTTTTTGTCCATTCATTTCTTTTTGACAAATATCTCAGAAATCTAAGGCACTTTTCAGATTTGGCAGTTCCAAGGGAGTCAGCAAAGATGATGGGTCAGATTTGGGCCTGCTCTTTAGTGCAGACCTACTTGTTTTCCTGGTACAGAAGAGGGACTTCAAGCAACAGCCATGACTTCAGAGAAATTAGGGCAAATATTTCAGGGGAGGTTCCAAGATGCTGCCTACTTGGTATCTGACCTAGAAAACATCCTTTTAAGCAAAAACATTAAACTCAGGAATTTTTTGTGGTCTGAGCTGTACCACAGGCTACTGCCTATACCTGAGCACAGAGTTCAACTCCCTGCACATAAACCTTCTCTTTGTGCTTTGGGTTACTACTGGAAAATGTCCCTGGAAGAGGGGATGATGGATATCCTGTGCTGCCATAAAGTTTCTGTATACTGGAATGAGTTTTCTTTAATATGATTACTTATTTGAGGTGTGAAGGACACCAATAACTCTCACCAATGTGATGGGAGTTGTAAGGACTCCATCCATAGAATATGGAGAATGCTGTGTAGAGGTGGCTAAACACACATCATCTCATAAATACAATAGAAAGCTGCAGTGCATTTTCTAGTCTGACACACACATCAAATCCTATACACATATTTTTCACCAGCATTTCATATTTTATATGGCAATCACATTACTGGGAAATTAAAATTAGCCATAGAGACAGATCTTGCAAATTCTTTGCAGTGGAGGGAGACAAAATGGACGGAGTTTTATCAGGAAATGAAAATCAGGCCAGCTTTATTGTCACATCAGGTGTAATTTATTGTAACAGGCTTGTTTCTTGTTTTAATTCTAACACTCAGTTAAAGAAAACCCTCCAGCACTCAGTTAAAGAAAAGCCCCAAACCAGCCATCTGTCCTGAATGAACAAATTGGCTTCCCAATGCAAAGCCATTCACAGAGCATGCAGCAGGGTTTGCTCAGTAGCTCAGTTTGTGCTGCAGAATGAATGGGGAGATTTTGCCAAGCAGTTTACCAGTCTTTTGCCATTATTGCCATCAGAGGTACTGATAGGAATGTAGCTGTATCCTTGAATCTCCATCCTGCCTTCTTTCCTGAAGTGGCTGTGGAGGCACTGTCCCCAAGATGCTGCTCTATATGTGTGTGTACCAAAAAATGCAAATGCAAAATGACCAAGACTGTACAAGTTTGTGCCTGCCTAGTGGCCCCATTTTCTTCACTTTCCAGCTATTGATTCTCCCCACATTTCCTTTCGTAAAACATGTGGGATAGCCTTAAATACAAAACCTGAACCCATTTTCTTACCATGCTTGAAAGTAGTCCACTCATAAAATGATTGCTTCTACAGTCAGGTTTTGGTTATTATTAATCAGCTGCTAATCAAAAAATAACATGTTATGTAAATAGGCTGCTACCACCCCCAGCCTCAAAAATTACTTTTTGGAAGATATTTTTACATAGAGTTAAAACACTCCTGTTGATAGATTTTCACTCTGCCTCCTCTACACTGCACAGATAACAGTGGAGTTATATATAGTGACGGAGTCTGGCAGCAGGGAGGAAGTATTTCCCAAGGAGTCTGTTACTGCTGTGTGTTAGGTAAGAGCTGCAGACACAATCCTGCCCCACCAGCATGGGCAGTGAGAATCTCAGTGGCCTGGGAATACCATGACAGTGGGCACCTTTATCTGCCTGCATTGCTAAAGACAAACTGTGTCACCCTGTTCTTCTCTGTTTTTTCTAAAGTTCTTTCAGCCTTCTGATGTTTTACTTTTGAGATAAACTTTCTCACACACTTTTCATGTAAATAATGATTGTTTTGCATTCCTTTCTGGAGGAGCAGAGAATTGATGGACTGTTGGGTTGACCACTGTGGTTGGAGAGGAAGATTTCCATCCTCCAATCCATGGTCACTGTTGGAATTCTATAAATGTTGAAGTCTGTAAATAAACTTCCCCTTTTTTTGCCTTGGACATCTCAGTGTGTGAGTGTCGTTCATTTGTGTCATATTGTGACAAAACTGTGTCTGGACGACACTTGAATGGGAGAGAAGTCATCATTTTCCATGGGTGGGAGCATTGCAGTCAAGGCAAGAGGCATCAACTGTTGCTAATTCTGCCATTTTCTATAGGATCATGGGTATATAAATATTGAGCAGACAGTTAATTGCTATGAGCTTTTAGAAGCTTTTACCTGGTTTTACAAATTGTCTACCGACTTGGCAGGGAGTTATAGCAGATGAAGTCTTTCTATTATAGCACAACTACAGTGAACTAGGGAGAAAAGATGGGCAAGAGCAGAGCCTCGGTGTTAATTCAGGGCTCTTGTTCCCCCAGGCCAGCATGTGGTAGAAGGAGATGGAGTGAAATCCCACTGAGGGCAAATAAGAAAACAGAATATGAAAGTTGGAGCAAAGTGGTGATACAAAGGTAATCACCACTTTGTATTTCCATGGTAATTTCCATGGGAGGGGCTTGAAGAGACAGTTCCCATTGAACTGATACTATCTGTTCTCACATTACATTGCATTTCAGCTGCCCAAAGGCATCCTGAATCCAAACTGTTTGAACAGAACAACTCAGCCTGGTTTCTCTAGGTAAACTATGAGGAGAAGTCCTAGTCAGTGGTTCAAGCACCAGGTCTGGAATTGAGACCTGGTTCCTTCACCTCTGTTTGCAACACCTCCCCACCCCTGCCCTTGCCTGTGCTGTACTCCACTGAGAGGGTGAAGTAGGGACAAGTCACAGCTATTGCTGCAAGAACTGCTCTAGGCTAGAGCTCAGCTAAGTGAGCAAGTGGGTATGAATTCTTCATCTATTTCCTTTATGCCTTGTGTCACTCAGGACTCAAAACTCAACATGCAGAGCAAGCAGACCAGTGTTGCTGATGAGGAGCATCACCCTGAGCCCCTGCTCAGGGCAAGGGGCTCCCCCACCTGTGTTGTGTTCCATCTGCAGAAGAGAAAGTGCATTTACAAAGCATTTTGACTCCTGCTAATAACGAGGTTATAAATAAGGCAGTGAAGTATTTGCCTCTTCATTTCTGCTTGATTAGGGCTTATTCAGCTTCTACTTTGGAATGGCAGCAAAGCTTTGGTATTAAACAGTCCAAGTCCCCTGCTGAAGCTCTGGGTGGACTGAGCACTGGGGATACTGGGGATACCACACAGGTCTGGCTCTGGCTCCATGATGGGGGGAAATGCCTGTAGCAAGGGCCCTGGACGTAATGTTTCCTCTCCTGCCACAGGTTTTTGTGGCCCTGGCCAGTTGCTTAATGCCCATGCCTGGATAAGGGTGAAGGCATCTGCCTGTACTTGATCCCAGCTGCTGAGGGGTGGCCCATGTCCTCCAGGCAAACTTCAGATGGTGTAGCCTGACCACATCCAGTTTGTGTGTTGGCAATGATGTCAGCTCCATGTGCAAGCTTGTGCCATGTCTGGGGATTATCAGAGAAGGTGTTTGCCAGAACTATGGTAACAATTTAACAATATGGAAAATTGAGAACCTTGCCAGGGAATGTTTCCTTGGGCTTTCCAAGCTGAGGCACAAAATCACATCACCAGAGGTAAAATTGCAAAGGTGCACACACATGTATATGAATAAGTTATATATAAGGCATAGTTATGAGATTAAATATAGGAAAATGTTTATGTGCTTGAATTTATAGCAAAGATACTTAGGCCCTAATGGTCAAAGAAATGTCAGTGGGAATTCAATATTTCTGCATATTTGCAGATCTAGGCCACAGTCCCTGTCCCAGAGGGGTTTTAGTCCCACTAGATACTTCTTTGCTATCAGGAATAAAGGACCAGCATAAATGATGATGTACATTTTCCTTTGATCCTTCCCCTGCTTGGCATTCTCTTCCTTTGATAAGGTGCCAATCACTCCCACCCCCCTCCCCCATTCCTTTTTTTGCCAGACCACACAGATGAAGCTCAGAGGTACTTGCAGTGATTTGAGTGGGCTGATTAGCCTTTCCAGCCCTCGGTGCCCCAGGTACAGAGCTGAAGGCCATAAATCCCATTCAAATTGCCATCTTAATGTGGGTTTTGAGGCTCTTTAGGCTGTGGTTTGGATGGAGCTGCTCATTGAATTCATTTATTTTCCTTACTCTGTTGCAGATTTCACCAGCTTACTGATCTATATCTTGGTCAGCTTCATAAAGCATCATTTTTGTTCTAGGGCTTCATAAAGTATCATTTCTGTTCTAGTCTTCAGCTAGGAAGACAGTTGGAGGGGTCTGGATGACAAATGGTGGGACTGCATGGATCTCTGAATGAGTGTTAGTCTGTGACTCTTACTTGGTGCTTTGTAATTATTTGCAAAGACTTGTGAATTGAAGTAAGCCATGTATAAGAGACTGAAATTGTTAATGGCTTAAACTTTCTAAAATCATTGAAGGACTTTTGCTCACCATAGCAAACTGCAAAGACACAGCTGAACATCTGTAAGCACTCAAGCCCACCCCTCCCCAAATATGCCTAATACCTGGAATTTGGATTGTGATGGGAACTTGAGATAAGATAAAGGGGGTATTATTGTTCAGTCATCCCAGGTCTGGGGAGGAGAACGTATCCACAAGTGATACAGGAAGAGAGACTGGAATGCTGATGGTTCAAACATTCAGGGGGAAGCTGCTGATGTGCAGAGGTACAGAGGGTGAGCACAGCTCTCCTCAGGCTACAGCTGGTGTTGAATGAGGTCAGGACAGAGGCAAATCCTGTGTGGTAGGGTATTGTCTCTGTCCTTACTCCAGTGAACTCAGCTGTGTTAACTCCCCTGCCAGGGTAGTACCAGAACACTCAGACATAGCCTGGAGGTGTCTGTCTCTGCTGATGGGCCACCATGGGCCATAATGGACTCAACTGCACTGGTGTGATAGGCAGCTGTATCTTGGAAGGTGTCAAAGACTCCCAAAATGTCCCAAGATCCACAACATTATATCACCCAGTTGAAACTCCCTACTCCAGGGGAGGTATATGGGCATTCCTATTTGATCCTGAGTGAATATAAACCCAACAGAGTTTGTGTTCTGGGGGTTTCCTCACCACCTGATGGGTCCAGCCTGCAACAGTCACTTTGGCTAAGACTGTGACCATCACTTTGACCAACAAACATTGAAATGGCAACAGCTGAGTCTTTTCACAAGGCCTATGAGTGGTGAGATTTTTCTATTCTTATCCTTTCCTTCTCTTTCTTATGTGTTATCTAAAGTGATATTTTTATGCTTTTATATTATTATATGACTGTAGATATCAGCAATCAAAATTGCTACACAGCTGTTTTCCTGTGCAACCAAATGCAACCAAACTGTTCTACAATAAACCACACATATATATAATTACAAACATATTCAGTGTTGTTTCACTCTAATCCACCCCAAGTGAGTTGGACATTGAGGTATAGTGATGGTATGGGCTAAAAGTGTCCAAAATGGGGTGATGGATCCAAGGCTTGCTTTAAGGGGTGAGTTCTCCTTTAAAGGTAGCACACTGGGGGCTTGGCTGCTGCTGGGGAAGGGTAGAAAGGGAAGAAAAGCAGGTAGAGTTTAATGGCAAATGGCTTTCTGCTCTGTTAATCATGAATAAGGAGTTAAAATGGAAGTCTCAACAGCTGAGAGGTCAGACCTGGCTGCAATGCACACAACCTCTGCCATAAGGAGGGAGGGAGGGAGAGGGAGTTGAGTGAAGAAGAAGAAAAGGAAGGCAAAGCAGGCAAAGAAGGAAAGAGGTTTAAAGGCTAAGTGGAAGAAAGAGAGAACAATGAAATTATCATAAATGCTGATTTACATTTGATGTAGAAGATGTATGGTTTTTACAGACTCTCAGAAGAGAGAAAAATCTGCTCAGAAACAGCTTTATCTGTCACTTTGCAAAGCAAGTTCTTTTTCACACTAGAAGGAAAAAGCCATAAAACAGCAGAAGTGAACTGAGTTCCCATGATCAGCTAGACTGTTAAACCTGCCCTCACCAGGGTCTTTTTCTGTACCATGGACCTCCTTCATGTCAGTTTTTGAATCAAACAGTCAAAGTGTAGCCCTTCAGTGAATTGGAAGGGATGAAAAATTAGAGGTCAGAATAATCTTATTATATATGAGGAAGGAGACTTACATTTTCTCTGGATCCATAATCTCATTTTTCCATTGTAGCTTTTCTCCATATATGAAATAGCAATAGAATTAGAATTTCCAAGCAATAGAATTTAGTTTAATGACTATGTAATAATTTTCCAGATGGTATATATTAAATTGGAAAGTGATAAATATCTCAGTGAAATTAAAAAAAAAAAAAATCCATTCCTAATAAATTTCAGCAGACATCTCTCAATGAGGCAAATCTCATGCAAGGCAAGTGTTTGAGTTGCAGGAATATTGAAAAATAGAGGGAAAGTCTACATGTGCATCACTATGCACACACATAAATAGCAACAGATGTGAACATGTAAGCAACCATCCTTTGGGGTGTTTGCCAATTAAACCAGCTCCAAATCTGCCTATATTCCCAGCATGCTGAGAAAGGATTCAGCTTGCAGCAAAGATTTCAAAATGTCACTTAATCCTGTCAGCCTGTCCTGTAGTCAGGGCCAGTCAGTCTTCACACAGCCCCTTGGTGTAGGAAAGGTAAGTCGTGAACGAGTGAGAAGGAAACATGAGCTTTTTTCCCATGTACAACAAATCGTGGTCTGCTGCAACTGGGTATTTGGGAGGAAGCCTCGTTTTCCTCATCATTCAAAAATCCTGGTACAAACCCCAAACAAGGATTAAATTTCCTCTCAACAATACTAACTGGACATTTTATGAGTACCAGTAGGTGTTTTGCCATTGCATTTTTTGTGTGTTTTGGACTTTGTCTTTTTCTGACTCCCATTTTAGTTTTCTTCTAGAGCTCCCCCTCTGCAAGGTCATTTTCTTGTTCTTGGCTCTGCTGGGATGAGAGACAGGTCGAGTGCAGGGGCCAGCTTTCCCATGCTGTGTCTGGTCTGTCCATCTGCAGCAGCCCCATTGCATTGGGACTCCCTCTGCCAGGAGCCTGGAGCTTGTGCAGGATCTCTGGGGAGTGCCTCTGCTTTCCTTCCACACTTTGCTACCTGTTTGTTCAATTCCCTGAGCTGTAATGCGAGACAGGAAAACAAGCACAGTATTTGGAGCTAGAGTGCTGCTCTCATTTAGGAGCTGTGGAGATATTTTAGGAACTCAGAGTGTCTGAGGTAGTTTGCCTCTCTGAAATGTGAATGTTCAGGGCCTTGTTGCCTCATTAAATAATAAAGTTACTGACTGTCAAGTGCATTGAAGACCTGGGACAAAAACTGTCTCCTCTTAAGCAGCCTCTGATTTTAGTGTGACGGTGGGAGGCTGCCTGCTAATTACATGGCTGTCTTGAAACTGGTAACTCAGCTCCCCGTGGGGACCTGCTGTGGCTCCAGACACGTGGTCTCTTAATTTTCTGAGGGCAGCAAGCAGATCAGTCAACAGCTTGCAGATCAGAGGATAATGCTGCAAGCAAGAGAGAACTGGGATTTCAGTGTAGTTCAATAAAAACCAAACCCAGCTAACTTGTTTTCTGTACAGGACACAGCCTGGTTCTTAATGATTTACTTATTCTACAGCTGCATAGCAGTGTGGGGCTTGGGTTTGCTTCTGAAGAGGAGCTGAGTGCTACAAGGTCAGGTCATGGCACAGAATCACCTGCAGTGCCAGGGAAAGGCTACAGAGGTATAGAAGTGTTTGGGTCTAAGACATCTTATTTTGGTAGAGCACAATTTCCTTATTGAATCTATTTTCAGAAAGCAAAATCTGTAGGTCACTGCTCCAAAAACTTCCTGCTGGAGGAGGGCAGGAGTTATCTAAACAGAAGGAATGCTCAAACAGAACTGTGAGGACCAAAACAGAGTACTGGTTTTTCTGAGCTCACACAGCAAAGCTGAAAGATCCCACCTTCAGATGCCAGTCTGAGCCTTTCCCCAGGCTCCCATCTTTCATGTGTCTGTTCATGCTTCATCTGTCACCCCTGGGCAGACGAAAGAAAAATGTTGCTGGTAAGGTTTTCTCTCCACTGTTGCTGACAAGTAATCTGTCCATTCCTTATCTTTAACACTGTGCTAGAGAGCCCTGCTCATCTGTGTGAACTGCTAAAGGTCTTGCAGCTGATATGGAAATGTCTGACGTGTCTGCATTCCCTGGACCTCACATTACAGTGGGGCCTGACATTTCCTTTAGACTTGAGGTCAAAAGCCATATAAAAATAAAAACCCTTCATAAGATGATACAAATGAACTTGGTCTGTAGCTGAACCTCCTTAGTATCCACAGCAATCAAGACACTAGTATTTTATAAGATAATGAGGTTCCAGAATAAAAGCTGCTCTGTTCCCAGAGCCATGTTGGAAAATAAAAGCATCCCCTTTTATCCATCAAAGATCCAGAGCTTTGTTCCTGCCCTGTGAGCAGTACTAGCGTCTTCCCCACAGGGCAGTCCAGCCTTGAGATCCTGATGAGTGTTATGCTACAGATTTGTTGGCACTAAGAATTGTTGGTGTTCCAGGCTCTATTGTCTGTTTTAGGTGGCAAAATCTGACCCAAGGATGTTGAGAACATCTGGAGGAACTCGGGATAAAAGCTAGATGCAACAGCCTTGTCCCAGTAGTAGCCTACCTGCCAAAGACTCTTCTCCCAAAGCTTTCTCAGTGTACTGTTTTTAGACAGTGACTGTCTATTGTCATCATTATCATCACAATTATTAATAATTTGAACCAGTGTACTGCTTTGGGTAGATGTCTGTTCTAGGAAGAGGATCTCCCTGAAGCAGACAGAGTGCACCTGTATGTAGCAGAGATGGTCCATGCAATAGAGAGCTCACAACATAAATATGTGAGATCAGAGGCTGGGAGAAAGCAGGTGGCAGATCCTCCACTCAAGGCTCCTCTCCCTATATTAAGCTCTCCCCTACTTATGAAACCTCGAAAGATCTTTGGCAACCATATGCTCTTAGTAGGAAAGCTCAATTGTTCTTAAATCCTTACAGGATGTTATCTGCCCCTGTTGCTTAGCTGGTGGGAGTGTATCCATCCATCTTCAGTTATCTAACAGTTAGCCATCTCCTCTAAACTAGTTTTTCATGGTCCCAGTACAACTTTGAGAACAAGATAGGAACATATTGACTCCACATTCCTTGGCTACTCTCTTCAATGTGTAATGAGTGCTTCCTTTGGGAATGCCCACCAGCTTGTAGAAGGTGCTTAGGTAGGTCTCCTGGACTAGACCTTGACATCCATGCAATCAGATTAATTGAGATTATAAATAAGATTGTAGAGTAGGTAACAGAGGAAAAATGCTGAGCTGCTGGTAAGCAAATAATTGCTGAGAAGTTTCAGGAACTCTGTCTGGCTGTATCATTTAGGAAGGCATTAGATGAGTGAATTGAATCTCAACTACATGCTATGGAAAAAGGGATGTTTCTTCCCATTTGGAGGTTGCAGATCTAACCCAGCAGCAGATGTAACTGGAGCTTTGGACCTCTTCCCCAGGACAAAGCCTAAAGGTTTAAACTGCAACTGATGGGTGGTGAGTGGTGGTGGCAACAGACAACATTAAAAGCCTCCAAGAAAAAAGATGAGAAAATCCGCAAAAAGGAGAAAGAGAAAATATTAAAATAACCTCAACACTTTAATCCCCATCCCATTTTAATCTAGGACTGCACTCTATTGACATAAAAATACCAATTACATTTATTTTGTTAAGACTTTGCTGAGTAGACTGACCCCTAGCCTAATGCAGTTATCAGGTATATTTCTGTTCTATACAGAGGTGAACAGATGGCTTTTTAGTCTGTGACTGTGTAAGAAAGCCCATTTCTGCAATCAGGGGATGTCAGGCGAATTAGTGGAACAAACTTCTACTTCTGTAATAAGTTAATTGTGCAGTGAAACAGAGCTTAGGGTCAGGTTGGTTTCCACTCAGGTCAGGTAAATTAATTAACTTCCCTGTGTGTTACTGGAAAAGTGAAGGCTGTGCTGGTGCTTCTGGGTGTGTATGATGTCAGAACACACATTGCAAGTGGAACCAGGAGCCTTTTCCTCCTTGCTGATATCAACAGGATCTGGTTTGATCCAGCCCATGGTAACCCCTGTCATAGCTCAGTCTGGCTTGGATGGCAATGAATCAATGATGAATACTTAAAAAAGATAGCTGTGAAATCCCATTAAAGAGTAAAATATTTGATGCTAGGAAAAGCCATTAAGGACCATCTCAACCTTCAGTAAGGCAGAGGGAAAGATTTTCAGTTGGTTCATATGCATTGCATTGTATCTGATTATACTGGTAAAACAATGAAATATTTTATTGCTGATTGCTAATAAAAATGTATTTGTATAAAACATTTAATCTCATTAACTAGAATTAGAAATACATATATCTATGTGTTTAAAAATGTGTTTAAAAATGTTTAAAAATCTATGTGTTTAAAATGGATATGTGCTGCTAAATATGAGTAAAGATACTGTGATTACTCCCATTTGGCTGCACACATCTTTGATGAAGACTCTGTCTAAGCTTTTGGAGAGAAACAGGGACTTCAAGCACTCCTCTGACTAATTACAGGTGTTTGCATTATGATGAGATGGCCAAAATCGTGAAAGACTCTATACCTCTGTGCTGATTGAAATGAGGAGGTAATGATTAACACAGAGGTAAAAGGCTGCATTGAAGGCATCCATATTTTCTAAATAAATCTGACTGATTTTCACTGGAAAGCTTTCAGAAAAAAATAAAAAAAAAGAAAAAAGAAAAAGAAGAAAAAAAAAAGGGCATTCCTTAGAAAACCCAACTGATGGCATAATAGAAGAGCAAAAACCCAGTTCATGAGAACTGTCCTGGAAGAGTTTGTAAATTGACCAGATCATTAAGGTGAAATTCCCAGGCTCATTTGTACTGCAACAAAAATTACAATGGGAAAAAACTCAACTTTGAGTGCTCTCTGCTCCTGGGATTCTACTAAACAAGGGCGTGCAACTGCCAAGTGAAGACTGACATACAAGCTGCATTTGAATTACACTTCATAGGTACTAACATTTTATTAGTTAATCAGAATCAATATAAAGGTTTAGGTTGCTTTTTTTCAGACGTGGAAGGGATGGTGAGCAGAGTGAAAGCAGTAGAGGTTGTGAATAATAATAAATATACATTACATGTTTTCGTTATTGTAAATAGGATTATTTCTGCCAAAATCAGTGCTCTATTTTAACTTGAATATTCAGCCAGGCCTATTATTATACTGCACAAAATATGTGGTTTGAAACTTTTCATTTGTATGTCTCTCTTAAAGGGCAGGAAAATTCAGTGAGAGAATGGCATGAACCACAAGCGGAACAGTTTTTCCTCTGACTCAAGATAGCCATGTATCACCAGTGTTCCCAAACCAGCTTATTAATCTTCAGTGTGCAAAGATATTTTTAAAAAGGATTGAAGAGGAAAAAAAGAAATAAAAATTGAATCGTTGGTGAGATGCTGAAATGCAACATTTGCAAGATACTGCTTAGAACATTCCACACGCAGAAGGAGTTTTGAGAAAATAGAGCTTTTCCCAGTGCTACTTTCTCAGACAAAGCAGAATTGACCTCTCTGTGAAGTGAAGGTTTCAGTCTCATCTGCAGTGCTGAGGTTTTGTTCTCCCCTCCACAGGGCTTCAGGAGCTCATGGGGCTCATTAGACAGCAGAAGTCAGGAATATCTTCTGTCCTGCTATGAGCCAAGCGGGCTGGCCACAGGGGAGCTGGTGTGCTGACATCTGGAGAGAGACTCAGACCTGACATGATTACTACCTACAGGCAGTGGGTGTAAACTCACATGAGTCTTCTCATCAGTGGGAGGCTCAAGAGTTGTCCCATGGACCTCAGAGCTGGGGGAGGAGGAGACCTGGGCACGGCTTGCTCTGGACTCCACTGCTCAGTGTGGACATGAGCCTCTTTCACCCTGTTGTTCCCTGTGCTTCCCTCACCTTCCCACCTGGGCTGGGAGTGGTGTGTGGACAGCATCCCTGCAGGAACACCTTATGGATCCATCCCAGCTGGAGTCATATCCCTGCTCTGCAGACCAAGGAGTGCTTTTCCTCGTCTCCTCCTGCTGCACAGGAAGGGTAATAATGCCAAGTAACATGCAAAACTCATATACAACGCATTTTGGCTTCTTTCTGCTTTCATAAGAAGCCAAGTGTGTCTGACCATTTTCTCTGTTTATAGGCAGGGCATGGAAACAAAATCAGGGACGTGTGTTGTGTTTGTTCCAGCAGCTGTGCAGCTCACATTGCAGAATAAACCAGCAAGCACTGGCACACAGAGCAACATATGGCAAAGGTCCACAGCCCCACACAGAAAAGTCTGTATGATATAATGATGCCAAGTCCTATAGCTCCCTCTGGAAGCCTTGGGTGTGTCTTTCTGGGCACCCAGGAGTGCTTGACCTCACATGCTTCTCCTTTGTGCCTTTTTCTTCAACTTACTGCTGATGAATTGCTGTCTGACATAGAGAAATAACTGGGCCAAAGTACACTCAGGCAGGAGGGAGCAAAGGAAAATGTGCGTTAGATTTCTGTACATTTTACAGCTGCTACAGAAGCACAAGCTTTGATGTGTAGTATTTTCAGGAGTTCAACCCTAGTAATAATTGTGACATGAGTGGTATTTACCATGTATAGATTTTCCTTAAGGGAGGTAATGTGAAGTCATCACTGCCATCCAGACTGGCATTTTTGGAAAAGGGCACCCCTCTGTCACACAAAATCCCTTGTGCCTTTTGTACCCCCTCCCTTGTGCTGGTGGCAGCAGCTCAGCTATGTACCAAAGGTTAGCTGCTGAGTCACTGGAACCAAAGCCTACAAACAGTGACTTACTTGAAAGCTATTCATTGATTTGAGGTCTCTTTCATATGATTTTTTGAGCAATTTGATTACCCTTCTTTCCTGAAAGATTTTTTCCATTTCACACTTTTCCAGGAACAGGAGGAGCAGAGCAGCCATACAATGCTGGATGCTCATCTTGGCAATTTCCAAAGAGCTGTGAGCAGAGTATGCCAGGAATTTTATTTCTAAACAAGCACTCGAGGTCTTCTGCCTTTGTTAAATCTTCCAGGCCCCTTATTCTGAAAGCTACAAAACTTTTCCTATGCATAGATACATGAAACATCCCTGTCCAAACTTGGGCTTTTGGGTATATCTGAGGAAGCTGCCCTAGCACTTCCTTGGACTGAATCTGCATTTCCCTGCTCTTGCTCCACAGACCTTCAGTCACCAAGTCAGTCATCCTGTCTGCTGTCAAAGGTTGAAAATCATCCCCTCCTTGTTATTTTGGCAGCATCCTCATTAGGTTATGTCCTTTCTGACATGGCTTTCAGATGGGAGAGAATCAGCTTTATCTGAGCTGAGAACTGCCTGGAGAAACTCATTGTGAGCTCTCAGAGTATTCACACACAGTGGATAAGCATGGCTTGGTAACTCACAGGTGGCTGAGTCATTCAGTAGAAGAAGCAGAAACAGAACTGCAGCTTCCTAATTAGCACAACTTGACTTAGCAGAGGGCAAAATTCCATTTATTGGTTTACCCAGGCCCAGATGCACTGTAGTAATTATTGGGGCATGATTGTTTACAGGATGTGACAACAGTCTCTCTACGGCCTTGAGGTTCAGACTCATTTTTTCATTTCATATCTGTCTGGTACCTACCACACTTGTTTTGTCTTATCAAAGAGATTCCAGTGATAACAATGTCATCATAATTCATGACAATCCCTGCATTTTCTGTCCTGTATTTCTCTTGCAGATTAAATATTTAGCCATATAAAAATCATATAAATACATAGTCTCATGGAGTAAAGGTGGAGTCTGGGCTATCAGCCTGGGATGGAAGAAGAGAATTCTGCTCTTCTCTTTTGGTTTTCTGAATTGCAATCCCACTGAGCAGAGCTGGGAATTGCAGTAAATCCAAACATTCAGGACAGAGCTAAAGACTTTAATGTGCACCTTGTCAAACACTGCTCACATGAGAGAAAGTTTCTCTGACTTGGTTGGAAGAAATAGTATCCTGACTGCATCCTTTATTTTTTAACCCAGACAGGGAAATGTAAATAACCCAGGTACCATGTATCTGGAGCTACAGAACAAATGAATGAGCTGTAACAAATGCAGAGGAAGAGGCTATTTCTTGCAGCATCAGATTGCAAGTTACAGACTATAGATTTTGTGTCCAATAGAGTTGAGGAGTGCCTGCAGGTGTGTTGAGCAGGATCTGACTGATCCTGAATCAACAGAATTCCCTGACATGGGCTCAGGGAGCTAGCTTCCCTTATATTCAACCAAGAGAAAGTGTGATTTCTACACAGAACCCCTAATATTGACTAGAAAGGGATTTATGGGTGATCAACACAACTGTACCTGCATCTATAATTAGATCACGTGTTTCATTTGTGATGTCATAGCTGCTCATACTCAAGAGTCCAAAACCTCTCAACTTTGCCCTCCAGGTGGTCACTCAGAGTGGCTTTCCAAGGAGAGTCCTGGCCAGCTGGTTTGTCAATACAGATCCTGCTTCACACTTGCCTTGGCTACATAAACTGTCTTACAGATCAAGAGGTGCTATCCTGATGTGGAATTTTTGTCTGTATTCCTTTCACTATTTTGATTCTATTTTCTGAGCTTGCTCCATGCATTGAATTAGACTGAATATTCTGTTCAGGCTAACAAGAGAGATTACTTGGACTACATGAAGATTTGGACAGTGAACAAACTGTCTTTGTAAATAGGATAAATACATGCTTCCCATGCAAGACACAAGCCCTTAGGGAAAAAATTAAAAGGCAAAAAAGCAGTTTTGAATCTATCTTCTCTTTCATCCTCTTCAAAGTAGCTAGAATGCTTGCTACCACTTCTTTATGAATTGAACTTGATTTAGTGATTTAGCAATCAATTACCTCCACATCCTCATAATGAACGTGGTTAGAAATTAATCCAGGTGGTTTACACTCCAGGAACTGGCAACCCATCTTAAACAAGCTTTCAAACACTTCTAGTGTTATTGGCCACTCAGAAATGACAGGATTATTCTGGAAACATTCTCTTAAAACAGAATTGAATTTTCTGTGTTAACTCAACTGTTGAGGTCCTTATCAGCCTGTGGCAGCTTGAGTCAAATATAATCTACAGCAGTCTGAAACTTCAGAGCATCTGACACCTATGTGCCTGATGGGAGGTATTTTGGAGCTGTGAATTGATGTGAGTTTGGACTCCTTAAACTCAGTGAACTGGGTAAAGGAGAGTGTGATGGTAACAGATGCCAACACCCTTGCTTCCCAGAGGCTGGAGCAGCAATTGAGCACCACGAGGGCCTGAGGAAAGGGCTTTCTGGTGCTTTTAGGTGTGACTGAGAAGGGATTTTCCTAATAAGAAAAGTAAATCTGTGCAATGATCAGCCAGACCTACTGCCTCTGTTTTCACTCTCATTGCAGCTGCTGCCATGGTGGCACAAACCCCGCTGCAGCAATGGAGCAATTCTGTCTCTGCCTTACAGGAGAGCCAACCTGGCCTTTTGTGAGGGAATGCATTCTTTCAAACAATAATAGGGAACCATAGGAGTCCTTACTGCTGTCAGTGGGACACCAGATGTAATATTTAACACTTAAATGTACAAGTGCAACTCTCTTTTTGATGTATAGCTTAGTAATGAGAACCTTTTTTGCCAAAACCCCTACAAAAACAGTTTCTGCTAGCCTGCCCTGGCCTTCCTGTTTCTCCTCTCTGAATATCATGCTCAGAAGCTGGGAGAGCTGTTAGAGAGCAGGGAAAAATAAACAAGCAGCACTTTTCTGTTGTTTGGATTGCTGTGGTGATTTATGCACAGGGTTATCTGCTGGAGCTTAAGGGAGCAGCAATTACAAATCTCAGGTCATCAGATTAGTTCTCAAGGGGCCAAAAGCTCCCCTTAGGAGTTGTGACAGATTCAGCTACCAAGCACTGCCTTTGATGGAGCATATGCAGTCACTTCAAAAGGCCAAAGGTTTTACTGCAAATGGGATTTTTTTTTTTTTTAATCTGCTGCAGAGCAAAGGACCAGAAAATAGCAGGACTTGCCCCAGGGAGTGTCCATTGCTGGGAGGGGGTGAAGGAAATGTGCTGTTACAGAGCCAGTGGGGCTGGTCCCAGCTCCCCCAGCCCTCCCCACCCAAGCACTGGTGCAGGGTGTTTGCAGGAGTTGTTTGCACAATCCAGTCTCTCCCCTGACATGCTCCATGCTGGGCACTTCCAGCTGGAAGATCTTCCAGGACCTTGAGGGCTTGTGCTGTATCCTATGGGGAACAAGCTGTGCCTTACATCTGAGTGTGCTCAGAGCTCATGGGCTTCCCCAGCAGCAGTGCAGCCAAGATTCATCCCATAAACAGGACAAGACCTCTCTGCTGTGCCTTTGCTGTTTGGGAAGTAAGACAGGGCAGCTGTGTCTGTGTGGCCCTGTTGTGTAACTGATTGAAAGGGCAGCAAGAGGCTGATAGAAACTATTATTTATACTTGTGAAATGAACTGAGTTAAGCCCAACAGCAATGATGCTGCTAAGCAATAATGGGCAGTGTTTTCCTTGAAACTGCATTGAAGTTTTACCACTGCTGCTGTTGAGTTCATATTCTTAAGAGACCCATTCAAGCAATGGGCTGGCTGGTAAACGTGAGCCACCATGGCCCAAAGCTGGTCCCATCAGTGATGGTGCAGACATCAGTGCAAAACAACACTGTGTTTTTAAAGCAAGGAAATGGAGCATTTTATTTGAAATAATGAGTTAAAGTAAAAAAACCCATCAGTTCGTAATCATTGGTTGTTTAGTAGTCAATTAAAGAGAAATGCTGTTCATTAGATAATATCATTGAAAGCCAAGGAAATCAAGCAATTTACTGACACCTATGCAGGCTACTAGTTTGTTAATTTCCATTGATTTGTCTCATTTTATATTTCTGGAATGATGCTTAGCATCCCTTTCCATTAAGCCTATAAATTATGGTCAGCACAGTGCAAACTCCATCAGAGAATCTCTAACACGCAAAATATTCTTTTACTTCATTAAACAATCTAACATTGCCCTAAGCAAACACCTTATGATCTTCTCCTTAATGAAGACAGGATAAGTTTTGTAGTACATATGGAATTTCCACAGGCCAAGGAAGATGAAAAACTGGCTTTGATTTTGGAATAAAGTAAATTATTTTCTTTATTAAGCAGGGTAACTTGGGTATTGACTGGGTCATGACCATGTCCTTTAGAAGTTTTCAAGGAGAAGTAAAACTGTTTTCATAGAGAGTGACTTGGAAAAGCCATCTTAGTCTGTCCTGGTCTAACTATTGATGCTTTTGCATTTGAGGTTGAGGCTCCTCAGGCTGTTGCAGGTTCACTGTCACCATTCGAATGTGGCGTCTGAAGGTGACAAAAGCCACAATGTGCAGACCCAGGGCCATTATCCATTATGAAAGTTTCCAGCTGCTATAACTGTCCTGTTTGATGGAGAATAAGTATCCTTCATAAGTTTACCAAAAGGAAAAGAAACCCCTGTGCTTTTCTCTGTATGTCTGTGCCCTGATTTCTCTCTTAGGCTTTGTCTCTGGTAGCCCTCAGCCAAAGAAATGCCTTTTCTATTTAAGTATTACTCTATGGTGATTCTAACAGATGACACATTTTATATCTGCTTTAAACTCTCAAAGTACTTTGGATGCATCATTTCTTTCTTTTGGTTTTTTTTCCCCTCTTTTTTCCCACTGGATAGATTGCAGTTGTCCTGCTTGGCAAAGCAGTGAATTTAGATGGTTTCTCTTCCTCCAGGCTTGTGATGAGTAACTTCACAGTCCCATTTTCAATATTTACTTGAGTAATTTATATCCTAACATGGTGAAATATCTCTTGCAATGTGGATCTAATTAATTTGATAAAGGATGTATGACAAGTTTCTCTAATGACTAAGTTCTAAATTCAGAAATACCTGGAATCTTGTCTCGGTCTTGCCAAGATGGTGACCTAGAAGAGGTTTATGGTGACTGGAGGTAATGTGGGAATAATCATTAACAACACCTTAGGGCTTCTTAGGACTAAAAGAATTATCTTGAGTAATTCAACTTCACAGAACATCTGAAGAGGTGAGTGATGATTTGCTAGTCTCTGAGACAAGGAAAAACTCAGCTTTGCTAGTTTACCTCATACCTAAGTTTTAGAGCCCAAACACAGTCCCAGTTTTGCTTGCTAACCTCTGAGGACACTATTCACCTACAAGTGGAGTCCATTCATTTAGCTGGCCATGTGAACAGTTTTGGTAGTGGTGGTTTGTGTGTTGTGTTGTTTTCTGGCTTTTTAGGGGCTTTTTTTGTTGGGTTTCTTTTGGTCAAATATCTGATCAGAACCATTTTCCTGCACTGAATGTAAAACTGGCACTCAGAACCAAACTCCCTGCACTACGTTTCCAGCACTGCCTGCAGGAGTCTGGCAGGGAGTTCAGCAAAAACAGAACAATGGTATTTCAGCTACTGTAGATTTGCAGTAAATAGTCAAAGTATGAAAAAAAAAAAAAAAAAAGAAAGTGGTTTAAATGCAAATGAAGTTCTGCTTCAATCTCTAACTCAAAAGTTACTCATCTTAAGATGCCAAACAACTTCTCTGCTCTAGCCATGAAATAACAATAGAACATCTGCAGCATTAAGTATTTGCCTTGCAGTCCCAAAATGTATGTGGGACTCAAGGAAGAGCTGGAGAGAAATATGTATCCTTTCTGAATGCCTCATGAGCCATAATGAAACTTAACACCTCTGACTACAAAAATATCAGTTGTCATACTGGCCTTTTTTTAAGGCAGTGGCTTGCTCAAAGCTTCTGATCCTAACCAGGGATGAGGATGCTGCTATGTGGTCTGTATACACCCATAAACCAATGAGCTTACTTCTCCTAGTCCTTGAGTGGAAATGAATTAGTCTTTATAAAGTGAACATAAACTGGATAGAAATAGAAATACTGGCTGCTGGGACTTCTAGAAAATCTACTATATTTCACTTTTTATAAGCATTGAATAAAATGTGATTGATCAAAATATACAACCACATTATGAAGATAAATGTCTGTGCTATTTCTGCACATTAAATATCTCCAAGCATATATTGCAAATACAGTAAAACAGATTTTGTTCTGAAATGTTCCCCAGATAGCTTCTGTAGGTGCTCTGTTTCTATGTCTGAAGAATCTAAGAGCAATTCTTTGGTGAAGGTCATTATTGATTTACAGAAGATGTATGTATATATTTAGAATTTGAATAAACAAACAGCTAAAAAATTAATACTCATCAAAACTGAAGTTCTTCCCAGAAGAGCATTGGCCTTGGCAGGTGTGTCAATTTTAAAAGATCTAGTGATATTTTTAACCCAAAATTATAATATTTATGGCTCAATATGGCTTTTATTATTTAAGCTAATATTTTTGGTAAATGCAATATGACATCAAACCAAAATACTTTCACTGTCGTCAAACTTTTTTAGACATACAGTTTCAAGCCACCAGGATTTTCAATTACTGCCTTTGTCTAAAAATGACTTTTTTATCCCCAAGGTAAGAAGGAAACTGTATATTTGTTGATCATGAAAGCATGGCTTGGGGGTTCATTTCCCTTCCAGGCTAATCCCTCTGGGGACAGTTTTATCTGTTATATGAATATTCTCAGATGCCCCAGCAGTGGCTGTGGTGCCTTGGCCAAAATGTGGCCTTAGGTACCTTGATAGCGATTGTGGGTTTGAGGTTGTTCAGTGTTTTATCATCCTTCCACACTGTTCCTGGAAGCCCCTGGATATTGTTTAGCCTGCCAATGACACAAAGGAGATGTTTTCTGATAGTGCTTAATGTGTAAAACAGAGCAGCTGAATTAGACAAAGTGGTGTAATGAGGTGGTAAATAATCTTGTCAGGTGTTGTCTTAATAAGCAGTGGAAGGTAATTACCTCCAAAGGGATCTCCAACTAATTAATTGTTATCCAGGCAATTCAGCTCATGGGTTGTTCAGAGAACCCCAAATGGTAAGAGTAAAAAGAGAGTAAAAACCTTCCTCCTATGGGCTAACTCCCTTAGCCAAGGGCCTTCAGGTAATAAAATTTTGTAAGCATAAATAGGATTTATTTGACATTGGTTCTGCCCATATTGAAGTGCGGATTTAGCCATAGTAATTAGTTTTAAAAATAACAATAAAAGGAGCTGGCTGGAGCATCATGTGGAGCTGTAAATACAAGGTAGACACCGATTCTGATTATATTAATCACAGAACAGTTAGGATTGGAAGGGACCTCTGGAGTTTATCTAGTCCAATTCCTGATCTTCTAGTCCCCTTGTGGAAAGGTACTGCAGTAATGTCACATTTTTTGTGTGACTTCAGGCTGATGCTGACAAATTTTCATAACCTTAGTATTGTTACAGATCTGTCCCACAGAGCTGGAGGGACAAAGCCAAACAGATCCTCCAGGGTGACCGTGCCTCTCTGGCCAGGGTGAAGGTCTGGCCTATGAGGAATTTCTCCAAGAAGAGCTGTGAGAATGAAAATTGAGCTTCCCTTCCTCTAAGTGACTGAAGAAGCAAAAGGTGTTGAAGCCCTGTGCGTGAATGCAGTGCTGCTGGTCACTGGCTGTCCCTGTTTGTCAGGGTTCCCACTCCAGACTGGAACGAAGGTCTGGTGTGGTTGGGGTGCCTGAGGACGAGCTTAGAGCAACAGCAAAGATGCAACTTCTCAATGTTCTCAGCTACTAACAGCCCCATTGACCTGGCCTGGTCTGGTCTCTTTATAATACAGTTGAGAGAACAGCCAGGGCTTGGGCCATCTCATGAAAAAGAGTTTTCAGCACACTGAAGTGCTGCCAAGGGATGTTAAACCCATTTGCTGGGTGAAACATGCTTCCTAGTAGCCCCAAGTGTGGTTGTTTCCTTAATTACCCATGCCTGCCTTCCTCCAGCCACAGTCCATGCGCCCCACGTTTGTTAGCATTTGAACCCTCCTGCCCAGAAGCTTCAGTGCCTGGAAGTGTTCCAGTCCCTCACAGTGGCTCCTGCTCTTTGCAGGTGGTGGCTACCTCACCTTTGCATGCACCTGGGGACAGAACAGTGTTTCTGTAACACAACTGCTTTTCAGCAAGACCAGGCAAAGCCATCAGAATTGGCTGCAAAGAGATGATGCAAACCATCAGAAAGCCAAGACCTCACTGACAAATTACCTTCAGAGACAAGGTCAGAGGTCACTGAAGCCACTGATTTTCACTGTTTTTCAAAGCCTCCAAAAATACATATTCTTTCCTCACTGAGACTGCAGATGCCAGTGCCTTGGCAGGCACAAAAGGAATTCCAGTGTTGAAATAACTCTCTAATTTTAAGAGCATGACGTGGCAGCACAATGGAGAACTGATGATGTAAAACCAGAAGAGAGCAGCCAAAATGTCTTCCCGCATCAGTACTGTGCAATCAGCTTTGTTACACAAAAAAAATCAGGCTTTTGTGAGAATGAATTCCAACAAATCCCATTTCAAATGAATAAATCAACTTCCCCTGATGGCAGGCTATGTGCAGTACTGAAGCATTTAGTGTAGCTATGGTGAGAGTACCCTCCTGCTATCAAGGAAACATGCTGCTGTCAGAGAAAGATTTGTGAACAACCAATAACTGGATATCCAGACAGCAAGAGTTTGTAGAAAATAGAGTTGCAAAGTTCTTGGACACAAGTTTTTGTAATACGCTATTTGTGGTTTGATTCTGAAAACAGCCAAACCAGTACAGGCTTGGTTTGCTGAAGGCACATAACTTGGCCAGGATTACAGGTTTTTGTCATTTATAAAAGGTTGTGGCTTTTATCTCTGCTTTGACAATTTTCAGCTCCTTTGGAAAAAGTCACCTGAATTTTTCACCCAGCTGATGTTTGCTCACAGCATGGATGTCCGTACACAGAGCTGCCCTGTCCCTGTCATGGCTCATTCTTTTCCTACACAAACCTCTAGAGATCTTGGAGAGAAAGGGTTGTTGAAGGACAATAATTACAACATGGTGGTGGTGGGCAGGCACAGGTTGTCTCCCATATCTGTCTGCCAGGTTGTATACCCCTAAGGCATATATCCATCATACTCTCCATGCACATCAGGAGATTCATAACTGCACTGTGCTTCTCTGAGGTCACACAGCCCGTTCTGGCACAGTCCAGCAGCTGTGCCAGACTGTGGTGTAGGCTGTTCTGGTACTCCCAGCACCTCTGCTGGTCCCTGTGCCTGCCCCTCAGGTGGCTGTTGGGGGTCAGCCAGATGGCTCATCCTCACATTGCCAGTAATGGCACATCTCTCTTGGCTGCTCAAACAGTGTGGAAAACATGGTGTGCATTGATAACAGAAATGTTTGCTGGGCAGTTTCCATCCTGTTTGTACAATCTTTCTGTTGGTCATTTAAATCACCAGAGGCTCATACTGTGATCATCCAGCATCTGCTCCTTTAATAATGTATTCTTTCCCTGCTGTAGGGCAGTTGTTATATTTGATATATTTTTTCATTTTCCAAGGAAGTGACAGTACAGAAGATTTTAGGAAACACATTTAGCTCAGCAACATTGCCAGGATGAGTATGTCAGCTTGCCCAAAGCTATCAAAAACATTTTGTTGTACCTGTGGTCACTAGAACATAGACATCCCTGATGATCTGTGCCTCAGCTGGGTTGTGTGTTAGAAGTCTAAAATCATCGATCAAACAGAGGAGGTAAACAAGAAACAGGTGAATTGTCTTCACAGCACAAATGGGGAGCATTACATAGAGGGTTCAAAAGAAACAAGAGAGATTACTGTTTGCAACCTACAGCTGAATGGTGGGACTCTCACTGCAGAGGATTATCTCTGGGACTGGACAAATGTCTCCTTGAAGATGGGAGAAATGGGAATAACAAGCCATACTCTCAGCTCCTAAAGGCCCTGAGCAGCATTTCCCTGGAGTTCTCCAGGACAGTGTTACATTCTGGTTGCCTGGCCTTTGTCTTACAGCACATGCTGGCTATTATCAGAGATGGAATATCAAGTTTTCTTAGGCTTTAACTTCACACACTGTGCTTGTTCTCACCTCTCAGTGCTGCACTGCCACACTAATGTGCACTGAGAGCCCGAGATGGAGAAGGAGGCAGGGCCAGGAGATATTTCTTCTTTTATTCTGCAATGGAAAGAGAAACCCTTTTTCTTCATGGACCTGGTCCGTTATCTCTGCCCAAAATAATGATGCAGTGCAGCCAGGCACACCACGTGGCTCTGCCTGCCTGTTGATGGCTGCACTCACTGGGAAGTTGTCCAACACCAAGCAAAAAGCCTTAAATCAGCAAGCCACTGTGGCTGAGTTCTGGAGCAGAACTATGTCATTTGTTTGCCAGGAGGCCAGTGGGGTGAGCTGGGCACACTGCTCTCTCTATCAGCATGGCTTCTCCAGCATGAGGACCTGAGGAACCATAAATTTTCTTCAGTACTCCAGGAGACCCTTTGCCCTGGGAATTCCCTCTGCAGTCATGTCCCAGGAGGGTGGGCTGCCCATACAAAAGGGACTCAAGTGAAAAACATGGCATCAGAAAAAAGGATGTTGAAAACTCTCTATTGGCAGCATTTCACCAGTTTACTGCAGAAAAGCTCTTCAGTTTGATGGTGCCCACTGCTCTTGATACCAGCTGGGGGCACCATGCCTGAGTTTGGTTGGCTGAACTCATTTTTCTTCTGAGTTTGCTGGGCTTTGTAGTCTGGTACTTAGAACTTTTCCTCCGTCTCACTGAGAGGGGTTGGATTGTGTGGTTATTATTAGCACACACTCAGGCTCTTAGCAGCTGTAGGACACCAGCAGTAGCACATGTAAGGAGACTGGGTAATCTGACCTTTTGTTTGTGCCAGGGTATGGGCATGAGTTCAGAGATACAGAAATTACCTTGGACCTTTCTTCCCTCCCTTGTTCTATTTACAACCTGAGTGTATTTAGGGTACAGGGAAACGAATCAAAACAGACTTGGACTTTATTTAGCACCGTAGTTGCAGTTCTTACTTTGACCCCGTTAAATATTTTCTTGGAAGATTGATTTCCTTTGGCTCATTTGTTGATCATTTCACATGAGAAGTATCCAGGAATTTTACTAATTTTTTTTACTGCTTTGCCTCTACAGTTAATTTTATAAACTGGTTCTTCAGAGCAGTAGGTGGACAGTCAGTATTTCAACACAGCTGATGCATAAAGGTGTGTACCTCGTGTTATGATAAAATGCCATGAGGACTGAATCAACCAGTATCTGCCATGTGCAAGCTCAACATGCTCATTAAACAGCCTTTTCATGCTTTTTCTGTCTCAAATAGGAGATGATGATATAAAAGACAATCATCAAGGAATATGGAAGTAAACAAAGCAGTAGTAATATTTAGGAAGTGTATATGATCTTTCACCTCAAGATTTACAAGTGTTTTGTAAACTACTAAGACTCAAACCTAGCAGGGTGTTATTGTAATGAGTATTGAGACATCCTGATTCATCCTGAGCTGAAAATAGTCCTGAGCACGCTAATAAGTTTCTATTACAAATTTCTCAATGGTCAGTGTTAACAGGGGTTACATAAAAGTAAAAAATTGATGTGGTTTACAAAGACAATAAAAGTAGGTTCTTTTCCAAATGCCTCCGAGGAAAAGAAGAATTCTGTTTTATTTTTATTAATACAAATGTTTATTTACCTAGCATGGGAAAGGCTCCTCTTCTTAAAATTTCAATTGTAAATCTAGTTCCAAAGCCCATCATATGAATGTTTTCATTGTTCTATTTGCTTAATTTTGTGGGGAGGAGCTTTTTTTTTTTTAAAGCAGGTGTGTTCACATCAAGGTGTGATTTCAGAAGGTCTAGTTTTAAGTAAAACACCAGATATTAAAAGTTTTATGATAAAATGATAAGAAGTAGCAAAAATTACAAGAGAAATATTTATTGAACTTAAACCAAGTTTTGTTCATTATTTTCTTCATGGATCAATAGGAGTTTTCAAGGAATATAAATTGTTATAAAACAATGTGAGTAGAGGGGTAGGCAAGGTGATACAAAGTTCTTGCATAGAAAAGAACAAAACCAGGAGCATTTTAAATTTCTGAATGGGATGTGACACTATGTTGTAAAGAGCAAAGATGTTGTAAATAAGTTTTAAGTGAAATTTGCATTTCTAATCTCACTGTAAGCAAGACTTTAGTATTTCTAACTTTGCTATAAATATCTAACGCCAATGGCACTGAACTTCAACAACTGAAAATATGAATAAGGTCACAGAATTATGTTTTTGTATTTGTTGGTAAACTCAGAAGGAGCATGAAACTCTGTCAGAAAAGTATTTTAAATTGCCTTTAATAATCACATGGCATCCTTCAGGAGTTTATTCAGGTCCAGGTCATTACAGCCCAGTACTTGCTGGATTCATCACAAATTAAACTAGTAATAACCCATCAAACATACTAATGGTTTTATTAATGGGTTTAGTACAGAATTATTATTAGAATTATTAGATACTGTTCTCATACACATGATGATCTTTTCACCCACTTAGATGAGGATATCTTTTCATTTGGAACTGCTGTATGAAAACTGTGTCTTTCCTATCCATATAAGCCCTTGAGGTTTCTAGCTAGCCAAGGGCTTTTTGTATTCTAATTTGATGTATTTTTCTGGCTTGGTCTATCTAATCATGCTACTTTTCTGCCTTTCCTGTTACACAGCAGAAAGATCAAGGAATGAGATTCAAAACAATAAAAGGTCCCTTCTGTCCCTTGATTCAACAACAGAAATAGACAGCTTGAAAAACCTGGAGGCTGATGCCTGCTATTTCATTTTCTGGTTTTTGTTCAGCTGGGAACATTTTTCCTATGCTACTTGACCAAACAAGTAATGTTCCCCCAGTATTCAGTACTTGTCTATTTTATGTAGAGGCATAAAGGCAGCTTCGAGGCAGTAGCTTTGAAGCACACACTTTATTGCCCATTTCTTGGTAAGATGTGACTCATCCTTGCAGATTACAAAAACCACTCCCACTGAAATGATTTGTGCTGCCTTTCCTCTTTCTGTAACATTGCTGGGACAAGTCTTGTACACACAACCATTGCCAGCACCACATGTAACCCAGGGCAGTCAGGTGTGCAGCACTGACCATAGCTCTAACTGATGAAATGAACTGTTTAAACCTGCACTGAAGCTTTCAAGTTTATTAGGAATCTTTAATACCTGTGCGAGGTGACACAGACAGAAATATATTTTTTCACAAGAAGAGGCCTCCATTCAACAGTTCCTCTTCCCATCTAACTTGGTAGCCTGTCTTCATGGTGCTTGGTGACAGAGATGAGGTACAACCTTCTCCCTGTCATAGACAGGTGACAGAACTCTCAATTGGGCTCTGAAATATCTGTATTTTTCGTATGGAAATGAATGAACCCAACCACAGCATTCCTGTTTGTAAAGGCTGGTTGAAATGTTTACATGTAAAGAAAAATCCTGGTAGCCAGTGATACAGGGAACAGCTGAAGAGAAAGAGTGGTTGGATACCAGTGCAAGAGGCAGTCCCAGTGCACTGCCCTACAAGCTACATTCTGACTTTAGAATTATAGCAGAATCATATTCTTAAAATGCTTCTCTTGGCACATGCTTGTGTTCCAGCTTGGGAATCCACCAGCTCTGTGGTAATGTCCAGATGGATTTAGCTCTGCCTGTACCTTGGAGAAGGTTCACCATGGGTAGCACAAGGAGCTTGAAGGAGCACACCAGGAATAACCCTCCTCAGTCACAACCACCCAGCTGGAAGAAGAGTGGGAGTCTGTCCTGAGAGGGATGAAGGACACAGGGGCTTCAGGCAGCCTCTCGTTATGAGTTGTGGGTTTAGCATTATTTCTTGAGCAGATGAAATTTAATCTCCTTTCAGTCGATACACAGACATTTGGTTTCTGCTGAAGTCAGGTATATACCTCAGAAAGATATATAGAGCTATTATTCTGAAGCCACTTAGTCACTTTTCTTTGCACAGACAAAACAGCCAGGAGCAAAATATGCTTGGATGTTTTGGTAGATACATTTTTGAGGAATGCTGTGGAAACTTAAGGTAGCTGGCAGGAAAACACACCAACTCTGTGCTGCCTTCAAAATCTCTGCATTTTGACTCTTTTATTGATGTCTCCAGTTTTTACCACAGATATTGATTCTGTCAATTCTGATTACAACCAGGCTGCATGTGGGAGAAAAGTGAGGTCTGAGTAGATGGTTGACATGAAATGAACAGCAAAGAACAGCTGTAGGAAGTCCAGCACATTCTGCAGTGCTCCAAGTCTACATGTAATACAGATGCCAAAGCAATCAGACTTGAGGGACACTCAAACATTTAGGAATAGATGTAAAGTATACAGCCTAAAGACTGAAATCCTTGATCCTATGAATAGAAATGCTTTATCAACATTTCTATAGGTTGGACTTCTTGTTCCCCTCATAATAAAGCAATATGGAGGGTGTATATTGAGGGAATATGTAGAAATCCAAATTTTACTTGTCTCTGCAGTGAGGCTTTCTGCAGAGGAATAGACCATATATCCCAAGGCACGGGCTTGATTATTTTAAATGACTGAACAGGAGCTAGGAAAAATTAGACAATTGTCTTGATAACAGCAGTACCTGCAACCAGAATAGACAGAGTGAAAGTTCTGCAATAGATTTCTAGTTTATAATTTCAGATGACAAGTTAATAAATACCTAAAAGGACATGGAAGAAAACCATTTTCCAGGGCAAATCATTGCATGACAACCCTGGGGACAGCTCTTCAATTTCTGGATCCTCCAGAGATGGCTTTTCTCAGAGATGGAGGACCAGGCTTCAAGCACTGGATGGAGTGAAGCTGACCTTGAAGGTAGTCCCTTGCTTGCTGTATGTCCTACCTAAATGCCTAATAAAAAAAAACATTAAAAATTGTATGTGCTCATCATGAGAATGTGTTATGGCTGGCATCTAGCTTAAGTGGCTCCATCCCACCAATGTAGTACCCCTCTGTGCTTCTGGGCACGAAGAGAGAGAGCAGAGTTTATGGCATCCTGCTTTTATGTGTCTATACAACACACCACCTGATTTCAGTCATGAGTGAAGTGGTCCCTGAGCAAAAGTTTTCCCAGCAGTTGCTGACTTTGCAAAATATTTTGAAACCAAAAAGGTGAAATGAGTGCACTAAATGAGTGCAGAATTTTCTTATTAAGTTGAAAATAAAGTAGTTCTGGATGATCTGGCAGTGCTAAATCCTGGTGGTAATTCTTCTGAACTGCAACATTTCTTCCCCGGTTTATCTAGGTCACAGAAAAAGCTAATTCAATACTGCAGCCATGAGTACTCTGCCTGGGTGGATTAATGGACTATACTGAGCTTCTACCTCTTCCCCCATGATACTGTGTCAAAGACCTTAGTCAGTAATTATTAATACTACTGGCCTACATTCCTGTCTACTTGTATATATATATAGAGATTTTTTTTCCTGTTAAATTATCTTCTTCAGTTTTAGCCTGGTGAAAGGGGCTTTTTGATGTTTTCATTCACAGGCAGACAGCTGGATCACAGGCCATCACATAGAACTAAGGCTCCTGGACTGAACACAGCGCTGCCTGTCTCCTCTAAATTTTAGCCTGATAGGCAGCAAAGCATTTCCTCCATCCCAAGCTTTTAAAAGGCAGGCAGAGAAATTTGGGCCTGAAAATCTGGATGGCAGCTTTAACACCCTTTAGATTTGCAGTCTTAGGGGTTGGCATAATATTAAGCCTGTTGGCCTAGGGAGAGCTGGGGAACTGGAAATGTTTCAGTGCTACCACAAGTATAATCAGTGAGGCTTTCTCTGTCCTTTCCTTCCAGTGCTGTTTTCCAGCACTATTTTTGCCTTTTTCCTGCAGAAAAAGGGGCTGATCTGCTTTGTTTGCCAAAGCAGTTGTCAGAGTGTTCCAGGACATGCGCATATGCCATATGAGCATTTCAAACAGCTACACTGGATGGAATAAAGGATTCCTTGGGATGGAACCAGGTCTTCAAAACAGCCACACAGCTAATACTAACTTTTCATTTTCACTAGTGCTGTAACATCCAGTCCTCTGTAGGGATGGCCCAACTTTACAGATGCCATTTAGTAACGATGAAGAAGGAGGTCAACTTACTCAGTGCTGATCTTCATGACAATTCACCTTTTCACATACTGCAGCTTCAAAAATGGAGAAGACATGGGACCAATTTCCATGTTTCCTTGACTCTGACAATTATTTTCCTTCTGGAGGGCCTACAGGTACCATGAAGTTTTCAATAGGGACTGGGGAGAAGATAAACAGAGGAATTTGGATAATACTGGAGGTGTTAGTAGGGTGTCAAATTGTTTGATTTTGGGTCATTCACTTTGGAAGGTATTTACGCTAGATTTTTATGTATTTTAAAGGATTAAACAATTAAATGCAGTCCTTGTGACAGAAGTATAATCAGATTCAATTTGATGAGGAAACAGGTGCTTTCTAGCACTCTTCTTTCACCAGGGTCATTGTTTAGGTACATTGAAATTATGTTGAAGTATATAATTCATTACTGTTGTGGCTCACAATTAACTCCATAAATAAACACTCAAATGTCCGTAAATAGGAAGATGATTTATCGTGAGCTCAAAAGACCTATGAAGAGCTTTGATATAGATCTTGTATGAGAGAATCACCATTATCAAAATGCATGTTTGACTGCTACTGTTTAGGGCAGCTAAATTTTCACAATCTGGATGGAGAATTGATGCATTTTCCAATGTTACTCATAGTTTTCATCACCAGAGAGAGCCATGCTTTGTCGGCTCTTGGGAGTGCAGCCTAAAAGTCCTAATAAATACATTTTCTTGTAATTTCCACAGATTTTGGTCACTTGAAATACAGAAGGAAGCACCTAGCATAACTTCTTCAGACTCTTGTTTTATCTGTTTTTTCATCCTGTTTTGGAGTGACACCTTGGTAATAACAATTTAGGAGACAGGATTTTTTGAGTCTTATGTCAAATACGGCAAGTTTATGGAACTGCATTTCTGTCTGTTTGTCAGTGAGTTATTTCCTCTCAATACTTCTAAAATCCACCTTTTTCATCAGCTTTGATAAAGATAAGGAGCCTGAAATTTAGTAAGTGCCAGTAAGTTTCAGAGAGGTAGAGAAGAGAGAAATCAGTCGGTCTCACCTCGGTCACCTTGGCAACAAAATTGTCTGTGAGAGCTCCTTGGTTACGTGCTTGGCTTGGCTCACCAGCTCTCTGCAAGAGCTGGACATTGGGCAGCAGGAGTGTGCTGCCTAGGGCTTCTCTTTTGGTAGTTTTGGCTTTCTTTATCCCTGGAGCAAACCAAAAATGATGTTTCTATCTTGTATTCTGCATGGGCAGGGCTAGCTTCAAACAAGTTCCTTGTGCATGGAAGGTTCTGTTCAAGTGGGATACATCAAGTTTTACAGCACCCAACTAAGAGGTAACTTGTCCAACAAGCACGAAGTGATGTGCCAGAATAATTTCCTGGTAACACAGATTGATTTTGATGACTATCCCAAGCTTTTATTGGCATTATTCTGCACACAGACTGACATGTATGACAGGCTGACAAGTATGACTTGAACAGCAACACGAGTGAGCGGGACTCATGGACATATCTGTGACAGCCCTGCCTCCCTGATAAGAAATGTGGTCATCACCCTTAGTCTGTGAGATACTGGACTACACTGAGCACCCTGCTTTCTCCCTGTTCACCTTTCTAGGCCTTTCTTCCATAAGCAGAAAGCCCCCCCCCCACCTTTACCCCAGGATGCTGTTATCCCCCAAAAGATCACAAGCAACAAGAAAAGCCACCAAAAGGACCAAGAAATGGTGTTAAGGTATCTCCAAAGTGGTTTACTATCTCTTCTGTTCATATTTTTGTCCCTAACGTTTGCAGGCAGTCAGGTCTCCCAAATATCTTCATGCAAAGGAGTTTGGGTGCCACAGCTGCAGCTGTGGCATGTAATCATGTTGCAGTCATCATGTAATTCACTGAGTCTGGTTACTGGATTAGGGTACCAGAGGTCAAGTCCCAACATGACTTGCAAAAAAGGAGCTCTGTGTGCCCTTGCTCCTTTGATCATCCTCCAGCCCCAGAAGTTTTTCTCCAAGAACTAAAGGAAGTCAGAAAAAAGTCCTCTGTTTCCCAGATCTGCATTGGAAAAGGGCAGCATTTTCCTCCCTGTTTATTCCCAGTCTTATGTGTTCAGGGACAGAGGATAAGTTCATAGAAAAGGCTTTTTGCCTAGGAGAATAGTGAAGAAGGATCAAACAGAGCTCTTCCATGACACTGTACTCTCTCTCTTCTTTGCTGTAGTCCAAGTCATCTGCTCTTCCAAATTTTCTGTCCCAGTATCATGGCACAGTTGCTAAAGCAAAGCTCTATTAAAATGGTTGTTAGGTCTTGCCAGGGCACACAGCCCAGTGGGGGGATCTGCAGGAGTGTTATGGAGCTGAAGCATTTTGATTTCACTTATAATGTCTTTCCAAGAGTGAGTTTCACAAGGCTATATTCCTTCTCTGCCTCCATCTTTCCTAATGGGATGTGCAACCTGCAATTAGGACCCAGCATAATTGTGGCCCATATCCATCAGGTCCATGGATCTGCTGCAAATAACACCACCAGCATGGGGAAGCTGCAAGTCAGCAAAGCTATTTCCAGGAAAAGAAATTTCCCCTTGCTCTTCTGCCCTCTCAAACTATCTTCCCCAGAGCTCCTTTGAGTGGGGTGGCAGAGCGCTGGGGCAGCCAGCCAGGAATGCTGTCAGCTCTGCAACTCTGCTCTCTGCCAAAAACAAATCAGGAAACCTGCAGTGAGTTCAGGAGCTCAGAGATGACATGGAGAGCTGAAAGGACTTTGCAAAGCAGAGATTAATTTCTGGCAAAGGATGTCTGACATTCACGAGCTATTAAAGCTTTTGGATATAAAAAGCACTGGCCTGTTTTATTAAGGGTGAGCCCGGCTAGATGGGTTTCTTTGCCGTGGGAACTGAAGTGCTGCTGCTTTCTGAACCCATGAGTCAGTTTTATAACTCTGCTTAATTGCCATTTCTTTGCTTGCACTCTTCACTGCATGTGTTGGGTCAGAGCTGAGTGACATGAACTGGCGTTTGTTCCACATCTGGATCCTGTCACTAGAAATGAAGATATTTTTAGCCTGAGTTGAATCATTGCTATTCTTAGATTTTTTGCTGGAGCTTCTGCTGTATTCTCCCTTCTTCTCCATCTTATATCTCCTGAAGGGTTTTTTGCTTTGTTTCTCCCAAAGCTTGCTAATGACGATATTGGGAATATATCACTGCTAATAGAGGAGGGAGTCTTGGGATTGCTCTGAATTTTAAAAGACAAGAAAAAAAATGTGCAAGCCATTCTGTAAGAAACCATCATCACTGAATTACTCAGGAGGGAGGAGGGGGAGGGGTGTTACTCTTAAAATCTGTCCCCAGAATTTTTTTTTTATAGGTAGGATCTGGTCTTCACTTGCTTGGACTATGAAAAGCATAAAGGTAAGATACATATAACTCCTGATCTCTTAAATAGTGGAAAATAAAACACAGGAGAGGTGAAATTATCAGAGATCCCTGAATGCATCAGTACCACCACCAAAACCAGCTCTTCTCAGCTTGGAGTGAGATTGTCTTTGCCCTGGGTTTACAATTGTTCTTGCTCCCATTTTGCCCACCATTGTGTGACTTTCTGAGAGAGCTGGTAGTTTGAGATTAGGGGAAAACAAACTGATAAAATCTTTTATTTCCCATTTTGTTTTAGAAGCAGATAAATTAATGCTGAAGTTGTTAAAGTCTTTTCCTTGATGATAAGATGTTAAGCATCCTCTAAATTGTGTAATTTAAATTAGTTGGGGAGGGATAATTTTACTGTAACTGTAAATAATAACTGTTATGATATCTAATAATAAAGTTGATAATAATAATATACACTGCTCAGGCATTAACAGAACAGGATTTTTCTTAGATATTACCATGCCATGAAGCTGCCAGCTGAGGTCCATCCCCTGGGCTTTATGGCAGCCAAACACTGATAAGGAATATGTGGGTGCTGTACTAAGTTTTAATGCAGAGGCACTTCAGCTCCTTCCTTTTAGCAACTCAGCTCAGTGGCTGTCTCTGAGCTGGGGGTTACTCAGGCTGGAAGGCAAGGAGAGAGTTCAGCCAACCCAGGCTTGCCACTCCCTCCTCCCACAGGGCATTTGGAGCCTGGTGGATCATTATGCAGATCCCCATAAGAAAGGGATTGAGCAGCATGGTGACCCTCAGAGCTGCCTGTTTCCTACACTCTGTCCATTCATCAGGACAAACATCTGCCCTTACCAGGAGCTCTGAGCAGCTCATATTAGCAGCTACAGCTGCAGGAATAGCAACATACCCAGATAAACATCTCCTTTCTCTAGCTTCCCCACTTTATGTTCAGCTGAGATGCAGTGGAGTTCAATCCTTCCCTGTGCCTTGGATATGATTTCTCACAAAATCCTCAGGACAGAAATGGCAACATTATCCTTGTGGAAAAGTTAATTTTCCTTCAGAAATCAGGAATCAAAGAGTTTGCTGAAGACACAGGTGTGTGCAAGTATGTTGGTCTATCTAGCACAAAAGTTTTCAAAGCATTATAAAGAAGACAGAACATTGAAGATGAGAGATGGTCTCTCTTGGCCTCACAGGAGGCTGTCTGGGAGCCCCTTATGGCTTCTTCAGCCTCTGCATTTGCAGGCTCATGTGTGTCAAGGCTGCAAATTGTACAGACCAGCAGAGGTGCTTTTCTGTGCACTGGCTATAACAGTCTGTAGGGCTTTATCCTGATTCTCACAAACAGCTCTGTGGTGGCTGCCTCCAACTCAGTGAACCTCCATGGAAGGGCTCCAGGATGTGCTGGATGTGGGTCACTCAAACTTCAGCAGCACCCATCCTCCCAGAGCATCCACTCCTCTGGGCACAGGGTTATGGTCTCCCCTTGACTTGTTTCAATCTGACAGTTGGATTGAAATTGTTCTTCTTAGGGAAGTGATGAAAAATGACACCCCAAAAGCAGTCTAAGATACCAGTCTTCCTTTTCAAAAGGCTATTACTAGCAGAAAAAAATGGTAGCACATGAGAACAGACTGGTTACTGACAGTCACATGCTTTTGAATGTCTATGTTTGCAAAATTCAAGGGGGTAAGATTAACTAGATTAACAAGGACATAGTTTTAAGCAGTGTGCCTGCCTGTGTATATATGTAGCTGTGTGCATGCTTGTTTTCAGGTTTCTAGAATGCAAAAGTAGCAGAAAATAAGAAAAACCTTACAAGTTTTTGCCTTTACAACATGGCAAATACAAATACTTTTCTTCAATTCACATTTCTGCTTCCTTTGTTATCCTAAATAAACTGGTATTCCTTTAACCAGTAATAGAAGTCTATAGTCCTACTAGCTACCTGGACCAGAGAGGAAAGCACATTTGCTGCCATTCCTTATCAAATCCCAGTGGCAGAGTATGGAAGTAAACAGTGTTTCTTGTGCCACAGCAGTCCTTTCAAACAAACTGGTTCAGAAGGAGAGCACAATGGTGCATTACATGAAATTGCTTTCAAGGTAGGAAGAGCAAGATGTGCAGCTAAACCAAAGTGTGCTACTAAACATAATAACAGATTTCATGCTGCTGGGTCACCTGACATTCCCTTGCAATAACATAACAGTGCATCACTGCTTCCCTAACTGGCCAGCCTGAAAGAGAGATGTAGCTGTATCCTCTGTAAGACAGCTACACAAAAATAGATCACTTAATTTCATTTTAATGCTTCTAAAATTATAAAGAGCTGAGCTTCAGGAAGGAGGCTTCAGTTCCATTTCTCTGTACTGGAGGTGATCAGATTTCTGTGGCTCTGAAGGTTTGCTGCCCACTTATGACTCTTACCAATTTCTCACACCCTACCCCAATCAGCTGTACTATTTCTATGTGTGAAGATTAATGAAAGTTTGGGATTTTCAGCTGGTGTTTGATTTTTCAGCCACTTACACAAGAAAGCAGCTGGAGAGTTGAGAGAAGCCTGAGGGCATTTGGGACTGAGCTGTGACCTGACAGATTTCAGACGCTTACACACAAATGCATCATCCTAATGTGGGTCTTGGTTTGATAGAGCAGGGAGAGCAGGATTCTCCCGGAGCTGCAGCATGGAAATAAAAGGAGAAGCAAATTCCATGCTGAGTTAGTGCTGAGCTAACCCTGCACACAGCTGGAGAAAGCAGCTTTAACGAGTTCTCTCAAAAACCTCATTTCCACATGGAAAAACAACAGAAAAATTTCAGCCAGTCTTGAAGAGAAAATACATCTTTATAGTGCTGTTGTCTGTCCCTGTGTCCTCCCAGAGAGCCCACTGGGAAAGCTAGAGACTTTTGCAAGTATCACACGTCTCAGTACAAGGAGCCCTGATTGGGCTTGGGTGGCCCCATTTTGGGTCTCTGAACTCTCCAGGGATCTGATGACCATATTAAACACGAGCAGGGACACACCAGCTCCTGGTCCTTCTCCAGTCCCACAGCAAGCCCTGACTGGTGACCTTGAAAGGTCACCTGGTCCATCCAGGGAGCCTCGATGCAATTATGTAGCACCCGGCCTCATCACAGCTTGAAACCCCTCGGTGAGGGGGCTCCACCACACCCCCGCACAGGTTGTTACAGTGTGTGATCATTCTCACTGTAAAAAAGGCTTTGTTACAAGGAGATGAAACTTCTTGTACATCTTGTACCTGCTGACCTCCTCTCCTTGTGGTGCCTTTGTGAAGACAAAGACAGAGACTCCCATCCTCTTTGTAGCTTCCCTTTAGCTATTCAAATAGTCAGATGAATCTCCCTCAGAAGACTGAGCCTTCTCTTCTTCAGGGTGAAAAGAGCTATCTCCTTCTACCTTCCTTCACAGGGCAGGTTCTCCAGCCCTTTGAACATCTCTGTGGCCCTCTTTTCAGACAGTCAGTTCATGTTTTTTTTGAATTGTAGAAACCAGAACTGGACATAATAAATGATCTCCAAGCACACTCTCATCTTAAACTATCGTCCTTTTTTTGTTATTATCCCTCTTATGACATTATCATCCATGTACACCTTTTCATACACAAGAACTGCAAATGAAGATGAGAATTTGAAAAAAGGTCCACTTGAATAAGATTTGAAAGTTTGCAGCATCTGGGAAATACTAAGTACATAATCCCTCAGAAAGTTTAGGAGATAGTTATTATTCTTAGCTGTGAAATGACACTTCAGAATTAAAGCTGTAATGGCTGCAATTTTAATCTTACTGTGTAGCTTTAAAAGATGCACATAAACATTTGTTTATTGTCAGCATCAAGTAGCAACTTCTGAAGCAGCTTCAGAGTGGTCTTGATAATGCTCAAAAATACACTCATCTCAATTGCAGAACAAGAAAGGTGAGTTACTTGTGACAAAGCAGGAGAAATGCATTTTGAACTTCTCATATAGCTGAATTATAAACATCTTTTCCATAAGAAGTTAGGATTTGAAAATGTTCCTGAGAAGACATTTTTAACTGAAGTGTCTTGAATGTAATGACAAAGATCCTGTTTTCCATAAAAGGACAGAATCATGCACTTAATGAAAATACATAGGTTTGGAAAAGGTAATTTCTCTCCTCCAGTCAGTTCCATAATATCTTTGCTGCTGCTGCATCTTGTTTGTAAAGCATTTCAGTAAGGTTGAATGTCAGGTTCACTGCTTGTCCCTAACACATAATTTGGGGTTTCAGTGCTGAGACTTTTTTCCAATTAAAAGTTATTTATGTGGCATAGAAAGCTTGTTCACCAGATTTCTTTTTTTGATAAATTAATTCAATCACTTGCAACTTTGGCAATTAGTTTTCATGCAAATTGAGATGACCCTCGGATTACAAATTCACCATTTTGCTTCCAACTCTTCTCTGGCTTTCTCTAGATCTTTTAATCATCAGGTTATGCAGACAACCCTCTTGTGTTTGTGCCTCTGCCTCTTTCTTATTTCAGACTTTGAATTTTTTTTCCCGGTGTTCTCTTGAAATCTGATGTCGAAGTGCTGTGGTGCTGCCAGAGTTACCAGCGCAGCAAATAAGCACCAAGTAAGGTTTCCTCCAGCAGTACAGGCTGATTAAACATGTTTGTCTCTAATAAAACAGTATGTGGAATAGTGTGTGTGGATCAGGTCACCCTGTCTCCCAAATAATTGAGTACAACTTGAAACAGAACTGAGAAAGGCAACGAGGACGCTCACACTGCTTTAGGAGAAGGAAAGGCTTTAAAAGGGACTTCAGTCTGGCATGAAAACAAGAGTGGATGTGACAAAAGAGGAAAGGATTCATTCCTTCTCACAATCCATGCCATAGGTAGAACCCAGCTAAATTACTAGGTCATAGGTTTATAGCAGGGAACACACTGGTTAATAGGAGGTGCAAATTCACAGTTGGGCTTCTTAAAGGAGGTCATAAGTAAAAACAGGTTCTGAAAGGGAATAGATAAACTGACACAGTAATGAACTATGAGCAGGTATTAGACATGGTTATCTGGGTGAAGATGCTGTCTAGAACATCATCAAAGCACTGTTTAAAAACCTTAAAATTATTTCAGGTTAATTTTCAGGTTAATTTGGGCTTGCTCCACTCTGGCTCTCAAGACTGAACATCCACCAACAGTGGGAGTGCTTGGGGTGCTCCAGGAGCACAACTCAGATTTTATTTCAACTGAAAGAAGCTCAGATCCTGTCCAGCAACACCTGGGGATACAAACAGAAGGAAAAAAAAAAAAAAAAAAGGCAATCAAGACATCCTTTTCTGAAATGCTTGGATGGGAATTGCAACACATGTGAAAGCTCAGCATTATACAGTCATGGACAAAGCAGCATGACTTCAGTGGATTCACTTTCTTTGGAAGGGGAGGATGGAAGAAAAATTATCTCCCCACTTTAGTATTTTGATGGCATAAATGCATGAAATGCACTAAGTGTGCCAAAATATAGGAAATGGTCTAAACTCTATAACACTGTGTAACAGTACTATACATCCTACAGTAACACTGTGCAGCAGCCACAGGCGTGCTCATAATGACCTCATGTGGAAAATGGCCTTTGAGTGAAAAATTATATTCACTCTTATGGGTGAAAAATGGGTTTGGCTTTTAAGGCTGTCACCAAAGTTTCAAATTTTGTACCTTCAGGGACCTGCTTTCATGGTATATGTCTCTCTCTCTTCCTCATCCAACAGCAGAAATTTGGAGGGTCACATACAATTATTCACTGATCAACAGTTGACTGAGGATTAGATCCAGGCTTAGAAATTCCCTTTTTTTAAAACAAGGCAGCACATAAATGTTTCCTTGCTTTGATATGCCAGAAAAGGAGAAAGAAAAAGAATGTTGAAATTCTGAAATTTGATCCTATTTGATATGAATATATTGCTGCTGTTCACAGTTTGTTTACCCTATGTGTTCTTGGAGCATATAAAAAATGTGTTTGAATTTTAAAACTCAGAAAATATATAGGAAAATATGTTTCCCTCAGTTGACTGGCTCCTAATGTCACAGTGACAGTGTAGGAAAAAACCTAGACATTTTTCCTGCCTTGTGAATTCTGTTTTCTGGGTTTTTAGTGGGCTGCAGTGACATCTATTAGCTGATGAACAGTTATTTCTCTCTAAGCATCACTCTTTTTCTAGCGAGAGTAAATCTCATAGTTTGGGATATCAAGAATCTGTTGATTCTTCTGATGTTGAATATTATGGTGTTGATCCTAGTTTCCAGTCAGTGTTGTTTAGGAAAAAGTCTCTCCTCCATGACAGAAGAAAGTGAAAATACAGCCAGGACAAAATGTACAGGCTCAAGCAGCAGAAAGCAAGCAAAGAGATGTTAAAATATTTATATGAAGTCTTGAAAGGATTATATCAGGGGCTGATTTTTTTTTTTTTTTTCGGCCAGAACAAAGATCTTTTAAATGCAGCCATTCACTTCCACCTCACCTGGGAATGTTCTTGGCAACATGCATTTCTAAGAAGCAAAATCCTTACAGGAGTCTCACTGGATTTGCTCTTAATTTGCTGATCAGTTAACATGAAAATGATATGCAAGTAGCAAGCTAACATTATTCAGTTCATTACTATACATAATTTTACATTAAATTGATAGTGTTTCTATAGAAATGTTAGGAAGTGGGCACAACATATGAACAGCTAGATTAGAAATAATCAAATAAAACCATCTTAAGCTTCAGAATTATAATTTAGGCACCCAGCTTGGTGTAATAAAATGGTAAATAAAAGCAAATGAGAACAGACCACAAGGCAGACTTGCAAGACTCCAGTCTGCTTCTTAGTTACCAATCATTCAAAAAAGCATATTAAAGATTGCTGATGAGAAGCAGTATTCAGAAGAATCACTGGTTTGCCAAAATTATTTCTGTTTTTTACTTTTGTGAAAACTAATCACAGATGTTATTGTAGCCAGGAAGGAGAGAGAGCATTGGCATTAATTTAATGGGGACAGAGCTGTTTAGATCCACAGGTCATGTCAATTCACTTCAGTCTCAGAAAGTCAGTAAATCTATTTAGTTTTTTCAGCTTTTTCACAGAGAGAGATCAATTCAAAGCTTAGCACATATCCCAGCTGAATTCTGTTATAGCTCCTTCAAAGCACCAGGTACTTCTAGAGATTCTTACTAATTTGTTTTGTGAGCACTACCAGGGAAACAACTTACTGCTGTTTTGCAGGTGGGTGTCAGTGCCATAGGTAGGGGAAGGACTCAGACACAATCCAGTCACTGTTTCAGCAGATCCATGGTCTTTTTTCTTACTTTGGAGACTGTGGCAAATGTAATTCAATTGGATTTTCTTTGATCCTGACTCAAGCACTAACCCCTTTGGAACTGTTTCACCAGAATAGCCATCTTGCAAAGATGTATCATTATACATCATGAAACTAAGGCAAAATTGTTCAGCAAGCTTATTACTGCTGGAAATAATTCTTCAGGTAAATTCAGTCACAACAGTAATGCTCTTCTCAGTCTGCCTGGTCACTGATGGAACAACAGCAAATATTTTGGCAAGCCCTTTTCTGCTCCTTTTGGTAGTACTGCTGGATGGGAAAGGCCAAGGTAACAGCCCAGCCTTGCAGGAGTTTCACTGTTCCTGGCAGTCTTGTAGACATGAGTGAAAGTTGCATGCCTTAGATCCTTGAAAATGTGGGTCCTGGCTTTTTTGCAGTAAGAATCTATAGTTTCAGTTGAATTAAATTAGGAAGACACATCTAGTTGTATCTCTTCCTTTCTCTGTCTGTTTTCCCAGCTGTGCAAGACACATACACACCTTTTAATGCCTCTTTGGTTGTGAAGTCCTGTGTCTAAGTCAAGTAGATTGATTCCACCACTGGACAGATGGAGGGAGGAACCCAGCCTGGCCTATCTGGCCTCTGTGCTGCCCCTTAGCTGCTCATCCATCCTCCATTCTTGTCCTCTAAGCATGTTCAGAAGTCCAAATGAGAAATATGGTTGGGAAAAACAGGACATGTTTTCATGGGTGATTCATAGAACTGCTTTGCCTAAACAATCCATTCAGAAGAGCTGGTTGTTTTCTGAGTCATGATGGCTGCTGAGATTATAAAGAACTTCAAACTATTAATTACTGAAGAATCAGTCAACCTGAGAATTGAAGTTCCCACAAGAGACAGCAAAGAGAAATATAAAGGAGCTGCATGTCCCCTGTTGGTACATATGAAAGGAAGATGTGAATGGATTTTATATTAATAATCCAAAATTTCCATCACTTAATGTCTGATCAGAGGGATTGCTCCAGCTCTTGGTAATTTGATTCTTTTGTCATCTGAGTACATTCAGCCCTACAAATACACAAAACTGGCCCAAGCAGAGGCAACTGCAGAGTGACCCTGTCTTTCTACCATTTTGGCTTTATGTAGGAGGAAGGGCCATTTTCTAAACTGTCAGCATGGTATTGTAATTCATTCTCTGAATAAATATATCCTCTGCTGGATATTCAGCATTTCTAAGAAGGAGCTGAGGGAAATAATTTTCCCATGATTAAAGGATTCTGAGACGTTGCTGAGCATCCACTCCCACAGTTACTGCAGTGTAACTTGTCAGGCAGACTGTAAACAAAGACTAAATTGTTGTTTTTTGAACATCCATATGAGATGAACTTTTTCCATGCTGAAAAAGTGACTGTAAAAACCAGCAAAAAGGAGGCAATGGCATCATTCAAAATCTGGTGTATGTAATTCATCCATGTAAAACCATGCTTAGTGCCTCTGCCAATGAATCCAACATCCTGCACCCTGCACCTCTAACCTGAAGCACAGACATACTTTTGAGGTCTATGAAACATTTCTACGTATCTGTTTCTAAAATACTACAAGGATTGACCAGGAAGGTTCATGGGACAATTTTATCTGTCTCAGTCAGTTTTTTGGGAACCTTAATGCCTGTAAGTCTCTCGCTCTTGCTAGTACAGGATAGCTGGGAATGTAGTGTACCCACAACAGGCCATCAATTTAATAAGTTTCTCCTGAACAGAGCCCAAAATTTTTTTTAATAAAGCAATAACATTGTTAAAATCATCATTTCATATGCCATTTCATAGCAGCTATAAAACATAGTGCTAAAGTTTAAAACTCTGGTTAGAGTTTCACATTTCTTGGGAAATGTATGTCATCATATTCTAGGTTGATAAAATTCTAATCCTTGTTGTTGATGGGCTGTGGATTGCTATAAACCTCTCATTTCCTGATAGTCTAGAGCTGGATGTTGCCATGATTTATGTAGTGGGAGTAAAATGTAGAAAGAAGGGGATGTAATATTAGCATATTTAAATTCATTTGCCTTTTGTTTCCACTCATATTTTTATCCCTGGTGAATGGTATTTAATAGTCCAAAACAGCACTCTCACAGTGTTGATTTGAGTCCTGAACAGAAAAGTGATAAAAAAGTGGCTGAAGACATTAAAAACAGCCAAAGGGGAACTATGTATCAAAAGTAAGTGCAATATTTTCAGTTTGTTTTCAGGTATTATTCAGAAAGATGTCTGAAATGATTGACTAGTTCTACCTCCCATCTTCTGGTGGCTGTTTTCACATTTCTCTAGTTCCTGACTTGGACAGTCATATTTGACACAGACCAAGTTCCTGATTCCTTGTGCATGCAGTAAAACTTAAAAAATAAATGTCATGACCCAAACATCAGACAGAATGCAAATTAAAAGTTATTTTTTTCCTAGATGTCATAGCTTAAAGACAGCTGTTTGTGCATATGGTTCTTGAGGTTTGGGTGGGGGTTTTTTGTTTTTGTTTTTGTTTTTTGTGGGTTTGTTTTGTTTTGGTTTGGTTTGGTTTTGTTTTGGGGGTTTTTTGTGTGTGTGGTTTTTTGGGTTTTTTTTGGTTGGTTGGTTTGTTTGTGGTGTTGTCTTTGTTTTTGGTGGGGTTTTTGTTGTTTTTTTTGGGGGGGGGGGGTGAAGATTAGCATTCAGAAAGATGGCCTCAAAGTATTAGTATAGAAACCATTCAGATGAGAGCTCTTTATCCAGAGACCAGTGTATCCAGTGGTTATAAGCTCTGACCAATTTTTCATTCTATGGAGAATTTGTCTTGCTGCCTAAAAATACCACAGAGTGCACTGCTGGTAGTGCCAATCCTCTCCTCCCAGTCTTGGGGCAGCTCTGGAGTGCTCCTGCAGGCAGCCCATGGTGTGAGACTGTCACTGAAGCTGTTCTGCATTCCTGTCTGTGATCACACGTCCTGCTGCATCCCAGCTGAGGAGGACTCATGAACAGGCAGGCAGTAGGGATCTATCAGGGCCTGGGGACTTGATCCTTGTTTCTTAAGTAAGTTTATGGCAGAGGAAGAGCTTTGTGTCAGTTTACAGCCTGGTTTGTTTCCAAAGTGAAATCTAACTCCCTTCAAAATGCTGAAACCACCTGTTTGTCCAAAGGCTGTGTGGGACATTTTTGTATAAATGGCAGCCTCTTAGTGAAATAAGGCAGGGCACCAGCAACATGAGGGACTGCAAAGCCCCCATGAAAGATAACAACAAGGAGGTGATTTGCTCCTGCCACTGGCATGACACACATGAGCTCAGTGCAGCCCTTTTTAGAGCCTGTGTAAGAGTTCTACTTGGGGAGCCTGGGGTAACACAACCAGTAGAGACTGGGGGTCCAGGGCACCAGGTGGAAACTCATCAGAATTGCACCCCTTGTGCTGCCACCACACAGCACAGAGGGAAAAACCTCAGCACCAAAAAATCTGATCTTACAAAGTGCTTGCTACTGCAGTTGTTGGTAATATGGACCATGAAATGGCTCCAAACATCTTTATTTTATATTTTAAAGCCACATAATTTCTCAGCTGTGTGTAAGACTGAATGACCATAATGATTTTAGGTACCTTCTTAGTACCTTTTTTCCCCATCTGTAAACCAAAATTAGTAACACTAAGCCTAACAGCAGATGTTGTGAGACTAAATGAACTTCTGGCTCTCATCAAAGGATACAGTTTAGGGCCACTGCCTTTAATAATGCTGTGCTTATACTCTTCACTAGATTTATCCCACTGGATGTTTTATCTGATCTCTTTGCATTGTAGGTGGTCGAAAATAAATGGAAAAATATTTGCAGGCTTAAGTAAAGCCATTATCAATTTTGCCAAACATTTAATAAATAAGAAAGTGATAAACCCCCAAAAGATTGTTTAAAAAAAAACAATAACAAAAGCTAATGGGATTATTTTCACTTGCCATCTGTTTCTTATTCTTTAAATACATAAATATGAAATCCAGCAAAGACTGTTAAATAATTTGTTATGGCAGTCTGAATGGAAAGGAGCTTAGGCTTCCTCCTTTGGACTCTTGGATGAAACCTAACAGCATGTGTTTGAGTAAAACAAACCTTCCAGAAATAGATCTTGTTCTGTGCAGATTTCCAGAGAGGCAGAAGAGTCTCAGCTTCACACTAAGGTTTAGAAGGGGAACAGCTTACAGGTAAATATGAGATTTTTTCATTGCCAAATATGACCCACCTCAGCATCAAGGACTTTCAGAAAATACGTTGTGAAGCCACGAGTGTTGGCAGCTAGAGGAATTTTAAACAACTGATGCTCACTTCTATGTTGCTTGTGAACTATTAAGCAGGTGTTTGCACCTCTGGTTTCATGAAAACTTTCCAATTTTCCTCCTGACCATTCACACAAATGCTCTCTCTGACAGAGAGTGTACAACCCTGACATTTTGCTTGGAGTAATACCAAGAATTCATTACTGCCAATTTCTAGCCCTGTGTCAAAGCAGGTTGGTTTTATTTTTTTTCCTGTTTTGTGAAAAGAATTGTCTTCAACAAGGGATGTGTATGACAGGTTTTGGGCCACATGAGAGATACATCCTAACAGAAAGGAAAAATGCACCCATAAATTTTCTAACTTGTGACATTTTGGTACAGATGGAAAAGATAATGGGCCATGACTCTTCTGCCTCATTCCCGTCTCTGGTACAGCTGCAGTGTAAGGGCAGTGGGACCATCTAGCTTGCAAAAAGTGCTTTGCCACAGAAAGACTCCCTTTAAATCAGAGGTTCCCCTGATTTGGAGGCAAGGTCATCACTCCTGTTTCTAATTCTCAACTCTGGTCTATTTTTCAGAGCTAACAAAGCATCACTTTATGGTTTGCTGCAGCTGGTTGAAGATGGCTCTGTGAGCAGGACATCTTCTTGAGCTAGTGTATGGCAGGCCCTGCTTCAGCACTCAAAAGCAGATAAGGCAGGAAGTACCTGCACATTTTCTCCCTCTGGATGCGGATGACTGCATGATTTTGGTGTCAGACTTTGGGCATGGACAGAATGACACATGACAGATAATAGGGCCCATGCAAACAGATGAAAAGACAGCACTGGATGGAGAGGGCATTGTTAATACTGTCTTAGTTTGCTCTTTGTGGTCAGTGCTGCAGACTGCAAATACATCTGTGTGAGGAAATCACTTCAGCTGCTGCTGAAACCACATTTTCTGTTTTTTTTCGTATTTACTGATCTGTCTTAGACCACACACAGATTACAAAGTGTGTTCTGACACATGGCTGTTGCTGCTGATTGATCTTTGGTTTACCAATGCCACAAAATTTCTCCCCAACTTCCTTCAGCTGATTTATAGTGTGGAAGAACAAGCTGAAAGACTATTCTCATTGGGAAATGAATACTCACCTCATTGTTCGAGTAGATTTTCAAGATCACAATCCTGTGTTTCCTCCACATCCTGCAAAGACAGGAATGGCTCTTTCTTTTCAAATATGTGTATTTGTCTCTGGCCAAGCCATCCATTGAGGATCCACATGGCCCTGCAAGCAATCATAACCTGTGCTAGAAGAGGATTTTTAAATAGATCTTCTATGTTAAGCTGTATAATTGATGATATGGTGATGAGACAGAAAAAGAAGGAAAATAAATGTAAGCCTGTTTAGGAATCTATGTTTCTTGCAGACTTTGCCTAATTTTCTGAATGCATAGTAAATTGTTTCTGTCTGTAGATACAGAAAAGAATTGCCACATATGCAAATGATTGTTCTAGGTGAAGCTGAATTTTTCAGAATTACTTTCTGGTTCAGATAGTAACCAGACAGTGGAGATGGAACGTGTCACATCTGGTCTGTTGAACCATCCAAGTTACTACACTACAAAGTAAAGCCCCCAAGGGGAGGTAGTAAGTCAAAATTCAGTGGAAGACAATACAGACCAACTTTAGATACCAAAAAAAAAAAAAGCTTGTCCTCTTACTTCCTGACTGATAAGACACAGTTATTAATAGCCAAGCTTACTAAGGTTTGTCAAAATTACTTTGGATGCCCACAGAACATTCTTGAATATTGATCTGTTAGTCAATGAAGACAGACTTGTGGGGAGTAACTCTGCTTTTTTAAACACTATTGCAAACAGAAACAAACTGAATACTAAATCTTTCTAGTCTACCCTGCAGACTTCTGTGGGTGTCTAGATGATGCAGTCCAGGTGGAGATGTGGATACATAAAAGCCAGTATTTAGTCAGAAGAACCCTGGCTGTTAATCCTCCCAGTTAAAGCTCCTTAACACATTATGTATCTGGACCATGAATTGCTTAGGATCAGTTCAGATCATCCGATCCACAAAATTAAGAAAAGATTGAGTGATTTTTCAAATACCTGTCCAAACACTGGAGATATGAACACAGGTGTGCACCAGAAATCCCACACCCTCAAAATTCCAGAGTTAGGTCTATAAAGCTGTTACCACAAATTCATGCTGATTTTCATCAGTACCATTTATTATGTTGGAAAGTACTTAGAGGATAAAAGTGATTTATTAGTAATCATGCTCTGAAACGGAATTAAATTACTTGAGACCTTTAAAGCTTTTCTTTAAGTCAAACTCTTCTTCCAGATTATACACATTAGTTTTCCTTTTGGAAATGTGCAGAACAGCATAGTCCTGACTTAAATGCACAGCCAATACAGTCACGTGCATGGGCTGTGTATTTTCTTGTGCAAGTGGGGTCTGACCTTGTAGCCACTGAATGTGAATAAAAGCATCTATTACCTCTGGTGTGCAGGACCATGATCATGGGTACCTGTGAACATGACTTTAGATATTTCCCTACCACTATCACTCAGCTTCTAAGACTTGCAGGACATAACTACACCAACTTTTCCACTGTACAAGTTCCAGTCAATTGGTGTGAAGACATTCCTTTCATCAATGGAATAATGTAGCAAGAAAACAGACTACACACTGTGGTTTGGGGTTTTGAATTATGTCAGGAGAATTCACACAGTCTCAACACACTGTTGTAAATCATTGTTGCCTTCCCCTCACAACCTGTGTACAGAAGAGACAGGTATTGAAAAGATTTGAGGAAACTGTTATAATCAAATGATTGAATAGAGAGGATTTCCCCATCCTCTTTGCCCCCATGCTGTTCCTCCTGTCCCTGGGACTGTGAGAGCTAGCACACACCAGCCCCTTTCTTGCCCAGGCAGCATGTTTCAGAGAGGCTCCTAGTATTTGCAGGTTTCAGGCAGTTCCATCTGACTTGGAAAAAAGGACTTAAGGAACTGACATCAGCAGGGGATGGAGAACCACAGAACCTGTCTGACTCTATTTGTGCCCTCCTGCTGCCCCCATTGGATTTGGCCCATGCATTCCTCTCTGTGCTGTGCAAGCAGAAAGTAGTGTATGCCCAAGTGTCCTTGAACATTTCCCAACACATTGCACAATCCTTGTGTCCCTGTGAGCTGGGAGGTACGTGACCTCCCCACAGTCTTGGGAGAACATTTGATACTGCCCACACACCCTGACTGGCATAGTAAGTGCTGCCAATTTGTGATCAAAGGGTACTTTGAGCTTCCTGGGAGCAGTGGGGTGAGGTGCAGTGCCAAGGGGGATGTTCTTCTCCACCCAACTTGGTGCAGACCCAAGGGAATCACACAGCTGATGTGTGACAGCCTCCAGAAAATCCTTTGAGGGTGGGGAAGTCCAATCACAGAGGCTGGGCCATTTTTCACTGGCCTCCAAGAAAACCCAAATGAAACAATTATACGGTAAATATCTGTCATCTTCCAGATGGAGTCATGTGGGCTCTGGGGCTGGGTTTGGCTTGCCATGAAGACAAGGATGCCCAATGTTTTTGTGAAGCCAAGGCTCTTGTACACAAATTGGAGGCTTTAGAGCTTTTCCCAAGATATATTAGGTCTTTAATATGCAAAACATAAACCATGTCTCAGATGATGAAATGGGTTGAGCAGCTGGTAAGAAAGTCCTCTCTTGAGGACTATTAAAGCAGGAACATTTAGATACATAAAGGCCATTGAGTAAAGGCTAACAAAAGCTCATCCCCTGACAAGCTGCTGCCTAATCCTTCTACAATTTTTGTCTCTCTGGGCCGTGCTCCTGGACTCTGAGCAGTGCCCATGCACTGAACACCGAAGACTTGGTGTCTCATTTTACTGTTGCAAAGTCAGAGTGATTTGGTACTAAAATTACTGGTGTTGCAGGGTAGTTATGATTGTCCCCTGTCCTTGGCACTGGTGACACCTCAAATTCTGCATTCAGTTCTGAGCACCTCATGTGAGAAGGATATTGTGGTGCTGGACCATGTCCAAAAAGGGCAACAAAGCTGAAGAAGGGTCTGGGGAAGTCTGATGAGGAACAGCTTGAGATTTGGATTATTTAGCCTGGAGAAAGGGAGGTTCAGGGGAAACCTTATCAACCTCTTCAACTACCTGAAAGAAGGCTGTAGTGAAGTGGAGGTTGGCCTTTTCTTCCTGATAAGAGGTGACAAGACTAAATGATCAAGAGTTGTGCTATGGGAGTTTTAGGTTGGGTATTAGGAAAAAATTCTTCATTGAAAGGGTTGTCAAGCATTGGAACAGGCTTCCCAGGGAGGTGGCTGAGTCACCATCCCTTGAATTGGTAAAAAACCATGTGGATGTAGCATTTGGGGATATGGTTTAGTGGTGAGGCTGACAGTGTTAGGCTAATGTTTGGATTTGATGATCTTAAAGGTCTTTTCCAACCTAAATGATTCTATGGTCTCAGTGTTGAATCAGGACAGAAAATACTATTATCAATCAAATTCCTGTCTTTAGGTGTATTCTTGCCTTTTTCACAGGGTGGCATGCTTCTGTATCTAATGGTATAGAATTGTGCAGGACACATTTTATGATAAAGGATCTCTTTTGGCTTATAATTGCCTAAAAGACTAAATTATCAGTAGGATAGAGCAAATTTTCCTTTAAGCAGAGACTGAGCAGTAAAAAGAGACTGAAAAGAATTTGAATGCTGTAGTGAACATTAAGTTCCTTCTTCTGTTCTTTATTTAGATCATAGATAAGCATGTAGCCAGATAGATGATTAAAGATACAGGAATCATAGACTTTGGGGAAATGAAGGATTAGGGCTTGGCTTGACCTGAACTCATGTGAAAAACTCCCTTTCAACACTTATCATTGTCTTGAATACTGGGATTAGGCAGTGCTAAACACTGAGGAAAAAAAAAAAAAACAAACAAACCAAACAACATAAAACTAAACAAAATTTACCATCTGGATACAAATGACACTGGACACAGACTCCAGGTAGGCTTTCTCATGCCTGTGTTCAGAGCTGAGGTTTTGGTCCTGACCTATTTACCCTCAGATTTTCACCTGGATTCCCAAAGCTATTGTTTCTCACCACATTTGTAGAATCATAGGAAAATGCAGTGGCAGGGATTCTTGATTCTGAAAAGTGGCCCCCAAATGTGTGATTGTATGGGATGCATTAGAAAGGAATTACATTAAAACCAAATTTAAAATGCCTTAAACAAAAAAGGAGGTAGTGTTTCATAAGAGATATGTACACTGCAATTATACACAACACTTGAAATCTCATTACACTCCACATTCTGTGTGCTGTGTGAGGAGATCTGCAGCAGAGCATGGTGTCCTCTCCTGGCTGAGTGCTCAGTCTGATCCTTACTGACTGAACCCTCACTCACTCACAGGAAACTTGCATAATAATTGAGAAAAAGCAAATTATTAAAAAATTTCAGACGAGCAACAAATCAATTGTTGACTTGTGCTAAAAATACTTTCATGGTTAATGCATAGGACCATGAGATCCTGGATCATGCATGTGCCACACAGGGCCTAGAGTCATGTGAATGAGTGAGCAGTAGTACTCAAATGACCTTTTTCTAGTGTATTAGGGGAGTATGGCTGGAGGTATAAATCACTGTGAAAGCTATCAGCATTTGCAAGCTAACACACTGAACAGCTGTGGTTTTTTCCACTATTAAGTCAAGTGCAATTACAAACTACAGTAATCAAATATGAAGACAATGTTTAAAATAAGAGCAGCAGTAGGAAGTGGAAAAAAAGTAGGAAGCAAAAAAAAAAAAAAAAATCCAGTGTGCTCTGTAGCCTGGAGGAAGGCAAAATGAATTGGGGCATATTTCTGGATTTTGTTCCTTTATGTTAGTCAGTTCCACACAGCATGTGCTCTGGAGGAACTGGAGAAACAGAAATAAAATAGCAATGTGGAAATGTAATCCACAGTCCAGAGCAGGGTAGAACTGGGAAATGTGACTGGGAGCAGTGTCAGTGGCTGTGGCAATTCCTTACAGAGAGGAATTCAGCCAGCTTAAAAATAGAAGTTGTCAGGCAAAACAGAAAGTCCTGGAGAGAAGCAGGTGGCTGCAGCAGATTTTTGTTTGAAATTATAAGGTGGAGGAAAATTACCATCTTCATGCAACCTTTCTGTTTCTTGAGATTGAGAAGAAGGCAGGAAAGCACATGGAAATCTCTTGCCTTCACACTGAACATGCCTTTTAATGGAAAAATTAAGATAATGTGCAATGTGAACTATTGCCTCTTCTCCAGTTAGTGTTGATGTTCTCTTTGGTCCCACAGTTTGCAAGGTCACTTAAAGGCCAGATACTCTTCCAAATGTAAGATGTAATTTACTGCTTGTGTCAAAGGTTTTTTTAGTTTCTCCAGGGCTCTGAAACACTCACCCTCATCCCTGCTAGCACTTGGAGACAGTTGCCTCTGGCAAGGAAGGAAGGGATCTATTCCTAAAGTAACCAGATTATGTCAGAAATGGGAACAGGCAGAAGCAGACATACAACAGCCAGGGCAATCTATCAGTGATTCCCAGGGGCTCTTAGCAAACAGCCTTGACACACTCTGTACAGGAATTTACCATCAGTGTAACCAAATAAACCCCCGTGCACTGCAAGAGGAACAAAGCAGTTTCATTGATTAGATGCTACATGCAAAGCAATAAACATATTGCCAAAGTCATGCTTTTGCAGATAATTCATTTTAAAAAGAGTGGACATAATTTTTTGTGTTAAAAGTGCCTCTGCTGTACAGGGAAAGATATATCACTCCTAAGTTTGAATGACTACAGTGCTTTTTTCTCTATCTGAGCTCCTGACATGCAATGGAAAGAAAAAGTAGGCAGTTTTAAATAGGATTTATATAGTGTGGTTTAGATATTGACTTCAGAGTGACATAATGGACAGTTGTAAGCACTATTAAGAAAAGACAGGTGAAAGTCTCTGACATACTGTTCTCCACATCTGGTCACATGGAAAGGAGTAGTTTAACCTAAGAGACCTTGGCCTGTGTAGACCAGCACTGCCCAGTAACTGTAACCTCCTGCCCCATGTGGATATGCTGGTGTATTTAACCTGCAATGTTTTACAGTCATCTGGGGCAACCTCACTGATCTCTTTGAGCTAGCAATGGGAGGATTATCACCCATGCCTTTGGGACAGCACTGCTGAGCCAGGTCTCTTTTCTGGACTGTTGTATCTTTGTATTTTCAGGGATGCCTGAACACTCCACATTTCACTACCCAAACAGCAATAGGGACTTCTAGAGCTGTACTTTGCAGTGCATTACCAGGACAACAAGCAGTTTAGTCTTTTCCTGTTCCACTGAAAAAGGTATTGACAACAGTATATGAGACTAGAAAGTTCTGAGGCATTGATAAGTTCCCTCCAAATCCTTTGGTTTTCAGCTGCACACCCTGATATACTCTGATATGTAGGTGCAAAATTTCCACTTGGTTTCTTTTGTAGATCTACCCTGCCCTTCTTGTCTTTCTCCTGAAGCTTCTTCCCACTACTTTTATTTATTTTTCCACAAAATGTGTTCATTTTGCAAATTTATAACTGTTCAAGGAAGGTATGAAAGGCATGCAGTAGGCCTGAAATCAGAGTTTGGGTAGGACATTTCCAACTAATTTCTGTCCTTTGAGTTCCCCAGAAATGGCAGTTCCCACCATTGGGAAATTCTAGCATTTCTGACCTTGTATTCCAAACTGAAAAACCCAAACCAACCAGGAAATCTGAAATCTCATGCCAGGACAAGGATTTTCACCTGTAGCTGTGTGATAAGGAATTAAGAGAAAAGTTTGAATTCTGCAATATTTTTCAAAGGAAAAATGTTAGTCATGATATTTTCAGCCACAGCTAAATGAAGTCTATCTCTTTATTCAGATCTAAATTTCTTCACTAAATTCACTTGGCAGGATACTGGCTTAAGAGAGATTATTTTGCCAACATGCTGTTCTGCAGCATTTTCCAATTTTGCTCAAATAGCTTTTCCCCAGATAGCCCATGGGTAGGTGGTATAAACAGTAGCATATTTATTGTGACTACCTTTCCAATTTCAAAGAAAGTTGAAGTTCATTTGCTCTTGCAGTGGCTATCTGGCAAATGACTTCTAGTCATAATCTATGACGCTACCTTCTGTGTTTGTGCAATTAAAAAGAGATGATCAATCTTAAAATGTCACATTATAATGCCAGTAATGACCTTGTGTGCACATTCGGGGAGGATGAACACTCTCCCTGTGTTTCCTCTTAAGGTGTTCTTGTTACTGCCTTTTCTGTGGCAAAGGCAGGAAATGTTAGATACATCTCTGGTGTAAACCACTGCACCTTATAAAGAGATAGATTTGATTAAGTGATTTTTGAAGAGGTTTTCTGCAACTGATAGAAAATATGGATACAAGGCCTCAAAAGTGCAAGACAGGATACAAAGGGATTTTGCTCACTGCATCTGTTAGAGAAAGCAATATGTGTGCATGTATTTCCATGCTCAGGATGCAGAAGGGAGGGAGTTATTAAAAATTTTAGAGATATGCCTCTGCCCTGATTAAGGTGCAAACGAGACCATATGCCAAAGTCAATAGTATGGATTGTCTTTAACAGTAAATGTGAGAGAAAGAAAGAAAAAGAAAAAGGAAGTGGGGGGAAGAGAAAGAGAGTGATGGAGAGACAGATTAAGTAAAAAATATCACCACTCCCTCAATCCCAATGATGTCCTCTTGATCCTCTTCTGATCTTCTCAGTGCTGGGTGTCCTGCTAAACACAGAGTTCAGCAGAGTGGATTAATTTATGTTCAGGCTGGGCAGGAATACTCAGGTACCTCACCTTGTTAGGGGGAAGTTTGGAACTGTCTCTTGCAAGAGACTCTGAATTTGTGTATAAATGTCCTGTGTGTATGTGGCCTTCCCATGGTGGGGGGTTTTACAACAGAGACAGTTTGTGTAAGGCAGGATGGGTTTTCACTCCCTCTGACCCGAGGTTACACCACACACCAAAAAAACTTTTCTTCTCCCTCCGTGCTTGGAGGGAGTGTGTGCAAACCTGGCACAGCAAATGAGTCTATGGCCCTTCCCACTGGGAACCCAGCCAGGGCTGATTGTCAGGACAGCTGCTGGGTTTGGCTTTCCTAGTGGATACATTCTTCTCCTTAGACCTGGGATGGCTTGACTCACAGTCCAGCTTATATCAGGAGATGTATCTGAGTGGGCTTTGGTGGTCGCAGATTCTTTAAAAATATTTAAGCCAATTACCATAACAATTCAATCTCTCACAGGGGGTTTTATACTGAGGGCACTAGAACAAGAACTTCTTCAGTATCTTCTGGGTCCTACCTAGAAGTAGCAGAACATTGCCAAGCAAGCCAGTCCCATGGGGACTGTTCAGCCATCACCTCACTTCACCTCTGTCCTGGCCTTCTAATATTTCCTCTGTGAGCAACAGCTGCCTGTCAGAGTAAGCTCTATTCAGGACAAGGCTTCTGACATCTTCCTCCCACACCATCCTGCAGAGGGATTTCATTGGAAAAAAAAATCTTTAACTTCTGCTCCTCTTCCCTTTCTTTCTCAGTCTGCTTACTCTAAGTTCAGTCCTCAGGGGAGAAAAATGTCATTGTGACACCTGTAAGTGAAATGAATAACGATAACTCCTTTTATCTGAGATTTCTGTGCTTCTCAAAACACTTCAGCAATGTCTGTAAGTTGACGTCTCATTTTTCTTTGGCAGAGGTCTCTGAGGCAGAAGGGTAAAACAAGGACTGTAGAGGAATATCTGTGCCAGTCTTCAGACACTGGATAGGATAGGAATAGAATAGAATAACACAGAACAGAATGGAACAGAATGTTTTGGTTGGAAGGGACCTACAAGGATCATCTAGTTCAACTGCCTAACCAATCCCAGGGCTGACCAAGTTAAAGCATTTTGTTAAACACGTTATCCAAATGCCTCTTAAACACTTGACAGGCTTGGGGAATTTACCACCTCACCAGGAAGCCTCTTCCCAGGGTTTGGCCACCCTCTTTGTACGGAAATGCTTCCCAGCATCCATTCTAAACCTCTCCTGGTGCACCTTTGAACTATTCCCACATCGTATCACTGCATCTCAGGGTGAAGAACTCAGCCCTCTCCCCTTGCCCTCCTCAGGAAGCTGTAGCAATAAGGTTGGTGCTCAGCTGCCTCCTCTCCAAACCAGACAAGCCCAGAGTTTGTCGCCACTCCTCACAGGCCACGTCACAGGATGTGCCTTCCAGCCCTTTTACCAGCTTTGTTGTCCTGCTCTGAACACGCTCAAGGACTTTCACTTCCTTCTTATTGTTGGGGCCAAGAACTGCACACGGTGCTCAGGGTGAGGTGACACTAAGAGCCTCAACAGCGAGATAATCACCACTTTAGACATCTCCATTTGCAGTAGACACCTTAGCTTCCCTTTCCATTTAGCAGGCAGAAGCAGACTGATTCATGGTGCCTGTGGTAGATGGGATGAACAGCACCCATTCCTCCTTATTGATCACAAAGGTAATGCAGTGATGACAAGCTTGGCAGCAATGTCGATGTTTTAGAAACTGATGTGCGCTGAGTCGCATTTTCTTCATTGTGATAAATGTCAGCATTCTCTGGCATTACTTTTGATACACTATCAAGACTACCTGCTGCCCAGTGATAAATGTCATGTTCAGACTCAGCTCCAAGGTACAGATGAGACTGATGTTGTTTGGTCTGGGGTGCAACTTCTAGTTCTTATCTAATGTCTTTGGCAAACTTTCTGGTTGAAAAGTTCCCCAAGGTAGTTGACTACAAAGGACATAACTTGTGTGAGAGTGAGAAAACAAGATGAAAGGACTATTTTTTGATCTTGGTATCACTCAGGGTTAGAGAGCTTTAGGACCAGTTAGCGTTGATTAAGACAGATAAACAGGAAAACAGAACAAGTGAACAGGAAACTACTTTGTAGAGTGTTGTAACTTCTGAAAGCTCAGTCCTTCCTACCCATCACATTCCAGTGTACATCTCTCAAGAGACAGTTTTCCAAGTGTGGGCCATTGCCAATCCCAGGTAAAAAGTGCCCTGTTCTGAATTACCACAGATTATCAAATTTACTAATTGTCAGCTGCTTCACCAGAATGTTTTGGAAAACAGCATTTGTAGGACTGGAATTTTGCAAAGCCAAGTTCTCTAGGTATTAAGAAAATGTCATATTCCTTTTCATTTTATTTTCAGTTTTACAATCTTTCATGATAAACATAAAACAAATCACTTCTCTCTCATTAATCTTCCAGTAGAGAAGACCCAAGCCATATCTCCAGAGTACACAGTGTAAAAAGAGTCTCATATAATTGTGAGACACCTTGTCTGAGCACAGCCAGATGTCTTTGGCTGGGAGAAATTACAGTCATTTCATCTTTGCCTGTACAGCCACTGGGATATACATCTTCCTGAAGCAGTTACTCTCAAAGCCCATTTGAGTCCCTCGTGATAGTTGTACTACCACAGAAAACATTTATCAATGCCTTAAAGGGCCATTTTGATTTAACTAGAGGAAACATGGAGATAAAATATGATTACTTTTTCCTGATTAAAGAAACTCCAAATCTCAGATTTCATTTTAATGGAGTGGGAGGAGGGGTGTGTTTAAAGAATCATATCCATTTGCTAAATTAATTATTGAGATTAAAAGCTCTGACATAATCAAGCAGTAAAGATGAAATCATACTGGGAAGAAAATACTGTATTTAGAAATCAAGACACTTCTTTGCATATATGCCATGAGAGGAAGATAAAGGACAGATGGCTTCTTGATCATCAATTCAGTTTTCATCTCGTCAAGTCTTACAGGGATGCCAGCCTTGCAGGCCAGGTCAAAAAAAACCCCTAAAACAGTAAACTGATGTGTGAAGAAGGACTGTGTTTGGTTTTTATATCAATCTTGAAATTCTCTGTCCAGGACAGAATCAGCTCTCTCTGAGCCATACTGGGTCTGAAATCAGTTAATTGTGTAAGCACAATCTCCAGCTATTCCAATGTCATCTTCTTCAGATGAGCTCATACTTAAATTCATATCTGAATGTGAAAACAAACAAATATACAAGCAAAAATATAACAAAAAATATTGAGAGGAAGTACAAAGCCCAGAGGAAAGCCAAGTCTGCCAAGCCATGTTCAGCCAAGTCTGAAAGCCATGTGCAGAGTGTTCCAATGGACCAACATTATCTTACAAGACAGATGTCTGCTAAGGAAGGCAGGAGCTTCCCTTGGAATGGAGAATATAAACCCCCTCCCTCTGAACCATTATAATTTTGAAATTAAGGGGCTCTCAGGCAAAGATGTGGGAATAGGAAAAACAGTTCTTAACTAGGAAAATTAAATTAAAAATGGAGTACTACAAAAAAGCAAACAAACAAAAAAAGAAAACACTGACAGAGTCAGAATACAGCCTGACACCCTGTTGGTCAGGGTATTGGTAGCAGTCCAATTAAGTCCTCCTGGAGTGACAGATGTGGTTCTGTTGAAGCAATGATCCTGTAGAAGGATGGTGAGATAGGTCTGGTCTTCCTCAGGGAATCCAGTGGATGCAGGCTGCCCTGAATCTCAGATTTTTATCCAGATAGGAATGCTTGGCTCCTCCCCTTGGGTGGAGCATCTCACAATGGGATGATGCAATTTTATCAGTCATGCAGTGAGACTCAGTGGCCCATTAACAGAAGATATCCCCCTAGGTGGAGGATGGGTCTTGGAAGAGATAAAGAACACTGCCCCACTTGGTTTTAACAGATGGTCATAGAATACATACTTTTGGTTACACCTTGCATTGCAACCTAAGACACAAGGCACATAAACCTCTCTTAGCTGGAGTAGCTCAGATCTGATTGAGCTGCTCTCTCATCTCACAGTGCTTGTGAACTGACTCAGCTGTATTGCAGGATCATGCTTGCCCTTCATAAAAACACAAGCAGAAGAAGCAGTTTTAGAGTTCAGGCTCTGCTCATTGTCTAGAGGTCAGCTAGCTGATTGATTGAATGGATTCCCTTGTTATCCAGAGAGATGACTTCTCTAGACCTTACCTGATGGCTACATGTGGAAGGAAAGACCGAGGATGAGCCTGGAAATAACTGAAATAACTTCGCTGGCTATTTTCAGAAACAGGTTTCTGAAAAGGAGGACATGCCTTAAAGTTCTGGGTAGTGAGTTGAATCCTACTGAGCAGTCTTTGGGGAGACATGCTTGAATTATGATGGAGTATCCAAATAAACTGCTGTCTCATTTTATATATATAGGCCTGTAATCATTTAAAAATGGACATGATGAGAATTTGAAGGAAAACAGGGATGTCCTCTGCTGTTATATTCACTTCCTGTGTCCCTGTACAGAGGAGAGATTGCCTAGACAAACCAGTGTGTGAGCACGTTGGTCAGTCAGCACAGGAACAGGTGCCTATAAAGATGGAAATTCTCTGTCCTTGGAGATTTCCAAAACTCAGCTATGCAAGGTGCTGAGAATCCTGATCTAACTTTGAAGATATCCATGCTTTGAGCAGGAAGCTGGACTAGATGACTTCCAGAGGACCCTTCCAAGATAAAAGTACCCAAATCAGGAGACTGTATAAAACTGCTGATAAGTTTGAAAATGCAGTAAGAATAGAAGAAATGTACCTGATGTTCTGAAAAAGAAACAAAGAGTGGAAATTTAAAAACCCAAAACTACAAAACTACCACCCTCCTTTCAAATTGTTCAATTGCCCATAATAATAATTGAAATCAGTCATATTTTCCTCTCATTCTGTGAGAGGAAAACCCTACTGCTGCAGTAGAGAACAAATTTTACTTTTTGCAGCTATACAGCTTCCTGGTTTGCTCTTGTGTCCCACCCTTATACATCTTTGTAGTGTCTGTCCACTACCCCAAGAAAACACACTGCAAGGGGTTGCATCTATTGCCATACTCTGCACTCTGAGTTTCATGAATTTGAATTCTTAGTGCAACATTTTCACAGAGTGACACCTTCCTATATAATCCAACCCAGGTTCTTGAGGATATTTGGTGCCTTCCTAGTCCTTTAGGCAAGGCAGGCTGCCATGTAGGTGTCAGATCTTCCACAGCTCAGCCCATCACCCCAACCTCTCAGAGGTTACAGTTCCCTGCCATTGAGGTTTTACAAATCCACTGACAGAGCCCTGCAGTGCCTACCCATGGTTAGAGGCCCACAAAGCTGCAAGTAAGAGCCTCACACTGTGTTTGCCTTGAGCAGGCTTCATAAAATCCTACTGGCACCTTCTGCTTGCTGTTGGACCAACCAGATAAAAGATGTAAAATTTCTCTCTCCAAAGAGTATTATATCTGGTAATATAAATGTAGTGGGATGAGGAATATCAGCAGAAAGAGGGAGTGGGACACTGAGAGTGTTGCACAGAAAGGAGGCAGGATACCTAAGTAGGTGACCTGGTGGGAAATAGAAGATAAAGTCCTGTCTGGGACCTGTCTGTAGCTCATGACCCACCATCATTCATAAATCCCCATCCTTTTTAGGAAAGATGTAGGTTTAAGGCTGAAACTTTCTAGAAGATGGTCAGAAGGGCAAAGCTGAGCACGATCACATTTAAATCTTTAAATATTTGGTGATATTACAATCTCCATCTGGACTGCCTCTGTTCTGGTGATGGGGTGACCAGGCTCCTGTGGGCTGCAGCACAGGGACAGCAGGGTGCTCAGAGAGGAGGATCAGTGCACCTGATCTCTGCAGCAGATCTCCACGGTGGAGGTGCCAGCAGAAGGCACTCAGAAGTGCACAGAGGGGACCCAGGGTGGCCAAAAAGTCTGTGCCCTGCAAATGGCTCCTTCTGTGAATCATTTCTCATGAGCTGCTCCCCAAAGACAGCCAGAGAACAGGAAAGCAGGTTTCATTTCACACTGATTTTTTTTTAGTGGAGACTTATAAATATATTTCATTTTGTGACTGTGAAATAAAGACATTATTTCAGCCAGGATACCGGGGGGAAAAGAAAAAGGAAACCAAATTCAGGGGGGAGCATGAATCAGATTATTTTCACCAAATTCCAGGATTTTTGTGCAGAGGAGATAGATGGAAACTCTAGTAAGGACACATTTCCTACCCTACTCCAATGCGTAAAAGGGTTCAAATCTACCTAGAGAGAACAGAAAAAAAAAATGGGAATTATGTTGGATTTTCAAGCGGAAAAAGTGCTATATAGTTTTATTTTCCACTTGAAAAATTAAAAGCAAAGAAGAGCAAGTCACAAACCTCCAAGTGGAGCTAACATTTGGTCGGGTAGAGGGAGACAGCTGACCCAAATCACCAGAAGACCAGTGACACAGCTGGGACTGGACAGTGGACCTCCCACATGCACCTATTCTGCCTCCCATGTGGCCCTCCTTCATCAATTCTCTTCCCTGGATCAAAACCATTTTATCTTTATCAATTTCTAGAGCAAGTTTTGTCTGCCATATCACTTGTTCTGAATTAGATGTGAGCTATAGATGAGATGTGTATTGTGCCTCTGCACAAGGAAGGAAAGCTGCTTGTGCAGTCTTGCTTCCACAATCCACATTTTTCAGACACACAACTTTCTCTTTTTCCTAGGATAATCTACCTTTTTTTCTGCTCCCTTCTTGAACATTTCATTGCCTTTCACCTAAACTTTTAAACTTTTGCTGATTTCCTTCCTCCTATCCTCAAAAGCAAGGGAAAAGAAGAAGAAAAAGAAGAGGTTGACATTTTACTAGCTGAATTTTCTGGCCAAAGACTGCAATGCTGCACACTCAGAGTAAAAAGTAAATTTCCCAAATTTTGGCATCTCAAGGAATACCAGATATTTCTCACTGAAAGAAATGAGATATAAGAAACTTGGTGCTGTGAAGGAGGCTTTATTGGCTTTCTGTCCCTCCTGAATCTTCAGTGCTGGAAAATTCTGAGCTCTTTGGTCCACAGTGATACAGAAGGGATTAATTTGCTGCTTTATAATGCTGTGGGCAGCAGGTGTTGTCCCACTCAGACTGAAGCACACAGTTTGGCTGAGCTGTGGGCTCACTGCCTGTCTCGGAGGGGTGGCCCCTCAATGACACCTGCAGGGAAGGACCACAGCCTTCTCCTTTCCCACAAGCTCACAGCACAAGGGCACAAAGATACCAGCATTGAAACTCCATAAAATGGGCTGTAAGAGGAGCAAGGAGGAAGATGAAGGAGGGAAAAGGTTTGCTCTAGAGTTGAACATTTCTCCAAGTAGTGCCTGAGAAAACACAAGGGTACCATGCTTATTTACACCTGTGGCATTTGTGGAATATGATTCATGCATCACACTGAGAGAGGAGGTGTTGAGCTGAGGACTAGGGCTGGAGAGATGGGGCCAGTGCTCAAGTCCTGGTTCTGGAATAGTGTGTGACACCAGTTCCCTTCATGGCTTCACTCAGTCATCTATTAGGACTCCTCCATGGTGCGACACTCCCAGGGCTTCTTAATGCAATATCACACTTTTTTCTTTAAAATCTTTTGTGCCTAACTCTTTAAAAGTGAATTAATATGTAGCTATATCCTTTTAATATCCACTTACAATTTCCTTCTAGAAAACATAACATCAATTTCACAAGCAGTGTATTAATTTCTTCCACTGGTAGAAACCAGTTTCTCTTACATGTTTCCTCTGTTCCAGCCTTGGAATATTTTCATGCTGCATTGATACAGATAAAAAACCTGTAGCTCTCTGTAGAAAATGTGGGAAAATATTAATCTTATTAAATCAAAGAATACATTAAAACAGAAACAGTTCAAAAAAGCTTCGCTAGCTATGGTTAGTCAAGATGCAACCTCTCACCTTGGAATGCTGGTATCATTTTACTGACTTTAATAGAAATAAAAATAACTGAGTGAAATTTTAAATGGATTCAAAAATCTTTCACCAACAAAATTCTGTTTCAGAATTGCACTTAATTAAGTCCTTCATTCCTTTTCATTCACCACTCTCTGGATAGCTGAATCACTGCCTTTTATTGCACCAGAAGAGAGATCATGAAATAATTTATAACAATAATCAATCTTCTGCCCAGCCTGTCACAAGTAATCCACTACCAACCAGAAGTGGGAGGCTGAGTTTGCACTGGAGAGAGTCTTTGGGGGATACAGTAATGTGGTACATTTTTTGTCTGATCTACAAAGTTCACTTAATAATTGCTATCTGACCTGAGGTCAGGATAAGACATAGAATTTAGATGATGTGCAAATAAATCACATCTGCCCCTTTCTTGGTCTTTGAAGTTCTCTGAGTAGAGTTTTTTCTTACTCTCTCCTCTGCTCAGATTCTGCATATAACAGTCCATAATGTCACTCTGCATATAATGATACATTGGAGTAAAAAAGATGTAGAAGTGCCCTGATACAATAAGATATCTTTCACTCTTCAGTGTATTGTGCACTCCCAAAGTACCTTTCAACTGGAAAGCTTTAAGAACAGCCTTATAGATCCATTGGGATTAACAATGGAGAAAATAAACTGATTTCTTTGACCATTTTGTTCCATCTCCACGGCTGGCTGCAGTACAAGGCTAAGAACCATGGATCTGCCTGACTCCCCCACCTTTCCCCAAGCAATACAGTTCAGCAGGTCACACCAAAATAATTATTAAAGTGACTTTTGCAGTTAGACCACACATCCCCTGAGGTTAACCTGCCACCCTGTTCAGCAGGAGTGAGGTCTCAGTTGATGCATTTGGATACATTCAGAGTCAATGACTCAGAAACAATAAAAAGGTCTTGAAATATGTCAGGTTTCTACGAGGGAGAAAGGAGTAATACCCACTTGGGTAGGATAAGAAGCAATCAAGGAAATGTGAAAGAAATTACATATTGGAAAGCAGAAAACACTTCCTGTGAGAACAATATATGTTCTACTACCTACTCACCTGCTCTGAAGACGGGATCCTTCTAATTACAAAATTTGCTTTATAAGCACTTGTAAGTTTGCTCAGTTGTAACTGTTTGAGATAAAATTTTCCAGCCTGGGAAATCTCCCTGGGTCTGAGCTTTAGTGAAACTTGCAGCCTAAGTTGCAACAAAATTTAGTGTTCTCTTGGCTCTATTGCTAAGTTGGACTGGAAGGATTTGGTTTGGGAAAACTGCAGTCTTTGCTCTTCCCAGTCATCCAATCCAGACTGTAGGAGTTACTTTAAAAACACTCCAAACCTCAGTACATACCCAACAGACTTTGTATTTTGTTGTTATCAAACAAAAGATGCTGCATTCAGGGAATCAAGCTCAGCCCTTAATAGCACTCCAAGTAAGTGATGTTTGAGCAGGTGCTGAAGAAGTTCCTTCTATTGGTACTTTTAACAGTATGTGAAAGCCACAAATGTGGCTTTTTTCCCCTTGTAAACTAAGTTAAAAAGTGTGCAAGTGTGGCTACATCTCCAGTAATTGGCATAGAACCTATCTCAGGCCCTTATCTCTGCTTACTTCCAACACTCTTCTTGAATTTGGAAACTGAGATGAAGCACAAACCTTTGCCATCTATTTCATGTCAGTCTGCCAGGATCACTGAATTAGCTGTTCCTATTGCCAGAGTGCTGTAGAAAGATTCTGCACCTTCACCTGCCTGAGGGGAGAGCCTTTCTGAACAGGATCTGTTCCCTTCTGCTATTCATGGAACCAGCATCCAGCTTCTGGGCTGATTTCATGATGAAATGGGCTTTTCTTCAGTCAAACTCCTATTTGCCACTGTTAAATTCTTCAGCTAGTTAGTGTTAATAATAGTAATCAGCAGATTGGAAGAGCCTACTCGACCCCTGAAGTCTCTGCAATGAATTTCCTGCTAGTGAAGAACAGCAATGCCCTGAACCCCTGACAGGAATGCAAGAAATATCTGTATCAGAACAGCTGTGAAAATGTAACAATGATCACCATTTGAAGAGAAATGAACGGATGTCTGATATTGTCCAAAAGAGATTGATGGAAAAGTGCTGTGATGATAGCAGGGTAATGGTGTTTTTCCCAGATCAAATAGAGACATGAGAGAACTACTTTTTAAATGTTATCTCAGATAGGTCATGCCTGAGCATTGGCTGAGATGAGGCAGTGCAGCCCATGTGTGGAGGGAGAGAGACCTGCTGGGGCAGTTGTGCTGGGCCTGGGCAGTGAGATCACAGGATCAAAACATGGAAAATAAATTCTGTAGGAGGAAAAACACATGTGTGTTGAGGACTGCCTTGCATAAAACTTTTCATTCCCTTGGAGAAAGGAGGCATGTGCCAAGAGCAGACAATGAGACAAGGGTGCTGGAGCTGGAAGCTGTCCCCTAGGTGCTGGAGAGGGACTTCTGTCTGGGAGCTAGCACTGGGGAAAACTGCCCAGTCAGCTAGCTGCCTTTGAAGCTCTGCAGGAGGCACAGTGTTACTTGTCCTGCGTGGCAGGTCCCAGTGGTACTGTCTGTGCACATCTCTAACTCCCCTGGTGCTTCTCACTTTCCCAAGACTTCTCACAAGGCAAGGCAGGGATGTGAACAAGACAGGTTTAGCTCAGCCAAGCCAAATAAAGGTAGCTGCACTTCAAGTAGGGGAAAAGATATACAAAAGAGAAATTCAGAATAAACGAACCCAAACTCAGTTAAATGAACCCAACCTCAGATCCTACATGTGCAGAAACATTCCTCCCTTGTAGTTGCTGAGATGCCCTGAGGCTCTCAGGAGTTCAGGCATTGACACTCCTCTTGCTGAGAGCTGCTATTCAGTGTTGAACCCTAAAGGGCTTTGAACTCTGAGGTGTTAGCCCTGACCAAACACCTTCCACCCCTCCTGTGGTGCCTTGTGGCTGAACTCTCTCTTGCTCTTTTTATCTGTGATGGGCCTCATTTTCAGCTTCAATTCCATTTGAATTTTGCTTGCTGGTTCCTCCCTGTGGCAGGAAGGCAGCACTGGTGGCTCAGATTGTTATATTGGACCATCTGCTCTAACAAAAGACAGGCTCCAAAAGACAGTCTTGGAGGGATAATGTGCAAATGTATCAGGAACTCTTGTGTCCTCCTAGGCAGCCCCTCAGTTCTAGAGCCTTCTTAGGCTGAGGCTTTCCTTTTGAATTCCTGTGACTCACACTTTGTAAGATGCATTTATTGTACTGACACCATGGGAAACCCACGGCCCTGCTGAGCTTTATTGCTCCACAGAGACCGAGGGCTACATCACCAATGCAGAGGTTGGAGTTGTGCAAACTGCTCATTCCTGCACCTGCCCACACACCACTCACAGAGGGCCTGCTGGGAAGCCAACATCTGTTTATTTATTGTCTTGTGGGGTACAGAGGAAGCAGCTGAAAGGTTTTTCATTACCTTGGTCACTACCAGAGACCAAACTTTTTCCTTGATTTAAATAACTATGAGAGCATACTTTCTGAGTGCCTCAAACTCCTTGAAGGGTTTTGCCACCTCCCTGACTGTGACAGCGTGGTCAGCATGGTTCCCCCTCTCCCTTCTCCTTCTTATGCAATAGCCACTGGTGGTAGTCATGAAGGCCATGACCAGCTTAGAGAGAGAGAAGAACAAAATAATTAAGGTCCATAAATCTTGTTCAACAGCTAAGGACAAGTTGAGCATGTGCTAACCCAAAATAGAGCAGGTGTGTAAATATGACCAAGTCAATCCCCCCACTCCATAAATAGCAGGCAGCCCAGGGTCCATTGGATTCTCCTGCAGGGCAGCAGGCTGCATGACATGATCTCCCCTTGTGTGGGGATACCTCTCAAGGGTACCCCTCAATGCTGACAGAAGTTTGCATGCTAAACTTTGAAATCATACCTAAGGGATATAAAGAATTGATTGTGCCTATATAACCCTCTAGATATAAATGGTTGACTGAATCTGGGACTAAACCTGGATCTAGCTGCACCTACATCCCTATCTCATAACCACAAAGGTTTGATTGGTAGGTTTATTGAAACAGCTTATTCTGGGTCAGTGTTGCTGCACAATCTGAATTTAAGGGCTCTCTCTCCACTATCACTCAGAATTGCTCTGCTGTATACTGTTTGCTCCTTCTTCCAGCATTGAAATGCTCTTGACTAGGAGGGTTTAATTCTGCTGCCACTGACTGCTAAAAATGCTTTGTGGCATCTCCTGCCCCATCTCAGTATGTCCCATAAGGTGTTATTTGCAGACAGAGCTGATATCCAGGCTTGGATAAGCATCTGCAGATCTGGTGAGGATGGGCTGCTGAAGTCCTTCCATCAGGTGCTGCAGGAGGGGTGGTGGGGTGAGGCAGCTGACTGCTGCTCTGCTCTGCCTCCAGTGCCTGCCCCACCTCACCTGTGCAAATGAGGAATCTCATGGGAGCCCTGCCCTCATGGCCCCGAGGTGATGCCTCTCCATGCCACCCACTGCTTCAGAACTGCACCCTGAGACTCTGATGGGAGAAGTTGATCTCCAGGGCTGCATTCACACTGCAGGAGTTTAGAGAAGGATTTTTTTTTTCCAGAGAGATTTCTTGTGAGCTTTTTTTTTTCTCCCAGCTCTCATGCTGAGTTTTTTTCCTCCCAGCCCTGCACTACAAAAGTCTGAAAATACGAAATACTGAAGCTACTTACAGCTTTTTTATAGTGGAGCATTTGATCACAGTGGCTCTCTTTTTACTGTGTGTTCTGTTTCCTCCAACATAGAAAACTATGAGAAGCACATATATTTGATGAGAACAACAGAGGATTTTTTCCCAAAGCCTTCAGCAGCAAAGTTACTTACTCTCAGTCTGTTTGAAGTCTAGCAATCCCAAGCCCCACACACACCAGAAACACAACTCCCACTGTGTTCAGCAAGAGCAGTACTGCTTTCCTGTGTGATGCTTTGGCACAGTCACTCCAGTTTAATGTTTAAGCTGTGCCAGGGATGATTGACCACACAAACCATATTGTCTGTCAATTAGTTAATTGAGCATGGATGCTGTGGCATCCTAATGTTTCAGGGGCTCTTCTCTGATGGTGGCTCTCATCATCAGGGCCTTGCAAGATGTGAGCAGGATGCATTCCAGCTGCACACAGCTCAGCAGATGCCTTGCAAATACACACATGCCCCTCTTGGTTTGCTTCCTTTTCAGTGAAGTATGCAAAGTAAAACCAACTCACAAGGATTCTTGAATAAAAGACCTTATTGCCCTGCAATGACAGGTATTTTTATGGATTAAAAATAGGAGATCACAGTCATACACATTCAGAAGCTGGTTAAAAGCTCTGAGTTAATGTAATTATAAGCAGTGCAATCAAAAAGCTGTCCCATATGAAGTACTTGCCAGTTGCCCCAGGTTAAAAGAATATTTTTTGTTGACAAATTTGCCTTGCTCTCTCAAAAGCACTGAAAAAAACCCCTACTGCATGTTGTTCTGAGATGAGGATCATACTTTATTTAATTCAGTTACAAGAGAAACTGTCAGTGGTTTTGCATCAACCATAGACTTTGAAAAACTTGTAAAATACACTGAACTGCCTACAGACCCACAGAGCTGAGACAAGACCAGATGATGTAGGATTGAGCTATTGCTGTCAGACACTGACCCTGAGCAGTGCTGAGGAGCCTCAGCATCATCAGAGGCCTGTCCTCAACCACATATCCCACAGGGCAGCCTGCTCCAGTTGATAAGCCTGTTCCTGTCAGGATCAAGCTGCTCTGAGACCTGGAGGTAACAGGATCAGCTGTGAAATTTGGAGCTGGTTCCTCCTTTATGCTTCTGCTGTGGGTTGGAATGCACAGGAGCTGGGTTCCAGGTCTGGGTCTGATTTGTGCTGCCAAACCTGCTCATAAAATGCATTTTCTGAAACTAAATTTCACTTTTTCCAAGCAGGCAAGTTTCCCAGTCCCAAGGACTGCAGAGATGTGAACCACCTGATTCATATTTTAATTTACAGCCAATACCTGAAGAAAGTCAATAATTATGCTCAGTAATTAACATTCTGTGGGTACTTGGCCTCACAGGAAGCAATGATGAGCACAGATAAACCAGGTGTGTGCCTGCTTTTCATTGCTTGTGGAAGAAGAGCTTGTTCCATCAGTATTTAAAATGAAAGAAGAACCCAAGAGGTTGTTTTCTTCCAAAGAGGGAATGACTTTTCTGCTCTTGCAGTAGTGGGAACAGGTGGCACAGGGGAGAAGAAACAGGAGTTTTAGAAGGCCACTTGGCAATGGTGAGTGTTTAATTTTAGTAGTGAGTGAGGGCTGATTTGGAAACCTTGTCTTGTGATCAGGGACTGCAGGGAAAATTTTGTGCCCTTGAAGGATGCAGAAGAGAGGTATGAAGGCAAGGAGTCACTCAAAGGTAATTAACAGGTAAGATTCATATCACTTGCCCTGCTTGTCCTTCAGCCTCATTGGATGGGTTCAATTAACAAAACAAGGTGTGATCAGCAGGGCTTGTTAAATATTGCAGCCATTACAAGACCAGATTCAAACAGAGAACTGATAATTCCCTCACAGGGTGTCAGTCCCCCAACCTGTCTGGGAATCCTCAGGATGCTCATGGGGACTCATGAGGAACTTACTTGCAGGGTAGCAAAATGAATGGGAGTAAATTCAAAGTCAAACCTGTAAATTTTTGTGAAGCTCATGAAATGTAAGTGATTGCAGCAACCAGGGCTTCGTTTTGTGTGCAGCAAGATCATTCTCTTCCCATGAATAAATTAGCATATCTGAATAATAATCAAGTGGAAAAACCTTTCAGGCATTTATCAGACCTCTTGTGGTCTGTGCCTAAAAAGGCTTTTGTGTGTGGCATAAGCAATGCCAAAGACCTGGGGTCTGATTCCCATGATGCCACAGGGAATTTAATTAGCACCACAGTGACCACAGGGGCAGGAGATCTATAGGTGTAACTTTCCTCTTTGGCTCCAATGGGAAGACCACCTTGGACAACCTAACATCTGCTAGGAAATAATTTGCCTGACATAGTAATAAAAGGCTTTGGCAAGGGGGAGTTCAGCTACACAAGATCTCACACTCTGGAGTGTGTTTATGGTACAGGTCCCCAAAGATTGATGGAAGAACTCAGCTGCTGCTGGGTGGGCAGATGACTTTGATGGCTCACAGTCCAGCCAGAGACACTAAAACCAAGTTCTCATCTGTCTCTGCTTCCCTTTCCATAAATCCAGCTGACTTCTCAAACCACTAAATGGAAATGGAACCACTAAAGCTGATCTATAAAATTTCAGCTCCCAAACTAGAGATATTGTGTGGGAAAGTGAGGTTTTGGGAAATAAAGATGCTTTGGCTCTTGACCTGAGGGTCTGTAGGGGCTCTACAGTCACCTGAATTTTAGAGGACTGTAATAGGATTTGAACTACAAATATAGTTCTTCCCAAACCTTCCCTTTTTATCGGTCTGTACAATCTTTGGTTTTACAAACTAAGAAGGCCCTGAACAAAACCTGTGAGGATAGTAAGAAAGCATTAAACCTTTCCATCTTTCCTCTCCCCATCATAGATTTTACAGAAAAAGAAACAAATATGCTGACAAAGCATCCCAGCTTCACTTTCCAGGCTGAAAAGTCTTTCCTGTCCAAAACTCCAACAAATATTTTTACAGAACATGTGTTGACTCCACACTGCAAAGGTCTGTGGGGGCCGTGTCCTTCAAGGGCACATCCATAACCAGTGATAGATGTTGGCCCAGGATCACATGGACAGCACTGGTTCAGGCAGATATTCAACTCTCTTAAGGTTCTATCATGGCCCTGGGAGGGAAAATCAGAATGCCTGGCTTTGAAACCCATCCTCCATATAGTCACGTTTTAAATACCCAGTCCATAAGTGCTACTCACAAATAGTTACTGCAGCTCCTTGTGCCAAGAACAGGAAGACCTGGCAATGGTACATCACAATCCAGTTTCCAGAGCCATGAGCAAATCCACTTTATGGTCATAGATGCTGATGGAATATCTGTGTGAGCTGCATCCATCAGCATTCAGTCAAAGCAGAGCTTGGGACATGTGAACCATTTCCAAATAAAGATAATGAAGGGGAAGAAATGCACTAACTGAGCAGAACAAATCCTCCTAAAGGTTTGCTCTTATTATCTTATCACTCTTTTCTTAGCATATTGACTTTTCTGTACTGTATTCACCACAGTTGTGTTCCCTTTGAGGCTGCTATAGTCTGGCACTTTTGCACAAGCTGTGTGCATCCCTCTGCATGGAGGGTACCAGCCCCAGAGAGCTGTCGGCCAAAGGCAAAGCTGCTCTCTTGGGTGAAACTCTTCACACACCAAGAGCCAAGAGCATAATGATGGTGTCAAGAGGCTTTTGAAAAGTGTTTTGTTAAGTGCTTTGGTGAGGTTTTATTGCTATGGCTAATTAAAAGTTTGTCACAAGCACTAAATGCAGCCAATGTTTATTTGCTGTACAGTCATATTGACAGGTCAGTGCTTTGTCAGTATATTAGAACTGTGTGCTGGTTTCTGGAGAGGATTAACTATTGCTTATCTGTCAGGAAAATGAAACATCACTAACAAATAAGTAAACAAACAAATAAATCCTTGTCTCTTATATCAGCCTTTGCATTTCGCTCTTTTCCTAATATTTTTTAAAAATCTGGCATTTAAGTAGCAGTGCAAAGCTAAACAGTGTGTGCCATCATGCCTTGAGCATGACAAACCTATCTGAATTTTTTTGTGCCTGAGATATGTCCCTTGGCCCAGCAGGGGCTTGCAGCTGTAACCACTGCTCATGGGTGTTAGATGCCTTGATCCAGGAAAAGTGGAGAGGCAGGGCTTCCAAAGGAGGCCGCAGGAGCAGCTGTAGCCACTTAGGCTGGAGATGGAAAAGAGGGTGAAGGATTCCTCTGAGATATGATGTCCTAGGGTAGCTGACTGCTCTGGTTTAGGGATTGAGGACACACAGAGACCCTCCATGGATGAGAACTTCAGAGAATGACAAAAAAAATAAAGGAAAAAGAATCCACTGGAAGAAGGTGATGACAGTGCAACTATACTGTTTGACCATCCCACCTAGAAGTGTAGACATCCAACAGGTTTCTGGTGTGTATTTGTTATATATTGTTATATATATCTTACAGTATTTCCCAATCTCCAGTGATTCTCAATTTTGCCCACTAGTGGATACCAATTTTCTGTATGTGCCTGTCTTAAAAGACAATTGGGAAGGAAGTCTTACAGCACCTGTTGATATCACCTACAGGTCTGCTGTGTTTTCAGTATCTGAATGGTGAGGGAAAATGCAGGCTGCACATGGATATGTAAAATTGGAGGTGATTTCCCTCCCCTCTGTCAGTCTCCCCTTCACCCCAACTCCTGAGGCAGCAGCTGCCTGCAGTGCACTTGCAGCTTTCCAGCTGCTTCCTGGCAGGAGCCAGCTGCTTGGAAAAGAGCTCCAGCCACCCCTGCAGCAAAAGGAGGAGGCTGTGCTGGGAGCAGTGTTCTCTTGTGCTGATGGGTCAAGCACAGCCCTTTTGAGGAGCTGCCATATGAGAAAAGTTCTGAGCTGTGATGGGCAGGTCACTCTGAAAGAACAGCATGTTGGAATTAGCCAGTCAATGAACTGTCAGCATCACCACAGAGAGCTCTGCCAGGGAGAATTCAGCCACTCTCCAGTCAGAGGGAGGGAAGGAACATCCATGAATCTTTCTGATTTGTTCCTAACGAAGGAGGCCTCTGTTCCTGACGTGGAGTCCTGGAGCCATGGCTGAGGCATCCAGGAAGCAGACACACACAGAGTTTCTGCTAATCAGTGTAGCTCTGATTAGTTTTCATAGCTGCTTACAGAAGTGCTTAAAAGTGAGGCTGTCTGGAAGAGTTTTATAAATTATCCTTTCTCCATTGAAAGTACATGAGAATGTATTTGTTTGCTATTGAGACAGAGATTAATTAGAAAATGGAAAGAAGAGGTGGCTGTCATATACCAAATGTCTGGGAGGCTGGAACCAGATCTTGGGTTGAGCTCTTCCCTAGCCACAAATAGCTGATAAAAAAAGTATAAATTAGTCTGGAACAAGACAGTGCTCTGCACTTTGGAGCTGATGGCAAGCAGACTATTCAGCCAAGATGATAAAAATCCCTTTGGAGCTGGCAGCTGGCACACAGAGCAATGAGGAGCTCTGCCTGAAAACCAAAAACCTTTCTGTGACTAATATGTGAAGAAAGCAAATTCTTATATCACCTTGTCAAGGGCTTTCTTTCTTCCAAATATACAAGTCATTTTAACACATTCAATAGTCACTATGAGACCAATCTGCTGGGTCCAGTGTAGTCTGCAGACTGGGAGCAAGGCACAGAATATTCTGCAAAAATCAGGACAGAGCAGACTACAGTCCAGTGCTTCACACAGTCCAAGGCAGCAAGAATAAACAAGCAGAGTAAGAACAGATGAACAGAACAGCTGCCATGCAGCATCAGGACCTCTGACCTAACACAATGGAAAAAAATTCAGATTAATTGCCTTTTTTGCTGTCACAACATACTCCAGTCATTAATATTTGTCTCTCATCTCTTGCACCAGAATAGTTTTATTTGCTCTCACTGGAGAGAATTACAAAAAATGCAATTTTAAATTGCCTTTCCAAAACTCATGGTATTATGAAACATATTAGGAGAAACAACATTTTCTGTTCTGTTCTGTTTCATACAGGTTCAGTTGCAAAATAGCACAAAATTTAAAAAAAACATGGTTTCAGAGGAATATGTCACACACGGTGTATGAGCAGAGACTGCACCAGACAATGGCCTGGTGCAGAGGGATATGAGATGAAGAGAGACTCAAGGGTGATCAGCACCTTTTCACATCACTGTCTTGTTACATTCAACTGGGGCAGATTTAATCATGTAATTGTGTTTTAATTTCTTGGTCAAAATAATAACTTCTAAAGGAAAACAGAACAGAAAAACTCACTCACTGTGATCCTTTGCCACATGTCTAGTTGTAATATACTCACTCACACATCTGGATAATTTAGTTATATATAACATATGCTTAGAAGATGAAATTTAGAAGAGAAACAGAGTCACAATCTGCTGGGTGGAGTGGGGATGGGATGCTTTCAGCTTGCCTTTAGTCATCTGCCTCTGTCATCAATGGAATGGGGAACAGGCACTTTTAGAGCAAGTTGTCCCATCCAAAATAAGCCTCTAAAATGCTTTTCAAAAGCGAGATGTCTTGTCTGTGGAAGTTCCACTGATGCCCATTTTCCAGATTAATGCAATTACCTGTGTTGTGGGCCAGAGGAGAACACAGAGGCTCATTGCACAGCCATAGCAGGCCAGGTACAAGCAGTAACAAACAAGCTTCTCTTATAAGTGGCTCCTAAGAATTATCAAGGTGCCTGCTTTTCTATTCCTGCACCCTGAGCTTGGCAGAATTATCAGCATTTGTAGGATCTTTTTGTCTTGCCTTTTGATACTTTGAAATGTGCAAAGGGTGCTCACACTGTGTGAAGGGTGCATGGTTCACAAAGGTTGTCTTTACAATAGATCTAACTGTGGGTGGCACTGGAGGAGATTTGAATGGCTATTTCAAATTCATAACCTTCATCATCTGAAGGCCAAGTGGAATAATTGAGTTATCAAGCCTTGCCTTGTGTGTGACACAGGTGGCAATATTTTATGTATTCTTAATTAGGATGAGGATGCAACTGCATCAGGTTTTATTCCTTGTTCTCTTTAATACTCCATCGTTTGTTCCATTCTGCAGCCCTTCTCTTTTCCAGTGCTCTTTGCTTTTCAAGCAGCAGGATTTTCCCTGTTCCCTACAAGGATCATTTGTGACCACAATACCCATGGATGAGTCTTCATCTTCCTGGTCCCTCCCCTCCAGAGACCACCAGCACTTTGAAATTGCAGCTGGAAAATGTTTTTTCAATCTCTGCTACTGCATCCCTGTCATTGGCACTTACCTCATTTATGAGTGTGTGAGATGTTTTTGTAGAGCACAGCAGTTTTACTGAGAGGTGCAGGATAAATTCTACATGACACCAAATGAGACAATTTAACTTTTGAGTTCTTTTAATAATACCTTTTATCTAAAAATAATCATGTCATTATAAGGTTATTAAAAAAAAGTTAAAAGAATTAATTACAAAACTATGCAGACTGTATTATACATTTATCTTTGTGTAAAGATTTTGACCTGAGTATTTAATCATTCATCTGTAATAATAAATACTTGACTGAGAAATTAATTTCTGCATAGCATTGAAGAATTTACTCTTAAATTCAGTCTTAGGTGCATAACAACACTTTCAATAATAACGTCAATAAAGCTGCAGCAGTAATGTTGTACATCATCAGTATACATCACTAATATACATCATTAATGTACATGAATGATAACATACATTAGGGATGGGTCTGAATGAGCATTCAAAGAGGACATTCCAATATTCTGAGAGTTCCAGTTTCTGATGTGAATAGTTACTTTTCTTTTTACAATGAATGAGATGTTTTCAGGATAATGAATTCTTTTTGCCTGACTCATTTTTAGCAGAAGCTTTCTTATTTGATTGACTACAAAGAGAGTCATGATTTACCTCTTCCTATAACTATCCTTTCACTAATTGCACCTGGCAGTGTGTAGATAAAGAGAACCAGGAAGATAACGAGAATAAGAAGAATTATGCCAATGATGATGTACTTCTTGTAATTCCTCCAGATCAGGTGATACAGGCACTTGAAAGGGTTTACAAACCAAGAGAAGGATGTGTCTGGTCGGCTAAAGGGGAAGAAAGAAAAAGAAAATCTTTTGTTAAGGCAGATTCATCTCTCCCCAAAGTTATCTCACTGCAAAATATATATTTGAGACTAAAAAGGACCTTTAACTCCTTGGAACCCACTACAGGGATTAGAGGGAATGTCCATGAGTTTCACAAGCTCTTGGGTCACTTTTCTTCCACCCATTCCCAAACCAAGCTCCGCACACACGTCGTAATTAAATTCCAGCTCACACACCATAAATACTTGAATTTATGTCATGATATAAAGTTCAGAATTGAAAACAAGATGATGATAAACTCTAAAGAAGAAATGCAGGCATCATGAACTTGAGTACCTTTCTAGTAATTTCAAGGAATTTAGCACCACAAAAGTGGTAATGAGCCATTACAAAAAATCTGATTGCATAGTGATAGTCATGGTGCCATAGTAATCAGAGCCAGCTCAGGTTGGGCATGTAGCCCAAAATGGTGTATTTTCAGAAGGAGATTTAAAACAGGCCTCATGAAAACAGGAAATGATGAAATGAAACCCAGATGGTTTGCCTGTGTACATAAAGAAGAGCCAACTTCTTCCAGTGGAGAATATCTGCATCCCACAATCCAAGTTTTTTCCAAATGTTTCTGTGTTGTGTTTTCCTGCATACCCAGAAGTTTCTTTACACTGTACAACAAAACTGACTGCATGCAGAGAGGAAAACAATGTTCTGCTCAGGAAAAATGTTGGCCTGGTCTCTCCTCTAGCATGACACCTGACTGGGAGGGCACTGTGATGCTGCTCCAACAGCCCTACCCAAGGCAGCATCTTCCAGCTTTTTTGATGGGATGGCCTGATGAATGCAGTGGTGTTGGGCAACATTAACCCCTGCAAAACTGGGACAGGATGTCTTTCTTACCCAATGGCACCGTAATTGTGCAGATGGTGGAGCAAAAAGGAGAATGAAATTAACTGAGGGTCACAAAAAGCTGTGGCCATGTCTCACTGCAGAAAGGTGTTCCAGGAATTGAGGCAATGTCTTAGCTATCTGGTGAACTCAGCATTCAGCCAGTGGAAGTGAATGCCAGTGTAACAGAAAGTCTGTTAATGTAAAAGGCCATCTTTCAACGAAGGACTAGGCTTTTTATTGAGTTGGAAATAATTCAGAAATATATCATCAAACTAGCCCTTGAGGTTAAAAAGAATTCTTGAAAAACTCGACACCCTGAAGATTAAAACTACTTGAGTAACAAGATCCTTAGTCTGCATGTACCAACTGCTTGAGGACTTTTCATAACCTTTAAATGCTGGGGAAAAAAAAAAAAAAAAAGCCAGACTGTTGCTTATTTAATTTGTTTCCTTTGCAACATAGGCAATAGAATTCATTATCAGTTATAGAAGTGTATTTATTACAACAGGCTGCATCCGGAAAGGCATCATGTCTTGATTAGCAGAATTGAAGAGATGAATAACCTCATAGTGCTTTGGCCAGCAGGAAATTGCACTCATTGAACCTTATTCTTTGTTTGCATGTTTCTCTCTCTAGTTCACAGGCATTTAATCTTTGTCCACCTTTGTTCTGGTACATTAAAGAGTCTGTCTCCTAGCTCCTAGAAAATAAGTTTTTGTTTTGAAATTATTTTGTTTCTTAATTAAAAAGAGTAATTTTACAAAACAATCTGAAAATTTCTCTGCTTCTCTGGCTGTTCCTACATGATAAGGAAAAAAAAAAAAAAAAAAAAAAGAATCTACAGTACTGGCATAGAGATCTAGAGGTCCTGAGAAAAGAGGTGCTTGAGATCCACTCTTTCCTGAAGAGAACTCATTTACTCATTTGAAGGGTAGAATTAATTATTTTTTATCTCCCAGCTGATTGTGACTACTCTGCATGTATGAACCACATCACCTGGGGGCACTGAGCTGGTAACCTTTAATATCTTTAAATTTAATGAAACTGAGGCATGCTATGTCTTCAACAGGTTTATTTTCTTTCCAGTGAGTGAGTGTCTAGCTAAAATAATTTTTACTATTCACATGTTGATATTGATTTAGTAACCTTAGGATTTATTCTGCCTAACTTTAAAGCCCAGATGCTCAGTCTGGTCCTTCATGGGCTGTCTGCATAGGGAGAGGAAGGACCTTCAGGAGGCCAACTCATCTCTTTCCCCAGCCCATATTTTAGGATGTGTATGCTTAGGCAAATTGGATGACTCTCCCACCTGTACCATGAGCAGCTACAAAAGGAGCCTGAATGTTTTGCTTCTGAGATGGGTAGTGTCAAATGACACTATCCCCACCCTACTTTTGATTTATTTGAGGCATACATCTCAATTGAGATTGGAATTATGTTGAGCCACATGTTCGCTGTGTCTTCACACCACAAAAACCACTGATTACTCAGTACAAGATCTGGAGGAAGACTCTGTTTTTCTGGCTTCTGGGTCAAAACACCTCCAGGCTGTGCAGTAGAGAAGAGGCCACCAGGCTGGTGACCACTTTTTGACCCAGCAGCACATTTGCAGATAAAATGCCCTTGACTTGAAAACACAGGGAGCCCCAGGCAGCCATGGGTGCATGGGCTGGGTCTCAGAAACTGAGAGGAAAATGAGACAATGCCTTGTGCATCCTGTTGACAACCTTCTGGACATGTAATCCTTCTATTACACTTGACACTCCCTCTTAAAATTTCCTAGGCTGATTGCTTTCTACCACATGTATTCCAGAGCTGTCCCAGTCCTCTCTCCTCTGAAAGAGGTGCTTTAGTTTCCATTACTGGGAATCTTTCAAGCAGACACCTGTCAGGCAAAGCTCATCCTGCCTTTAGGTAAAGGTGTTGGGTGAAGTGATTGATTAAAGTCTTTCCAAGGCTAATTTTAAACAATGTCCTGATACCTCTGATCTGCTTATTCTTTTATGCTGCTTCCTTCTTCATGTTTATCCTGAGATGTATCTCAAACCATCAAAATTAAACAGAATGTGTAATGATTACCATTATGACTAGCAATTGAATTTTAGAAGCTTTGGTAGCAGGAAACATAACATCAATTTCTCTCACTCTTTTTTTATCCAGCTCATAAAAAAACTGCTCAAGTGTTTCAGTAGAACAAAGCACTTGAGCCAAAATAGATTAAAAGTACTTTTTTCTGAATGCAAAAAACTCAGCTGATACTTTTTTAATGTGACAAATCCTAAAAGATAAACTGCTCCTTCTAGATCATTTGCCTTTGTTAAAATACTTAAAATGTCCTCACTAAAAAGTCTTATGATGAAAAATAAGCATCTTGATTCTTTGGGTATGAAATACAATAAAATTAGAGATGGAAGTCACATCCTTTGTGTGTCTAAAGAAGAGCAATGATGCTGGTGAAAGGTGTGGAGCACAAGTCTTGTGAGAAGCAGCTGAGGGAACTAGAGCTGCTCATCCTGGATAAAAGAAAGCTTCAGAGGAGACCTTATTGCTCTTTACAACCACCTAAAAGGAGGCTGTAGCCAGGAGGGAATTGGTCTCTTCTCCCAAGTAACAAATGATAGGATGGGAGGAAATAACCTCAAGTTGCTTCAAGGAGGGTTTAGACTGTGTATTGGTAAAAAATTTACTGACCAAAGGGACTGTCAAGCATTGGAGCAGGCTTCCCAGGGAAGTAGTGGAGTCACCATTCCTTCAGGTATTTAAAAGACATGTAGATGTCACGCTTAGAAACTTGAGTTAGCAATGGACTTGGCAGTACTGGATAAATGGCTGGAACCAATGATTTTAAAGATCATTTCCAACCTAAATGATTCTATTATTAATATAATAAGTATAATCCATCTGATCTTTATAGGTGACCAACCTGAGATGTTGGCTGTATGTGTAAGCTATGATGATTTAAGATGTTATCACGTGCCAGGTCAGCTATGGAATGAGCCCATGTGTGAATTCCAGCTGAGGACAAATGCTCAGCAATGCAATTTATATGGGCTTCCAGAGGAAGACACTTCAGCAAACCTGGAAGGTGCTGCCAGCAGCAGTGCCAGCCACCAGGCCATGCACCAGCTGGACAAATTACTTGCTGAAGGTTGCAGCAGGAAAGAGAAGAAAATCCCAGATACCAGTGAGGAGGTGTCCTGCAAGGAGGTCACACAGTTGCCCTTCCCCATCTCCTGCTGAGTGCCCCTGCCCAGCATGCTTAATGAGTATGCTCCTACTCACTTGGGTTTTTCCAAGGGCTCAGGCTCCTTTCGAGCTTTGCCTACTGGATTCTTCTCAGCTTCTTCTGCTGTGACCAAGTGAAACTCAGCTTCCACCTTGCCCTGGATCAGAGAGAGAATGCGTAAGCACCCAGTCCTGGGTTATTATCACTAACTCACAGCAGGATTTGGAGAAATTATGGGACCAATTGAGGGCAGAGGAGATCGATTAAGGAAAGTAAGATAGCCTTTGCTGTTGAAGAGAAAGCACAAAGGAAAACCCAGGCACGAATTGCTGACTTATGCTCAAGGACTGTAGGAAAGAGAGGTCAGATACCTTCCTCCAGACCCATAACTTTATTTTCTGCTTCTTAAACTATAATGTAATTCATCTGAGAAGACATGTCTTCTATCACACATCCTGACAGAGCTGAATGTCTGAGCTGGAAGCTGTGTTGCTGACGTGGACCAGATGTAATCCATCAGCAGGGGGAAATTCAGCAGCAAGTGCTGGAGCTACTGAGCTGTGAGCTCTCAGCTCACAAAAGGAAAATGGGATTTAAAGATTCCAGTTACAATTCAGAGTGGGTAAATAAAATCAGCTTTATAGAATCTGTGATGGATGAAAATCAGACAAATGACTTTACATATATTTGCAATTTCCCTATCCTATACCTCTGTGGATGGTATTAATCTGCAGTGCTGATCTATGCCCACTGGCTGTGATTCAGCACAGAACAGGGCTGAAAGAAGGATGCCAATAAAAGTCATAAATGTGGAGGCAAGGGAGACATCAAAGCAGACTGGGAGAAAGGGAATCAATTGTACTATAGTCGAGAATAGGGAAATAAATCTGGGATTTGGAAGTGGAGTCCATTCACTAAACCCATGGAAAGTACACAGTCAGCTTCAAGCTGAGTAAGGCAACGAACTTGAAGATGGCACTTCATTAAAACATCCTTTTTGCTGGAATAGACAGAAATGTGAAGGAATGGTAAGCTTTAGGAACAGTCTTGGAGAATTAATGAAAGTCAAGAGACAGGGGAAGAAAATCCCTGAAAAGGACCAAAAAAGCAGGTGAATTTATAGAGGGCTATGGCCTACTGGAAATGAGTAGCTGGTAGCTCTTGGTCTGTGTCCCCCTAGGGAACTGAATGCACCTGAAAAGGCACTTTAGTGCTCAGTTACCTGGGTTCTTCTGAACCAAATATAGAAAAGAACTACTAAAGAACTACTGTACAACTACTAAAGCATTTGGAGGAATCTTACAGATTGCCAGTGGTGGTTGTTAGCACATCAGTCCCAGAAAAAAGCTGTTCATCTGTTGTGAGCTGCTTACCGTGAGCTCCCCAGCCTTGATGAAAGGCCACCAGCCTCTGATACGCTTCTGCTGAAATATGGAGATATTGTTTTCTTCACTTGCTGCCACAACTGTGCCTAGGTCACAGCTCTTGGCTGTCTTTGCTGCTCGAGGGAACCCATTCAGGTCCAATTCAAGAGTGCCTGGAGAAAGAAATAATGTGACAACACTCAGGGACCAGACAGACACAAAGATATTCAAATGGCAGGCTTCCAGATGAGATCCATGGAAGAATTTATCAGCTGAGGATCTCTCTGTACTGTCAGTCATTCAGTTGTATTGCCCTGGCATTCTCATCTGATTCCTAATTATTAACTTTACAAGAAATGTGTAAGTTTGCAGTGTGATGATTCAGAAAGGGAAAAAGCAAAAGTTGGGGCTCAGATACCACTTTGTGGATACCTCTGCAAAACAGGTCTGGTGAGACCTCAGATGAAGCTCAGGCAGATTCATTGCATACTTACCCAAGAAATCATCTGAAGAGAGCCTTTCGAAATCCCACACCTGAAGCACCAGCTCAGCAGGTATTTTGCGTTCTGTCTTTTCTAAGGAAAATATGTTTTCTCTTTTAGTTACCACCATTTGTTTCTCTGCTGGGAGATAGTGGAACGGGAACACAAAGCGCCAGTTGAAGTTGCCCTCTCCTGTCAAGGAATTGTAATGTACATCTGTCTCCTGTTTGTCCTCTTCCAGGCCCTTTATCCACCTACAGCAAGCACAAAGCAGAAAGCATCACTGTCACCAGGGGATCTTGAATTGTAATTGTTATTTGGTTACAGGCCTGACCATTTACTAATTCCTCCCTAACCAGTACGAGGCAACACAATGTTTGGGACTGTGACAGGCAGCAACACCCCTGGCCTGGGGATCTTGGGGAAAAGGCTGCTGTAATGACCAGTGGTGATCAAAAGCTGAGAATAAGAACATGGCTTTTATTTCAATCAGAACCTGAAGTACTACTTGGCCAGTACCAGTTTGCTATTGGCCAGGACACCTCTCTTTTTTGGGACAGGCAGTGGTGACAGCATCAGACGCTTATACAGCACTAATCACCCTGTTTTGATGTTTTACCACACTAATAAATTCTGTGTCACTGTCTCAAGGCTGATATCAGTGCTCAATATCAGAGTCTAAATTTTTTGCAGTTTCTGTTTGCAGGTGTTAGTATGGCTGAAGAAGTCTCTCTTGGTTTTTTTGTGATTTCCTCTTGGTTTCTGCTACAGTGTGCACAATATCAGATGTGCTGTGGTACAAAGGACAACGCTTTCTTAAACATAATGTTCTCATCTGAAGAGAGCTAATAACCCAGATAGGTGTGTTTTAGATCTGTAGATGATTTATCACACCTTGAATAAAGATTAGCGTTTTTGTGCTGTATCCAAAGAGCAGCTTTTCCCCTGCAACTCCAATATTTCAAAAAAGAATTGTAAAAAATGGTAACAGTCTGAAACATGACACTGCCCCAAGTGCAGATCCATGCCTGGTGACAGATACATGCACTGTTTGAACAAAATGAGATTTGTGTCTTCATCATTAAGGCACAGAAGCAAAAAGTTTCCCACTCCTGGCTTCTCTGTCAGACCACTCTGGCACTGATGGTGATGTTCTCATCACACAGCTCAGGACAAAGGCTGTCTCCCTGTTTAATTCCTCAAATTCATGTTCTCAAAGCTCCTCTGCTACTGCTCTGAACACTCAATTCATATTGGCATATTAAACTTACTTCCTAGGAGTGGAAAAATGACAAGAAATCTGAGACCAGTCTGGCACCTGAGATTTTCAGTACTTTGTACTACCACTTGTGCCCATAATTTCCTCCCAGTCCTGCCTGGTACTCTTTTCTCTGATTATGTCAAACCTCTCTGCATCTGTGTGAGCTCTTACAGTTCAAGTTCTGTAAGTGTTTGATCTCTCTGTGCCAAACTGTGAGCTTGGTACTTGTCATGTACCATCTATGCCCGAGTAGGAACTCACCATTAGTGTCATTTTAGTTACTTGATTTTCAGAGGAAGTAAAACAGGAAAAGAGGGAGCAGTATCCAATATGGGTGAGTAATTTTGGCAGGCATTTAGAGCAAAGTGCCAGGGTCACTGAATAACTCATCAAATATCCTCACAACATTTTTTTTCCTCTGATTTTTGAATGAAATATTGCATGTTATTTTGAAGACAAGTGAGAAGAACTTACCCTTTTACATAGATATCACTTGATTTTTGCCCCGTAAAGATATTTTCATCTTCTAGAATTACATCCTCTGTATTCCAGATTATTACCCTCAGTTCATATCTGAAAAAGAAAAAAGGATTGTATGTAAAGTTCTGGTCAGGCACTAATGCCAACCTCTATCAAATCATGCTTTTATAAAGTGAGAAATATTGCATTTGTGCATCAGTCTCAGGTCTCTTCTTTTTACAAGAGTCTAGTGATAGAGTGGGGATGTTGGTTCCCCTCAGCTCATGGAGTATAACGGACAACAGGGTCACTGCCAGCTTAGGAGGGATGGAAAATTCCTTTGCTTTTTATATGCCTGTTTATTTTCAACTCTTTTCGCAAAAATACTGCAGTGGTACAAGGCAAAGTTGATTTGAAAAACTTCATCAGAGCAGTTTCCAAAACAGTGATCAGCTTGCTAATAAAGAATAGAGGTCCTTGAGAAGTGCTTTTTAGAAGAAATGCCTAAAAGCATTGCATTTTGTGCAATCTAGGGCATTAAAAGGTACAATTAAGCAGGTACAATAATCTTTAAAAACAACAGTAAAAGGAATTAAAGTGTCTTCATCCTTTCCACTCCCTCTATGCAAACATTTATGGTGGTCATCCAAAGCTCTCCAAACTTGAGCTGAAATACAGATATTGCAGGTGACATAAAAATTTAATACTGAAAAATTTAGGTATTCCTTGAGTCATTGTATGAACTGCAAAATAAAAAAGACAAACTATGTTTGATAACACCAAAATACACCTGTTGTTTGATAACAACATACATAACACCAACAATATCCCTGATATGACAGTTTTGTCTTGGAAATATAGTCTCAGTCTCAGGGTGTGGAACAATTTTCTTCAGAAGTTACCAGAGACTCTACAACATGGAACTCTTAAGGAGCTCCATGAAAACCAAGCCTTTGCCATAGCCAAAGAAACTTGAATCTGCAATGCTCCACCTGAGTCTTGTTCAACCAAAGACTGTCAACAAGAGATGCTTTCACAAAGTGTTGAAGATCTATAGAGGCTGGAGCCTGTTTTGCTGCAGCGAATATCCATTTGTCAGCAAGATGTGTAACTTGTGCCTACATGTACTGTTTTTTTTTTTCTTGTGATTAATGTTTGACATTAATCAAGTCATTAATCTACTACTGCTACAGTAGACTACAAAAATGGCAGCAACAATTTGGTTTTATGGGCTTGATTAGTTTTAAATAATTTTGGATTGGAAAATGCTTGTTATTAAGGAGTTTTATAGAAAGGTCTGGTCTGAAGAAGTAATTGCTACATGGATTGTTTGTTTTTCAAATCAAATAATATAGGAATTGTACCTGATTGTGTTTCAGACATGAAATCTCAGGAAAGACCTTGCTAAGATACAGGATGGACTGAGAATTTTGTTTCTCATTTTTGTGTTTTCTTTACAATATTCAATCAGCTTGAACAACTATGTGCAGTATGGCATGTAAAGCAGCATAAAGAAATGGGAGAAGGCTATTCCAAACAGTTCTCTTCTATCTGTTGCTGCTTTATGTGTTTCTTGATCTTATCCTTGAACAAATTTCTGGAAATCCAATACATGTAATGCTATTGCAGCAGATAAAAGAGCTCAACCAGGGTCAAGTGAGTTATCGCAGTGAAAAAGCTACTGAAACCAGAATTAATTCTTGCAGCTCAACAAGTAGATGATAACATCAGAATTACTTGCCTCTAGCCACCTGCAAGCTCTTTATTATAAAGGATAAAGGATAAAAAAGGATATCTTTGTAAGAGATGTGTGATAGCTCTTGCTGAAAAATCACCAACAGTTCTTTGAGTTCTTTAATGGAGGAAACTAAACTAGATGTTCCTCTTTGACTTCAAGTCATGTGAACCTAAGAAAACTTTCCTCAGGACTGGAGAGGTTTGTTTTAGTAGTTCATTTTCTGTTTATTTCCAGACAATTAAAAAAACTCAGTCTTTGAAGAGTTGTTGCCACTCTGGTGGCAGGAAAGCACAGAGTATTACCCTTTGGGTTTTCTTGGTGAAATGTCCACAGGGGGTCCTGGCAGAGGCATATCGCTAGGAAACATGTCAACCCACATCTGCACACGACCCTTGAAAACAAAGAGATAATAATCCTATTTTACAGAGGCTTTAAAAGGCTTTAAATGTAGTTCTGACATCCAAAATCACCACTTCCTCTACAAGCACCAACCAGTCAATATGCTATGACTTAATCTAGGAACTTTTTATACAATATCTTTTTCATGCCTATATTCTTTCAATCTTTCATGTCTTTGGTAAAGTTTAAATAGAGCTCAAACACTCGGCTTCAAGGTAAAATCCATGCAAAAAATAGCATGTGATAAACAGAAAAAAAGAGAGAACCAAGATTTAGATACAAGCAGAGGTTTTGTTAACTTAATAAAGTAAAGCATTTAAAAGAATGAAAAATTGCAGTTACACCTTGTGTGATTACTGTGTATTTGGGTAAGTGGCTGTGTACACACATGGGTGACAATTTCCAGGTAGACACTGAACAAAGTCTCTATGCAAACATTTATGGTGGTCATCCAAAGCTCTCAAAACTTGAGCTGAAATACAGATATTGCAGGTGACATAAGATATTGCAGGTGTACGGTTGGTACAACACTGGGGTGCTCACTCTGTACGTTTGCAGTTAGAATTAGAAACCACAGTAACTGGAGGAAATGAAAACTGCTCCTGGGTCTACCATTACCACCACCTCTGAGCTGCTCTACCTGTTCCATGCCTGGCTTATCCTTATGATAGAGAGGCCGAGTCTCAATGTGCTCTGGGACCAGTTTGTAGCCAGCTCCAGGGATCTCTTCCCAAGCACGTAAAACCTTTAAGGAGAGGTGTTCGTACGATTCAACTGGCTCCTCTATAGGAAAGAATAAAACAAAAAGTACAATGAGAGCTGCATTATAACTTTGAATCCCTTGTTAGTATGTTTCATTAGTTATTAGAGGTACTCATTAAAAATTTGCTGGAGTTAAGAGGAAGGTTTTATGTATTCCACCTAAATAAAGAACAGCCTTGAAATGCTTCTAATTTGCATGAATAAGGGGACCCACTGGGTTAATTAGAAGATTAGCACTCAGGCAGCAGTTTTCCTGCAAAATACAGCAAATGATTCCACTACTACAGCATCAGTTTTTAACAGGAAGATGAGGAAACATGTCAATTCTTTTAACAGAAAACTGCAAATTTTTAAAGCCTGTGAAAGACAAGGAGACTTGGATTTCACAAAGCTGACAGTAAATAGGCACTAAGAGTTAACTATGCCTCCTTTTACTTTGTGATAGAGACAGCAAAGACTGCCTTAGAGAATTGAATGACATATCAGAGGAAGAGAGTTGAAGTCCATGGGCAAGAACATTTCTCTCCCTCCCTGGCCACTGGAAGGGATGCCCAGAGAATGGCACCTCAAGGAAGGACCAGTGCTAATATTGAAAGTATCATGGATGTTAGAAAGCAGAGAAAGTCCTTTGAACTCTTGAGCTTCTCTTTTCCCCCTTTCTGTGTGGGCTCCACACAAAAGGAGCCCAGACTTTTGACAAGTGATATCTTCTAGATTAGAAGTCCCTAAGTGAGAAGAAGGTTGAGATTTATTTGTGTCAACAAATTGTTATCACTTTTCCTACGCATGTTGCTATGTCTGAATTACTGATCGTTGGCAAAAGACTCATTTTGAATATAAACAGTAGGTATTAAATTCTCCCTAACAGCTCAGAGAGTGAGGAAGGATGATCCTGTGGTTTTGAATCTTGGTTCCCTCTTTTGTACCAATATCTAATTTTAGCCAGCTAAAAGCAAGGTCTCTAACTGCTATTCAGTCAGGCAGCCTCAGTAACAATGACACAGATTATCCTACAATATCCTGTATCCTCTCAAAGACACCTTTCTAAAGATTATTCTACCTCTGAAGATGCGTATTTCTTCCCATTGGCTACAGGTAGTCCTGGGAGTAGTGGACAGGCAGATGGACTAAATGATTGTTATAGGTCTGTTCCAACTGGACTATTCCTCTCCTCTCCTCTCCTCTCCTCTCCTCTCCTCTCCTCTCCTCTCCTCTCCTCTCCTATCCTATCCTATCCTATCCTATCCTATCCTATCCTAACTTCTTTGTTCCTAGAGCAAAGTTAAATTTTTTCTTCCCTTACAAGTTAAAGTTGGATGGATAATTATAATTTTCTCAACCTGTACAGTGGAAATGGGACTGCTTTCCCTTTTCAGTACACCTCTAGAGCTCAAATCTGTGATCTCTTTGTTAGTTTTACAGATCCAAACCATGGCTACCACAGAAATCCATCAGGAAATAAGGACCCAGACGTACTTGTCAGAACAGCAATCTGGATAGAAATTATGTAAAGACTGCATGTGATAAACTATTTCTGTACAATATTGAAAAACTTGTGTACGTAAGTCCTTTGGTCTTTGCCATCTGGTTCTATATTTCCTTGCTTCTGATTTCCATCACCTTATCTCACATTGGCTTGTCTGAAGCCCATTTTAGTGAACCAGAATTTTGATTGAGACATCCTGTTGCTGGCAGTCACACTCAGTCATCTGCTAGTGAGGAAAACAAACAGCAATACTGGAGTAAAAATCTCCTTCAGGCCAAGAAACCAAAAATGGATCAACTCTTCTCCCTTCAACAGTGCTTCCTTGGCAGCCTTCCACTCAAGGTGTGAGCTGTGTTTTGTAGTTGCCAAGAAGAATGTGGTCAAAGACAAACCAACACTGATAAGGGAGTGGAAATTTTCTCACACTGCCAGAGTGTCCACTACTGTCTCCAAGACCAGCTCCTTTCACTCTCCTTGAAAGGCTCCATCCTCACATCTCTTTTCCTTATTCTAAGTACAAAACTGAGTCATAGAATGGTTTGGCTTGGAAGGAATGTTGAAAGACAATCTTGTCCATCTCCCCTGCCATGGACAGGGGCACCTTTCACTGATGACTCTGTCCCACTCCACCCCAATGTGATACGGACACTCAAGGTCCCAATTGCTTTGACCTCTTTTTAACCTGGGAGCTCTGACAGTAAGTTCTGTCCTGCCATAATCCATTATCTGTGGATTCATGGCCCCCACAGATACCTGGACTTACAGAGTGCTATGTCAATGCTTCAGAAGGGGAATCAGAGTGGCAGTAACCAAGAGGAGGAAAAGCCAACAGAGAGGGAAGATAAGTAGGTAAGGTAGGACTGGCTGGTAAGTGGCCTGGAATATAACTATGGTCAGAGATTTGTCTGACCTTGAGTAACTCCCTTCAAAACAGTATTTCCCTTCCCTCTACTTCTCACTTCTTGGGTCTGTCTATTGCAGTGTTTTAGTGTAGACAGAGAATACATCTTTTGAAAGACTCTTCCTGACTTCCCATGCTTTGATATTCTGTGGGGAAGGATTTCAGAGCACGCACAGACCAACACCAAGCCAGAAGACAAGTTCCAAGAGGGTCCCCCACACTCCAACCAACCCTGGATATCCCGTCCTTGGGATCAGGTAGGAGCTAGTCCAAGGTAATCCCCAACAGCCACATGGGGATGTCAAGTCATCAGCAGCAGCTCTCCCACTCTACAGATTCTTAGCAATCAAGCTACAGCAAAAGCTGATAGAGACACAGCCTTCATTGCCAGAGTTACATGAGTGTTTAAGAGCAGGCACAGGCTCCAGTAATCAACTTCAGAGTTCATAGCACAACAGGGTTACAGGTACATCTTGGCAGGCTCCTGGTACTGCTACAACGTAAAGGAAGGATGCTGAACCACTTTGTTACCATTCTCATCTTCTGTGAAGACTGTCTGTCCCTTGAAGACTTTTGTTCCTACTTGTATCTCTCCTGGCCGCATGAAGGGTCCGCTTATTCTGTATTCCTTGCATAGCTTAGTGAGGATCTCGCTTGGCTTGGTTGCATCTCTCCATGCATTGTACCCTTCTCTGCAAGGAGAGAACAGAGTGAAGCAAAATGGGTGAGGTTTTCCTTTAGAAGAGTGCACTGACAGATCAGGAATTTCCATGCAGGGATTCGCTTTGTGGTCAGTGGCCCTGATATCTGCTCAGTCAAGTTTTCCTTTGTCCAACACTACTTCTTACTCGAGACACTCCCTCTGTCTGCACAGGTCCTTGGAGATCAACCACTCCTTTCTATTAAAACACAGGAGAAGCTGAGGCACCCTTGCCTACAGCTTAGATAAAGTAATAGCATGGGCATGCTTCCCATGAGGAAAAGGAACCATTGTTCCCTGTTGTACCTAAAAGATGCAAGTTTACATGTGCTGCCTCCATTCAAGGAGAATTATTCTGCAGCTCCCAGATAAAAAGGACAAGCTCAGGTTACTCTGGGACCTGTAATCAGCACATGAAGAAATATCTCACACTGGAGATTGAGCTGGCAAGGGAAGCTATGGGGTTTGGTCTGTGTTTCTGGATTGCTTTCCTGACATTGTCCACCCTCGATTTGTAGATAAAATGAGAAAAAATCACAGAAGAGCCCCAAACACACATCTCCCAGGTTAGTGCCTCACCCCAGGGCAGCACAGTTATTTCAGATTGACTTTCTCTGCATTAATTAATTTTTATGCACAAGGTCCTTGAGAGTGCAGCTGTCTGGCAGGGAGCAGGACCTCAGCCTCACTGCCCCATGGTTCACCCCATTACAGAGGGTGAACCATATAATGGGGTGAACCATGTGTCAGCAGCCTCTGCTCCTGCTTCCCCCAGTGCCACACCAGTCCCACCAGCCTTGCTGCAATCACTCCAGCTGCAGCTGAATAACAGAGAGCAAAGTAGAGCCCTGGCATAATTTCCATGAGAGATTTTTCCCATTTGGCCTTTATGCCTGTCCAAAAGCAGTTTATCAAGCAGGTATGTTGTAAACATCAGCTGTTTACTATCTAAAATCCTTCTTGAACCAACAGTGCTGTTAATTTAAAAATATCCACTTCCCACTGAGGCTGGCAGTTACCCAGAGCCACCACTAAGCTCTTTGGTGAGTTTTAATTAAAATACCCTCTATGACACTTTAGTGCTGGAGAAAGAATAATATCTGGAACACATCTGTAATTTCTCCTTCAAGTCAAGTCTGTTGCTGCCTGAAGAATACTTACATTTCATATTGACTCTGTAAGCCACAGGTAGCTCGATGTCTGCTGTAGAAACGATTTTCCAAATCAATTTTAGTCTCTCCAATAAGATCATCTGTCCCAATGAAGTCATGGTCATAGATCAAGACTGTGAGCAATGAATCCTTGGGGAATGTAGCTTGGATTTCAAATGATCTACAGGAAAAATTGAGACCTACATGAAGTCAAACCAATTTTGAAGCCTAAAAGGCTAGGCTAATTAATGCCACCCAAACAGTGTGTGAATAGTGTCTCTTCTAATATGCAGTGGGCTTTTTTGGTAGTGCTTTTTGCTTCAATTAAATATTTGAACATGCTGGAAACATACAGTGCAAAAGTATATTCTTTCCTAGCACCCTGTGTACTCTCCTATAATTTTTCATACAATCCTGAATCCAGCAAGGCTAATACACCTGTTTGTAAGAGTCCTCACACATTTTTCAGAACCCCCAAAAGGGACATCTAAGTCTTTTCTGGTTTCTTGCAAAAGCTGCAGGTTAAATATTGAATATATGAATCTGGGGGCACCCAACAAAATGATCAGGCAAAAGTTTTAAATAAATCTCAGGAAAACAAACAAACAAACAAACCAAAGATAAGAACTCCCTTCTCACTCGGTGCATTTTCAAGAATCAATGTGGTTGAGATGTTATGGGAAGTTGAAAATATAAATGTGATTGTAAAAAAGATATGACAAATTACTGAAAGACAGGACGTCCTGATCACCACAACACTGCCTCCAGGTTTCTCCAAAGCACAGAAAAAACGGGTTTTGTCTCCTGAAGGATGAATTTTTACTTTTCCCCCCATTCTAGGGGTCTTTCAGTCCAAAATAGTATAGTTTTTCTGTCTTAATATTCTTCCACCCCAATTCAAAATGTTTTCAACCTTCTTAAAATAGGGAAATTTACTGGAAAAAAATCCCAGCTATTAGCATTAAAAATATAAATAACTGTAAAGCATTGATAATACAAACTGAATATTTACTGATAGCTTGCCCCTGCCTCCCCCATTCAGAAGGCTGTCTGAGTTCAAAAAATTCGTATGTCCTAGAATTATAAGATTTATTTAGCATTCTATTCAACCTGAAACAACAACAAATATTGTGAAACCACACTTTACTGTTCTGATATTTATTTTGCTTTAAACTTAATGATTGTATTCATTTTCACTGACAATTATCATTTGTTGCCTCATTTCCTCTCACACGTCATTTTGCAAAACCTCTCACAGATTGCATTATTTGGTATGTTTGGATGGGTACGAAACAGAAATATTATCATACAGTGTGACACCAATTTCCAATGTTTTAACCATCAGAATTATAAAACATGCAAACAGGCAGAAATCTGCATATAGCAAACCCTCAGTAATAGCAACAATGGTAGCAAGAGATAAAGCACAAATTACACTGAATACAAAAATAAGTCATCACTGACCTTCCAAATACAGGATTTAGCTGCTTGGGGATGTAGTTTTCCCTGTCTTTAATTTCCGTGTTGCCCAGCCTCAGCACAATGTAGGGATCTGACTTTCCATCTGGATCAGCTGGGCTGAGGTTAAATGCCTGTTAGGAAGAAAAATTGTATCCTCAAGAAGTTTTAAATACAGCAGGGTCCCTACACAGGACTATGGTTTTCCTGCCCAGTTCTGGGTGTTCTGGAAGTTCAGGGGTTTGCCTGCCTCACATAATGTAAAATTTGGTCTGTAGTTTTTTAGGCTACTATGAAAAGATGATCTGGAGAAGGGCATTTGCAAAGCTGGAAGTGTCATTCCATCACTAAGATAGAAAAAGCTGAGCAGGAGAGGCAATGCTAAAGAAGAAGTTGGCTGCACAAGTGCAGGCAGAGTTCAGGAAAGATTTACCCACAAATATTGTTTCAGATCCTTGAACAGTGCAAGCCAATTCTTTATAGAATCACAGAATTGTTCAAGTTGGAAAAGACTTCTAAGTCTTTATATTCATTCAGGAGTTAAAACAATCTCTTCACATTTTGTTGCCACAGTCTCTCTGCATGCCATCTTTCTGTCTTAGACTACCTGCAACTCTTGCTTCTCTGAAATATGAGTTTCTTCTACCCATTTTACCTCTCACACCACTCTCTCTCATCTTGTGCTCTTTATTTCTACCTTTATCGACCCCAAAATTTATTCACATGGAGAAATTTTATAGTATGCTATTCACAGCCCCTCAAAAATATGCTACTATTTCCCCCTTACTGAGGTTTTGTTTAAATATGTGTCATTTTCAACAACTCTACTCATTAAAACTGGCTGCATCTGCATATTGTGGCTGGAACAGGTTGTCTATACTATGTTATTTATGTATCCAGAGCTTTTAGTTTGGACATGTAAAGTGATTCTTCCAGTCTTGCAGAAATCTCCAGATTTATTATGAGGAATATATATAACATTTTCTACTCGGAACACCCATTTTTATCTTATGAAACATTGTCTGAAATATGACCAAAAAAGCCCTGAAACCCCATGGATGAGGATTTTGAGAAGCTTCATTGCAAAGACACTTAAAGTAAACTGAGTTGAAAAGAAAAATCCAAGTTATTTCATGGTTAAAATAGCATCTGTCTACTTACTGCCACAACATAAACCCTGATGAGCACTTTGACAGAGTGGTTCGGGGGTATCCCTTGCAGGATGCGGGGCTGCCCTCCATCCAGCAAGCAGCCATCCTCAGGACTTGGGTATATGCAGAAGGAGCCCTGGAAATACATTGACTTTTATCTCCCTTGAAAACAGATCAAGTGCAATAAAAACCCAACCCCTTTGAATGAAAAGAACATCATTCATGCAACTTATTTTGTGGTAGCCCTCACAGGGAACCCAAACTGCATTGCACTAAACATCACCATTTAAAATGTTTTTTCTCTACAATATGGTACTATCATATCTAGGTATTTACAAGGAGTACCTCCATGCCTATTGACTATTTAAAACTAATACCTGTAGGTGTTCTAAATCCAGTTTTCTTATCATTAATATTTTAAAAATAATATTTTGACCTTAACTGTATATTGGCAAATTAGTAATTCCATTGAGTAAGTTTCATAATGGTGTGACAGGAATCCAACTGTATTTTTGTGATGCCTTGGGAAAGCTGACCTGGAACAGAGACTAGACAGAACTAAGAGAATAAAGTAGGTATTTATTAAAAGGCCTTTAAGGACAAATCTTGGGCAGTACAAGAGCCTGGCCAGGGCTACACCCAAGATGGACCCAAAATGGTCATAAAATGGATGACCGGTCACAAGGTCTCACACTTTTATAAGTTTTGACCCATTTTCATATTGGGGTTAATTGTCCAATTACAGCTTCAGATTAAGAAGTCCCATCCTTCTTGTTTTCTCTCTTCAGTCCACCATTGTTTATGCTTTTGGGCCTGAAAACTTGCAACTGTTGTCCTTGGTCTCTAGCAGGAAAAGGATTTGTTTTGTCTCCCTACTCTGTGAAGAGAGCTTACTAACACTTGATATGAGGCTCAGAACTACACCCCTAGGTAGTACAGAATCTGAAAAACATGGAAGCTAAAACTTAAGGCATAATTTGCAGCTCATATAAATCAATATCAACTCATGTTGCTGACTAGCTCATACTGCCTAAAGTATGAAAAAAGCAACTAATGAGTCATTTGGACAGAAATCTGCATTGCAAGCTAATTAAGATATCAATGACTTTAATCAGTTCCTCTAAACTACAAACAAATCCTAAAAACGTTACTCAGGCTTTGAACTTTTCAGATTGCCTGATGGAGCCCTAGATGAGGCTGTACATGTGAGGGCCTACACTTAAATTACACAAAATTACATATATGGTTCTGTAACTGATAGTGTAGAAAACAAGTTGCATTAGTGAAATCTGGACTACATAATATGTTACTTCTTCCCCTTCTGTAATTTCAAACTCCTTGTAATTCCTTATTTCAAAACAGAAATTAACACCTGGTGCTGGATGATGCTTTTTTCTATCAGATAATAGGAAAGGAAAAAACTTGACTCTAGATATAATAAAACTAATTCAATTTACAACAGATTATCAATGTGTATTTCTTTCATCCCTGGCACACCTGGAATATGTATTAAAACCTAAAGTCTCTAAACTATTACCCATTTAATCAACATGAAAGCTTACCTTAAATTTTCCTATTATTCTGTCTTCAGCATCAGCATGAACTTCATCATTAGATTTTCCTCTTAAGAGCTGGAAAGTTTTCACCCAGTCCTCAAAGTTATTAAATTCACTCTCCAAGTCTCCTTCATAAATCTTTGAAAATAGAAGAATGCTTACATTCTGTGGTGCAGTGAATATATTTATAGCTACTTTTTTATTAGAGAATGAATAGAAATTCATTTTGACTCAAAATGCAGACTTTAACAAAAAACAAGGTTTTGCAAAAGTCCTTGAGGAGAAAAGTTAATTCCCCATATAAAGCAGGACCAGTTTTATCCTCAACCAAAGTCTTTCCCCAGCTACTGAAATAACACATCAATGGAGCAGGTGAAAGTGAATCTGGAGGGGTCAAAATGAACATTTGTAAGCACTGGTGTGAGTGAAAAATTGTGGATGTGCTGCTCTTTGCTTCTGCTTCCTTGCTCCACTGTGCCTTTGTTGAACTGACCCATTCTATTGTGTTAATGTGTCAAAACTCGAGAGCAAAGCAGACAATAGTAAAGTGCTGTGAGGACAGAGCTTTAGGATAGCTCAAAAGACCAAATAATTTTTCAAAGAACATGTTTTTTTCAATACTCTCCCCCAGTAATTTATCAAGCATGAAATAGAAGGGCCTAGACTACTGCCATCTCTTAAAAAATGGAAACAGCAGTTTCAAATTCCCATTTATTCAGCTGCAATCTAATCCAAACTGTCCTAATCTTTTCAAACCTCTCATCTCTCCAGACATTTTGCACAACCCATACAGTTTTCTTTGAATTCCTTCTACCATTACCCAACCAAATCTAATGTGAGCTGGGGATTATTTCCCATTAGGGAGGATGCACTAGCCATCACAGCAATGATTTCCATCTTTTTTTTAAGACATTCCTAACAGGCCACAATATTTCTAACATGAAACTTGGGATTTCCAACTACAGTATTTTACATGCAAACAACAAAACTGAATTTCACTGAAGTCTCTCTGGGTTTGTCTACACCAATAAATTCTATGTCTACAACCAAGTGGGCCACATCCACCCTGTGAGACCCTGGTTTCCTCTGTGTCCCTTGTGCTGAAGGGCATTATCACTATAATTTAGTGTGTTTCATTCATTTTAAAGTATCTGAAATACAAATAAGGAGGGTTTGCCAAACTCAGCAGCTGATGTCAAATTTTGGAGAGACAGTGAATAACAACAGCCTTACCTCAGCCCTAATTTTCTCTTACCTGCAGTGTTGCTAGGTTTGGAGCTTCCTTCTGTATCCTTTTCAATGTCTTATCCTTCTTCTTTTTGTCTGGCTCATCTTCTATGATCAATGCTATGTGGTCAGAAGTCTGCCTATCTGCAGAAATTTAATGACATCATGTATGTTTTAGTAGGCAAAGCACATAAAATGCTTCAGACAAAGATGCAAAATACAGTTTTTAAAGAGTTCCTCCTGCTCTTTCCCTATTTATTTCTCTACTGCTGGACATAGGGATTCTCTCTTTTACCACTGGTCCTCCCAGGAAGAGAGGTGGCAATTTATGCTTTCTGTGGCTACCAGCCTTCATAATGAGCTTGTTGGACCAAGTGTGGTGGTGTCCTGTATGACCCCCTCCCTGATGGCCACTGCCCAGAGCACCCTTTTCCTCCCTCTCTGACTCCACCCCAATGCAAATAAACAGATCTTAACAGCTTTCACATCAAATTTAAGGTTTATTTAAAACTGAAAGCTGTTGTTTAGGCTGACAGCTACTTCAGATATCAGGATGACCCAAGTCCTTCTCTGCTTAAAGATATCACGAAATATCACCTGACAAAAGCCTAGAAGTGTGAGAAATGGGAGGAGGTACCAGACTAAAGTCAGATTCCAAACACTGAGAGGGAATTTCCCCCGAAAAAAGAGGGTGAGCCCTCAGAAGTTACACTGAGATAGTTCAGCTCTTAGACTGAAATCTGGATTTTGAGTTCACTTTAATTTTTTGAGTAATTCCTGTGTGTTTAACAGCACTGGATGTTTAGAGATACATATTTCATGTCAGACACAGTCCTGTATGTATAATGCTTATCATCACAGGTGAAAATTTGTAACAAAAATGATCAGAAGAGAATTTACAAGGTCTGAAATCATCAGTCAGAACCAATATGCCACAACTGCCTGAGTAGCCTGTGGGTGGATGTCACAACTGTAAATGAACATCACATTTTTGTAGAACATTTCCTATGTAAATATTTCGTGCATTTGGACAAATGAGCTTCACTCAGAAACTCATCTCCTCATCTCTCAGCAGCCCTGATGATCACTGAAGCACAATTATTCCCAAGATGATGTCATTTATTTGATGATATTTAGGTCATGTCTTCCATTCAGAGCAACCTCAACACCCCCTTTAAACCTTTAAATCACCTCAGTCACTGGGGGAGTACGGTCAACTCTAGCACAAAAAGGTGATTAATTTCATTCTGAATAGCAGCTCTGTGTAAACAGTAAATATTTCTTTATTTTCCCAGCCTTCTCAAGCAGTCATATTTGTCCAAAAAAAATTTTCTGGAGTTCAGTTTGATTGTAGCAGGACCTGTTGAGCTATGGAATATATATGTATGGAGACATACATACATATGCACACAAAGCCTGTTTCTGGCCAATTCTTTTAGGTTCTTGTGATAAAAAGAAATTCCTAGAACCTGAGCTAGATAAAGCTTCCCAGCTATGGAAATAACACTCATGATATAGTACAAGTCTCCTAGCAGAAGCTGTTCCTGCATCACTGATCCTGAACTGGATTCAAAATTGAGAGGAGTTTCTTTTTCAGAACCTGTTACAAATGCAGCCTAAGATCAGGATAATGTCTCTCTTGTATCCTTTAGGACTTTGACTTTGCTAATCTTTGTGCACGATAGTTGAATGATAGGAAATTCATGTTAAGCCAACATTGGCTGTGAAATTTTAACCTACCCATCATCTGATCAGATGTAGAGGAAAGAGCCCAGTACACCAACAGTAGTGTTACCAGATATTAGTTGCTGCCAGTAAAGTATCAGAGAAGCAAAACTAGAGAATCTATTGGTGAAAAGTAATAGAAAAATGCAAATAATTTACTTACTGTCTTCAGGTTTTCCTTCACTGGAAAAAATTCCTTTTGCCTTTCAAAAGAAAAACACGATGGACAAACCCCTCATTATCAGTGTAATACCAAGAAGGAATCATTCAGCAGTAAATCTACATTTACAACATTGTTCATCCATGAGAGTTTTGGGCATGCTGGGTGACTCACCTTTTGCATTTTGAACACAGAAGCATAGTATTTTGACCACCAGTCAATAACATTTTCAGCTGATTCATCTGCAATGGTTCTTTTTTTCCTCTTTGTTGACCGTCGGAGGGATTTTTTCATATCCTACCAAATGATAGCAAAAGCACTAGAACTGATTAAAATTAATCACCTGACTCATGACATTATGCATGAACAGCTTATACACAGAAAATTTCAGCCTCCAAGAGTTAAATAAAATGCAATATGAACTCCTGTCTCTGTCTTTTATCCAAGAGACTTCATCATGATCATCATATTATCAAAGCTACCTCTGTATTTTCTAGTGACTATGCCACGACTTTAAACATTGGAGACATTGCCACAGGAGCAACCCATACAACAGGCAAATCAACACAGATAATAAATAATAATGTTTCAAGGAATGCAAACATTCAGATACAAATTCACTTCTCCCACTTGAGTCTGCAAGCATTTTAAGAATCTATTAGTGGAAGTAATGAAATTCTGTGGGGTCAAAGTACTGTACTGTTAACTAGTTCTCTTGAGGACTAGCAAGGTAGTGTGGGGGTCTACATCAATATCCAAAATCTTTAAACCTTGGATTCAACAGATTACCACTTTATAAAGAAGGGTTCAAGTCTGGAAGACTGCAGGAGGAAGTTAGCTGGTAGTTTCATCTGTACCCACCTTCTGTTTCTTCTCTTTCCCTGGCTCAGAGGCAGAGTGCCCTGGTTCAGTGGCAGGAAGTGCTGTGAGGGATGGCTCTGGCTCTACCACTCTCCATTTACCCTGCTCCACCTCAGCGTAGATTTCATCAGATAAAAATCGTTCTTCTTGGGGTAGCTCAGCAGGCTGGGATGACTCAGGTGAAGCTGAGATTGAAACTTTGCAAGTTAGGTAAGGTTTTGCCAGAAATACTGTCACAGCATTTGATGATCATCAAATAGTCATGTGATTAAGGGTTTGATCCTATGCTCAACACAATAAAGCACACCTCTAAGTGTAAACCTCTGAGAAGGTCCACTGTCTTTTTATTTGGGGTCAGAATGGAACACTTACCTTTCTCAGTTTCTGCAATGCCTGCTCTGTTAAGTGCAGCTTGAGGACCTAGTGGGGCTTTACATAGGAATTGCTTAAGACAATTGATGGTATGTGTTCCAACAAGAGTACTCCTCCCAAATGCTCTCCAGTCAACCACACAGATGCTTAGTGGGGGATGCAAGAGTTCATTTTCAGGCAGTTCCTAGTGCAGGAGACAGACAGCAGCATGAGAGAATTGCTAGAGAATGTAGAACACGTAGAGAATACTTCTCATGCACAGCAATAAGGCTTCTACTCTTCCCTCCCTCTCCCTCCCTCCCTCCCCCCCTCCCCTGCCCCCCCGCCCTTAGCTATGAACATATTCATAATGTAAAATGCATTCAGCATAGGCAATATGATTTCATTTTTCTGCAAAAAAAGGTTTGTTCTTTAAAATACAGAGTGGACTGTACAGACTGCTGCTGAGATGAATCCCATGCTCTCATATTGAAGCATCTCTTGTTAGAATAAACTGGAGGAATCAGGAGCATTCAGAAGGATGGAATGCAGCATTGGAAGTTGTGAGCCTTAATTCCACTGCTGCTGTGTTGAAGGCTGTTGACCCTATCTGCCTCAGTTTGCCCAACAAACTGAGATGTGAACCCTGAGTGCTTACATGCCTTATAGGATGAACTACCAAGAGGAAAACAGCTCTTAGGACAATACAGTAGGAGCTAAAAGTACTGTAGAAACTACTTCAGTATCTATGTTACTGTTTGGATATACTTTTCTCAAGAGCAAATTGAACAGACTGTTTTATTCTGATGGTGACTGATTCTGAAAGTGCCAGCTCTTATAACCAAACCAACAGGTGACACTTTACTTTGCAGTTCATAAAAGCAGGTGTGACAATGTGAGAAGGTCCTGAGCTCATAAGCCAGAAATGATCAATCCCCTAAATACCCCAGTAACACACAAAGGAAAGTTGCAAGAGTGGAAAGAAAACAAAGGAAACCAAACACTACCCAGCAAAACTGGAAAGGAGGAGGAAAAACACTAAATATAAGTTCCAACCTATCAGTAAAAATCTAATTGCAACATATTTTCTTATCTACTTTGGACTTGACATGAAGAACATCATCTTCTTTTATGATATGATTGTAGCAGAAGTTTTTTAAAGCATTTTCAAATAGTAGCTTTTTCACAAGAACTGACAACCCTTAGTATTTAACCAAGACACAGAAGAAATTATTTGACAAGAAAGGAAGGATAATGGTAATTAACACCTTGTCTGACCAGAGAACAGACAGGCAAGGGGCAGCATGCTGTACACACCACTTCAAACCAGTCTGCAAGGCCAGTGAAATTGGGATTTTTCTTGTAGCTCTGTATGACAGAGGATTTGACTCCTTTCCCTGCACACTCGATGAGAACCTGGGGCCGATCTACTGAGAGGAGCTGGACTTTCTTCAGCTCTCGAAGACCCCAGAACAGGACCTGTGGTGTGCAGAGAGAAACACGGTTAGCCTGCACAAACTCTGGCTTGGCACGGGGAAATGGGCAAGTAGGAAGGTGGTGTGAAGGCTGCAGAATGAGTGGCAGTGACCAGTGAAGCTGGGCAGCATCAGGCATTGCAGTGATAGGAAAAGCTGTCACTTTTCCCATCTTTCTAATACAAGTCATACAAGGACACAAGTCATACAAGAGAGAAGGGCAGTGAAGGTGTAGACATTTGTGCACAGGCAGAAGGCATTGTTTGGCTGAAGTCTGGACCCACAAAAAGCCTGTGAGATAGCTGATGCCAAACTTCAACTCTAGTGATGTCCTTTTCAAGGGAAGCTCTCCGTCTCTGTGGACACTTCCTTGGCTGCACAGAGTGTGGATCCACCAGCCATGCTCTGACACAAGAGAAGTCCCTTCCCAGCAGGTCAGGATTGAGACACAGCCCCACTGTTCCCCTCAGTGGAAGCACAGCCTTGCATGCCCTTATATGCCATTTTCATGTGAATCCTATTGATCAAGAGTGTAAAATCATCAATTGCTGTTACAGTTCAACAAGAGAATAAAAGGAGATTAGGAAAGAGAAATAATCAAAGTATCTCACCTCCACTCTGTATTTGCTTAAAACAGGCCGTATGTAAGCTGGGACTGGGTAAATCTGGCCAATATCTGGTGGATCCAGTGGGGGAAGTCTGTCTGGATCTGACTCAGGAATCTGAAAAATGAAGCAGTTGTAACTCAGGCTGGTTTTTGGAAGAATAAAACCAGTATAGGAAGTATCTATTGATAATGGCACATAGAACACACCAGTTTAATAGTTTTATAAGACGAGTTGCAGAGCAGAACAGCTGTGCTGTGAAAGGAATGTGACTTGAAATGCTCTCTCTCTCAGGCTGTGATGCTAAAACATAGAGCAGAAAAAGTTTTCAATAGATTGGGTTTATGTGTCTTTGTGAAAAAGGACTCCTTTTACCTAGTAGGACATAGTTTGCCCTAAAGACATGTATGTACTGAAGCATGGTAATTCTACTTACTAAAAATGGAAAGCATGGTAAATCTATTTAACAAAAACCCTGAGCAAAACTGCTTAGAAGACTTCCACAGGAAGATTCTAGATGTGATTCTAGTTAAAAAGAGCTGGTGAACAGACAGTGCACATCAGTAAAGCCACACATTTGCTGGAGACACATGATATTCTCCTGCTGCTATGGAATTCCTGCATTATTGCATGCTCTCACCATTTGAGAACTTCCTAACAACCTCTCCAACATTAGGGATCAGTCTGTGCAGCTACTAAACTCCTGTGGCAGGCAGCACTTCTGTCCTTTGAGTGTGATTGCACGTGAACCTGCCCCACATTCAGGAGCATATTTGGGTGTACATGACTGCCCTGCTCCAGCTGGGTGGGAGGAGAGCAGACTCTGAGGCATGACCATCTTGCTGCCTCTTGCTGTGCTCCAGGCTTTGCTGCCTGCTTGGTGCACCTTCTGTGACAAAGCTTCATTTCCCAACACCTTCCTACTTTTTAACTGTGTATTTATGACCTTCTCATTCCATAACAGGACATATCTGAAGCCTGGCCTGATTTAGAAAATTCCTACATAAAGCAGTGGAAGCCACCATATGATGATGAGTCCTGTCAGAATCTCAGGCTGTGGCAGCAGGGAACAACCTGCAGGCAGAGCTCTTCTCAGCTCTCACCTGAAGCATGGTACCTAAGGAGTACTGTATATGCAGCTTCTGGGAAAAGAAGCACAACTTCTGGAGTGCAGCAGTGTTCCTAAGCTAACTTGTCACTGCTGAGAGGTGAAGCAGGTGGGATACAGCTCTCAAAGGGTCTGTGAAGTTGAAATCTTCTGCTTCATTTAACCAGGCTATCTGTCTATGTACAGTTGTGTGGGAGTCTAATTACTATAAGGGAGAGAGGATGTGTTCCTTGGTAGCTTGTAGGTGGAGGAAAAGATGGGTGGAAAACATAATATCTAGAACAGCACCTGCAGCAGAGGTAATAATTCAGGTAATAACGAGCAATAATTCACATGCACATATGATCTACATTTTATCAGTAAAAATCCAAACCAATTAATTTAATCACTACAAAAAACAAGAGGTGAAAAACAATGTAGTACTCAAATGACAGTAGAGTGAAATACCTGCATGAAGGTTTACAAAGGGATTTTGCTTTTTTGATTAAAAAAAAATAAATAAACCCTGAGTTCATTCTGAGTGAAAGCAAGACTCTCAGTATCCATTAGTCTGTATTTTTTAGTGTATTCTTTCTCTGAATGCCAGGATGCTTCATTGCAAGATTAATTTTATCCCTTCAGCAAGACACAGTGTTCATTTTGAAAGGAGAAAAGAGCATTCACTTCGTACACAACACTCCCCAGCTGAACCAAACAGTACCTGCAGATCAGAGTTATCAAGAATGCTATGTCATAGGAAAAGTTATGGGTTCAGAATGAGAACAAATCAGTGATGAGAGAGGTTTTTTTTCCTTCCTCACACAGAGCACCATCAGGAATCCCTTGATGTTGGAAAAAGCCAACAGCATATCAGTTCCTGGAGTGCTTTGAGGCCTGGCAGTTTCATTTCATGAAAGGAAATGAAATCTTGAAATCAGAGAACAAAGTGTAACAAACCCTCTGGAAAGGAGACTGGATAAAATAAAATGCAATTGAAAAAAATAAAAGAAATTTGGAAAAGGAGTGAATACAACGAAATGGATTGGGATGAAATGAGGTTCACTGAAAAGAACCAAAAGTGGCCAAAATCATACTCAATGAAACCTCAAAATGAGAGAACAAAGTGAAATTGAGAGAGAGAAGAAGAAATCGATGAAATTAAATGCTTGGGGGAAAAAAAAGACATAAAATCCTGAAACTAAGTGAAAGCAGTAAAATGGAAGAGGATGACATGAAGTGAAGGAAAATGGACCAAACCTGTCCAAATGGGTACTCATTGAAATTGCAAGATTTCATTTCCTTTCATGAAATGAAGTTGTCTTAGGAGTATTTTTAATATATCCCCTAGATAGTGTTGCTTCTTTATCCCAAAAGAGAGTAGAATAAAATAAAATATATAACTCTTCTGTTCACCAAAAAGTGAAATCACAGAAAAGTTCACTCACACCTCTGTAATTCCTTAGACTTAAACCATCGACAATCTGGGACAAAGATTGGACCCAGCTACACTCAGGCTCCTCTCTGAGAGTTTAGAAAACAAGAGGATCCTTTCTGCACCTTGTGACTCAACAGGCGGGCTTCTCTAATGAACTTTGTCTGAAGCTCTCACTCCCTCCTGTGACACCACCATAATGAGGAAATATTCCACGTGGTGTTGTATTTCAGGCTTTCAACAAAAACATTAAATAGCCATCATGATTAAAAGTCTGATCTATCTGTAAAACATGTTATGGCACTCCACATTTTTCCCATTTCAGATTTCAGAATAAACTGTTGTAGGTTTTCAGCAGATGGAACCTTTAACTGGTGGCTCTGCAAATTTCAGTGAAATTGCCTGAAATCCTGGCATAATAGACTCCAGTTCTGCATCTACCAGGACCAAATTTTCCTTTTGGCTTGCAGCTGGAAACGATGTAATATTTATTTTAATATAGTTGGGGCATCTAAAAGCTCAGTCTCCCTAATCCAGTCCTTATTACTCACCATTTCATTTCCCTAAGAGTGAAAGCAGTATTGGGAGGTTCAAGGCTGGTTGTCAGGGCCATGTGCTACTCCAAACAGGTCATTGCAATGGCAGTTGGATTTTCACAGTTTCTCAGGCCAGAGCACAGTTTGGGGCAGGGCAAGTGACAGACAAAGGAGGTGTACAGCATGTGAAGGGCTGCCAGTGGTGTCTGTGTGGGCAGTGGCCCCTGACAAGGTGGAAGGGGTGACAGGAGTTGCATGGGGATTATGAGGCCCAGTGGCTCCAGCTGCCGTTCCTATTAATTCAGGATGGTCATGGACCCTGATGCCATGCCAGCTGTTGTGAGCCCCATGATGTAAAAGTGTAATTTTTGAGAAAATTTACCTCCAGAAGCTCAAACGTGGCAAGAAGGTCTCCTCCTGAAAGACTTCCACAGTGCACTGGGTGGTAACAAAGTTTTGGTGGTTCATAGCTTTGATGAGCAAGTCTCACCACAGGGGCAGCCACTGTAGACCCAATATATTCTGGCTTACCCTAAATAAAGAAGAATACAGGGTTCAAATGCATTTGGATTTTACAATCGTTATCGGAGCCAAGATGATACAGAGCTTAGTATTTATGAAAAAAACCTTGTGAAGGAAAGGCCAAGGTAAGATGCAAGGCAGCTATGAAGAGGAAGAGCTGAATAAGCTCTTCAGAGTATCCAGAATTTCTGAGATCTCTATTTAGTCAGTGAGACTGCATCATGGTCTTGACCCAGACTGAGATACAATATTTACAGGGGTGTTCAAGGGACCTGGGGACAAGATGCTTCTGATATCTGTAAGCTGGTCTTTGGGAGCAAGATTCACTTGGGGAAAATACAAGGCCGTGTCTTTGCAAGGCCATGTAGTGAATCTCAGGGCTGTTCTCGGATGTTAAACTGCAAACCAAGGTAACACTGAGCTCCATTTAGCAAGGTTATCCATTTTAAACATATGCAGTGGCTCAGCTGTGCTTTCATGCTTGCAGTAGGATGTAAAAGCCCAGGATTTTAGTGAGAAGAATTTTGAGCTTACCACTGCATCATCATCATACAGCTCGATGACAATCTCCGGTGGGAACTGGGTGATCTCCTCTTTGTCACCATGAAGCACAATGCTGTTGAAAAGCAGTGTCTGATTCCAGGTGGGGGACAATGTCTGAGAAATGATCTAATGGAAGAGAGGAAATGTTTAATGAGCGTTTGGTTGAGTGTCCTTCAGCAGGACATGCTCATCTGCTGGTGACCTCCTTTTCCACAGCCTGAACAATGCCATCACTGACACCACATTTTTCAGCAGCTCCTCCCAGCCAGGAGAATATGAATCTTTCACTTTGAGGGTGGTACCTCCAATTTCTCCATTTCCCTGTTTGCCTCACAAATCTCTAGGAAGCATATCAATACATGACAATGAGCCTGTGTAGACAAACTTCAGTACTAAAGTCAGAGGAAAGCTGTTGGTTTAGGAAAGCAGGCACATGCCAAGTGCTATTAAAATAAAGCTTTTGCCTGAGGCCAGTTTTCACTTCTGCAGGGCACATTCTTTTAATCTTACTTCTAGTTCTGTGTAATGACACTTAACACTTTATGAAAAAGAAAGATGTTTTTATGAACCACTCATAAGAAATCAAAAGTTTTTGATTTGTCGTAATTTGAATTAGGTGGATGCTTATACCATTTCATCATAGAGAATGTTTTAACTGTCTAGGCAGAATATATATTTAACAAAGATAACAGTTAAACAGGAAAAATGTGTCAACTGCAAAATTATTCAAAACCTGCTATCATTCGTTTGAATGGAAATAAGGTTATTTACTACCATTTATTGGCACTTGGCTGACACTCTTATGAAAACATGCAAGTTATCAGCTGCAATATTTTTACTCAGGCAGTGAAAAAACTTAACATTTCTGTGCCTATAAACACTTATTTTTCCTGGGCCAAATTCTACTTTCCAGAATCTGATGCATCTAGACATTAGTTTAATTGGATTCATTCACCACCCTCTTCAAGAAGTTAAAATCACATTACAGGAAAAAATCAATTAATAACCCTGAGGGAAAAGTAGCACAAGCAGGCATTTACAATTTAGAGAAAGGTTTTTATTTTTGCTCCCTTTGGCACATGCAACAGAACCTGCTTTGTAACAGAATAAAATGTCAGAGGAATTTTAGAATTAATTCAATTAAAACAGTCTTTTGTGAAGTTTTAGGGGAAGGGGCTGGATGGGAGGGTTAATTTATTTTTTTTTTGAAGCAAGAATCTATTTGGTGTGAAAGAAGATCACATTTGGCTCAGCAAATTCTGTGTGTGGCATTATTGTCAGAGTTCCTGACTAATTTTAACTCCAGGGTAGTTGTAAAGGGCTCAGGACCTTTGAAAGTCAGTCTCCATGTCCTCTGAGGGACAATCCTCCTGCTCACTTGCCCAGGCTGTACTTCAACCCTTCTTGCTGAAACTCTGTGGAAGCCTCCACTTCTCTCTAGAGGTCCCACAGGAACCCATTTGATCCCTGGAGTTTCCTGAGGTAGATGGAGACCATTCCCTATTGGGCATATTTTAGCAGCCCTAAAGTCTCCCACGTCTCTGTTTTCAGCTCATTTCCATTTTAACGCTCTAAAACCACAATGTGTGCTTTGCCACATTCCATCCCAAAGGGCCATGCTGGCTCATATGGCTACAGAAGCCACAGAAAGGTCCTCACTCTGCTCAATGACTGATGCATAGGCTAGAGGAAGAGAGAACCATGAGGGTTCATCTTATACCCACATTTATCCTTAGCAATGACAACAGTCCAAATTTAAAACACATAAATAAAGATGTGAACTTGCTACAAAGTCCCAGAGAATCTGATATCTGGGCTAAAATAAACTAGTACTGCTGTACCTCTTATTGGAGCAGTGGGTAACAGGTAAACTTTTGCCTTGTTTGCAGTGGACTCTCAGGATCTGCTCTTTAGCAGCAGGTATCTAACTTTTCCTGCTAGGCACCTCCTTAAAAAACCCAGCTTTTCCCTTTACATAGCTTAATTGTAAAAAAAAAAAAAAAAAAAAAAAAAAAAAAAAAAGAAAGAGAGTTTTAAGTCACCAAAAGAGGCTTTGGAACTCACCTTTGTGGTCTGGCAGTGGGATGTGAAAGTAACTTTTGCAAAAGGATCAGAAAGCCCAGTGCTGTCAGCGGCAATGAGCCCTCTCGCCTGATACATGTGGGCTCTCAGCTGGAAGAGGTGTGCAGCTACAACACAGCAGAGAAAAGGGAAACATCAGCTCCATGGAAACGGTGCAGCACACAGGTAGGAGGGGAAGATTCATAAGCTGCTCTCCAACCAGGATCTGACAAGGGTATCTGAACGGTTGCTAGTGCTGTCTCACTAAAGAAACACCTGAGATACTCAGAAGTTGTGGCAGACATCTGAATTCACTTGAAATCAATTATGTAGGTCTCTACTGCAAGGCTATTAAGTGCCAGTTTTTATCTCCCATCACTCTTTTATCTACTAGGTGCTCTATGCATCATCAGGAGAACTGAGGGATGCTTCATCTATAAGGAGACAGATCCATGGGACAGGGAACAGCAAATGGAAGTGAACAAGTTCTTTCTTTCCCTGACATCTACAAAGTGTTACTGGCAGAACTGATTACTTGGCAATGAAGCCAGTGTTTTCTGATGAGAAGAAGCAAAGCCATCATCATCTTAGAACAGTTACTTTATATAGGGGTTGTGCCACGCTCTGAGCTAGAGCTTTTGGGACCATTTCTTTTAGTTGTTAACAGGGAGAAGAAAGAGTGTCTTACTTTTATACAGCAGGCAAGCAGGTGAAGGCAGCACACTGTGCCCCGAGTTGGTGTTAGATAGTAATTCAATCTCATATCCTACAGGCAAATTCTCCATGGCACTGTGGGCATAGCTGGTAGGTCCAAGCCACAGGTAGATGTCCACCTTTGCCTGCACAGTCCAGCCCAGAGGGCGCTTGCCTGGGAGCTGAAGAAAAAATCCAACATCAGCAACAAGCTCAAGAGAGATGGCTGGGTGCTAAGTCTTACCAAGCCAGAGTAAAACAAAGAAGCATCCTCTGAGCTGATGTACTGATAAAATGCATTTCTCCACAGTGAGTGGCCCTGAGACTCATTTAGCACAAGAAACTTCTGTGACTCTTAGGGAAGGCATTAATAGTTTGCTCAACTAACAGTCTATGTGAACTACATGCTGCCTAATATGCAGAGGTTTTTGCAGGCTATCTTATAGCTGCACCCACATAAATGCTATCTTATGCCCTACTTTGCCCAGACTTCAGCCCACTTTCCATTTCATGGAGTTTTGCTGGTCTCCAGTAGGTAGTCCCATGTATTACTAAAAATATGACTCCATTGGGCAGGTCAGAAAACATTTCCACTATAAAATGTTACTAGTCTTGACCTATCATTAGGTCTTGACCTATTATTTCCTTTTTCTTCCTTCCCACTTCATCTAGATCTGCTAAGTTCAGAGTTTAGTATTTTCTGTTCTTAAGGTGAGTCTTGATACTGAAGGGGCTGGATAGTTAATTGCGGAATATTTTATTTCATGCAGGCAAATAGGACTTTGCTCAGCAAGTACCTATGGCAAGTATCTTGGGCTCTTAGATGTTTTTATCAGCTCTTTAGCTGTGCTTTATGGGAGTATTCCCAGAAGTCCAAGGTGAAAAACCACTAAAAAGTCATTATAAGAAGTTACTGTTTTCTGGAGTATTTGGGTTTTTCCTGATGGTCACAATAACAATGACAATATTCCACTGTAGGTACTAATGGTCACACTGCCTTTGTAGGAGTACATCTATTAGGGCTTTCTTTCAACATAAATAATCCCATAACATTATTTTGGATATATATTGCACAAACTTAAGCATGCTTTAAATAGGAAGTATAAACAATTCTTGTATTATCCCTAAATACCTAGGTTTCCTCACTGAGTTGCTGAGTGCTGATCTCTCACCAGTCTCCTCCCAGACTTTCATGTGCTGCATTCTGGTTTTGCAAGCAAAGACGCTGTACCTTTGTTCACATATACAGCCAATGATAAACAATGTTCTATACTTGCCATAACAAGTAGTGAGGCAATTAATTACTCATACATCAAAAGCTCAGCAATGATAGAGTGCTTAAAGAATGACAAGCATAAATATAAGAAGCAAATATTAATAAATGGTGGATACAAATCTGAACATATTTTTACATTACAAAGATTAATCTGTAAAATACTATCCTGGGAAGAAATCTGAATACCAAATGCTCCCCAGGCATTACCTGTATTTGCAGTGTGCCACAGACTTACTTTCAGGAAATGAGTTTTAATCTTCCCACAGTCCTTGCCTCTCTGCTCTGTTGCTGGGGAGTAGAGTATGTTTTTTGCTGGGACTCTTGCATATGCAACTCTTTTGTTGTTGCTGATCATCCAGATGAACACATCAGGCACTGTATTTTGTGGCTGTTAAATGAAGCATATTGAACTAAAACTGAATTCTTTCTATGAGCCAGCACCATCATATTTTTGTTGAAACACTCTTAAAAAGAGCTGATGCCTTCACGCCGCTGTGGAGTGGCAGATGTACCCCTGAACTAAACAAGACTGTGACTTCATGCTTTGCCCTCCCCACCTCAATTTCTAATTACAGCTGAAGGTAAAGAGCTTTATAGAGTGATTAAGGAGCACCCACTTCATAAGTAATTTCAGGAGAAACTAAAATTAAGGATCTGGGTGAGGCTCTGTCCCAGGAAATAACCACAGACCACATAAGTACCATGGAAATACAATCAATTTCATCTATACCAGCAAACCAAAAAGGACTAGGACCAAGCTCAAACACTGACATATGGTCATCTTTTCTGTTTGTGATGATGCTCAGTGAGACTGCCTTGCCCTGTCCCACGTAATGCTTCCCCAAGCAAAGCTTCAGTGTGGCTTGAAAAAAAGACCAGCCAAGGGGCTGTTCCCTAAAGGAACTGTAAGCAGGGTCACTCTGTTTTAGGAGGGAAGACAATTTGTGTGTAGGATGCAAACCATGCCACTGTGCCACTTCCTCTCTGAGGCAGGGAATAGCCATAGCCCTCTTTGGTTTGCTAGCACAGGCAGCTCTCAGAGGCTCAGCTTTCCAGTGGCTGGATTTGGGCCCAACCAAATATACCAATTCTTCTATTATTCTCAGGCTAAATAATATAGCACCCCAAGCTCATATCAGTCCAAATCCATACAGGTGTCCATACAGGTGGAGACATGAGTTCATATCAGAAAGCTGGCTTCTGCAAGCCACCAGGTATGGGATGATCTTATTAAAAAAAAAAATATCTGTGGTGCATCCTCTCCACACCACACAGCCCATCATTTCCTACCCTGGTTTGATAACAGCTCCATTTAATGCAAAAGAGAGTAAGGTCCAGATATCTGAAGAACGCTTTGGATAGCCAAGCCAGAAGTTATTCTTCACATGGGATTATGAAAATCAAAGCCAGGTCCTGGATTTAAATTTTTTCTGAATTCTGTATGGATTACCTCATCAGCCAAGAATCGAATTTTATCTATAAAGCTCTGAGTCTCACGAATCACTTCATCCAGTGACATCTTCTTTTTCTGCTGCTGAACGATTCCCTTAGCATCACTGGACATTGCTTCCTGCAGTGAGGAAAGACAATATATACTTTCCATCTGTTATCAAGTAGCCTGAACTGGGAGAGAAACAGTCTTTGATTCACGTTGAAAAGAGAAGATGGCAAACAGTTTGTTCAATGTTTCTTTGTCACAACAGAAACTGATCAACTCTTTGGAGCTGGACAACATAAAAATTGGATGTCCCCCATTTTATCTCTGTCTGTATACTGCATGTGTGGAAGTCACAATAACTATGTGATTGCCACCCGGAATCAGCGGGCCTTGATCCTGGCACAATCTTTTGTGCTGCAAACAACAGGAAAAGATAATAAAAATTCAGATGAGCTCCACTCAGCTTGGTTTCTTCTCACTGGTTCCCTGGAGGAGATTACTAGGTCCAGGAATATCAAAGGCTAGGCTTTACTAGTCTTGAAGTTCAGCACCGTCACAGTAGTTAGACACCTGACAGCAGTGCAAATGTGGTGCTTTTCTACTGAACTCAGCATCACTCCATTTTAAGATGCATGGATGAGAAAAACAATCTCGTTATTATAATGTCTTATTGGTACTTAAAAACATCTTCTGATTAATTTTAGTGTATCTAACAACTCTTTATTAAGCACAGTGGGATTTATTAAAAAAAAATACTCATGGATACTATGTTCATATGAATTACAAAGCATTCCCATACGGTGCAATCAAATAGAAAATAAAATAGAAAAAAACAAGCAGTGTGCTTTTAGTAATCATCATTGCATCAATGCTTACAGGAAAAGAACAGCACATACCAGCTCTTGCTTGAACAGCATGAGCCTCTTTTTGTCCAAAGCAGTGTAGTTCAAGCCTTTGGGCTTCTTCTCAGCAATGGCCATGAACGCCCTAGGACACCAGAATAAAAAGGGGTTTAAATCTGTTATTTTTTTAATGTGAGAATGCTAATGTGCTAAAATACATTGGAATGTTCTGTATCTGCTGCAGTACATGAACCAGAAGACAAAGCTGCAGAAAATCTCTAAAAGATTATGTACCTATAAGACTCAAGGAATAGAGTCCAAAACCTCTGCACCATACTTCACAAAAATGGATTAATAATATCTAGAAATAAGGAGTTATATCTATTTTGAGCCCAATCATGTCTTTTAATACAGAGCCCACTTGAATCTATATCAATATGTGGCATCCTTTATTTTTATATTAACCTTGGTTATTTTGTTTTACAGTGTATCTATCACATGCTTTATTAATATTACTTATCACATATACAACATATTCTTAGAGTTCTGAAAGCCAAAATAATATGACAATGATTGACAGTCATCATTGATGGACAGTCAATACCAAATAGGGAAAATAACAATAAATATTTTCTCTGTCTAAATAGAAACTGCAATTTGGGAAGGTCTTTGCTTTTACAACAAAGTAAATAAAATAAAAAATCTCAGTAAGTTTACTGTACTTTTTTTTTATCATCAGTTTTTTATTATCATTTTTTATTATCATCAATTATCATCAGTTTCCTTGTCTAGCCTTGAATTTGTTGCCAACATTAAATTTGATTTTCTGTATGCATCTAGTAAATGCTATTACCTGCTTTGATTGATAAAACCATTTAGGGTCTTCTTAATTTTCTCCTCAGCTGCAGTCTCTGAAACCTTGATCAAGTCCTTTACTTGCTCCAATGACTCTTCCTATGAAAAACACATGAGAAAGCCATTATGCACAGGAGGGCACTTTGTCATTCTCTTGGTGTTACAGTACCATTTATGACTAGCAAGAATGAGGGAGGTGATTTTGTGGCCTGACAGAAAAAGTCTTTGATATATCACTAGAAGAGCACAGAGAAAAGACTCCAGCAGCATGATATATTTTGACCTTTTCCCAGTCTTTCCAATTACTTGTCCAAGCTATTACTGCTTGGAGCAACTTTGTGTTCTTACTACTTTGGGGAAGATCAATCAGTGGGGAAACATTATCCTCTAGGTAGAATAAAAAAAAAATAGTTCTTCTTGGTTCTGTTTCTAATCCTGCTTCTTACCTTTAGCAAGTTGCTGGAGTTAACATCTTAAAATTCAGTGGCCACTTGAATCCATATGTAAGATCGATCACAAAACCTACTGTTTTATCCATGAGGAATGAGTCTGTTATTAAAAACTAAAATAAATATCTGGATTTTCATCAAGGCCTGTGGGTGTTCAGGTGCACTGACAAACATTATCTCTCCACATAAGTATATTCAGATGTTTAATATTCAAATACTTGAGTTCAAAATGTTTGGTTTTAAGTCACAGTCTTCTCCTGATACAACCTTTCATGATGGTATGACTTCAGTGCTGTTGCTCATGAGATATATATGGATAAATGAGGGATGAATCAGACTTTTAATGTGAGCGCCCCACATTAAAATATTCAGCATTAGGAGTCACTTAAAAAAACCCAAACAACAAAACCAACTTTCTTGAAGCTGTTGAAGTCAACTTTAAACAAAGGTAGAAAAAAACATTGTTATGGGAAAACACTGTGACTAAGATATCAGAGTGACTGCTTATGAGATGATATGCCACTCTGTCTCTGTCAACGTTTTAGGAAAACTAAGAGCAAATATTGTCCTTTAAGGAGTACCCAGCATAAATATATGTCAAGAGGACATTAGAGGAAGAGCCATAGGAGACAAAATTACTCTGTATCTCATAATTTAATTGTTTGAATGTTTTTACAACGAATAAAATGTTGCTGAGGAAAGAAGGCAGACCTATGGCAAAAAAAAAAAAATAGTTGTGGTAGGAATACTTGAGCAGCTCTAATAGTTCAAAGAAATTTGGGGGAAAGAAAAAGGAAAGGTTTTATATCAACTACTTTGTCACAAAATGAACAACAAGAAATGCAGCTGGGAGAAATTTTGAAGGTTCGATTTGGGAAGTGTGGCCTCTCACTGCTATACTTTGCTGAATACATGGAGGATGGCTGCCACTTACCAGGTGATCTGCCATTTTTCAAGGGTGTTGGAAGAGTACAGCCGAAAGGTCTGGTTGCCCCAGTAGCTCTTTACACAGACACAGGGCTTGGTCTCCTCATATGGCAGGTACTGGTAGTTCCTGTGAAAACAATGTAGGGAGCAGATCATGAAGGTGACAGAGCAGTTAAAGGGGGGGGCAGAGCAAAGAAAAGTTGTTTGGTGCTCTCAGGGCACAGAACCTGTAGACAAAACAGGATGTGCTCTCACATGCTAAGAAAGAAATTCTGGGAAGAGGAAATGCAAACATCACTTATGCTATCAGTGGGATCCCTGAAAAGAAAAAAATTTAAGTTGGTGGATCTAATTTCAGTGCTTTCCAGGGTGGGAGCAAAGCTAAACAAAAAGGCATGCAGAGAAGCTCTGAAATACTATTAATGGTGGGAAACTACAAGGGAAAAAGGGGCAAAGGTTAATATCTGATCACATCTTCAAAAGCAATGGTTCACCCACTGCACAGTGGGAGAGCCATGGCAGAGTCTCAACACCACATAACTTTCACAAGATGCTCTTTTTTCAGAGTTTGTGGAGATTGATGTTCCCTGTCAGAAACTGATCTGCAAGGCCTGCTTAGTGAAAGTAATACCAAACTCATAACAATTCAGTGATAAAATGCATTCACTGCTCTCTCTTCTCACTCTTTTGATCTGAAGTCCAAGTTTTCATACTGACTTTTCTGGTAACTCTGCTTTCTTTTTGTGTTCAGCTGCATGAGTGACTTGCACTAAAAAAAAATGAGCAGCATGACCAGAGTCTCTGCAGACCTGCCACAAAGCTGATGTTTTGATTAGATCTGTAACAGGTACTACGACAAGTCCGTGTACCCACTAAGCACGTTGTCCTCCTTTATATAAATACTACAGCCTTATGAAACTTAATTGCTCAGCCACACTGATTTAGCTATAGAGGTCTCCTCATTTTCTGTACCAATGGTGGGGCAGTGGAGGCCTTTTTAATGTGTATGAACATTTGCATACCACTTCATGTTCTTCTGTCCGTGGTTCTAATTGCCTCAGTCTCCATGATTTCAGATAGAACTGGCCACAGGTGTTAGATCACCAAGCCAAGACCATGGAAACCAAATCACTTTTTGCTCTTGAGTATCATATCAATGACTCCAAATTTCCACACATCCCTAAGATGTTAATGTGTGATTTTTTTCCATTTAAAAAGATTGTTATCTTCTCTATAACTTTGTTTTTCTGCCCTATGTGATATCAAAAGAGAGAGACTTTTCCATTTACTTTCTCCTCAATAACCTACAACAAGGTGAGGATTACCCATTGAATTTGGTGCACAGCAGAGCTGCACAGGCCTTGGGTGTCATTAATTTTGGTGCTTTCAGAAGAGAGAAAGTCAATTCAACCATCTCCCAAGGCCTGAACATCTTAACATGAAATTCACAGACCTTATGAACATTTTCATCTGATTTACTAAGAAAAGTATATAGCCATGAAAGAAATTCAAATGAAAAACTGAAATTTCATGTGTATTATTCCCATTATTATAATTTTGAGGAATCACTTTTTCAGTTTTAGCTTATCCTTAGTTTAAGTTTTGACATAAATGTGGAAGTTTCATGGCACCTGCTTTAGAAGTCTAATTGCTCTGCCTGTTCCTTTCATTAATTAGTGATTTTAATCTCCAAAATACACTCTTCTTTTTGTTTTCCATGGTTCATTTATGAATCTAAAATGCAGTTTATTAAACTACTGGATATCCCATTAAGTACTTATTAATACTAAAAATATCCAGTAGTGAGGCCACCAAGATGCCATTATGAGAAGACAGTGAAAAACTCATTAACTGGTATCTGTGGCTGATCAGACTGTTTTAAATGGCACAGGAGGGAATAAATGATGCAGCATTCTACATAAAATTGAGGAAAGGGGATCTTTAATGAGAGAAAACTTTATTAATACTGGACCAAGCCAAGAAGCAAATAGCTGATTTGAAGAGTGATTCATTCTTTTACAATGGTTCTTTAAATCTAAATTCTTGTTAAGGGAAAACTAAAAAGCTTCTCTCAGGGAAGATAATAACCCTCTGCATGTACCCAAATTTGCAGTTCTGTTAATGAGGAAAGGCAACTTTCTATCAAGCACTGAGATTTTCCCCTTTCATTTTTTACTTGCTGCAAAACCAGATTTTTTTACCATGATATTTTCATTCTTGTTTTCTTTCACTAGCTCTTATTTAATCTAAGTGAGCCATTGATTGCAGAAAAGAATGAAAGTGCTTTTTAAATTTAGAGACATCCAGAAACCAAACAGATCCAGGTTGATATTTTCCTCCTGGTCTTTATATCTTTAGACTGCTTGGCCTTCTAAAGAAAGAAGTACCATCCAGTCTTGGCAGTCACCAATATCGGGGATTGTTCTACCTACCAAAACAACAAAGAAAATATTTATTTTTATTAGCATCTTTCAAATGAATTAAACCTTTACAATTCTGTTTATAAACAAGGTTATTTAGAACTGTTCTGCATGTTTTCATCCATTGCTCCATTTCTTTTCTCAGTGGCTATTTCCTCCTACTTCTGTTACTACTCACTATTTAAGTCTGCATCAGTAATCATTAGTTCTAGAAAGTGTTCTGGGAAGGTGACTTTGCTTTGACCAGATTTCAATATTTCGCATGTGACATTGTGCTTCTGGAGCTGAACACTGGCTGAGTGTTAATTGTGATCACAGTGTGGGACCCTAAACCAGGGATGGGTTTAATTGTGATCACAATGTGGGACCCTAAACCAGGGATGGCACTAAAGAAGTTGCATTTTGCTGTAGCTTTCCAATGTACAGCTGGTGTAACACACACCACTTTCAGAAAGGGTTCAAGAGCCCATGAGGCCAAGATTAGATGCATATAAAGTAGCTCAGGGCCTGTACCCTTCAGTGAAGACAAGAAAATTTGTTGACAAATATGTAATTGAGGACCCGAAAGCCTCCATTTCACACAAACTCTTTAATGTTGCCAGGTTTCATCAATGAGTCCCACAGGATTATAAAATAAGAACCAGAGTCCTACATGATGAGGTTTTGAAACACAGATCCTCACCTGTTCCCACCTGTGATCAGTGGTTTCTCGGGGGGTGTGGTAGATATCAGGGGTATTCCTAGGTCATGAGAAATGTCATCTTCCCCCTTATGCAGAAGGCTTTCTTCTGCTTCTCCATTATGTGTCTTCTTTTTTCCTCCAGCTCCTGCTGACACCCCATCAGTAGTACTTCCAAAGTTACCTAGAGACCCAGGGTTACAGGAGATGTCTAACTTGGAGGTGATAAATATAAATGAGGTTTTAAGAAAAGAAAATGGCCAGTCATACCAGTGGAAAATCTTTGTCCCCTCCTGTTCATTTAGCTGTTTTAACCACACCACAGTTTATAAAGGTTGTGACAGGTTACATTTGTCCCTGGAATGTCAGGTTCTAGAACACTGCTTCCTTACCATGTGACCTATACCTAGCATATCACATCACTAAGTGATGAGATCCTCTGATTGCTGGCGCCCAGGACCTTCAGCTTTTGCTAAAGAAATTCAGAAACCAAAACAATACTGCTGTTGATATTTCTATACTCAGGAGCATTGATATGGGACTGATTCACACAGAAAATGTATGTCTTCTTCACAACATATGGATGATCATTTCAAAGTTTGATCTCAGAAGTGATAAACTCTTTTTCAGACAAGTAAATTCTGCATATTAGGGTTGCAGAGTTAGTAATAACAACCTTTGAGGCCCCAGCTTCAAGCCTAATGCCAGCAACTCTGCTAATGATACAATCATCTCCCCTAAAAGGATTTTGCCTTAGAGGGCAATTACCAGCACTGGGAAAGAGGTACATCCATCAAACTGATAATTACAGATTTTAGAAGAGACAGACAGAAAATATTCCCTGCAGGAGAAAAATGTGCTGAATCACCCCGTATGACATCCTATCTGGATTTTTGGTTCAGCCTTTTGTGTAAATAATGACAACTTGCCAAGTTTGGGTCCAAATTTCAGCTACCCAGGTGGTCAATAGACGTTCAGGTCCAGAATTCAGAGCCAAATTCATCTTTAGTATTAATTCTGACAAGAATCACTATAATTTCTTATCCAACTATTTAAATGAGTTTCATGTCATTCTCATCTCAGCTTCCTGCTAAGTTTCAGCAGGAATCAGTATCCCTCACTGACTGCCCTGTTTTTCACAGCATCTCTCCCTGCACACAAAGCCTTACAGCTGAGCACAGTCATGGACACCAGCACAAGGACTGGAAGTGCCAGGGTGCTACTGTGCACCTGGACCCTTGGTGGGTCTGGTAAAGAGATAATCAAATCTCTGCAAGGGCAATGAGACCAATTCAAGCTTCTCTCTTAAGAGACAGTTCTTCTGCTTTGAAAAGATGCACTTAATGTTCATGAAAAGTCTTCATTTTCTCTTTAGTCTGCATCCAGGGATAATTTAGCTCCACAATGCAGAGCTCATGGCATATGGTCCTGCTTTCCCCTGGAAGAGGAAAGGACTTACCAGAAGGATGTTAGTACAAGGTGCTGCCTGCAACTTGAGTCTTGGCTTTACATCACCCCCCTGCCACATTCACAGACCCACAGCTAACTCAATGGGGTTGGCCAAGACAATGGATGGGGATCATCCCCCACAAAGGGCTCCCTCCCAGCCAGGGACTGATTGCAATGGACATCTCAGTATGAGCTCTGCCTGAAGTAAATTATCTGAGTTTGATCTCCCAAGTGATTGAGAAGGTAAATAGTGGCTAAGTTGCTGTATATATTAGGGGAGAGGATTTGTATTAATACAGGGCATTTAGCCAGTAAGACAGGCATTAGTATTAGTATTGACTGTTATCCATATGTAAGTTCTACTCTGAAGCTGATTCCTGAGCCCTGAGACACACCAGTCAGTAACACCTATCATTCCCTTGCTCCTGAGGCTCCCTCTCTCCTTTGGGTAAGACCTTAACACACTTACCAACAGAAACCTCAAAGGTTATTGGCTTGTCCCCAAACTTCCTATCAATCATTGTGGCTTCAAAAAATGTCCCAAAGAGAAGGAATTCCTCAAATTTCTCTTCATAGATCTATTGGAGAAGAAGGAGGAAAATGTTGGCATTTATTTTATCTTCTACTGTTTTTTACAGCACAAATGAAAAGTGCAATGGTCTTTTTGTTGAATTTTAAGGCTCCACTAGGCTCTATTTACACCTATTGGAGACCCAGCATCTGCTTGTGCTTGGCATGAACTCTCAGTCAAGGAGGGCCAGCTAACACTTCTGATGCTCTTGGGTCATTAACAAAACAAGCTATTAACCCCAAGCCAAGACTAAGCTGAAAGGAGATACACTTCATGGTTTGACTTCTCACCAAATTTACACTCCAACTGTCATGATGTTTCCATCCAAACCCTTCTCATTTCACAACACCTGCAAACTGAGGCCCATTAGGCAAGATCAGCACTAGTTCTTCTGCAATGTGAGTGAGGCAATGAATAAAAACATCAGCTCTACATGAGTATTTATTTCCCTGACTTCTGCAAAGCAGAAACAGTTTTTGACACAGCCCATGATCTCTTCATTTTAAAAAACCTCTGCTATACACAGCAAAAGACCATAGGTCTTCAGTGAAAGGATTAGCAGCATCATATACCAAAGTCAACAGGTCAAATATTGCAGTTTCAGAGTAACTTTAGCTTTTTACACTTTTCAAGTATGAAACCCAGAGAAAAGGGTATCTAATAAAGCCAAGGCTCAGAGACTATGACACACACATCTTTCTCCCATTATAAAGAAAACAAATTTTAATATCTTCTTGCTGTTGGAATAGGTCAATAAAGTTGTGCTGTGGGCATGAATAATTTGCCTCTGTTGTCTCAGAGGCTCTATGAGACTCTTTTTTGCATTATTGGTAATGTCTCCAGTTCCTGCTTTTCCTTTCAGAGAGTTGTAATACAATTACTGTCTACTGTAGCATGAAGTAGTTGCTGAATGTCAAAACCAAAAAAATACCAAGCATTGCTGTATCATGCTGTTGTCTTTTATTAATTCTCTATTTGAAACTGCGAAACAGCAGCCAGAAATAAATCCTTATTATTACTATTAATGTTTGTTGGTGGGTGTTACAGCAGGGTTTGTTTCTCTACCTGGGGTATTTAGCCAGGCCCAAGACCATACTGTCTGAACTACTCATAATAATGGATTTCTTGCCTATAAAGGAAAATTCATATGGAAATAAATGTCTTTGAATGTCACCTCTATTAGTCTTCAGAGAAGAACTGAGGGACAGAGGTAATTTACAACTATATGGTAAATAAAGTAACAGCAGAGCACAAGTTCACACAAATGGCTTGCAATTACCCATGCCAGTTCTCTGCTAACACACTCCAGCCAGCCCTCAGGCCAGAAATGCCAGGGCACAGGCCAAGGAAGTGCACTTCTCAGGGACAGGCCTCAAGCCCAAAGAACAATTGCTACTCTCCTATTTACTTATAGAGTTGGAGTGGAAAGACCAAGAATCAGAACTAATAAAGGACACAAATATCTTAAGAAGTGAGATGGAACTCCCACTACAAAAGACAAAGTTTTGATCAGTGACATAGAATCACAGAATCATTAAGGCTGGAAAAGACCTCAGAGATCAGCAAGTCCAAATTTGACTGAATGTGCCCACTAAACCATATTACAAAGCACCACATCTACTCCTTTTTTTAATGCTTCCTGCGATGGTGACTCCACCACTTCCCTGGGGAACCTGTTCCAAAACTTAACAACTCTCTCAGTGAACACATTTTTCCCAATATCCAACCTGAACCTCCCCTGGCACAACTCATGGCCATTCCCCTTGTCCTATTGCTAGTTGACTGGGAGATGAGGCCAATCCCACCCATCGCCACAACCTCCTCTCAGGCAGGTGTAGCAAATATAGTGAAGTGGGAGGAAAATTTGTTATGAGAATATTTTTTCCTATTTATTGGATTAAAAAAATGAGCTTGCATATGAAGCAATTGCTGTTGCTCCCAGAGAGTCATGTGGTGGAGCTGAGAATCAAAGCTCAAGCACTGGCTCAGCTCCCAAGCCCACACACACTTCCACAACTGCCCAACCTTCTCAAAGCACCATAGAGCAGATTTTCCCAGATGTAATCCCATACAACAGGTGTAATTGGGCAAACAACATCAGCTAACACTGGTTGAAACTGAACACATAATTTTCAGCTCTTCTTCTAAAGGGATTATCAGCCTAACACTAACACCACATTGGCAATGCAGTATTAAAGAAAGAGACTAAATCAGGCTAGACTGTATCTATCTCTCTGCATTTGCACAGATTCTATGTCAATGATTCTCTATCGACTTCAGTTGAAAACTACGGATTTTCTTGAATGAATGCAGCAAGTCAGGCTTTATAATTCCCAGCTACATGTTCTAGTAGGAATATGTGGATGCAGCTAGTGCAAAAGGGATAATATGACAGGAGACTAAGTTTTATGAACACCAAATTCTACTTAAGAGTTGAGTTACAGGTACACATTAATGCTCCATTTGTGCTGTATTATTGTGGGGAGGTCCCAGGACTGTGAAAGCACAGAGCAACTGTAGGGAGCACAAAAAGCAGTATTTTATGGCCTGACCCCAAATACACATACTAGTGCCATTCTTGGAGGTTTAGAGACATATGACAACCAATCTCTTAATATCATACTGACCTCTAAAGGTACATCAAATGGCTCTACTTCCACTTCAGTTGAGTTCATCTTGTCTGAAGGAGAAGCTGACTTACGGTCCTCTCCTGCTTTGTCAGTTTTGTCTTTTCCTTTGAGTGCTTTGAAGTCTTTAGCTTTAGATGACAATTTGATATCCTTGACAATGCTTGAAAACTTCGACTCACGGGCTCCTCCTGAAAGTATCTCCACAGCAATCTCAAGGAAGAGACGTCCCCTGAAGGAGACCCCTTCTCCAAAACCTTCATTAAGCTCTGGTGGTCATCAATGAGGCTGTGGTTCCTGGCTGAGCCATAGAGATTGATCCAGGCAGGCCCAAAGGTAGGCAAAAACCCTGGAGATAAAGTAATTTTTTGGCTTTTCTGTTAGGTGTTAGCATGCTCTCCTCACTGTCTACTCCAAGAAATCTTGCCTCTAACGCCCCAAAATCCAAACCTGGACCCATTTCTGGGCAGTGGGGAATCACTTCACACAGAGCACTTCTTTTCAGGGCAATTCTTAGACACCAAGGAACCTCTGCCAATACCCAACCAACTGTGCTGTGTTGGAGCTCTTTCTCAGATGATGGTACCACACATGCTGGGCAGGAGTCTATTGCATCTCTTGAAAAAAGAGCTTGCTGCTGTAGACTAAAAACTGGGACATGACAGGAGAGAATGGAGGCTTTCTCCTTTAGGTCAAACTGTTTCCAAGTCTGGGTGACTCAATTTATACAAAATTTTCTTTTATGTTCTGATTAAGGACTGAGATACACATTTGAATTGGCAGGCTTAAGGAGTTACTGTGCCTTCACTGAGCTGTGATAAGTGTCCATGTTCCACATGCAGGTCACACAACATAAACAAGGCTGTACAGGTAGATTCAAACATCAGTGAAAAGATTCCAGATAGTGAGCCTCTCCTCAAATAGAGGATAACACACTAGTCCATGCTGCCTCCCTGGGTTGTGATAGCACCCAGCTGAGCCTTACCTAAACAATTTGCTTCCAGTGGGTAGATCAAAAACACAAACCCAGTCTGCCTTTGATTTTTAGTGATTTTCAGTTTGTGGCTTCATTGCTTAACAGAAACTCACATGAACTATAAACTTACATCTGTCATCCCCAATGAATTAGTAGTAGATTATTGCCACAATCACAAAGATGGAACCAAATTATGCAGCAGCCCTTTAACAACAACAATAATGTCAGACCCTGTATGAGCTGAGCACAATGTAATATAATGTGAAATTAAGCAACAAAAGGCGTCTCAGAACCAACACCTGAACTCTGGACATCCCTACATTAGGATTAGCCAGTGCCAAGATCCCATGCAAGTAGATTTTACCTTAAGGGTATATCCTGGAACAGACATTTTCCCCTTTACCTTTGTCACCATCTTGTTCATTTGATATTTTCTTCAAATCAATGAAGTGTGTGGCTAAGGCCACGTCATTCATGCTGCCTTCATCCCAGACTTGGATTTTGACTCTTCGACAGAGTGGAGGGAACATTTCTTTGAAGATAATCTGTTCGTGCCAGACTGGATCTGCACAGTTCTTTTGCACTGTTGTCCGGCCCTGAAATGAAAGTCCAGCAAATTTAATTCCAGAGGGGTCGAACTTTAGAGAATGGCAATGAGTACAGCAGAAATTGCACTCAGCAGCATCTCTCTGGCCATTTTTAAAGCACAAGAATCCTATCTGGAAAGTACTTTGGCTTTTCTATTAGCTTGTTCATTTTGCCCTCCATACCTAATAAAAGACCACACTATGGCTAAAGAATTCTCATGTACACACAGCAGAGCCTGGAATAAAATCTAATTCTTCAGGACCCTTATCCACAAAATGTATCTGTAAAGCCAGACTTTGGCATTTCTGCTACAAACTGCACATCTTCAAATGTCTTTTGAAATATCTGGGTAGTGGTGATGCAGTACAGTTTTTCTCATTAAAGACTAAATTCATTACAGATGCCAGGCTGTGGGTACCAATGCGATTACCTTAAATGAGGCAATTTATCTAGCATAAAATATGATTATTGTGATTCATGTTCTGGATATATGCCTGTGTGCAAGAGTGGTAGGTCCTCCAAACCTAAGGAGATGGCAGAATGTATCACAGTCTGTACAGTCACTGGCTGTGGCAGGTCTTAAACTTGCTCATTAAGTCCAGAGAACTGAGTCAGAAAACCCACCAACCCTCTCTATAAAACCATATTTTGCACACCGGTGTGCAAACTCACATCAGTGACCCATTCTTGTCCTCTTCAGCCCTCTGCTGAACCTGAAGGTGCTGCATGCATTTGCCAGTTTTAACCTACAGTAGTACTTTGCAATTTGTGTTCCTGACAAAACATGCAATCAGCATCAAGAGCCTTGTTCTCATGCCTGAAACATCTAAAAAATACCAACTAGAGCTGTCCCAAAGGCTTCCTTGCACACAGAAAGCATTGCCGCTTTAAAATAGTTTCCATTTTGATCCTTTGTTTATTTACACCAATAATCAAGACAGGCTCCCTGACACAGTGTTTCATGGTGTACCCCAGGGGAACCAGGCCCTGGACCTCCTTTACACTCCTCTTCCACCAGAGTCAGAAGGCTCCCTAAGGAGTGATGTGTCACACCATGTTTGATGCTAAAGTTGCTCTAGGAGCAATGAAGCCAGGCAACACTGCCAGTCTGCTATAATGCTTACTGTACACAGGAAAGCTGAGAGGGTCCTGAATTTCAGCAGTGTAATTCAAAATCAATACACAGCCCTAAAACCTTGATTGAACCACATTCACTGATTTCAGCCCTGCTTCCTTATTTCACTCGAGGGAGACCAGAACATAGCACTTACCTAATACCCTACTGGGTAAATCACTGTCTTGTAACTCCATGTTTTAGTAACAGTGCTACAGAATCCTCTTTCCCCTCCTGCTGCCTGCCTCTAACTTACTGCTGTGAGCCTTATATTAGATATGCTGGCAATAAGTGTCTCCATTACTTTATTTCTGCATAATTTAAGAACTGAAAATTTTCTGATGACCAAGATAGTTGTTTTACCTAATTTTTGTAATCACCATCATCACCTGCCTGTAGCACAGCTAAAAGGAAAGAAGGCCTACTTTTGTGATCAAGAGGATCCCAATTACCATTTGACCTGCAAACATGACCACCACATAGGGATCCACAAGGTCCTTACTGTCGCCTATGAATGCTTTGGTGACATTGGCCATGATGCTAGAGTTCATCTTCGGGAGTCCTTCTGCTTTGTAAATTCTCACATAAAATCTGGCCCATGGTCTTTCAGATGGAAAGCCTTTGGGGATCAAGAGATTCCTGAAAGGAAAAGAGAAACTGTTTTCTTAAAATTGAAAACTTGGACAATGAACTGATATTTTCCAACAGCACTGTGATCTTGGGTTAGCCTGCACCTGAGAAGACACAAAAAGTTGTATGAATCTGCTGTTTCATCTGAACCAAAAAAAATATATTTTTACCACAAGAAAATAATATAGTAATATGCAGCAAACTTTTCTTTGTGATACAGCATCAGGTCCAGCCAGATAAGGTTCTCAGGACCTTGTTCAGTAAATTCTGAATACCTTCAAGGACAGAGATTTCCCACTCTCTTTGGGCCCCTGTTTCATTTGACCGTCTCCATGGTAAAAAAAATCTGTTCTGAAATTTCATTGTTCTTACCTGCCTCCAAAGCCTCTCACCCTTCTATTGAAAAGAGCCACTCATCTGAAAAGAGGCTGTCTTTGCCCTCTTCATGTATGATGCCCCTTTGATTGCTCTCCTTTAGGCTCAAAACCAATACCCACCACCTTCCCCCACAGACCATGTGCTACATCAGCTTGGTGACTTTTCACAGACTTGGTCCAGGATGGCAGTACTGATCAGAAACATTGCTCCAGAAAAATTTAAAGTATGCTGGTAGCATATTTACCACCTTAAATGTCTGTATTTTACAAGTAGAATGATAATATGCTTGAGTTTATCCAAGGATGTGGAAATATCCATACACTCACATCTGAGAGTGGACAAGGAATAGGCTTTCCTCATATTTTTTCTTCTTGCTTCACTGCTTTAAGAAATCATTAATTGGTTTCAGATCAATGAATGTTCTGTCAGGGGTAATTTGGAACTTAGCCAACAAGACTTGGTCAATTCTATCAGCTGCAGAGAAGTGACCCTAACGCGTCCTTCAATTTAGATGAGAGGATGGTAGAAACTCTCTTTGAGCATGTGAGAACAGCCAGGTGTACAGTGTTATCTTGCTATAAACCCCAAGTTAACAAGGAAAGGACTGAAATGAGGGCACAGACTTATTGAGGCACTTAGTAAGGAAGAAAGCAGTTAAAAACAAAACAAAACTATTGCAGTACTTTTCAATCTGCTCCTCAGTATCAGCTGTTTTCTGTGTAGCTTGTATTGCATCACCTTTCCCGGTCACACTTAGGTCACACTTCAGGTACCCCTTGGCTCCTGTCCTAATGTCAGCAGGGTCTGTGAGAAGTGCCCACTTGTCACAAAACTGATGACCTGTAAGAAGGACAACCTTAGACACTCATAGAGGATTTAAAAACATGCAAGTATTTTCCTCTTCACTTCCAGAAAAGGTACATCAAACAACATTTGTGCTGTCAGGAGGATTGTGCTGAAATGTACTTGTTCACAAGACACTTCTAGAGGGTCCAAAATATTTTGTGATCAAAAAGGCAAGCAAAGGATTGATCCAGAGCTTGTCAGAAACAAGCTCATTTTCATCAATGTTTACTGAGATCAATGACTAAAGACCAGAGGAAGCCTGAGTGAGATTTCAGCAGCTGAACTAAGGCTGAGTGTTTATGAGGAAGGGCCACCTCTTTGGTGAGAACTGTCTGAAGATCTCAGAACTCTGGCAGCAAAACCCTTGCTGGGTGCTGTGGCCACTGTAATGCTGGCAGACAGCTGAGAAAGGGAAGGAGAGTGAACAGCCATCAGAGGAAGAAGAACTAGCCAGAAGCACATTCAGCTCCGTCTTTCAAGGGGGAAAATGTACAAGAAAATTCACCCACAACAGCCCTCGCTGTAACCCTGATTCAACAATCCCACCAACAAAGGTCCTAAGACCTCATGTTAAGTCTTTGGACGTCACCTTGGGTGGGTAAAGGAGTGGGAGGAGAGAGCATGGTGTACCAGGGATATGAGCTGAAAATCAACCCTCAGGCACCATGCCTCCTGTTAAAAGTGTGAGCAGGAGATACAGGACAGAATTCAAAACCAACACAGCCTGAGCATGGACGCAGACTGCTCATTTCAGACAGGCCATTCCTCCCCACTGACTCTGACAGGAACCCTGCAGAGAGGGTGGCCCAAATGACTCTACACTCCTGCTATAACTGTGTGACATCTACAGCAAGTGGCCTAAGTATGTTCTTTCCCAAAGACAAAGAAGAGACCATGTCCTTGAGTAATTATGGAAGAGAAAAAGGTACATGTTTTGTGGATGGTTATAAAAAACTGCAGAAGAGAGGTAGGTGATCTTTTCTTAGCTTCAAATTTCAGAAAGCACTGAACAGCTCTGAAGATGACAAGTCAGGTGGACCCATGGCCACCTCTTTGTCATCTTCTCTGTCCTGTTATGGTCTCTTCTCCTTTTGTCTTGTGGTCTCTTCACCATTCCTTCCACTTTCCATCCTAGTCTCCCTCCACTCCTTCTACCCCAACACAGGTGACAGAGCTTTGGATGCTCTGTAACAAACGAGTGCAGTTGGGTTTTGTAGAACATTCAGCTGCCCACTCTGACCACTTAAAGAAATGCCATCCTTGAAAAGTGCTACCCACCAATGGGCAGATTGCCCAGGTGTTTTCAGTGTTGAACTTCTTTCCAACAGTTTAGCTGGTACTCTGCTATCCTAATAGGAAAACAGCTCTCCCAAAAGCTTTATTGGTGTAAACCACCACCATCTAAGTGGAAAAAGCAGCACATCTCCCTCTCCTCTCCTTCCCTGCCTCAAATCTCTCTTGACAGACAAAAAGGGCAGAAAATTCACCACTCACCTGGCTGAATGTACACTGTCCCCAAATCCACTTTAAAGGATCCTATTAGCACACTCCCAATCAGTTTATTGTGCATGACCTGTTAGAACAAAGCTGATTAAAAAATGTCACTATCTCTCTTCCCAGTCAGCGTAAGAATGAGCACCCAAAGATCACATTTGGTTCAGAGGCAATAAGCAGCAACATCCAGCACCACCCAAAACTGGGGGCACATAGTCACAGTAGATACAGCAAGCATTTGAAATATGTTCTTTACCCAAAATTGCACCAATTTAGAAAACAATACAATTGCATTTGAGTGGAATCACACAGGTTCATCCCAGCTCCCTGGAATGTAGAGAGCAGGAATTAGATCGATGCTCCTTCAGAGCAGGTGCAGTTATATTACTTATCCTGGCAGTTTCAAATAAATCATAATGAATATAAACACTTGGGACATAACTGGTTTCTCACTAGCCTGCAGAAATCCTATCACTTTCTGTGCAATAGCTGAATTGCCATAAAAACTGAGTACACTCGGAGGAGAAAGAATTAAAGTGTTTCTTGGCAATATTTTAATGTACACATAAACCAAGAGACTCAATTCTAATCTACGCCCCCCCAAATATTAATAGAATCAGAGAAGTGATATAGATGTAAATTAGAGGCAAGCAGGCCCCAGCAAGTCTGTATTCTTCCTGCCAAGTGATGAATTTAATTTAGTTTAATTCAATTCAAATTTAATTAATAATTTTCAATTGCCATGATTCCCAGACCTATGTATTTCTATGTCTTGTTTTCAAATACTTGCACGTGGTTCACTTTACAGAAAAGTCAGGGGCCTCTTCTAAGGGAAGATTTGCTCTAGAACTGTATTTCTCAAAAAATGTGTCCCACCTGGTTTCAGAATAGCTTAAAAGGTTGAAACCTATTCCTTGGTTGTGGAGAAGCCTCTCAGAGCCATGCTAAGCAAGTGCTGTGAAACTTTCCATCCCTCAGGGTTTCCTTCACTCCCAGCACACATATTTCCTCTCTTTGTTCTATTCCCCTGGTAGATTGCATTCTCCAGTTGCAAGGTAATGAATCTCTGTTTTCAGTAGCATACATGAGCACTGCCCAAGGTTAGTTCATTGTTGTAACTGAGCTTTTCCCTAAAGTCATTTTTACCTAGAAGACTTTTAATTTCATAGTGTTGCACCTTCATCAGCTATAAATAAAATAAGTTTTCTGAGCCTGATGGAACTGTGCAGATATACCACAGGTAAGGGTGACACGTTTTCCCACACCCCCAATGCAGTGAGATAGCTGGCACTTTCCCCTCCACCACTGGATACACGGAATCTTTATCACAAGAATGTGAGATTGGAAAGACTGGCCATATCTCAGAGAAAAATAGCTATACATCCCCCAAGAGCATCAGCAGCACACAGGATTTGGTGTGTTGGCAGTGTGCTGATGCACAAACCATGTCAGAAACACCTCTGGGGCCATGTGCTGTGATGTGTCATAGCAGTGAGCTGATATCTACTCCCATGCCATGGTCAGCCTGTAGTAAATTCTGTCCTCACAGGTAAGAGGAGATCAGATCTGCAGATACCTTATGCAGTTATGAATTTCATATATTTGAGCTCTGAGTGTGATACAGTGGATTTTAATGGAACTTTAGGATTCTGACTGTCAGTTTCCTCCCAGCATTGAAAACCTAGTTGTCCCATTGTCCATGTGTAAATGAACACATTTTATTCTGTAGCTGGCAAAAGTCACTCTACTAGCAGCTCAGAAAAGAAAGTAGACAGTGATGTGTCCTATAGCTCCTGAGTACTGCTTGTTTCTGTCAACCTCAACCAGCACAGATCTTTCCTGGGGTACATTATTGAAATAAACAAAGCGTTTCAGAAAAACAGAATTTTTTCTGGAGCAACAGCACTCTGTTTACTTCCCAGAGAAATATCTAATAAAATGGATGTACTTTTAGGGAAAAAAAAAAAAAAAAGTTCATGAAGTGTACAGCTTGTGATACTTCCAAATAATACAAATAGAGCACTGTCCAGAGTCTCATGAGATCTTTAAATTCTTAGCTACACATGGTGATGAGTTTTGCTTTGCTACATGTGGTGATGAGTTTCAGACGACAATTAGCATGGCTCCATAGACTTGGCTTTCTAACTGTACATCATGATCTAATGCTCAAAGTACAAGAGCATGTGTGTCTTCCATCAGGACAGTTCTGAGATGTCACAGAATCACAGAATCATTTAGGTTGGAGATCTAAAGATCACCTAGATCTTTAAGATGGAGCCCAACCATTAACACAGCACTGACAAGTCCACACTAAACCATGTCCCCAAGTGCTACACCTACGTGCCTTTTAAATCCCTCTGGGGATCGTGATTCCACCACTTTGCAGGGCAGTCTATTCCAATGCTTGTCTACCCTTTCTGTGAAGAAATATTTCCTAATATTGAATCTAAATCTCTCTTGATGCAACTTGAGGCCAGTTCATCTTGTCCTGTTGCTTGTTATTTGGGAGAAGAGACCAACACACACCTGTCTCTAACCTTGTTTCAGGTATTTGTAGAGAGCAAAAATGTCCCCTGATAGTTTTGTTGGGACTTAGCTGCAGTGAGCAGTGGAAGCAGCACCAAACTCTTGGGAGACTGCTCCCATGCTAATAGCAACCAACCAGTGACACTCCCAGACAGCCCGAGAGCCCCTGCTGAGGAAAAGTCCCTGCACTAGTTTAGTTAATCTAGTTAGAAACAGTTATATCTGAGGAACTGATATAAACCAGATTTTTGAATCAAGTGGCAGCTTGAAAATTAGAAGGATGAAGACAGTGAGGAGAAGAGGGAATTAAGTTGAATTTTCTCATTCTACCTTGAAGTTTGCACATCAGCAACAAGTGTCCCTAAAAATGCAATCTAAATATTCCTTTTGGGTATGTTCCTTCAAATCTCTGTCAGCTGACTCTCCTCCTTATCCTCTCCTCTGTCCCCTTTCCTATACTTCATGCTGACTTTCTAGCACTTTTGGTACCTAAAATTATTTACTTTTAACTACATTTAGAATTATTTAGAGTTGAAGTGACAGAAAAAACAATGACCTCTACTTACTGGACTAAGCTTTCCTAGGTACTTACAGAGATGTTGATTATTTTGTCAAACAGCAACACCTGTGGTCCAACGAAATCAAACACGAAGTACTGTGGGAAGAGGGGACAGCAGATGAGAATCATCCCTGGGCAGGCAGCCAGCACTGTCAGCTGCATGGTTCAGCAGTTTGTGTAATTGCACAGAGCCCTGGTGAGATGCTGGGGGTGCTGGGCAGGCAGTGGTGGACAAAATAAAATTCTTTCCTTGCCCCTGACATGTTTCTGCCAAGGTCCAAACTTGTTTTCTATTCTATTCCTTGCATGGCTGCACAAGACTTGCTTCACAAATGCCCATAAGCCCCAGTCTGCACCAGAAGGTATTGTTAAAAGGGACAGGAGGCACAAGGAAACCAGAGGACTTGTTGGTTTTGGGTGTGGTTTTGGTCTCATCTGTCACCAATTGGAACAAACATATATCAAGGAAAGGCTGAAACCATGAAATAGTAGAAAAGGGAGTGGAGGTATGTGTGGGGGGATGCAGTATAGATAAAGCTCCCAAATGGATGCTTTAAAAAACTGCAGCAGCAGTGTGGGTAAGGCAGAATGTGGCTGGAGAGGGTGGGCTACAGATTGGACAAACCTTGAGAAGAGAAAGAGCAAACATATCTAAAACCCAAGGGAGCTATTGCTGATGCATTGTCTCCTGGAGAGACCTCCCTTCTCAGATGTGGAACTGCTGCAAACTTAACTCATCCCCTTGTGAGCTACCAAATGGCAGAGTCCACCCAGAACCATTGAAGAAAGTGTCTTCTTTAAGAGAAAGCACCTACTTCATTGTAGAAAGGGGCATTTGTGCCTTCCTTTACTGTTGTTTGCTTCTTCTCATCACCGATCTCGATGATCACCACAGGATCGATGTTCTCGCCCACCAGCTGCCTGGCCTCGATGATGGTGATGGCAATCTGTGGGGCACAGGGACACCATGGGCACTCCTGGGCTCAGGCCCAGCCTGCCTGGGGAATTCACAGGCACACAAGGGATGTCACCCCCTGCTCACCTGATAGTTCTGAGATTTCATCTCCTCTTCATGAATTCTGGTCATCAGCTTTGCCCTGTTTAAATGACAAAAGAAGCCATTAGACATCTCCAGGCAAGAGCTGCTACTTGAACACACATTGGAAAGACTTCTCAACAGTAAACGAGTGTTATTTATGGCAGACAGCTTTGTTGTGAACTGCTAGGCTTGATTTCATCAGCAGAGACCATCTCTGTCTTTTTCATATACTTCTTGATAGGGAAATGTTTTGCATCCACACAAACCAATGCAGCTACCTATCATGCACTCATTAATTTCACTCACTGATCCCATCAAACCTGACTCCATTCCTCCCCAGACTGCCCTCCTCTTCTGTATGAAAACACAGCTACACAAGCTCTTTGCTATAGAGATCACTGTTCCCTTTGGCTTGTTTTGTTTAGCAGAGTTCCTTAGCACAGTTGAGGCACACTCAGCATCCATTTCAATCTCTCCCTGCACTGGATAGCATCTGGTGATAGCACTGTGCTGACAAGTGCACTCCACTCTGTCATGTGGGAGTGAAGAGACCACTGCTGTCAGCAAATGGATTTTCTGTCAGGTGTTTTATTCAAGGGTAATGTCCTTCCCAGGAAGGGTGGAAAAGGTGTCTAGAGGGATGTTAGGTAAGATACATGAGGGAGCACCTTTTCCTATTTGGGCTTAAGGATCCAAAAGCACTGGACAGAGCATCACTGTTCATTAGGTCTTCCTCTACCTCTTCCTGTCTTCCAAGAGTGTTGTGGAGAAAATTTGCAGTTTCATCATGATCACCTGATGAAGAAAACAGACAAGGAAATAAAACCCACATCTGATTTCTAGTGGCAAAAATCTCACTTGGAGCAGAGCACTGAATTTATCATCATGAACTGAGTATTTCACTTATTTGGGTGTCCCAGTTAGAGATACTCTTGTGGTCTGTATCAAGCAGCATTGATTACAGCAGCAGCTCCCTTCCTGTGCAAAACCATTTCTTATATCTGTGTGGCTGTAGCCACTCTCCTCACCCCATGTGCACTCACAACAGGCACACACACACTACTGAGTAAAGCTGCCACCTCTATTGAGCCAGTCCATCCAGCCATCACAGCCTATGCAGGTTGTGTATTTATGGTTTCTAAAAGAAGCAGAACTGCTGGAGGAATCACACACTTGCAGTAAATTATCTACCTGTAAAGTAGAAAAAAAAAAAACCAAAACCAACAACAAACCAACCCACCAAAACCAAAAAAAAAACCCCACCAAAACCCAAAAATGTGCCATCTCTCTATGGTAAGAGGCAGGCTGACATTTTTGGTTTACCATATAGAGCAGTATGAAGTCACAGAATCTGAATGTGAACTTCATGAAACAGCTAATGCAAAAAGAATTAGCTCTCTGTTTATTTGGGAGTGATAAGGAGTTTACTGCCTGTTTTATCAATGCTAAGTGTTGAGACACAATTCAAATGAGTTCACATGAAACCAGATCTAATATAATCCCCCACCACCTGCTCGTCCCTGTTGCAATATTGATTTATGAGGCCTTACCCAGTGCATCTTTGTTTGCAATAGTCAGCCCTTTCTCACCCTTTTTCTTCTTCTTCAGCTTCATGCCAGCAAACAGCCCCTTTCTGAAAAAGTAAAGGAAATTGATCAGTGCAGTATCTTCAAACCTTTTTCTATACTGGACTCTAATTTAACTCAAGGATTTGTTAAGAGGGAGTTTTGATTTCCAAGCATTATGTTCTGAATTTCCTTTTTTCAAGAGCAAACAAGAGAAATCTCTGACTTTTTACTTCATCTAATTTAGTTTCTTCTTAAAATTTAGCCATGTACAGGCAAACATAATGTGACAAGAGCCAAAACTTCTGTTCAAACCAAGATGGCAAGATGCAAAGAAAGGAAATCAGTTTCCAGTCTACTGACTTCCCACACATGTAGCTCATTCCTTCTGCCTGTGACAAGACCAGAGATAAAAGGCAGATCACAGGATCCGGAACAAAAGCAGTTTTCCACTGAATTGAGATAAAGTCATTTATGTAAATACTTGGTCACTGACACCCATGACAGCCACAGTATCAGTGGCACATACACCACATAATTTAGGTAGTTCTCACTTCCCTTCAGCAGCAAAGCAATGAACAAGCCTGAACAAGGGTTACTCCTCAAGCTGTGTTAGGGAGATGCTTCTGCCTAGCATCAGTTCTTCCAAGAAAAAAAAAAAAAAAAAAAAAAAAAAAAAAGCCACATGTTTCAGAGGAAACAATCTATGCTGCTTGAGAATTTTGTGCTATTAACTGTACTGACAAACAAACCAAGTGGTGAGAGCCACACACAAAGGATTTAATAGTATTTTTCAGGTTCTTTGTTGGCCACAAGCATGCAGTAAAAAACATTCAGCAAATTTTTCCCCCTGTCATTAGGAGATTTGTTTGCCTAAATTACTGTAGGTATAAAAAATTAACTGGAGAAGCACACAGTTGAACTAGCCAAAACAAGCAGGCACATACAAGTGAGTAAATCTGATAGTGACCAGTGCTCAAACATCTGAAATCATCTGCAAACTCTAGCTGTGGAGCAAAAGATACTGCAAACTGGAAAGGGAAGTTGGTAATCTTTAAAAGTTGTATTCAGAGCAAGCAAATTAAGTTTACTGGCCAGCCCAAAAGGAATGTCAGCAATATAGGGTACAATAGCCAAAATTCTTTGTGCCAAAGAAGGCTAAAATCTGATCAGTGTGAGTAGAAATGTAGCACCCAGACAAACACATGCCTCAAACCAATCAAGAGTCAGAGGGTGACTGGAGGAAATGGCCATTAATGAAGCCTGATGTGTTAACTGGATTGTCTTCCATGATTCTTATGTTTACATAACACTTGAAACTTCTTAAAGACAGAACTGCAGAAGGTGCCACAGGCTAACAGGAGAACTAGCCAAGTTTTGGATAACTACATGGTGCCAAGAGCAAAATCCATCTTTGAAGTAAAGCAGATTTCAGTCTCAGGTTTTTAGTCTGTCAGAGGTTTGGGCACAAAACAGCATCAGGCTGCATCTGCACCCCTGACCAGGAGCTCTCCTGCTCCTCTGCCCCCAGAGGTTACCTTAGCCAAGATAAGAGATGTGTCCCTTGACAGTGCCAGGGAGGCAGCAAACACAGGTCACCTGCAAGGCTCAGTTGTGGTAAAGAAGAGAGTGGGTTTGTTCAGCAAGAGGGCAGGACAGCATCTCTGTACATGGGATTTGCCAGAGAGAATCTTCTCTGTAAGGGTCTAAACTAAGTAAATTCAGTCTTCAGGGAACTGAATGAATTAATCCTTCACAACAGGCTCCATTACTTTGATATGTAAAGCACTTGTCAGCCAGTGTCAGTGTGCACATGCTAATACTGTGCACATGGGTAACATCCACCCTAATTAATAGAACCAGTTAGGCCTCTTGAAAGTATTCTGTGGATTTGCTTTTTGTGGTAGACTGTTTGTTCTCATGGAAGGAATAAAAAAACTAAACTTTCTTCAAAGTTCCACAAAATGTTTTTCACTGCAGTTTTGACATAAATTCAATCAACTGCTGAAAACTTGAAAATTATTCTATCCCTGCTTCCCCAAGATGGTGTAAACTTTAACAAGAGAAAGTCTGAACCTTCTATGCAGTTATATCAGGTTTGATAATGACCCCAAAGCTATTCATATCTATCTGTATCCCTAAGCCAGGCATAAAACTGTGTGCCACCTCTAGCTAAACCCCAAAGATATCGTGAGGAAATGTCCGCTGTGTTCCCCACAGGACCTCCTGGCTATCAGCAAGGCACAAACATGGGAAACCAGGAGAGATTTGGGGTGCAGAAAAACTCATTCACCTCTCATGGACCTGTGGGGAGGTTGGAGGTCGTCAGTGTTGAGGTATTACTCACAAACTTCAGTGAAGATTTAACCCCCACACACTACATGATGCGCAAATAGAGGTTTTGCTCCTTCCTGGATTCTACAAGTTAATTTGACATAGAATAAAGCAATTCATGTCCAAAGAGAAGGCAGATGAAAGAATTCTTACAGGTGACCAAGAGGTTTCCTGTTTTAAGTGCTTTGATTAGAAGCAATTAAAAATCAGCCATCTCAGCTAATCAAGAACATTTCTTAGTTCAAAGACAACCGAGTGTCTCAGCTCCTTTCACATGGGGATTAAAAAAAATCTGAAGTTAGGAGAACATTTTTCTTTTCTGTATATGCACAGTACAATGTGGACCTTAGTTTATGACTGTGATTCATAGAGGTTTCCCTGATATAAATAGTAAATAAGAGTGGGACATCAACCATACCACAGCATTTGACCATACTCAGACCATGTTGAATTTGCACCTCTGTGAACACAAGTGTTTGTTTCCTGTTATCCGTGCCACAGGTCCACTGGGTCTCTGAATTAATTTTCATACCTTGAAAAACCCTCTCATAAATTTCATTCTCCCCTTGTCAGGGTTCATCCATTGCAGTGTCCAGCTTTCAAAAAATTGCTTTCATGCTTTCTTTTCATCTAAGCTGTCCCATCAGCACAGTGGCTTTGTGATCACTTCTTTCACCACATAATGTTTTCTTAGATATCCAATAATTGCAATTTGCAGTCTAATTTAAAGGAAAGTTGGCAAAAAAAAAACACCAAAACAAACACTTCAGAACTGTCAGCATGAGATTTCAAATGACCTTACTAATAGTGAACCTCAGACTTCCTCCACATTGTTTAAACTTAGTATTTTCTCCCAGCAAAATATTTTCAGAAGCCTGGATGCTTGAAGAGTTGATTTAAGAGGAGACTGGCTTCCTGCTGTGGGAATGGTTACAAGCAGAGACAAACAGGCACTTCTGCAGTGCAGGTTATCCACCTCACTCTAGGCACTCACTCACTGTAGGATGGCAGAAAACACTTCTCTATCCCTTATAAAGTCAGAAGAACAAACTGAGCTGTCTAAACACAGGCATGTGTAGCTTGAGGAGGGACCTTCTGTCCCCTTCCACAGAGCCTGCTGTCTGTGCAGTTTTCTAGGACTTGGTCAAGCAAAACCCAGACTTGGGCTTAGCTACACTAGACCAAGGTATTTGTCAACTTCCATTTTGGTAGCCTTGAGATGCCCTTCCCTTGTGCTGGTGTGTGAGCTGTGCTCCTGGTGGGCACAGGAGAATGAAACCAGGGAGTGAGATGTGGAAACACAGAGGACAGACAGAAACACAAAGCCTGTTTTATCCAGCACATCTCCGAGACCATCCAGTTCTCACATGGACAGGCTGAGTGAGCTGCCAGCGTGCTCCTGGCAGCAGAAAGTCCTTATAGGAGCAGCTGCCCTGTAGGAGCAGCTTCTTCCCCCCAAGTCCCTTCCACCCTGGAATCAGCAGTCTCAGGAAGCCTTTGGGAACCATCAAAATTATTTAGTTCAGGGATGATCAAAGGTTTGTGCACCTCAGCTCTGAGCCAGCTCCAGTGCCTCAAGATTGTAAGCCACAGGTACAGTGATTGCTTTGGCTGAGGAAGTGGAAACTGAAGATAGAGGAAAAAAACATTCTCCCTTCCTACACATGAACATAAAACTTATATTTGGATTTTTGTTATTTGCATTTTGTAAGATGTCTTGGTGGGTTTTTATTCAGCTCCTTAAAATTCCACTTCTTTCAATGTAAGTTCATTTTCAAAAGAGTGTTTCAGTAGATCAAACAGTACTGCACTAAGTGAATAATTATCTACACATGAGTAGTTCTAATTTCCATGAAATAAACACAAGCAAAAGGAACTTAATTCTCTAAGTTATAAAAATGTTTCTTCTTGTTTTTTCAAATGAAAAAAAAAATTGAAACCTAGGAATGACTCTTGGCTCATTTTATCACTTCCAAAATATGTGCCAGTCAAGGAAATTATCTCATAACTTAAATCCTTTTCCCAAAGAATAAAATATAATTACAATACAAAGATGCAGCTTCAAAATGAAAAGTCTAATAAATCTAAACTAGTCACATAAACACAGTTGGTTAATTCAGAACGATTTTTTATTAGGACAGTATGTCATTTATGATAATAAATGAAGTCCCAGAGAACAAGTTTATTGCAGTACATTTAATTATCAAGAAGGGCTGAATAAAATAAATTGTGTGATCTTGGGCATATGGAAAGCAAAAAAATCTTAATGGGTGGTTACTTATGTGCTCATTTCATGCCTTCTTTTCTCAGGATTATAGAAGTTAAGGGAAGACTTTGCCAATTTATTCATTCAATTTACTCTGTTTCCCAGCACAGAGTAAGCGAAGTGTTTTGCTTCGTTCAGTATACTGTCAGATCCTTCATCCTGCTGCAGCAAAGAACCTCCCTTTATCCCCAAATCATTATTTCTGCTGTGATTCTTTCAAAACTCGGAGCTTTTATGAGGTGCCTTAACTTGTTTACACTTTTCCTGATTTCCCCCTGGTTCTGCTGTTTTGATAGGTCCAAGGATTTGCAACAGGAGAGCTTCAGCTCTTCAAGAGGGTGAATATAGAATCCTGTAAGATAAGCTGCAATTTCAAAAACAGCTGTGGAACACCCACAGGTATCAGTTCTGAATCTTGGAGTTTCTCTTATCTATGTGACACTGTGACTTCACATGTCTTGTCTCAACTATTAGTATCTCATCGATAAGACAACAAAATTACAAGCTGACAATACAGTGGCCAGGATTAGTTACACACTGGCTCTGTGCATTCACAAACAGGCTCTAAAATATCTGTTCAGGAGAATTATCTGCTGTCTTTGCAGATAATTCTGAGTAAAACTGTTTCTTGCACTGCAGCAGTCAAAACCTGAAACAAGCCATTAGAATGCGTAAGAAATTAAATAAAAATATGACAGGGAACATGTTATGCCACTAAATTACTGCATTTTGGCAACAGCTTGCTGCTTTGTCTCCTCATCTCAAAAGGAAAACCCAGCAATGCAGAGAAAACACTGTGAAGTGTGATCAAAAGAGGGTCCTGACAGAATCTATTCCGCCTGAGAAAAAGATGATAGCTTGCGTTTTTCAGGTGGTGCAGTGAGGTAAAAATAATGAAGCAGCCTGAGAAGTGCTGAACTGGCAACCAAACACTAGAAGATGGTCCTGGAGTCATCCCTGGTGGTCTCTGAATCAGCAGCTCAGTGTGCAGCATCAGATAAAAGCATCCACACTGTGCTGGGTGTGGCAGGACGGGTGTCAGAAGGAAAGGAGCGAGTGTCACTTTGCCTCTAAAGCACTGGGGAACCTACACAAGGTCATTACACAGGATCACAGAATAAATCAGTTTAACATCTCACATTCTGTGTGCAGCTTTGGTCTCCACATCTCAAATAGGACAACAGGGTTAGAGAAGGAACAGAAAAGAGGTGGGAAAAGTCAGTTTATGACAGACTGAAGCAGCTGTAACTCTTCGTTTGGAGAGGAGATGACTGAGTGAGAATAGGATGAAATTTTATACATTTAAACTGGCAAACAGGGTGAAAGCAGAGCTTCTCTCTATTCTGCATAACACACAACACTAGAATGAGGACTCACTTGATGAAACAAGGCTGAAAATACTAAAAGGACTGGATGGGGATGTATCCATTAACACTCATGATAAAAATGTTCTGGATGCTAAGGAGAATGGACCACAGAAAGTGCCCAGGCTCATGTGCTCTCCCTGAATATCCCATTCTTTTGCCACTGCTGGAGAAGAGCACAGTGCCAGATGGATATGGGGTCTGACCTCATAGGATGTTTCTGCTATTCTGGTCATTCCACAATCATAAATACCAAGTCTGTGCATGGCTGAGTCACCTGGCATGGATTTGAATCAGGTATGGGTTCATTATCATGTTTCCATCTGAATGATCAAAGCACACAGCACAAGCTTTTGCCAAAATTATACCTAATCCAGCATAAAGCCTGATAGTGAAAAAATGAATCCATTCTTGGAGCACACTTGAGCAGGAAAGTGAGTTCATTCCCAATTATCAGAGTATCATGTGATCACCATGTCTTTGAGAGGCACCTGGGTGTACTGCATTGTTTAACCACACCTGAAGTGTTCTTTGGAAGTGAGCTATAAAATAATGAGTGACATGCAAAGATGCATAGAAAAGGAGTGTCTCAGTTTCACTGCCCAGACCACAAAACCACAGTGCTCAATGACATTATCAGGCAATGAGTTTAAAACAAATGAGGGTGTGAACAAATGAGGTGTTCTTCAGTGAGACACAAAAATCATTGCAAAGAAGGTTGAGTTAGAGAATTCAAAGGCACATTTATGGAGTCTGTGGACAGAGGATCTGATATTCATCTAGCTTATAAACTTTCTAAGTGTATGAAACTGCTGAGGGCCTTGCTCATACCTGTTTCACAAATTGTATTTCCAGTTATCCACCTTTGGCCCTTCTTGGGAGGCAGAAACCGGTTTGACACAGTTGCTCCCATGTTTTTCAGTGTTTTAATTAAAAAAAAAAAAGATTTCTTTAGATGCAGAAGAAGTAATGCCAGGTATACTGATATGCACTCTGAGCAACCTATAATTTAAACTTTTGAATTGTGCACAGTTCTACCACAAATGCTCTAAGGCTCCAAACTCTGAGAAGGCTTCAGGAACAGCAGCACCACAGCACAGTATCTCTGCAAACCCTGGCCATTTACCCAGGCACATACAGCCTCAGTTCTTCCAAAACCTGTCCCTTTGCAAAAATCCAATGACTTTTATTGACACATTTAGCATCCTTATGCATCATGAGTCATGACAGCAAGGAAGCCACATCCTGACAGATGCAAATTAGCGGTTGTGTTCAACTTTTCTCATGTCAATGCACAAGAGCTGGTAACAGATCTACTAAATATTAACACAGGCAGACAAAATAAATAATGCAGTTGTTACATGCAGAGAGGTTCTTTCTTAGAGTTCTAGACTCACTCTACAGGGATCTTGACCCCTCACCTGCTGAACTGCTAAGGACTTCCCATGACTTTGTGCAGTTAAAAATTATTAAAGACAGCACAAGGCATTATAGACTAGATCTTACCAGAAATACTAATCACACCCCCAGGAGTAGCTAAAACAAGCATCAAAAGATTTGTTGATTTCCTTTTCCTTCAAGAAAGAGTCTTTAAATATAATAGCTGAATTTCATTTAAACCTTGGAAGAATTTCCTGAGGGTATTAGACATACCTGTGGGCCTGAGATACCATTGTTGAGGGCTCCATCCTGCTGATTTTCTTTCAGTCTCTCCCTTTTACATTGTGAACAGGCTTTCTGAGCTCATAGAACCAATTAGGTTGGAAAAGACCTCTAAGACCATCAAATCCAACCATAAACCTCAGACTGACATGTTCACCATGAAACCATGTCCCTGAGTGCCACATCTACACGTCCTTTAAATACCTCCAGGGATGGTGACTCAGCCACTTTCCTGGGCAGCCTGTTTCATTGCTTGATAACCCTTTCAGTGAAGAAATTTTTTGAAACATCCAATCTAAAACCTCCCCTGGCCATGTTTGAGGCTGTGTCCTCTTGTTCTATTTGCATTCAAGTTTGCTCCTTGCTGGTAGCAAATGTGGTGCCTGGTTAGTCAATCTGGTAAACACTGAACAAGAACAAAGATTTATCTCAGTGCAAACATTAACACCTCTTGCTCTGCAGAGATCTGCAGGAGCCAGTCTGTTGTGGAAGCCATGCACTGCTCTTGAACAGCAACTCCAAGCTAAAAGGCCACCAAGCTTATCCCACCCACCAAGACACCTTGAAAAAGTTTAGATTTCACACAGTCTCAGCAACCACTCTCTGGAAAAATAGGCCTATCTAAAGCATTCTTGCATTTGCACTCACTTCTTTTTTAATAAGGATATAATTTCTTTTTCTCTGTTTTCCTTTTCCACCCATAGCTTGCCTAACTTCTCTCTATTGCAGCTCAATGTACAAGGCTCTGGATTGTGGTTTCCCCTTCTACTCCTCCAACCCCTCCAGTTCAAAGGCTTAATATCTGTTATTCTTAGTTAATAAACCATCATATTAGTCACAGCTCTTGCCTCCAGTCTCGTAAGCACAGCTACTTCCCTGACATTTCCGCTTGGATATACCTCAGTCCTTGCTGAGGACCAGTTACAGAGGCACAGGACAACTTTTGTTCTGCACTCCTCAAAGGCTGTTTTCACTTTGTTCTTAACCTTGTCTGATGGGAGCTGGCCTTTAAAGAGGGCACTATATTACTGTGAGGTGAACATCTCATTAAGGACACCTTTGGAATTAAACATTTGAACTCCAGCAGGAGGATTCATTACCCCAAAATACATAATTAAGTTCCCTGCAGTGATGAAGTACCCATAGCATGTGAGGTATCAGTAATTTTGCCAGAGTGAAAAATGCAGAGAAATTAAACTGCAATAGGCAGCTTAACCCAAGCAATCAACCAGGGTCAGAATTCTCTATCCTTTTGTTTCATTCAGTGGAATTTAGGGAGATAGCTGCCTCTGCGAGTCAGGCTTATTTGCTCTTCTTCTGTTCAAGAAGATTCCAGCCTAGCTGTCCAGAAGCTGCCCTGCCCTTCACCAGCATCCATCACACTCTCATTTGACTTGAATGATTGAGCACAGCTCTGCTCAGAGGAGAAATGGTAATTAAATCAGATATCTCATATTCCCCTGTATCTTTAAAAAGCATATGCAAAATTCCCTTTTCTCCACTGGAGCAGAAAATTAATGTGTTTTTTTTTTTCATTCATCCTTCTGAATTCTGCAGTTAGCCCCAAGTTCTTCTGCTGGCTTTTACTGGGGATACTATTTTTCAATTTCTTTTCTTACTTTTTCTTATCTACCTTGTCTTTCCCTCTTTTGGGTAATGATGTGCCTATGCCACAGGCAGTTACTGTTGCTTTACCTATCTACCTCCCTTAAAAAGCTTAATAACTTTCTCATTAAAAAGCATGAGCTACACTAAGGAAGGGATTGGAACATGGACAATAGCACATAACAGCCCACCCAGTCCAGGCAGACTGGGCTGACAGCAGAATGGTGTGGTCCCCTGGGACACCCCACACAGCACAGCCATTCCAAAGCACTTTCACCAAAGTGTGCTTTTAAAGCACTCTGCTCCTAGATGAAATCCTAAACACCAGGAGCAGTAAATGAGCCCTGTCAGTGGAGGAGTTGCTCACAGTCTGCTAAAATTAAAAAAAAAATAAAAACCCTCTCTTGCAGTGCTCGATTGAGAAATGATTCATGACCTGCACAGAATGGTTTCACTACCCTGTCCTAGAAATTGCAACCAAGTATGTGGAACTGGCAGCTCTGTCAGAGAGAGTCCTGGGCACCCAAGTACACACCAGATCAGTTTTGTTCACCAACATCCTGTCAGGCAACCAAACTCTGCTTACCTCTCCAGAGAGCTTCTCTGTCAGGCTGCAAGCCCCCTACACCATCCAAGTCTCAAACAGCTTGTTTTCTAACTGGGAAAAGCTTCCCATAAGACCTGAAACAACCCAATAACATCCCCTGTGCTCAGCTGGACATAGTGGCTCTGCATGGAGGACTCAATTAGCATTTGAGTGGCAAAAGCTGAGGTGACCATTCAGCAGCTGCCCTAATTCTTTCTCTTTCTTTCTTTCTTTCTTTCTTTCTTTCTTTCTTTCTTTCTTTCTTTCTTTCTTTCTTTCTTTTTCTTTCTTTCTTTCTTTCTTTCTTTCTTTCTTTCTTTCTTTCTTTCTTTCTTTCTTTCTTTCTTTCTTTCTTTCTTTCTTTCTTTTTCTTTCTTTCTTTTCTTTTCTTTTCTTTTCTTTTCTTTTCTTTTCTTTTCTTTTCTTTTCTTTTCTTTTCTTTTCTTTTCTTTTCTTTTCTTTTCTTTTCTTTTCTTTTCTTTTTTCTTTTTTCTTTTTTCTTTTTTCTTTTTTCTTTTCTTTTTTCTTTTCTTTTCTTTTTCTTTCCCTTCCTTCCTTCCTGAGACGCTGTGTTGAAGGAGAAAGTAGAGATTAAGTTTGTCTTGACTCCTTCATTTTCTATAGGAAATGTTTTCAGACTTAAGAAATTTAACAGTTAAGATTCAGTGTGTAAAGAGGTGTAAATCAGCCTTCAGGCCATATGGGATGCCTGCCTTGAGCTGCCAACAGGGCTTTTTTAAGTGGATGTAAACATGTACACTGCTCCTCAGTCCATGTGCCTCCAGACTGGCAAGGCTGGCAAGAAATCTCACAGACTGTTTTATAACTGACTGCTGTAACAGCAAGGAAAGGCTGTGAGGGTGGTATCTCCTGTTCTTGTTGCTGTGAAGGACCATGTTCCAGGTGCAACTTCAGCCCATGTTTTCTGAAGTTTGTTTCCAGAACTGCTGTGCAGCAAGTAGGGCAGAAGCAGAATTCCATTGAGTATCTGTACATACTCTGAAATCAAGCCATGTTTGCAGAGCACATGGTACAATGGAGAGTCTTCTTCCAGGAACTGCCCTTTCCATTTATTACTACTCACTAGAAAAGCCATGGGTGCCATGTAGAAGCTAGATACTAAATTAGTGAAATCAGACCATGTGATACTTCCTGCCTGTATGACCATAGTGCTGACAATTCCATTCCTCTCACCCTTTGCTAGTGAAACTAAAAACTCTTCAAGGCTTTCTCAGAGACTTTCAGAGACTCTGTGAGACTCTCTGAGCCTTTCTGTGAACATACCCTGGCCCAAACACAGTGGGGTCCTAGTCTTTACCTGCCATTGTATCAAAGACAGTGAAAAATGTCTCCATAATAATCCTGGAGATTGCTGTGGGACAAAGTGCTGGGTGAGGGCCACAGTCCACCAGGATTCAGGGTGATGGAAGCTAAAAGTGAAACTTCCATCAGCAGGTGATTAACAGCATCCTATTAAAATTGGTGGAAAACAAAGGAGCTGTTTCCAGCTGTGGTGTTCATACAGGAAAGCAGCAGCAAAGAGCCCCACAGGAGCCCTGCCTTCACCAGCTGCCCATCACATCACAAAACACATCACAAATCACTGCCTGAAGGGGAACACTTTCCCAAGCCTTGCCCCTTTTCTCCCCTCCCATAGTAAATCCAACCTCAGCAGTATTTGTCAAAATAATTTTTTTTCCCACCATGCTCAAAGTTCAGTTTTGTGTCTCCCACTCTCACCCAGCAGGAACAACTCTGCACCAGCTGTGAGCCTCAGCCCACCAGCCAGGCACCACAGGACAGCAGTCCCTCTGCCTGATGGGTTGCTCTGTGCCACAGGAACAGAAGGACAGAAAGTGCTGGCATGTTCATTTTATGAATCTGAGGCTGAACAGAAACTCCCTTGTATTTACAGAGTGGGTGTTTCTCTGAGCTGCCTGATAAACCAAGGTGGGGACTGTGTCCAACACCAAGTTATAGGATGCTTAGGAACTTAGGAGTGTCAAGAAATAGAAAGCTTAGATAAGGGGAGGTTTTCAATAGTCAATATGTTAAAAAGTGACTCAGCCCCTCTCCTGTCATAAAAAAAGTAGTCCAGACCTGGGCTAAGTCCAGCCTCCAGTGGAAGGCCAGGAATGAGAAGAAAGTCAAGATACAGAGTCTATTTCCAGCCTCATTCCTGCCATATCAATAAAGTTGTGTAGCTTTGAGTGGTCTCTTCAGTTAATGGATTTAAAAGATTTACCTGTCCCACGGGAAGAGTGTCAAACTTCAGTGGTTTGAAAAGTGCTCTGATCAAAACCATAGAATTTATAGAGATGGGCTAGTGCATCTGATGACAAAATGGTTCCTCCCAACTACCTTGGGCACTTAGTGATCCATATGTTTTGTGTTTGGTTTCTTTAATGGGTGCAGAATATTGTTCTCAATCACCCTCGAGACCCTGAGGGACCTGGTGTCATTTGTTCCACTGAGGCAGGTGGTAGATGCCCCATCTCTACATTCAAGGACAGATTGGACAACCAGATCTGAGCAACCAGATCTACTTGAAGGTGTCCCTGCTTATGGCAGGGCATTGGGAGCAGATGACCATTAAAGATCTTTCAAACCAAACCATTCTGTCATTCCAGATGGGTGTCATTCCAGCCAAACTGGGTGTGCTGCTGCCATATGCAAAGCTATAAACAGTTGTGCCTTTGTTTTGTGGCAAGTCAGAGAACAAAAAGCATAAATCGTCTGCTGGCAGGGAGTCCTCAAAGCATTGGAAGAACCTCTTTTGGAGAAAGTGATACTTGGTTAGAAAAAGACATTAAATAGGCTGTCCACGCAGCAGGTATAAATTAGTGGGCTCTCTCAGTGGCTGGGTAGCCCTATAAATGGGATTTCTCTAATGTTTCAGGGAAGAATACATATGTTAAAAACAATGCAGAAGCATGTAGCTAATGATCAGCTGAAAATAAATGAACAGGCTTGATAGAGCCAAGTATAAAGAGCAGAATTTGGTTTTTGTAAATGACGCTGCAAAGCTGACCAAGGGCCAAGAGAAGTGCAGCTATGGAAGTGGCTGTACAGGGCCATAGCAGGAGCATTTTTCCAATGCTTCCTACAGCTTTGGGGAGCAGGTTGCAAGGTGGTCACACAGGGAGGAGAGTCAGAACCTGGCTGGCCTCTGCAAGACCTGGCTGGTGTGGGACAATGCTGTTGGATTACCCTCACTGAGAGTATTTTTTCCTGAACATTGAACAGATGGATGCTTTGATGTAAAGAAAAATATTTCAAATTTGAGAAATATAATAGGTGCTTGTGGAAGTGAAGTATTACATTCAGTGCCCTGCCCAGGGATACTTCAGTGTTCTGATACCATCCCTAACTCAATCTTTTAGCACTTGCTTTACTAAGAACTTTTATTTCAGGGAGATAAAGACATACAAAAGGGTGGAAGAGGTGATACTCAAGAGCCCTGAAATGTAATCCCAGCTTTGCTCAAGGCAGGTGAGCAGCTGCTGGCAGGTCTCTGTGCCCCTGCTTCCCCTTCCATCTCCCTGCTTGTACAGTTGGTGTTGCAGTGTGGTCAGGCAGCACAAAGTGAGTCAGACCCTGCTAAAGCCTTTGGTTCTACTTCTGTGATCATAAAAACTACTGTATCTGCAGAGGTAATGAAGCATCAGTGACAGACTTAGGGCTGTGCTGGTCTGCAAAAGAAACCTGCTCAGCTGCCAAGTCACAGAGCAGTCTCACTGCCAGGTGAGCCAGGAGGGGTCTGAAATCTGCCTGTAGTCACTGGTGATACCTGACTTAGTGCCCTGTGAGTGTTAAAACAAGCCTGGGGCAGGAACTGCTCCTGACCAAGCCTTGTTCTGTGAAGCCAGGCAGACAAGCATTCCTTGCTGAACCATTTCTCTGAACCACAGACAATGGTTCATCCCTACTCAGGCCATGTCAGATCCTGGTACTCAGCCCATGCTTTGCAATCTACCTCTGCCCAAGGGGCTTATTATTTTACAGTACTCACAATATACTTAGTCTTTGACTTTCCAAAGTCCATTAGCAAGATCTGTCAGCAAATTATTGTGGAGCTAGAAAAGGAGAGGAATCATATATCCCATCTGGGTGCACTTAGCCCACAATATTACACATGCTTTGGATGTGGTTGTCAATCCCAATTCAGAGGTTAGTCTCTTGTCAAGGTATAAGTTAAATCATGGTGGTTTAATTCCTCTCCCTCCTTTGCATCCCTGGTTATAGAAGACTGCCTGGGCCATGGATGTGAAATACAGTTAGGGGTGCCCTATTTTGCACCAAACCCTGTCAGTGCCAACAGCAGCACTGTGAGCTCTCACATGCTCTGATGGGGAAACAAGGCTCTGACTTCTGCCCAGTACAGCTATCAGGACTCATGACCAAAAAAAAGCCCATCAATATTGCCCCAAGACTGCTGGCTGGGTCATCACCTTCCAGTGATGATATAAAATATACTGTGAATGTCAATTAAGCAGTGATATTTACAAAGATGCTTCTGTTTTATCAGTAGATTGTTTGTACTGGAACATAACCATTGACTGGTGGGCAGGGAAGAATCAATCCTAAATAAATCCTTTCTGACACAGGAACAATACTAGACTGTTTGCTGAGGGAAGTGTTCAGCATCTCAGTTTATCCCACACACACTGTGAGATTCTCTACCAAGAAGACATGAAGTTCAAACACTTCTCAGGAAGACAAGCAGGTTGGTTTCCATAAACAAAAAGCTGTGAGCACAAAGCAGCTCAGAAGTCACTACAACTGGCACGGAGCTGCCTCTCTATTCCAGCCTCAGAAAGGCTGTAGGTCACCTTACCAAGACAAGTACAGACATCCAGTAGCAGGGGTCCTGGTGGGCAAACGTGAAGGATGAGGAATGTACATTGTCCTCCCAGAGTTTTACCAAAAGGTACTGACAATTCTTGAGCACATAATACAGTTCTCTATTTACAAATGTCTATGTATGAGATTAAAGTTATGATTTTTGCATTGCCCACAGACTGACAACACTTTTTCACTTTCGATGTCCCTGTGATCCCACACTGCCAACATTAGATCTCTTTTCTTTTTAGATCTGTTCTTCCATTATAAATCTGTTCTTATCATCCCTACTTCAGTTCCAGTCCAAATAAGTGAAAAGCCCATCACTGACCAATGTAGAAGATGCTCCTAGATGAAGAGGCAAGCAGCTTGTTATTCTGACATTTCATGAAACTAGATGAATATCTTACTTATCCTAAAGTGCAAAGGACTCTTATTTCTGGCTCAGCAGGACTGTAATGTGCTAGAGCTTACCAGTCACATATTCCAGAATAACCTCCTCTTCTGCAAAACTTTCAAATTCATCTTCAGTATGATCTAAGAAGATTATCTTCATAACAGACATATCTTTTGAAAACCAGAAGAGCAGGTGTTGCCTTCACCATTTCTATAGACGTCAAGTTTAAAGGAAGTATTTTATGGAATAGCTGCTGCAGTAATTGTGTTCTGGTCCACACAGCAATCATAGAAAGGTGACTTGATTTTCACTATGGATAGCCTGTACCCTGCCAGGCCAAATAAACTCCTTTATTCTCCAGTCCTGAACCAGTCATAAGAGAGAGAGAAAAATAATAAACCCTTGAACAATCACTTATAGAGTGTGAGAATAATTGCCTGAGCCAAATCCCAGGGAGCCTCCAAAGGCTGTGAGTGGGACACAGGGCTGCTGCCACTCTGCACCAAGTGACCCTCTGGAAGTGCTGATCAGTGCCACATTACACGTGTTCTGGGTTACCCTGGCAGGCTGCTAAACACCACACAGCCATTCTCTCATTCTCTCACTCCCCCTCAGTGGAGTGGGAGAGAGAATAGGAAAAAAAAGGAAAACTCTTTCATTGAGATAAAGAAGTTTAATACGACAAAAATAAAGGGGAAATAATAATAATAATAATAATAATAATAACAACAACAACAACAACCCTAATTATGCACAATGCAGTTTGCTCACCACGCCCAGACTGATTCCCAGCCAGTCCCTGAGCAGCAGGTCACTACCCACAGTCGATTCCCCCAGTTAATTGTTCAGCATGATGCCATATGACATCCCTTGGAATATCCCTTGGATCAGCTGGGGTCAGCTGTCCCAGCTGTGCCCACTCACAACTTTTTGTGCACCTCCAGACTCCTCACTGTGAGTGTGGCAGTGTGAGAAGCTGAAAAGTCCTTGACAGAGTGTAAGTACTTCTTAAGAACAACTAAAACATCAGTGTGTTACCAACATTACTCTCAACCCCAAATCCTAACCTTGCAGCACCGTACCAGCTACTAACTGAATCCCAGCTGACACCAGGACTATGTGCTTCACACTGATGCTGTTGCTGCAACTTTCCATCTGCTACCAGAAAATCCAAACTTGTAAAAAGAAAGTGTGTGACCCATCCAGATTTTCCACAAAATCACCCTTTAATTCAAAGATAGTTTTATCTTTCAAAGAAGAGGGTCTGAAAATTCTGGACAAATATCTCCTCTCTCACCTTTTATCACAGCCATCAATACAACACTGTTTATCAACATTGCTCCTTCGTTTTACTGTTGCTAGGGGAAGCTGCTCAAATAAAGGCTGTATAAAATGTCTAGAACACTACTAATGCCTACAGTAAACATCTTTATGTCTCAATATTTCTGTCTCATCGATGTCCTTGAGGACATCCTCCCTTCACAGGGTGTAACCCAAAGGAGTCTGCTGTTTGGGGGTATGATTTACACTTTGTCAAAAATAAGAACTTGTTTGGTTGAAACAAGTCCTTTTGGTTATTGCAGTATTTCTCAAGATGTTTGGAAGCAGCCAAATAACTGCAATTGCCACAAGCCTTGTTAGTGCCAGAGGTAGAAATGGCTAGTCAAAAACACCTGTCTGTGCAGTCTGGCAAGGAGTCTGTCTCCACATAAAAATTGGTCCTCTTGTGAGGAATTAGGTCTGCATCAAATTTCATTCATATTTTACCAGAATTATTTAATAAAGAAGAAAAGCAAACAAACATGAAAGAAGATACAGATTATTATATGAAGAAAGATTGCTGGAGGAATTACTAATATGCCCCTTTGTATATAAACATACAGAAGAATAAATCATCTTTTATTCACAGAATAGTGAATTTGGGTTGGGTTGAAAGGGACCTTTGAAAATTATTAAGCCCAACCCCCCCACCACAGACAGGGACACCTTTCACCAGACCAGGTTGCTCCAAACCTTATCCAACCTGGTCTTGGGCACTTCCCAGGTTGGAGTATTTACACCTCCTCTGGACAACCTGCTCCAATGTCTCACTGCCCTCATCAAAAGGATTCTTCCTTAAGTCCAATTTAAACCTACTGACTTTCAGTTTAAAACCATTGCCCCTTGTCCTGCCACTACAGGCCTTAGTAAAAAGTCTTTCTCTGTTACTCTTTGAGCATCCTCTATCTATCAAGAGGCTGCAATAAGGTCTCCCTTGACCTTTCCCTTCTCCAGGCTGAATAATCTCAACTCTCTCAGTTATTCTTCACACGAGAGGTTCTCTAGCCCTCCATCATTGTCGTGGCCTCCTCTGGACCCACTCCAAGAGTCTTTCTCATGTTGAAGACCTCAGAGCTGGACACAGTGAGGACAGGTGACTCCAGGGGGGCTCTCACAAGAGCACAGCAGAGGAGAAGAATCACCTGCTGGCCATGTTTCTTTTGATGCAGCCCAGGACATGCTTGGCTTTCTGCACTGCAAGTGCACATTGCCAGCTCATGTCCAATATTTCACCAACCAGGATCCCTAAGTCTTTCTCCTCTGGGCTGCTCTCACCCCATTCATTCTGCAATTCTGATATTGGGGATTGCCCCCACCCATGTTCAGGACCTTGCACTTGGCCTTGTTGAACTTCATGAAGTTTGTATAGACCCACTCCTCAAGCCAGCCCCTCTGGATGACATCCCCTCCCTCAAGTGAATCTACTGCAGCTTTGTGTCCTCTGCAAACTTGCTGAGGGCATTAGTATGACTCAAAGAGGAAAGCAATATATCCCTGAAGTAATTTTCCAAATCCACTATTTCAAAAACTTTTAACCCCTAGCAGAACTGTTTTGCTTTTCCTTGTGCTGCAGCTGTAGTGAACAGGAAAAAAGCTCCAAACTTGAAATAAAGGCCCCCACGATGTTCACCATTGCTGGGATTGAGGGAGGGAGCTGGGGTTTGGTCCCACTCTGTATTAGCAGGCAGGATCCTCCTAGAAAACCATTGGAGACAGACAGGCTCTTCCAGAGAGCATTTAGCCACAAAGGCTTGTGTGGTGTTATGTGAATTGTTTTCAGGAGGAGCACTTCCTTCAAGGATATCAAGCAGCCTGGATACAACATAATACCTAAAATTAATCTGAATAGTCCCACCCAGCCTCCTCTTGCCTTTCTTCTATGACAAACCTTCCCAGAAAACACTTCTGTTAACTTTAAAGGTATTCCACAGCAATGCAGAATAAATATCTATGTGATAATAACTAGAAATTCTTTCTTCTCTGATGGAGATATCCTTTGTCTGCAGGATCAGTCCCACAGAATGACTTGGACTCCAAATTCACATATATATATCTCTCAGCAGAACAAATACATTTTGGCAGAAGAAATTGAAAAAATGATACAAACCTTACCAAAGCTAATGCCAGTTTAGTTTTAGGTAGATACTCTTGGATTGTTTCAATGAAGGAAGCAAACCATTAAAGCAAAATGTGTCTTTCTCTTTACACACACAAAAAAAAACTTGTACAGTTGTTCTAGAATTTAGGATGAGGCACAAATTAAAATATGTCACTATGTTAAATTTATTTAATCACTACCATTTATTTGCTATTTATATAAACTATATAAAATTCTAAGGAAAATTCTTTAAGAACTTTGCCCAAGCTTTGGTCTCAGTTCCACATTTCTGAGTCTGTAGAGATGCTACAAAATCCATGAAAAAGTTCTAGGTTTGTTCTCCTATAGCCAAGGCAAAATTTGTTTTCTAGATCCACATTCAGCTCTACTGCACAAGAAGCTAGAAACAAAAATATACACTACAAGCAGGATGTCTTATTTAAATAATATTACACTTAACAGAAATACAGAAACATATTAATAAACTTGGATCTATTTTAATATATATATGCATGTGCTCAAAGACACGAACACCCACATATTCTCTATTTTCTTTCAGCAAAAGGCCAGTAACCTTTTCTTTATAAAAAACCAAGAACTTCAAAAACTAGAGCTAATCTCCAAATAATGAATTAGATCAACTTCATGAAAGTAAGATTATTTCCAGCTGCTGCTCCTGGGCATTAAAAGATTTAAGTGTTATATTTTGCCTTTAGATGCATCCTATTGAAATCAAAAGATGTTCTCAATGGATAAACTGATGCATATATGTATCTACCCATATATCTACCTATGAAACACAGCAATGCTGTTTCTAAGTAGTTCTTCAGGGCAGAATCACAAAATTACAGGGAGAGATACCAGTTATGTTAAGCCAGCTGATGCAGACACAGAAACCACTTTTATACATTCAAGCCCCACAGCCCTGGACTAAGGTGCTCCAAGGGATTTCTGTTCTCTTAACTTGTACTTCTGGGTCAATGCACACCACATGTGAACCAGAGTGGTCCTGAAGACACTATAATTCTAGAAAACAGTGGACAGGAAAAGAAAGACCTAAAGACATAAGAAAATATGCTTGCCAGAGACATTAATCTCCTCCTATTTGTAGTTCAGTAGAATTCATGGTCTTCCCTTGAAGACTTTCAAACAAACAAAAAGAAATAAACGGAACTTGCTGATTTAAATGAAATACTCATGCAAGCACCCTAATATTAAAATTCTAACTCTCTAAGTATTCCTAAAACTCATTTTTTCTAACTGCAGATGTCTTACATTTTCACTACCAAAAAAAAAAAAAAAAAAGAAAGAAAAAAAAGAAAGAGAGAGACATTACCTGGGCTTTTTTTCCTCCATCTCCTACACCCTCCTGTTGTCTGGTGTCAAGGTGGCCTTCAGCAACTCATCCCACACATGCCAGACACACCAGTTTTCTTCCTTTGGCTGCCATAGGGATTCTGCCTGTGTTTATGATTAACCCACTGAGAGATCTGCCCCAGCAGGGTGAGGCTGTTCAAACACTTAATTGTATTCATGAGGGTTACTGTAGATAAGGTTTCCCAAAGCACTGAAGTGTACAAATGCAGTTAGCTGCTTACTGAAGCCTAGCAAAAGTCTGTGGTTTTGGCTCATAGTGCTCCTTTACAGAGACATTTTTCCTCCTCCTACCATGCTGCTGCAGTCAGGTGGGATCAGCTCATGGCTCAGCCAGTGTTTTGGCTATAAAAGAGCTCCGCAGGCACAATAGCCTGATGTTCTGGGGTGCAACCATGCCAAAATGGGGTATGCTGGGGTTTTTTGGGTTATGAGGTATATATCCTTTCACAGGGCTTCATGTGGTCCAGGTATTTGCTGCACTAACACAACTTCTATTACTTCTCTGCGTGCATAGACCCTCTCTCCAGATTTACCTGTCCAGACTTTTCTCCCCAGTGTACAAATATCCCAACAAAATCAATGGAATCTTGGGAGTTTGGCCAAGATATCGGAGTTTGGCCGGTAGAGTGGATAGGCACAAGAAATGTTTTGTTTAGTTAAGTCCTCCCAAGGTTCAGAGTTATTGTTCCCTGTATGTCCCAGATACTAAAAAAATATATCTATATCTGTATCTATAGCTATCTATAGCTATATGCTATATGCTATATGCTATATATATATGCTATATATATATCTATATGCTATCTATATCTATATCTATATCTATATCTATATCTATATCTATATCTATATCTATATCTATATATCAATTATAAGGACAGTCCAGCATTAGAACAACCTGCTCAGAGAGTCTGTGCAATCTCTGTCCTGTCAGATTTTCAAAACCTGGTTGGACCAAGCTCTGAGCAACTGAAGGATCACTCTCCTCTGAGCAGGAGGTTGAATTGGACCCCACCCAAGGGCCCTTGCTCAGTTCTCCTGTGATTCCCATCCTATGATCCCCAATCCTGACACTGGGTATGGTGTGTACAGGCATATCAGGATTTACAGCATGGGTTGAGGATAAAATCTACTCCCTGTAGAGATGTTGGTCACACATCTCTCTGAATTACAGCTTATGCAGCTGCTGTGGGAATCATTCTAGTTTCTTATTTCCCCGGGGCATTTGCAGGCATACTATAACATTTTAAAATTGTTCATACTAGCAAATGATGTTCTACAATCTCACAGCAAACAACCAATGCAGTATTTCCATTAGTCCTTGAAGTGATACAAGTGTAGACTTCGGGACAAAGCACAGGCATAGTTTAGACAATGTCTTGCTTAACCCAATTGAACTAACTGAACACCAACCTGCTGACCAAATAGGGTGTTAATTAGCTCATCATTTCATGTCTCATATAGAAACATACATAAGGTACACTGTGCTCCACAGTTCTGAGAAAGTAAACATCTTCCATGTATTAAAAAATGCATTAAATCAATAAAGAAACCACTGTAATTACTAAAATTAGCACAAAAAGAGGGGACTTGTCTCACTGAGCAGTCCATTGCATATACAGTCATTTTGTTACTCAGTGCAGTAGCTTGGCAATTCATGTCTAAGTGTTGCCAAAGAGTGGTATTAAGGAGCAAATGAGGAAGAAAAGAAAAGCCTGACTACTTGGCAAGAGGAATGTCTTACACCATGAAGGTTAATTCAGGTCTCTCCAAACAGGAAATGCTCTCTATCTTAGTTAAAAACAGATTATGATAGAGGGAACCAGTAAAGGGTTTCAACATTTGTTAGTATTTTCTGAATTTATTTTTAGGCTCATGTCTGTTTTAGCACTTGGCTACTCACACAGATGCTCTGAGTACCAAGAAAAACTCACAGGGACATGTTCATACCCCATAGTGTAGACATTTATCATTGATGGGTTTTCATATGGCAATCTGAGTCAATTTAACAGCTCTTTGCTGCTGAGAAGGGATGAGGGCATTATTCCCATTTACCAGTGCCTTTTTGCTCTCAGCCATCTTTCTGATGCATATGTTACACCAACAATAGCAACACCCCTCTGAGACAGTTTATGCACCAGAAAGGAGTGGACACTTTGGACCTGTCTTCCAGGAGGAACCAGAGAGGGTCTGGAGCCAGGAGGAAAGGAAAGAGAGCCATCATGTGATGGGAACAGAAGAAAGGACAGCAGATAGAGCCATCAGGGTGGCTCAGACCCAGATGAAACCACAATATTAAGCACTTTTTCTCCACTCACATGCTCCCTTGTGTGGCCTATGAAGATGCCAGGTGAGCAGTTTCTCCATTTCTTTACCCTATTATATGTTTATCCTGACAAAGTAGTTCTAGCAGCTTTCTGAGGAGGCTTTAGGTATGTTTAGGTGAATATTCATCAGGACAGCAACTGGAAACAGGAGTGGGCCCAGACTCTGAAATAAGGACACAAAGGAAGCAGTGCAGCTCAAGAGGGGCAACCAGGGCCAACTGTGGTGCTTCAGGACATCCTGTCTGGTCTCCCTCCACTGCTCCAGAGATAGCTAGGTGTCATGGATCCTGTGTTATACTTACCAACCCTTGTGGCTGGCTGGCCTCCATGGCATCTCTAATGGCACAAGATGCCTGTGTTTATGCAGTCCCAATTTGGTTTGTGACACAGCACTTTAGGAGGACTGAGTGTGACCCACTGGTTCTTGGCAGGTAATGCTGCAGGGCTCAGTTTTGAAAACTGAATGAAATAAAACAAAAGATGAAAACTCAAATTTCTTGAAAGTCATTCCAAGCTATTCTGGATGATCTCAATCAGTCCAGCTCCCACATTCAAGAAAGTTTGTCTTTGACAGTGCAGAGAAATTATTTCAGGCATTTTTCTGGGGCACAGTAAGTTCAGTGGATATTATAGCTGCCACTGATGATTACCCTACAGAATTGATGTCGTTTCCTTCACGTTTAGGATACTGACCTATCTTAAGGTGGGAGAATCATCTCTTATGTTGACAGACATCCATCAGGTATCAGCTGATGGATCAGTCCTCAATTCAGCACTCCAGGGGGATTTCTAAGGTGTCTGTCCAGAGGAGGCCAGCAGAGCTGTACCTCACTGCTCAGCATGAACTGGAGAGGGCCTTTGTGAGGTTAAGCAACATTAATACCATCTTAGGTATTTTTATTTCTCTAATTCCCTGAAAGATGCCAGTCTTTTGCCTCTGTGGGAGACCACTGATGGCTCTACTCCACAGGAGCCACAGGGGGAGTTACCCTGAATTAATATTTAAAATGGACAAATTCAACTGCATTCATCTCTGTGTAGAGACACGTGCCCAGAACTACTATGACAGTAATTTAATTTGGTTTCCTTAAGTTTGGAAATTTAATTAATTAAAAATTGAAATGAGGCACACTCAGTGCCCTAGAGGAGGTCACAGAGGAGTCCAGTGAGGTCTGTCTGATCCACTAGAACACCATTGGGGCAGTGGAGGCTACAAAACATAACTGTGACCTGAATAGCAGTGACTGTAGTGAAGGCCTGTTGTGTGCAGGAAGGAAAGGAAGAGAAAAACATGTCAATACCAGGCTTTTAGTCTGCTGACAACTTAGAAATAACAGGGTATCTTGTAGCACAGTCTTTGCAATGAGAAATAATGATTGACACCATGGAAATCCACAGTGGATTTCCAGTCGTACTGTCCTCAGACAGTGGGGTTTGGGTTGATACTAATTGATAGTAATAATTCAAGAAGAACACATTAACTTTTTTTCCCCCAACAGCTACCCAATGATTAAACACAGAAAACTTTGCTGTGTTTCAGTAGTGGGGGGAAAGATGAAAGCAGCTCTGTCTGGACCCATCTCCAGCAATGCACTGTTCTTTGGAGAGACCTCCTTGGCTGAGGGATTACACAAGCCTGAGCACCTTCCTGCTTCCCAGGCAGATGTCCTCCAGAAACACTGTGACTCACAAATGTTTACCCACTGATATCTCAAACCTCTGACAAGGCAATTTGGTTGAGAGTTTAGCTGAGAGCAGCCACAAGGTGTGGCTGGTTCTCATTGTATGGTTATCATTATTAGTTTGAACAGTGCCATTATACCTGCAAGGGAGGGTTGGGGTAATGCAATGTAGGGCATTAAAATGCTGAGGAGAATAAGTCTGGGTAAAGTATATTGCTGGAGAGAAATGGGAAAACAGGCAATGAGGAAAAGGGCTCCACCCAGGCAGATGCAAAGCTGGCAGAGTTTCTTACACACTTCAGAAAGAAAGGGGAAAGACAGAAAAATTAAGAGGCTCATGGAGAATATTCACTGAGGGATTTAATTACAAGGACATTTTATTTATGCAGTGGCCAAGTCCAAGAGTCCCTTTTGTGGATGAAGCATCCATCATTTCTTCATTTTGTGACAAAAAGGACTCTAAACACCTAGTTTACACTCTGCAGTCTAACATTCTGTGCAGTTTTCCCAAAAGAAGACCATAGAACCTTGTCAGGGGACAGAGGAGAGTGACTGAGATCACCAAGGACATGGGGTGCCTTCCAGACAAGTGACAGCTTGGATACTGATGCTTGAAAAAGGCAAATAAGTGGGATACATTAGGGCCTCTAAAATCATTAGTGGAATGGCAAAGATGAGCAGGAAACACTTGTTCACAATTTATCACTGAAGAAGTGTTTTGCATGAGACACATGGCTACAATGTGGAACAGATGAAGCCATTCAGCTGCTGCTACTTAGACATGACCATGTAACATTGAGATTCCAGAAGAAATTAGGGGTAAAGCAACTTCAGAGCACAGAGTACAAGGTTCTCAAGTACAGTCAGTTTTTAAAGAATGGGGTTTTTTAAATTCACAATTAATAGATCATAATCTTTGACTTCTCTAGCAGTTCATGCTTCTTGGAAAAATTTGCAAAGTTTTCATTAATAAATTCAGTCCTGAAAAGATGGCTATTGATGCAGAAGAGTTGGAATAGACATCATGCACAGCTACTACAAAACCATTTTCCATGCTCTGAAATGGAAGAAGAGTTCTCATGTAAATTAACTACAACATGCCATGAAAGTTTGATGGCCCTTTTCTCTGCTTTCAGAACAGGAACTCCCTGAGGCACACAGATAAAATTTTATGCTGTCTAACCAGACCTGGTGTGAAATCAGGAGCATACCAGGGAGACTGCAGCCCATCCCTGGCCCACCACAGCCTGGGCAAAGCCTAAGCCTGTGACATCCTCTCCTAGAACAGCTTGTGCTGGAATTGCTCAGGCATGAGGTCTCCTGGAGATCCAAGCCTTCCCTGAGTTAGCAGAGACAGCAGCAAGAGGAACATCTGCTGGGAAATGGAGGCAGAGCACACTCCTGAGGAACCCTGATAAGGGGGCCAGACCCCTCAAGAGATGGATTTTTTTAGTCTGTAGCAGCTGAATTGGGAGGAGGCTCTCTTTCATTTTACTTCATTTATCAGCTTACCCCATCTTAAACTAATCCATCTCCCCTCTTAACCACTAACCTAATAAAAAAACTGCAAAGCAAAGACAGTCAGGCACAAGCCAACTCTAACATAAAAGGAGGAGCTTGAACCTGCTGCCAAATTTCTTACTTTTCTTCTGCTGCTTCCTCTCCTCTTTCCTCTCAGAAGGGAGTTGTGCTGGAAGTCACACAATTTTCTAGGTCATAATCCACCTGATGTGGATGACAGAGGTAAGATTCATCTCTCCTAACTCCAAGTGTCTGCAGACTAAATGTTGATGTGTGAAACAATCACCTAGAACCTCTTGGTTGGTGGAAGTAAAGAAACATTTTGAGACTTAGCTGACCTAACACATTCTAGAGAGCTCCTGCAGCAAGGGAGCCCCCTGAGCTCTCCTGTCAGGTTCAGATTTAACATTTGCAGCCACAGCCCAGCAAAGAGGGTGGAATGAAAGACCCAAAAGTCCTTCCCAGTCGTGTGGTACTGAAATTACACTCAGTAGCATAGAAGACATAGCTCATAACTAACACCATGAAGGGAATAGCTCCTGTCCAATATCCCCCTCAAGCTCAAAACATCAAAACTAGCCTTATTACCAATGAGGTCCCCACATCATATTAGCTGGCACTTCCCAAGAACTCTGCAGTGTTTGGTTCAGGTATCAAGTAGAAAGGACATCACACAAATACACACCAAACTGATCTGTCCTGCAGTGTGATCACTGACAATTTATCCATCTGCTCCACAGGCAAAGCTTCAGCCAGGTCCTTCATTTAGTCTTACATAACAAAATCAAAAGCAGCTTAAAAAGGCTTATACCTGGATTCCCCAATGCTTTGAATGAGCACTTCCTATTGAAGGTAACCTACAAAGAGATCTCTGCTTCATATGTGTCCCTTTCTCACTTTTATATATACTATGAAGAGACTGGATTTTATTTTGCCCATGTGAATTAAATTAAATTCTCCTCATCTATATACTTACAGCTTTCCCTGCAGCTCAGTAATAGATGTTTTGGGTTCCCTCTGTGAAACAATTCTGTATAAACCATTCAAACAGTTTCGTGTTCACAACTGTAATTAAAAACAAGGTAAAGCTGGTTTGCTTCCTTCCTCAGCTATGTTGCATTAGAAAAGGGAAAGAAAATTTCTTAATATGTGCACTTCTTAGTATTTCATACAGATACGCTCTGTTGGTTTATTTAATCCACAGCAAGCTTATTCATTTAAATTGAATCTGAAAACCTGTGGGTGGCATTTTCATGCTCATATGTCAGCAGATGTCTGTTTTGGGTTTGGTTTTTTCTCTTCAACAGGAACAACTTTATACAGAATTTTTGTCAGCAGTGTCCATAATTCAAATCCCACCTCTAGGCAAGCTTCCAAGGCTCAGTGGCTTGGTCATATGCATGAGGATGTGTTCTGTGCTTTAAAACCTCACACAGCATTACCCACAGTAATCTTCCATTCCCCTTTCCAAAATTTATCATGTTACTGTCCTCTGTTGATCCTGAACCTACTTTTCTACAAGCAAGTTATTTTAAAGCTACTATTGTCCATAGAATTATTTGTATATGCTCTCCCTTTCTGCAAGACCAGTAGTTACTGCATCTATAACATCACATGCTTCTTTATTTTTTAAAACTTATTCTACAGCACAGGCTTGATAAGGCAAAGACAGCCATACCTCTGAAATGCTTTTCACTTTAGTGTGATTCAGACCAAGCCTCTGATTATATCCCACATTTTTTTTTATTTCCCAATTTCTACATTAAACAGATTTAATTTCTTCTATAGGCACTTCACCTCTCCTTGTAAAGCTAGATTGACATTAATTCTGATTTTACCAGCTTTGTATTTTTTTCTCTTTGTGTATAGCTCTGGAGAATATTTATTGCTGATGCCTTGCATAGCTTCCCCATTACTGTTCCAGCCTCAGCTTCGTGAGCATTGCTCAGAGAATGCATTTTTATCAATTTATGGACACCTGCCCACAGATTTCCATAATAGACGTGGGGTTTCTAAGCATATCCGCTGCTAATGGATTTGGAATTGCTCCATGTATTTTATCTGCATTGCCTTGCCTTCAAAATACTAGTGGTATAATTTGTAAAGCAGTTTTCATATTATCACCTTATTTAATTTTCTTCTGTGATGTCTCAAACCAGGATGAGACCAGAATGGTGATGTCTTCATATGGCTCTGCTTGAAAGCTGCATGCAGGTCCTAAACAAGAGATCACAGAGCAGCAGGTAGCAGCCTCTCCTTCTGAATCCTTGCAGACCAGCTCCAGAAACCAAAATACAGCAGGGGGTCTGTAGACAGGGAGTGTCTGAAGAGCAGCCTCCATTACAGGCACTACACTCCCTAAAATGCCCAGTCACCCAAACACTGTAATTCAGAGCCCCAAAAATATTTCCCAATACTACTGATTAAGACTTCTCATGTGTGGCCCCACTTATCAATATGAGGTGCCACTCTCCCCCTCATTTGATTTTATAAGGAGGCAAAGCCTCCACCATGAAGAGCTTTGCCCAGGTACTGACTGTCCTGGGCCAACTTTGCTTCTTGAGCATCTCTCCAAACAAGCTTTCCAAATGTTTGTGTTAACTTTGGGGCATGGCAAACACTTCACAAATAGCCACACTGGCACTTCTGAATATCTGATAACCTGGTCCTGATTTAGGCACCCCGGATGGTGTTCAGCTCTCATTAGTTCTTGCAAACCACTCAGTCAATACTAGCTTAATTCAGTTAAAGTAAATGATGAACAAATGTCACATTTTCCGATATCAAAGCAGCAAGTTGGAAGCTTTTTTTTTACTTAGTGAATAGGGCACAAGGTCATTACATGGACAGGATCAATGCTACACATTTTTCACAAGTATTTCCATGACTGGGTTTATCTTGATTTTGCAATTATTTTCTCATTCACGGTCTAATAATTTTTATTGTGTTTGGGTTTGGTTCGGGTTTGTGTTTGGGTTTTATTTTTTTTTTAATAGCCTGAGATGTTGGAATAATATCACCCAAGAATCTCAGCCTTTTCTTAAATACTCCTCTCCATCTCTAGTATGATTTGGCTGCAAAGCAAAACCCATCCACATGTCCAAAACACCAAAACCACCTACAGGCTGAGAAATCAAGGAATAACTCCAAATCTTATCTGTTGGGGGACTCCATTCCAGATGGTCTACAGTTTTTAATGTTCCCACATGTCATGCAAATCAGTCCTAAGACATCAGAGAATATGACACAATTATTGTAAATTACTCAGGCATAGTAGGTATCAAATGGTAGGCCAGGTAGAAATATAAAATTGGGCTATAACATGGAACTCTGCCAAGCTGGCTGGTGTGCCAACACCCCTGTACGCAGTGTGTTGTGACACAGGTGAGTCAATATTGAACAAGGAGCTAAATTTGAGGAAGTACCTTGTTATTTCAGTGCCACTGTTATGAGAATTTTTCTTGTGCTTTTGTCGAATGTGTATTTACACCATCAGGATTTCAGGGGCAAATTCAGAATGGAATATGCAAAGCCAGGATGGGGGTTTCTCTGACTCTGAGAACCCACTTGCCTTATCAGGGCACAGAGGAGATGGCAAGGCTGGCAAACATCACCCAGCAGAGTTATCCTTGTGGATCTCACCAGCCTTGCCCCTGGTGGGTACCTCCTGGCTCCATGTTTGCACTTCATAGGGTTTCATCTTTTTCCTTGGTCACAGAAAACTCTTTCTCAGAAAGATGCAGCTGTTGACCAAACACTGTCCCTGAACAGCCTCAGCAACTGCTAAGTGCTTGAGAGTGTCTCAGTTTTAGCAAGAGTGACAACTCCTTCAAGACCCCACTCAAAATTTGGGTGCCACCATCTTAACACCAGTTCAAACCTATGCAGAGGAATAGTTCCTGCCCCCAAAAAACTTAAAAACCTGAGCAAACAGGGCCTGCTTCAGTAAGTGCACTGCCATATAAATAGACCCTAAGGCATGGCCCTCTCTTCTACTGACTTTGCTTTTCATATGACTCAAACATAAAACCGATTGACAAAAAAACAGACTGGAAAAAGAATGAGCTCAAAAAAATAGGAGGTGGGTATGGTCACACAGATTGAGCCCAGAGCACTCAACTCCCACTTTAGAGAATGAATGAGGCAGCCCAGAGCTCCATGCTGAGGTGTAGAAGAACACAGAAACATGAAGAAATGCCAGAAGCATCAGTGTGCTCCCAAGGCAGGGCCCTGCTGAAGCCCTTGGAGGTGCCAGTAAGGGACAGTGAACCCAGGCTGTGATCCATGGATGATGGGACCACGGTGAGGCAGAGCCTGCCCCTTCACTTTGCACTACCCAAAACCTGCCCCAAGGGACCCTGAGCCTTAACAGGGATAATTGTAATTACCAGAGTCCTGTTCATTCACACCCTGCATGGTTTTGTTCTCTCAGCTGGTGATGGTGATCTTTAATTGTCTGAACAGAGCTGGCTGAAATGTGAGTCCAAGTCCCCTTTGTGGCAGCATCCACTCTCTACTGAGAGTTCAAAGAAGGGACAAGAGCATTTTGGTCCCAGGACTTTAATTAAGAGTTTTAAACCCAAACCAAGGGCTAAAAGGAGCTTGAGTATGAATACTCTATTCCATTCCTCTCCAAACACCAAGTACACAGTCTGATTGCAGGATGAAATACAATTTCACAGTCCAAGTTTGGCATCTTCATTAAGATCACTGCCTCATACTATTCTAAAAACACAGTAAAAATGAAAGGTAAAGGTAAAAGTAGATTATGCCTTTTTTTTCACAAACCACTTCTATGCTCATTTTAGATCACTTTATGAGATGTTCAAGCCAACATTCCACTGAGCTCCATTGACAGAAACAGGAAAACATAGCTACTGCCTCAAATGACCCATGACCCAGCAAAGAGAAAACAATACAAGAGATGAGGCATCTCCCTGAGCTCCCTGTGATTTGACTCACTGTTTATCAGGAGGGTTTGATTTGTAAATGGGAGGAAATATGTCTCCATTAAATTGTCTTCCCACACCAAACACATGCTGCAAAAATTACAGCTCTGATTAAACAAGGAGGCACACAAAAAGCTGCATTTCTTCGTGACAGTCATATGCAGAAAATGAAGTTGGGGATAATATTTGATATTCTGAACTGCCATAAGTCACAGCAGAAATGCCCAGTTACTGAACACAGCAACACTGCCAGGATCAACACAAAAACAGCCCAACCTCCTCACAGCACCAGCTCTGGTGAGTAAAGCACAAAAGCCAAATACTTATCTTTCTCATTTGGAAAAACATTTGCTTGCCTGCAAAGGGATTGCTCTATTTTAAAAAGGAAAAATCCACTATACTAGGGACGTGAAAGCCAGATAAAATAAGCATCTAGGAATATAAATAAGAAAAAGCAGAGAGAGGAGATGAGCTCTTTAGTCATTCATCTTGATAAATGTGAACTAATTTTTTTTAAGACATTTAATTCAGTTTTGTGAAAGGTACTGTGTAGGCTGATAAGCCACACTTTTCAATATGAATTTAGATATTAATATAATTCAAAGATAACAGAAATTTCAGATGTAATAAAATTTAATTAATACAAAACAAATCCCAGCAGCATTGTGAAACCCATAAAATTAGAAATGCAGCTGGCTGTCACCTGCCATATAACTTACACCAGCATTTGAGCACATACAGCCTTTGCTTTTTTTGCAAAATCTCTGTAAAACACAGACCTGGAATGCTCTCATGCAGGGTTTTATATCCAGGGGTACTTTATCAAACCACTTATACTCAGGAAATGGAAATACTTAAGAAATTTACAGCTGCACCCAAAAGCCCGCTTCTTCTCATTGTGTGGTTCCTTCTAAAATAACTACCTGATCCTTCATGAAAAGAACTGTGCACCTAAAAATGCTGCTACATCTACACACACACACACACAAAAAAAAAAAAAAAAAAAAAAAAAAAAAAAAAAAAAAAAAAAAAAAAAAAATCCGCATTTTTTTAAAGGTGGAGAAAATTTAACAAAATGAATTTCAGATGGAACTGGTTTAGGTGAAAATGACTGCAGCTGGAATAGAGGAAAATTCAGTATCTGAGAGATTTCTCTGAAAAGAGTCACTCGCAGGAGTTTCTGAATGCAAAAATGAGCAACTGCATTTAGGAATCATAGACTTGCAGGCCTTGGTATCTGTAGGAGTCTCTGCAAGGAAGTCTGCAGGGAAAATGCTAGAGTTTATTTTAACTCCTCAGCTTTCTCCACAGCTAGCGTGGTTTATGCAAGATTTAGCAAAGCTCATCTAACTGCCATTACGTTTTCACCCAAACGCAGGACAGAACTGGAGGGAAGAAAGCTTGATGCTTTTTTGCACAGGATAACCAAAATCCTTTGTCACTTAATTTCTCTCTTTCCGGGTAAAAAACCCTTGGCAAGCAGAGCCCAAAGCCCTCCTGCTCTCTCCCTTTCCCTCAAAAGCTGCCCCATCCCATTTCTTAGAGATCCATTTCCACCACAGCTCTAGAAACACAGCTGCAGCATCTGGAACACACTGAGCTCTGACCACATGCTGCAAATAATGTCATATCTGTATCTGTTCATTGCATATATATATATTCAAGAGCCAAATATCCACTTATCAGAGGCTGGATAAAGCCAGTTATAGCATTGTTTGGGTTGGAAGGGAACTTAGAGATCATCTAGCTTCAGCTCTGCTGCCACTGATAGCAACACCTTCCACTAGAAGATGTTGCTCAAAGCCCCATCCAGCCTGGCCTTGAACACTTCCAGGGACGGGGCAGCCACAGCTTCTCTGGGCAACCTTTTCCAGTGCCTCCCAGTAAACATGGAACATGAGTCTTGCTCTCTCCTGACCTTGTTCTGTATTATATAAAGAGTCCCCTGTGGGATGTGGCAGCCGGGCGGGCTCCTTGAGCAGCACCCCCAGGTACAGGCCGCAGCTGCTCCGCCGCGGGTTCCCTGCCCTCGGCCGCGCTGAGGCCGGGCGGGGTCTCGGAGCCAGCAGACAAACATGCTCTCCAAACAGACCAAAACAGAAAATAAACAGATCTCGGATCTCTGCCAAACCCATCCCTCCGGTGCTGGGGGCCGCGGGGCAGGGTCGCCCCGCCCCGGGGCAGCCCAGGCGGGCAGGAGGGCAGCAGAGCGCACCAACAGGCCGGCAGCGGCTGCCTGCAGAGCAAATGCAAGGCTTTTGAGGGATGGTGTCAGTGTTTCCTGTTTTATTTTCAAGTCAGCACCCTCAAAACCAGTTTGCCTGTAAGAACGATAAAACCATCTGCTCTGATAGCAGTTCCCAGGTTGCTGGAGCTTTCCCACTGCACAATTCTAGTCCCCCTTCACAAGCACAATTCTGCAGACGTATTTAACTACAGGCTGTTCCCATAAAACAAACCCTTAGCTTGGAAAACCTTGAGCCATTTACTGCCCAGTTCTCCTTCCAGATTTACTTCAGCCTCTGTTACCTGGCCTCTTGCGGTTTTAAAGGCTCCAGAGATTTATAAGACAAATTCAGACTTGAATCTTGGCAGCAGATTGCCTGAATAACTCAGGACTACAAAGGTCCCTCTAGATACAGGTCAGAGGAGCTGAAGCGAGACCTTGCATTTCTGCTGTCTCTCTGGTTATACTGCAACGACTGCAGCAGCAAATTCAATATTTGTGGGGGGATTTGCCCTAATTCAAGTAAGTAAACAGCAGGAATAAAATTCCCACTCTGACAGTGGGATAAAACTACTTCAACCAGCACTAGGGACAGGTATGTGGATCTTGGTAGTGTCCCTGCCTGTGGCAGAGGTCTGGAAGTAGATGATCTTTAAGGTCCCTTCCAACCTAAACCCCTCTGTGATCCTGTGATTTCAAACCATCCCATCATTCTGTCCTCTAACTTGCAATGACAAATCCTTAGTGTCAACAACAGCAGTACAGGGCACATTCCCAAAAACATCCAATTTAACCAAATATTTGCCAGAAAGGCAGGACATTATGCATTTTGTGAGTCTGTTTAGAAATACTCTCTGCCAAAGAGCCATTCCAAAGTACACAAAACCAGCTGTATTTGAAACTACCCGACACAGGAATTGGCATTTTCAGAACTAATCTGGTGCATTGAAAGCCAAGACACTTCAGACACTTCAACCCTTTTACTGTCACAGATCAGATTAGGTGGGTTGCTCCTGGTGAACTCACTATTGTGGTAACACTACTGGCTTTGGAGTGTTTGAGCAATCTTGCATTAGGCATAATTAGGAAATAAACAAATTTTTCACTTCACTCCATTTTAATGATACAGATCTCTGGTCTTCTCCTCTGAACAAAAGGAACTTTTGACCACCACAATGCCATCCATACCACTGATGTGATGGTGAAGCTGATGAGTCAGTCCTAAGAGGCTGTTGGGGACCACTGTAATTAGGACATCCCTTCACTTCTGTCCTATTTTTATCCAGCTCTTCACTTATTCTGAAGTACTATTGTTTCAGGTATCAGCCACACAGGCACAGCACTGCTGCTCAGCAAGCCAAGAAAACTGAGGCATTAAACAGAGTTAAAACCTCTTTGCCCTTTACATCTCTCCAACAGATAAACCTATTGATTTACAGCCTCACTGCAGCCCTTTGCAATCCACAGGGAACACAGAGCAGCCTCGCCACTGTCTCCTGTTGTGTCGCTGACCAAAAGGAAAGGAGCAGTTTGGTTCTGCTGGTGAAGTGAAGAATATAACCTTGGTCAGTTTGGAATTGAATCAAACACCTGTTTTAGCATGGTTTTGGTTGGTTTGGGGTTTTTTCCCCCAAATTTGAACATAGGCAAAATATCTCACAATGGCATACATTTAGATTAAATCTACAAATAGTTCAGTAAAAGAAGCCTGCTTCATTTGAATTTTTTCAACAGGCAAACTATTAGTCAAATAAAGTCATTCAAGTAGTGTCTCAGCTCCAGTCTGCAGTTTTAACTGGCTTGTTTGCATCAGGAAAGAAATGGGGTGACCCTTCATCCTGAAGTTTTAAAAACTACAGTGATTCTTTCAGGGATGATCATAAACCATAATATTCCTCTGTAAATACATACTTTGATATTAGTGTCAGCATTTTTTTCCTTTCTTAGATAAAAATTCTTCATCAATATTCTGTTTACTTTTGGTTTATACCTGATGCAGGAAAGGATCAACTCCATTTCTCTAGAAAATACTTTATCAGTATTCTTTGAAGCCGGCGATAAAAACAAATTAGAGCTTGGTGCAGGCATGAATCTTTCTGCCATCCAATTCCTTGCACAGAACTGCAGATTGGTTTGCAAAATTTTTAATCGAGTGAGTATGAAATCTCGAGATAAATTTGAGCAGCAGAACACAAACAATTAATTTTTTTGTCCTACTCTCTGTGTTCATCCCAAGGAAGAGCTGCCAAAAGCCAGGCCTGTGGAGGACACCTGTGAGAGGTATGCAGCACAGCAGAAGATATGTAGGGCATGGCTGCTGAATCTCTTCCTCAATATCTGACCAGGAAATTGCAAAAACTATTCCAGTCTTCAGAGTTTGAGATGACAGGCTGCAGAAGTGAAATTCTACCTATTTCAGAATAAATAAAATATGATCAAAGAAAATCTTCAAGTGATTTTTGTTTCCCAGGGCTCACAACACACTGAAATGAAACTTCTGATACTCCTAAGCATGAACTGTCTACTGAATTTTTCCTAAGAAATTTTTTCAGCCATAAATCCCAAGGTAGGGAGCTTTGCAGAGAGAAATCGCAGTTAAAACATAGACCAGATAATGCATGTATGTGATACTGTCCCATCCACTGCTCTTTCTCACCTGAGGATGCTAAAAAAACCCCAAAGGGCGTCAAACACAACACTAGCAAGAGACCACAAACACCCTGGACAATAAAATATTTGTGTGTTTTGCTCCAAAACCCACCAGAGAAGTTGGTTTGCCCTTGGCTTTGCCCAAAGCAGGCGGCAGCCCAGGCTCACTGCAGGTTTGCTGCTATTTGTGGCAGGTGGGGGCTGAACTGAGCTCAAAGCAAGAGCCAGAAAATAGCACATGGCATCCCCCTGAGAAGAATACCCAAAACAGGACATTATATCTTACAGAGGAGCAGTCTCAGTCCCTGCCTGTACTAGGGAAGAGAAAGAACAGCCCCATCCCAGCAGGAAAGCCTCGGGGCTGCCTCCTCTGTTCCCTGCCAGACACCCTGCCATCCCCTACACCTCACTGCTGATGGCACTTGAAATCTGGAAAGCTGAGTGCTTTCCTCTCTGGCCATGGTGTGAAACACCCTGCATCAGCCTGACAGCCCAGCGTGGGGATGTTTTCATTTCAGTTTCCCTGTGCTGAGCTCTCAGCACAGCTCTGCCACGGCTCAGCTCACATGGTGAGCAGCCTTTAACAGAACCATCATGATAGATTTTCATTCCAACATCACTGCTCAAGACATGACATACATGTAGGTAAAAAGTGCAGAAAATCTGCATGAAAATGGCCCTTCTCTCCTCAGCACTCAGTGGCAGCAAATTTAAAAGTATCACTGTTGCCAACAGACTACCCACAGCAACTCAGGTTCATGAACATATTTCCAGCTTTTCAGCACCCAGGATCTGCTTCAAACACCTAAGAAAGCACAGTTTGCAATAGCTTTCTAAGGATTGGAAAGTTTGTGTCTAACTTAAAATATTATTTGGATTTTTTAAATTTTAAATTTTCTTTGTTCAAAATACAAAAACTGCATTATTCTATTAATTTTCATCTCAGGTTTCCTTCTTGGAAAAAGTGAGCGTCACGCTCAAATGACCTGTAAAACTAAGAACAGCTCTTCCAGAGCCTAATTCAGTGACTTTTCAACCTCTTCAGAACAGATAACTAAAATCCATTTACAGAAATTCCAGCACCCTGTACAAATCTTGAATACTTTGTAGAGAACTACAACACCAGCATCAGGGCAGCAGGTGTTAGACAGGAATTAAATGCCAGGGAAGACAGTCACTTAAATATAACTCTTTTAGCAGGCAGATACTAAACCCTCCAATCCTTTCTGCATTACATTCTCAGAGGTGCAGCTCCATCCAGAGCTGCAATCAACTAATAGCAGTTAATGTTCCTGTGCATAAAATAAACATACAAACCATAGTAAGTTCCTGTCTATAACAGTCTAATAGACTTTAAAGATATAAATTGTTATAGTATAACTGTGCTTCATACATACTTGGGTCAAATTTTATTTCCCATTAGTGTTTCCACTAGGATGGTCTGATAAAAATATCAAGTTGAGTGCAGGGCAGCTGGTTCACAAAATCAGACTAGGAAGTTAAAAAACTATGGTAAAAAAAGTAAGCATTAAATATGACAGCAAAATGCCATGAAGCTCAGCTGAAGTCTGCAGACACTATGGTAAACTTTCAAAATACAAAAATACTGTTCATCAATGTAGCCTCAGTCCCATATTCAGGTAAGTATTTCAGATCTGCTTCATGCTTTGAGCATTCACACAGCTCTTCATCCTGGACAGCCCCAGCTCAGTTTTAGTTATCTCCTTGTTACCTTCCTGAGTACTAACCAAATCCATTCAAAAGCTCAAAGGGTGTCTCCTTGACCTGCCATTTTAGGAATATCACACAGACATATTTGCAAATTTTGACTTATTTCTTCTAAGCACAGTCCCATGTTTCATGCCATTACAGTCCCACTTGGTAAAATGCCCACTTGTTTATTTTGCTGCTGAACCATAATAAAGTGTTATAATAATAATTTTAATTGACTGTGCAAGGTATTTAAAGAATTTGTGAGAGAAAGCTCTGAGGAACATAGGGAAGAAAATGTTACCTTCAAAAGTCAGTCAGTTCTCCTTTTCTTAAAATAATCTGTATTCATTGAAGTTAAGAAAAGAAGGATCTGGACTGTGAATTGATGTCTTATAGTCTTTGCCATTTGCAATACTATTAACCATTTTTATTGCTGAAAATTTCAGAAAGTTGTCTTGCAGCATAATTGATGCCACAGATATAAAAGACTTTGGTGTTTCCTCCTGGAGCCATGTAACTATGCTTGATTCTTGTCTTTGTGTTTTAGAAAACCTACTTGTTGCCCATGATGCGAGCATATACAGCTGATTCTACAGTCAAAGACAAAAATCCCTTAACATAAAGGGCTTTTTAATATTTTACAACTTTTTTCAGGCTGGGGAGATTCATGCTGGCTGGACATTTAAATGCTGCATGTCTGATAGCACATGGAACAACGACCACTTTGGTCAGTTTTAGGGTTGAAACCCTTGAAATGAGGCAGAACCCAGAAGAGAAAGTTGTACTTTTTCACAGTGTTACCAGATATAGATTTTAATTAGCTCCAACCTTTTCATTAACACCTCTTTTTTATTTGCTCTTCAGCATTTCAATATAGGAGTTTTAATCAGCTTATCAAGTAGGACAAAGAGATTTTTTGCTGTGAATTTATAAACTTGAGATCTCTCTTTTCACAGCATCAGACAGAAACAGACAATGTGGATCCCTTGGGAGGGTCTCTGGCAGGGTGATAAGGCAGGAGGCTTTTCTGCATTTCACACACAGACTCACCTGAGAGCATTTCCTCCTGAGGCCCTTGGCAGGGGGACACATCAGAGAAGGGAAAGAGGGCATAGAAGAAAGGAACACATATATGGCACTGTACACACACTGCACAGATACACACACAGCTTCCCTACCAGCTTTCCAGGACTATCCATGAGACTCCAGGTTTCAGTGGACAGCATTACTTGGGAGCTCTTCACACCAAAGACAAGGCTGTGTCTGCCATGCAGGATGCAGAACAACCTTCCAGCAGCTTTCTGGGAAATTAAAGTTAAAAGTTCAGTCAAGTCTGCAAATCTACAGCAAATTCATTCCTTTGAAGCTTGGTGCTTTTTAGACACAGCCCAGCAGAGAGGCAGGACAAAGCTTGAACACCTCCTGACTCATCTCCCTCCATTCACCCACAGCTCACCTCCTGCTGACTCAAGCCCTGACAAGAGCTCTGGCAGTAACCCAGGGAAGGGGTAAATTGAGGGGAAAAATTCTCCCATCAAAAATTCTAGAACTGCAGTGCTCTGTTCTGCAGGTACCATGCAAACATCACACTGGCAGCTGGAAGATTTCTCTGACCTTGTTATAACTCCTTAAAAATGCCACCCTTGTGGGTGAAGAATTTTTTTTTTTAATTATTAGTAAGAAGGTATATATTGCTTATAGCAAAGTCACTGGTGGCCTATTTTTATTTCAAAATAAAAAGGCACAATACAGTCAGTCATTGTCTTCTGTTCCACTTACAGCAAAGATAAGCCTGCAGCAAAATTACTTGATACACAACATTGTTCTGTAACTTTGGAGCTAGAAGCTCTATTTCTAAGTATTAATAAGATATCCCAAACCACAGAAGGCCCTCATCCATTTTCATTTGGTTTAATTATCCTTTCCTTTCCTCAAAACTGCAGTCCCTGTCCTGAGCCTGCTTCCCACATCACCCATTCACAGACAGCCTCATGCAGCCTGAGAAGCCCTGAGCCCTGAAGCCCCAAGCCCATGTGTGACAGACACACCAGTACAGTGAGAGGGTGTCTGTGCTGTTGTAATAATAAAGCCTAGAACTGCTAATGTGACTAAATACAGTGAAATTAATTCTTCCCAAGCCTGACCTGTGCCTCAGTGATACAAATGAACTGTTGGCAGATAGGGACAACCTTTTCCCATAGCTCTCATTAGCATGATGGCTTCATAATTACATGGGAATTTAGATGTGTTTGGAGAAGGAGATAAAAAGCCTGCTGGGATTCTGGTGACTGTACTCGTTACCTACAAAAATGTTAGCATCTAGATCAGGGCTGGGCACAGACAGGCAGTGCTATGAAATCCCAGAGCATGCTTCTGCTCTGTACGTGTGAGACTGGGGGCATCCCAGGGACAGACATTTACAAACTCCTCCAGTTTCTAAATATCCAAAGCCAACTGTTTGGTTCTTTCTTTCATGCCACTGTAGCTCACCGTTAACATGACAGAGATGCAGAAAATTGAGGGTAATGAACGGTAGCTCGAGCACCAAAACTTCTGCATTCCCTTCCACAATCACAGCTGGGGTGTGTGGGGATACATTACAGTGCAGTGCAGCTCAGGGTGGTGAAATGAGAAAGCACCTGCAAAGGACCCTGCTTGCCTGTTGCATCCACAGTGTTGGGATGGTTTCTCAGTCAGGCAACACAAGAGCAGCTGAGCAATAAGATGCAAGATCACTGCAGTCACGGGCTGGCTGTCCCTAACAGAGTCACTGGGTTGGAAGAGACCTTCAAGAACATCAAGTCCAATCCATGCCCTAACACCTCAACTAAACCATGGCACCAAGTGCCACATCCAGTCTTTCTTTAAACACATCCAGGAATGGTGACTCCACTCCCTTCCTGGGCAGACCATTCCAGTACTTTATCACTCTCAGTAAAAAACTTTTTCCTAATATCCAACCTGTATTTCTCTTTGCACACCTTAAGACTGTGTCCTCTCATTCTGTCAGTTGCTTGTCGCCCTGTTCTTTTCAGCCTTCTGGTGTTTGCATTTTTGTAATGGAGTTTCTCACGGATTTTCACATAAACAATCTATTGTTATTGTAACTGTTCTTTTATGTTTACATTCTTCTCATAAAGAGGAGACTGTTGATGGACTGCTCGTTTGACCAGTGTGGTTGGAGAGGTGGCAACCTTCATCCTCCAATCCCTGGTCATTGTCCAAATTCTATAAATGGAGGTCAAAGGAAATAAACTCTCTCTTTTGCCCTGACGACTGACTGCGTGTATGTTCCTCATTTTGTGTCCTCTGACGACAGTTGCTGCCTGAAGAAAGAGACCAACCCCCACCTGACTACAGCCACCTTTCAGGAAGTTGTAGAGAGTGGTAAGGTCACCTCTGAGTCTCCTTTTCCCCAGACTAAATAACCCCAGCTCCCTCAGTCGTTCCTCACAGGAGTTGTGTTCCAAGCCCCTCACCAGCCTCGTTGCCTCCTCTGGATGTGCTCAAGCATCTCAATGTCCTTCATGAACTGAGGGGCCAGAACTGGACACAGCACTCAATATCCTTCCTAAACTGAGGGGCCCAAAACTGGACACAGCACTCAAGGTGTGGCCTCACCAGTGCCCAGTACAGAGGAGGAATGACCTCCCTGCTCCTGCTGGCCACACTATTCCTGATCCAGGCCAGGATGCCTTGGCCACCAGGGCACACTGCTGGCTCATGTTCAGCTCCTGTCACCAGTACCCCCAGGTCCATTTCTGCCTGGGCACTGTCCAGCCACACCATCCCCAGCCTATAACATTGCAGGGGGTTATTGTGGCCAAAATGCAGGACTCGGCACTTGGATTTATTAAACTTCATCCCACTGGACTCTGCCCATCCATCCAACCATTCCAGGTCTCTTTGCAAAGCTTTCCTACCTTCCAACAGATCAACACACGCTCCCAGCCTAGTGTCATCTGCAAATTTATTAGTGAAAGACTCAATACCCTCATCCATGTCATCAATAAAAATATTGAACAGAGCTGGCCCCAGCACAGACCCCTGAGGGACACCACTGGTGACTGGCCACCAGCTGGATGCAGCACCATTCACCACCACTCTCTGGGCCTGGCCATCCAGCCAGTTCCTAACCCAGCAAAGAGTGCTCTTGTCCAAGCTGCAGGCTGCCAGCTTTTCCAGGAGTGTGCTGTAAGAGACAGTGTCAAAGGCCTTGCTGAAGTCCAAATACACAACACCCACAGCCTTTCCTGCAGCCACCAGGCAGGTCCCTTGGTCATAAAATGGGACCAGGTTGGACAAACACGATCTACTCCTCCTAAACCCGTGCTGGCTGGGTCTGATACCCTGGCCATCGTGTAAGTGCTGCGTGATGACACTCAATATAAACTGCTCCATTATCTTGCCAGGTACTGAGGTCAGGGTGACTGGTCTATAATTACCAGGATCCTCCTTCCCACCCTTTCTGTGAATGCTGTCACACTGGCCAGCTTCCAGTCATCTGGAACATCACCAGTTGGTAAATGATGGAGAGTGGCTTCACAAGCTCATCTGCCAGCTCTCTCATCACCCTGGGATGGATCCCATCTGGGCCCAGACATTTATGGACATTCAAACAGCTCATCAGTTCTCTGCCTCCTCCTGCATAACAGGGGAACCATTCAGCTCCCTGGCACCATCTACCAACCCAGGAGGACAGTTGTCCTGAGGACAAGCCGTCTTCCCACTAAAGACTGAGGCAAAGAAGGCATTAAGCACTTCTGCCCTCTCCACATCTGCAGTCACTAAGTTCCTTTCTGCATCCAGTAGAGAATAAAGGCTGGTCTTAGCCTTCCTTTTATAGTTAATATATTTGTAAAAACATTTTTTATTAACTTTTACAAAAGTTGCCAAATTAAGTTCTAACCCCAGCTAGTCCCAATGAGCTCTGTGTTAAGTGTATTAGTTTCTTACTGAATAGATCAGGGTGCTCAGGCTTGCTGCTAAGGCCTCCAGCCCAGCTTTGCCAAAGTCCTCTGCTGGAAAGAAACTGAACCTGTGATCTCCCCTGCAAAGCCCTAGCCCAAATTAAGCCAGTGGCTTTCTTGCAGCTTAACCCTGGCAGAAGGGAGCTCAGCACAGCTGTGGACCAGCTGTGCTGAAGCATCCCCAGGACAGCAAGCACAGAAACAGGCCAGCCAGGCTCCCTCTGCTGCACTTGCAGCCACAGAAATGCTCTTATAGCACCCATCTCCTCTGTGAGACCTTCTGCAGAGGTGATGGCAGTAAGACCTCACAGCCTTCAGTGAGGTCAGTGATGCTGCATCACATCTCTCTGGCAAGAAAGAGGCAGAGAAACAACTTGCAAAGGGCAGCAGAAGCTGGCAGCAGTGCTAATGTCAGGAATTGAGCTCCTGTGCCCAGTTTAACCTGTTGTTCTTTACCTCTGAGCATAGCAGGGAGCAAAGAGGGCTGTGAAAGGTGTCGCTGCTTCTCACTCAGCCCTCCACATTTGCAGTGCTTTTCTAGAAAGACCAAGACAAAGAAATTCAAATATATTTCATGGTGACATCTTTCCTCCTAAAAATAAAAGGCATCAATTTCCACAGCCTTTTCAAATGATCCAGAGCAAGGAATTTATTCTTGGATCATTTTCCAGAGTTGCTCCAAAGCATATGTTTCCAAAGACATCACCACAGCTTCCCCCTACCCACCACATGAAAAAGTAAATCCACTCTAGGGAAACATTTTCATTTTTCTGCAGAGCAATAAGTCAGCAAAGGAATCTAAGTCACCCCCAGTATAAAACACAGTCCCAGCCACCCACATCAGGGCAGGTAAAAATTGCACAACATTCCCCAAATGCAAATTTTGACCATTTTGTCAAGTTAAAATGCGCTAAGGCTGTAATTGCTTTATAGTCCCAGATAATTCAAGAAAACACTTTCCTGGGACTGATTTTGAAGCCAGGGAGCCATTAGGTATCTGGTTACAGGATCATGGCAAGGAGATAACAGATACTTATCCTCACAGTGAACAGTTAAATATGTATCTAAACCATACTCAGAATGGGGATACACACATTCCTCTGGGAGTTTGATGAAACCCAAGAGGAAACACCTTTCCATCTCCCTGCTGTATGCATGTGTTGGGTGCCAGAGAAGTGAAATCATCAAACTGGCTCACTGGAGCTGCTATAAAGAGCCAAAACCCCCAGGAAATATTCCCAAGTGGGACGTGATATCCAGTATTTCTTCAGTGTCATACACCATTCGCTGCCTCCTCTTTTAAACATTTTTAAGTGAAAAGATTATAAAAACTGAAGGAACAGCACAAACATGCTACATCTCAACCCTTGCACATCTCAACACCAAAAGTCACATGTGGCCATGCTATCCATGAAGCCATTGCCTCTAAACTCTAGATGGCTTCCACTTCAGACTCTCCATTGCTTTGACTCACAACCAGGTGAGCCCAGAAGCTGAAGCCTCATTCTTAATGATCCCTTAAATCAGGTTGAAATCAGCTGAGCTGGGCCAGTGTCTGCATAGAGATGAGTCTCCATGGGGCAGCTTTGCACAGTAAGCAAATTGCAGGGTGTCCAACCTCTGCAGAGCTCCCTGGGCAGACATTTACTGAGGAACACAGGATGGGAAGAGGTGGTTGTATCCCATATACATTTAAATATATTTATCTGCAAAAGTCCAAACTAGTTTGGAGGTAAGAGCCTGGTTCTGCAAAATCTTTTTTCTTTTTTTTTCCTAAGCCAAGCCTGACCCTGGAGGATAGCTGCAGTCATTACCAGACATATATGAGATTAAAAACACCCTTGACAGGTAAGCTCATCTGATGACTTCTTTGAAGCACTTGAACATTTTCTGTCATTTTCTCCTTCATTTGCATGTAAAGTTGGATTGGCAGTTTGAAGCTTGCTATTAATTTAGCTCCACTTTTAAACCTCAGGGACCATAATGTATGACAAAGCAAAATGTAAGCATTTGAAACATGTAAGAAGACATGTGGACAGAGGAAGGGGCAAGCAATGCTCCAGTAGAGTGACCAGTGGCTCAGATATGGCAGTGTAACACCCCATGGGGACACCTAATCCCAGGTTAAAAATAACCCTATTTCAGAATGATGTCTCCTCTTTCAAGAATAATTACCCTTTTCCTGAGATGCTACCCAATTCCTTGCTCCAGAAAAATTAAAACTTTTGATTTATGATGTGAATGGAATAGTGATCATGATCAATAGTCATCATAGTGATTATGATTGGAAAGATTTATTTCAGAGATGAAAACACAACAGTTAAAAAGGGTCCACAGACTTAAAAATAAGCTTGCTGCATTTTTCCTATGCCTATTACTCCCCTTTTAACACTTTGCAAGGCTTCTGACAGCATCAATTTTTTAAGTTTTGTTGTGCACAGAGCAATCTTTTCAAATATAATGGCTACATAAACTCTGCAGCTCTGAAAGCCTCTGTTTTCAGTGCACACCTTTAGAAGACACCATTTCTTTTTGCAGAGACACTACACATCTTTGAGCCCTCTCTGCTGGCTTTTAAACACCCCAGTGGCCACAGCTGCCCAGTGATCAGCTGTCCCTTCCAACCATGGGTCCCTGCACAGACCTTTCTGAGGCCACAGGACCCTAAGGTGCTCAGGAGGAGTTTGGGACACATTTGCTCACCATCTCTTCTTGTCAAGCATGGTAAAGGCCATAAGAGTGGGAAGGGGAGGTGAGAGGTGAGGCACAGGCAGGAGCCTCAGCTGACAGACACAGCACAGCTCTGTTGTGGGGAAAAACCCTTCCCACAGAGCTGGTGTGTGCTGGAATACCAACACAGAGCAAGTCATGGGTTTGACAGCAGGGACAGAGGAAATGGAGTGGAAAGATCTGCAAAAGCAGTTCTGGTCCAACAGCCCTGGCATAGAATGCAGCAGCGACAGCAATAAATTCCTGTGGGTCTCCTCAGCTGCATTTCTCCTCTTTCTCCTCTTCCACCTATTTCTCCTCTTCCTTTTCTGCAACCTTGCTAAGAGCACAGAGGTAGCCCAATGCCAGGCTCCTTTTCTTGAATCATCTCACCAGTGCAGCTAATTGATCTCAGCACAAACTAATTGATCTCAGAAGGGGAGATTTTTTCCATCATGGCAAAACTTCAGCAGACCACATAGTGTTTAATCAAACTACACTTATCATCTAAATATTTTAAGAAATCTACCTAAGCTGTTCTCTACTCAAGCAAATGGAAATCTATTAGGAGCATTAAAAATTCTTGAGTTTTTTTCCTAATAAGAACCTTGCACTAAGAATAATTTATTCCCATCTCTCTCCTGCCCTCCTCCCACAGAATACTACCTGATTGTTAGCCCACAAAAAAGCAAAGCATAACCAGGGGACACCTGTCTACAAATTACTTAAGGTAATCCATCAGGCTATGGCCCCAGCTTGGGTTTGCAACAAGCCAGCCAACTCCCACCCCACTGCAATAGGCAGCAGGGAAGCCAGCCCTGTGAATCCTATTGTGGAATGGTCCAAAGGGGTTGGACACTGCTGACGTGGTCCAGGGGTCCCTTTTACGCACAAAGGGAGAGATGGTGTTCACCCCATGGGGTACAAACACTGAGCACAAGCACACACAGCTGTTGGCAGCTGGACTCTGAACATTATGGACTTGTCATTGGTGAGGGAAGGCATCTGGCCAGGTGGGGATCAGCTCAGGCTGCCTGGCACAGCACACCAGCACCAGGTCCTCAGAGGGCAGTGAGGGACCACTGCTGCAGGCACACACCAGCACACAGCAGGGGCCACCTCAGCCCTGGGGCACTTGTAAAGGTGAAGGAAAAGCAAGACAAAGAAAAGCCAAGCCAGGAGCTGCAGTCAGAAGTTTGAACTTCCACACCAAGCTCATCCACTCTCTGCAGATGGACATTCAGTCATGAACAGAGACAGATAGGAAGGAAGAGGGCATGTTTAGAAAAAAACAAAAGTATTTTTCTCAAAAAAATCAAGAGCTCCTGCATATCCACTCTTGACTTTTACCCTAGGAGAATCAGACACAACAGCACTACTCTAATAGATTAGTCTAGGTTTTTTAATGCAAGGCTGCTCTCTGTAGGACTGGAGAAGTCCTCCCTGCTGTTTGCAACATTTCAAAGCCCTATCAGGCAGCAATTGGTGCTCTTCCAATATCAGCACTACACTGGTCTCATTGGCTGGGAGTTAAAAATCAGTTTATGAAAAAAGTAACAGTTTGTTGTGCATCCTAAGAAAGCAGTAGCTAGATTTTCCCATTGATAAACAAAGCAGCTGTTCTGCCCAACTCAGAACCAGGACTATAAACATTTTTCCTATGTGGCATGTTGATTTTTTTCCTAATTTCTGGCTTCAGAGTTTTATTCCACAATATGCAGTTATTTATATGAATTAGAATAGCTACAGCAAAGAAGATGATATTACTTCAGAGTAATGGCACACCTGATTCTGAGCAGGGACTAAGTCTGATCATCAATGGATGATCATCAATCAAAAGGATCCATTGCACACATCCAGGCATCTCAGGCCCATGTAGTTCTCCCCTTCTAGCAAATCAGCATTTTCTGTGCAGCACTGCTTGTAGAAGTTGGCTTGGGCACTTCATGTATTTAAGCAGCCTCATTGCTCTATTTTGTAGCCAAGACCAAGCTCTTCACTGCTGCTGGCTTTGCACAGGGCTGGTTGCCTTTGCCCAACTCACCTCAATGAAAACAGGTTTAGTGACCTCCTCAGGAACTGCTGGCTTCACCAACTCAATCTGCAGGCCTGACATAGATAAATTAATTATTTCAATGCATAAGGTCAAGTAAAAAGATAATCTTAAGACCATCTTGTCCAGAGGAACTGGCTTTATTTTATCTTTCTTCACTCACAATTCATGGCACCTTCACCTCCTGTACAGGCATCCTGAAGAAAAGTGCACAGAACATTTGAATTATAGATCCTGCCATCTGTTCAATAATGGACCTCAGATGCATCTGTGCTGAAGATTAGAGATTAAAATGCAGGATAATTCTCCCTCCTGAAATATTATGACATGTGTTACTGCGGATAAACCTTCAGTTTTGTCACTGACATCCATTCAGTCCCCTCAGAACATATTCTGCATGGTTGTGACATCAGCTCTCTAGGAAGAGGGCAAGAAATGTTGGTCTAATGAAGAATATGAGCCAACAAAATCACACTCCTGAGCCAAAGAAACCAGTAATTTAGAAACAGCCATATGGAAATTTAGCTATTAATACTTTCTTGGACTGCCTTGGTAACAAGTGTCAGGGAAAAGAGCTCTTTAGTAATTCATGAGGTCAGAAATACAGAGACAACCTAGACAAATTGCTAAGCAGGCTCAATGCAGAGCGAGAAAAGCATGCAGTGCTACAAAACTGAGCTTCAGCAGTCTTCTAAACACAACTCCTAAATCTCTTTCTGAATCAAATGGCTATGTTAATATCATCAGACTTGCCAGGCTGCTGAGAGTACCGAGTCCAGGACAGAGGGTGCTCCATGCCTATTTTCTTCCTATGCATTAAAAAGATGGTTTTACTCTTCCATCCTCCCAATCATGACTATAAAATAAATCTTCTGTAAGCAGCACTGGGCTAAACCAGGTTTCTACTCTGGCTCCCAAGGTGTCTCAGACCCAAGTTCTCCATGTGCTCGAGTCACACACATTTACTCAGTGCTGAGTCACCCTTCCAGAGCTGGACTCCAGTGCTCCAGGAAGGCTGGGATGGAGTAAACCTGCCCTTGTTGGATTTACAGCAGATGAACAAACATGAATGTGTACCAGTTGCATATAAGTCCTATGTCTCATTAGATATTCATGACTGCTTCAAAAGTCAGAACTCTGCCAACCTGGAGCTAATGCTTAACCTCAGAGATGCTGTCGCATATGGCAGAGCACATTACAACAGTGATGAGTGAATGCCATTTGTTTCAATATTTGCCAAAGGCTTAGTCCTATTACTTAGTTTTATAAACAGCTATAGGATATTCTGCAAGTAGCATTTTAACCAAGACAATTTTCTGAAGCCTCTTTATCCAGTAAGGAGAGCTCTGCCTGTTAATTATATAAAACTTTTCTTCAATAGTGTTCACTAGCAAAGAATATCCACTTGAATACTTTTAATTTAGAAAAACCAGCCAACCAACAACAACAACAACAAAAAATCCACCGTTTTTCCTGCTGCTCCTGCTGCTGCAAGTCAGGAAAACAGCAAGAGAAGTGCTGACACCTACAGGACACTTGTGTGTCTAGAAACCCGTTCTGGTTAAGTCCTACATCACTCAGACTGCGGTGCATTTAAACAAGCAGATGACTTCAGAGTACAACAGCTACTCGATCAGAATTAATTTACAAATGACTGGAGTAATACTTCATACACTTTTTCAAAACTTTTTTAATACATCTCGTGAACATACAATCCAGGCCAGTTAATGCTGTCTGAAGCTCAGAAAGTTGAAAAAATAAGCTATCAGAGTAGTTTGCAGTTCCACTTCTACTCTCTACTTCCCACTCTGCTCACAACCTTGGTGCTTCCCATTTCTGTGTCTAACTCCTTTCCCTTTTTCTTTTGGCAGGGAAGGGTCCCTGAACACTGGTAATAAAGAGATGCATTTCCATTTCTTTATTCTGTTAAGAGCAAGCTCTAGGACGTAAGTCGGAAAGATGCTTCCCCCACTTCTCCCAACACTTCTTCTAGACTATTTTTCCTTCCCCTCACCATCATTAGTTTCTTCTCATTTCCATTTTTTTTTCTCGGTTGAATATAATAATATATTAAAGCTGTCACAAACTAACGCCTCCATCACCCTGTTCAGTGTGATACTTTTGATTCACTTCTGTGCAGCTCTGCAGAATCAGGGACAAAGGAGCATGCACACCAGGAGTCACATGCAGCCCTAAAGCCCTAAAGCCTGTGTAGCTGAGGGCAGAGACTCAGGTCAGCACAACCCGAGGCCATCGTGCCACCTCACTCAGCTCCCTGTGTACCAGGCAGAACCCCAAGCTCAGCACCTCACTGCAGATGCACAAGGACCTTGTTTCCAGGCCCAGCTCCATTCCTACACCCTGCCCAGCCCCAAACTGCCCTCACCAGAAGGACCATTTCCAAAAGGCATCTTTTGTACCAAGTAGCTCATGAGAAAGCAATCTTGATTATCAAGTCACCCAAAATCATTTCCAAGAAGCATTAAGAAGCTTGGCTTTGTTCCAGGGGATTGGGGCAAGGATTAACATGCACTTCAAGTGCTGCACAATAAAACTAGATACATTTCTTTGTAGTCCAAAAGGAGCCTTGAAGTCTATCACAAAGCTAGAGACACGCATCAGGAGTGTTCAAGTGGAACAAATGGTGAAGAGGAAAGACATAAAAAGGTAGTACATACACATTCTCAAGAAAATACAGGCTAGAATAAAGGAAGGTTTAAACACAGGAGGAGGCTATTTGGTTTCTTTCACCATCTAGGTCTGTATTTTTCATCCTGACATCAGAAAGGGTGATAAAGTACTGGAATGGTCTGCCTGGGCAGGTGGTGGAGTCACATCCCTGGATGTGTTTAGAGAAAGACTGGATGTGGCACTTGGTGCCATGGTCTAGTTGAGGTGTTAGGGCTGCGTTGGACCCGATCTTGAAGATCTCTTCCAACCTAGTGATTGTGTGTGTGATTCATTGCAGTTATACTGCTAAAACTAATCCCTGGCCTGCATTACCTTACACAAAGAATTTTTGTCTCATTTCTTTCAAGTTCCTAGTCAAAAACATCTTTAGCCAAAGCAAACAGGTAAGACACCATGCACACAAGTGCCTTCAAATACCCAGCATCCTAAACTACAGGTTTAGGTGTGGCTGGAGGAGATGCAGCAAACACGATGTTCTCAACCTCTGAGAAGAAGGGGAAGGACAAGTACACAGCATGGGAAGACTACACCAGAACAGAGGGTTTCCACTGGTCAAACTGCATCTCTGCAGTACTGGGAACAGATACTTAATGACATTTGGTGGGCTTGAGCACGATGGTGACAGAGGGACATTTTAGAGCTGTGCCCAAGGATAAAACTACTGCATGAGAAGGATTCTGCACATGGTTTGACCTACACCACAGTTTATTTGTAAACATTTGTTACATGTGTCAATAATTTAATTGAACACAGACTTTGTACAATTCAATGTATAATATTAACAATGTCACACTAGAAGAGCACAACTGTATTCAGTTACAGTTGTACTTAAAACTTCCAAAATACAAACCATTTGAAACAATGAACAAGAAAGTAAGGGAAAATTTGAGAACAATGAAGGAAAAAAGTGCAGCAAATCATGATCAAAAAAAAAACCTGAAAACAAACGTAACACACTTCTTAGCTGGCTCCTGAACATCTTCAGGTATATCCACGTAGCTTCAATACTGCTTGGGTTGTGCCAGAGCACAAAGCCAAGCCATCTTATGCAAACTAAAAATCTTCCTGAAACAGAAACTTAAAACAGATTTACAATGTGTAATGCATGTGATTTTCCCCACAGTCAATAAAACTACCTGAAGAAAAGAAATTGATTTAATTTGTCTTTATTTGCAATACAATATAAAATAGATTCTTTTGGTATGAAGATCTTTGAGACCTGTTGGGTTTTTTACACAATATTTAAAACAAGTCATATAGTTTGAAGCCTCTTGACCATCCCAAGCACTGGTGCTGTAGTAGAGTTTCAGGAATTTCAATAGACTTCTTTGGTTGCAATTTATTCAGTAAACTTCAGATATGCAGATTTTAATATTTAAGTTTCTAAACTAGTGTTGAAGCCTCTAAATTAGAGTGGCTTGAGTTCTAAAGAACAGCAACACATCTGGAATTCTCACCATTAACTGTAAGATTTATGGGTATTAACCAACTCTGAGGAGCAGGCTACTTTTATTGAGAAACTTTACTTTAGACAACCTAGTAACAAAAGATAATATCCTTTACTTAGCAACACTGAAGAATATGCAGTGAGAACAGTAAGTTTTCATCTATTTTCAAACTCTCATACAACTTGCACTATCATGACTTTACATACTAATATGGATAGTGCATGGCAAAATTTAATACAATACAGCAAACTAGCTCACCTACTGCAGCTCACAGTAGCACTTAAAGTAACATCTACAGCCCTGAAAGTGTAAGCCATCACTACTGCTTAATTCCTCTGCAGTGCCAGGTATTGGCTTCACCTCCATGTAACAGTTCTCACAGTAAAGGTTTTCTCAGCCATTTCAAGCAGAATGACATCCAATTACTCTTCAGTTTAGTTTGGAGGAAATAAGGCAACTTAAAATCCGCTACGGAGAGTATGCATGTCCAGTACAAAAAGTCACAGTAGAGTAGATGATTAACTTCATATGGGTAATGTAACTGTAATATATGCAGAATGCTAACTTCAGCTGTTGCTGGTAAAATTCCAGAACAAAACTGATGTAAGAAAGCAGCACTGAGCAAACTGAAGTACTAGAGACTTCCAGTTTCTTTAAGCACAAGTCCTATGCTTACACTTCAGGAATGTACATAAAGCCAGTGAAAAAGAATGGGATCTTCACAGTTGTAAATTAAGTCACTGCATTATCCTATACATTTGTACATTTTTCCTCTTCAAGCTTTTGACAGGTTTTTATAATGCAGAACAGGATACAAACCCAAATGTTGCCATTTTTCTCCTGGCTGCTGTTCAGCACCATCTGTGCCACAGATCCTTGACCCACTGTGTATTGCAGGATAGTAATGACAGGATGATTAAGTCTCATTTTTAGTTATGACTATTTAAAACAAGGCAGTTCTAGTTAAGAAGGGAGCTAGCAGAGGAGTCTTAACAAACTCCATTGCTCATCCTCCTCATGTGCTAAACGGAACAGACTTTTTGAAGCTGGCAAAAAGTTGTTAATACCTAATATAAACAAAGTCAAGTCATGCTACATAAAGTCATCCCCTACAAATAGAGCCAGAACACGATTTTAGATGAAAAAGCTTACTGTCAATTTTTTCATGATCAACAGCTAATAGTTCAAGGAACACAGATTCACTGAATTTTGTGTCTTCACATGCTCTGCTGTTATCTTCCTTTGCTAACAACTGATGTGAAAAATTAAGAACTCTGTTCTTTCAAACATTATTCAACAGGACAGAACTAGTTATCTAGCTTAAACTCAATTTATGCCCACAGGAATCATCACCAGCTTCAAATTACAGCAAAAGACTCCCAGCGGGATCAAATCTCAGACACTCCTGGTTTTATACCAAGAGGAAGATGAATCCATTATCATTAAGAACTCTGCAAACAGAGATAATCACCTCAGATCTTCCACAATTCCATACCTCCACCAAATACTGACAGAGATGGAAGTGCATCACTCATCTTCAAAGTGGCCTTAGGTCATCAGCAGGACGTTGAGTCTGCACTAACTCAGCCTCCTCCTTCCATTGTACTGATTTGTCAAGACCCCACCATTCAGCTGAACTACAGAATTCAACAATCCTTAATGCCCCATATCATCATGATACTTTTATTTAATCAGTTGGTATCACTGAGCTTTCAGAGGAAGAGCCAAATCTCTTGCCTTTATACAGAAAAGTTTTTCAGTATTACAGTACAAAACTAAACAGAATTTATGTCTGAGTAACGAACATAGAAAACTACTATTGCAATTTTGTGGTGACAGCATAGAAATTTAACAATCATCAGAAAGCCTAGAAAGGGCATGTTTAGTTATAAAAGAAAGATTGTCTCAAGATAAAAATAGTGCTGACAGCTAAAAAGCTCTCTGTTGCAGCAAGATATGCAGTAATGAGTAACAAGTTCTAGACAGTTTAAGTACTTCCCCAATACTGCAACACAACACATTTTTGTTACACTACTTTTACATGGGTTATGCTGCAGCAGCAGTACACTTCTTAGTGGTTGGCACTAGGAATTAACTGTAATAGAAGAAAGGCATTTAGTGATCAATGCACAAGAACCTCTATTTGACCTGTTCCCTAGGTGTGGTTGAAAAAAACTGAGGAAGGGGCCCATCCATTCCATTCAGATAATACACCTTCCTTGAACATGAGATTCTTGGCAGGAAGAGGAACGCCCATGTCTGCAGAAATCGGCTGCAGAAGTGAACTTGAAGAACCAGCATCATGGAGCTGATCCAGAGTTGAAATACCTTCCTAAAAGCAAAACAAAGAATATGACAGGTTAATCTAATCTGCAAATACACTTTGAGTTTCTGAAGTGTGTTACTACAATCCAGTTAATACCAAATAATTGTGGAAGTGAAAACAGAATAAACAAAATGAAGTAACCATACAGATGCCTCAGCTGTATCTTTGCATGCATGATTTGGTTTCCAAGAAACCTTCAGGGAAGCTTGAGACTTAAAACTGAAGACCTAGAAAAATGAATGCAAAGCTCTAAAATCTTCAGGACATGCATCAGACTGCTATTTATCCTCTACCATGCTAAGATGGATACACACATTTGGAGGCAATTACTTGACCATATGTTGAGGGATATTATTTCCCAGAAGTTTGTTTCTCATCTTAAAACTCACAGCAGCACCTTTTTTTTTTCCCTTTCTACAGACAACATCTAGAAAAGTGTATCTCAGAGATAACATCTAACACATTAGGACAGGAGTCACTTGAGACTGACAGTTGGTTTCAGGGCTCCAAATCTACTGGGAATCTCCAACATTCTCATCAGGATGACACCATCCATAACATTACCTGGATAAGTAACCTACAAATTCATTATCTTACTAAAAACAGAGTTTCAGAGAAAAGTATCCTAAGACAGAGCAGCTAGGCATATTCCATGTTACACAAGGCTTGCTTCCATACAGAATTGGAGTAGGCTGCAGACCTGGCATTCCTCTTTGCTTGCTACACAAATTTCCTATTTCCTACCTACACTCCTAAAAAATCCTTCCAGAATATGGAGTTTTACATATTTATACTCATTGAACACTAAGGTCTAGAGGAGTTACAACAGGAGGAGTGAAGGACAACTTTGCTGAGCAAGTGCCATGAAGAACAATAAAAATAATTACACACCAGAAGCAGCCACAGAGTTGAGACGAGTATTAAACGAGGCTAAAAAAGGGATAGGGAAGTACTTGCTTTGTCCTTCAAGTAGCACTTGAGTGCTTAATACAGTTACCATTTAAAGAAAAGGTAAATGAAACAAACCATGTATGTTTTCATACACCCAAGGAAGGCAAGTAAGAAGGCAGAAAGGGATGATAGATCACACAGAAAAATTAACACCTGGATTATCGTTCCTTACCTGGAATGAATGAACAAAATTAAGGACCTGAAGAGACAGCTTTCTACTGGAATGTAGGAGTTTTTGAAGGCTGTACAAAAAAAACAAAAGAAAAGAAGCTATGGTCAAGGTACACAATTTTTTACTAGTGAAGTACACCAATAGTAACTTGCTCACAAATAACTCCAGTAGTATCTAACATTATGTGAGCAAAGCATTCACACATAAAGCTTGATAATACTATCATCACTGAAGAGGTGCTTGACTCATCTGCTCTTGAGTCTAGTCAGGTAAAAGCTATTTTCCACACAATTTACACTGAACAAAATGAAACTACTGCAATTGAAAAGTATTATTTTACATAAAATAAGTAATATATTGGACTCATTCTTATCTAGGACAGTCTGGTAACGTGACTTTTAAGAAGTTTATTAGTGACACATAGTTAAAAGCAGGTCAACTACTATAATACAAGAATTAAGCCTTATTTTCAAGCAGCCTTACTTTTGATTTCCAGAACTATGCCTTAGGGAAAAAAAAATGCCCAAAAAATAATCCACAGAAATCCCCACCAACCCCCACCCCCCACCAAACTAAAGAAACAAACCCCAAAATCCCATTGTTGAAAGAATAATCTTTCATTAAAAAAAGCTGCAGTAAAAAGCATTAGATGGGTGAATCATAAGCTGTGACTAAACTTATCAAGTATGATACCAACAGTAAAGAAAATTTCTGTAAGAGCTAAATGCATTTTACATCAAAGGATTACCAGCAAGCTTTCCTCCCCTCCTCTCCAGAACAGTTAGGAGGAGGAAAAAATGCCTGTGCTAGGCTAGGAAAGGAAAATGAGTAGGAAGGCACCCAAATTTACTTTTTTTTTCCTGATCTGCTCATAGACATTTTACAACAAAGAATTAATTTTTGCTTTACAGAAACTATTTATAAAACCATAATCTTAATCTTACCAGAACTGAGGACTAGTTGTATACATCTATGAGCCAAAAACACAACTCCCTCAAACATCAAAATTAGCTATTCTGCAAACATAGGTCAGTTCTGGTTTATAGTCATTGAGTTGTAGATATCTCTTTTTGCAGAAGCTCCAGACACACCATCTGTTAAACCGGCAACCAATAAATTACAGCTCACCTTTCTTTTCTACATAATCCATGAGTGGCAATTTTTCTGCACACTTTCTGATTCAACTCAGAACTGAAAAGTGGAATGCCAAAGCATAATTCCAGCGGAACCCATTCCAGTTCAGTTGTGGGTACTACAGAAAGAAAAACAAGGGATAATCAAAGTGTAAGAAAAAGAAAGCAAGAAAGCTCATTCTGGGGTCAAGTATCTTAATATTTGGACCCACTAGACAGTTCATGCTTTTTAAAGACAGCTCATTTATTGAACTACTCAAATATTTAAGGGAATCTGAAGAGGAATTTTGAACAATCAAACAATGAACTCAGATCCTTAAAAATAAAGTAATGTTTAGTACAAGCCATTTGTGATGTTTTTACCTTCAAGGCTTTGCTTGACTGCAGAATCCATTGAGGGTTCTTCTATTACCATCTCAAATGATTCTGTGCTCCCATTTACATCAGATCCTGATGCCAGTTCAGTCTCTCCTAAAGGCAAAGCAATTCTTACATAAACATGCATATGAATAGAAGTTTAGTTACCTTTATAGTCCTTAGTTATCAAGGACTATAAAGCTATAAAACTGGAAGAAGGGATAAACATAGGGCTGGACTCATTTTGGGACTGAAGAGTTATTTAGGGATCCTCAACAATTCTGAAAGATTAAGCTCTGGCATATAAAAATGACACAATTTATATTTTATGTTTAAAAGAGTATTTTTCCCTTTATTGACTGTTCTAGTTCAGTAATTTATCAATCTGTATTTGGTATTTCTGAGCCAGTCTCAAAGAAGAATTAGGAAGTAAGCCTACTGCCCATAGATTTACACTCAAAATGAGTTTCTATCTGTATTGGACAGTATTTTGTAGAGTTAGAAATCAAAGAATTTAATCCTTTTCTCACCTTTGCTTAAGTGATTGTGAAATTAAGAGAACACAGATAAAAAAGACAATTATTGGTAACCAACCTCTTCCATCAGAAGCATCACTCAGCTTTCTGTTAGCACGTTGACTTGAAGGATTCAACATTGTGACATAGCCACAAAAATGCTGCAAGTCCACTTTGTTTCTCAGTATTTTTAAAGCTGTATGAATGCCCATGTTCACACGAGAGAAGTCTAAGGAGGAAACAAAACATATTCCAGCATACTTTACAAGAGGCCTCCCCCATAACCACATGGTTCCTCTCTAGGCCAGTGTAAGGTTTTATTTGGATTTTTCCTGCTTGTAATGCTCCATCTTAGTGATCACATTGTTAGATATGGGATAACACCAAGCATGATGTGGTATTTTATAGTATAGTAATAGAGTCAAGGAGAAAGAAAAATACAAACAAAAGACAGTATTCTCTCCTACACAGACACATTCAGACAGCAGAAACAGCAAGGTTCAGCTAGGAATCAGGTGTCCAGCTCTTTCAGTGCCAGAGTCTTTTATGGCAGATGCAATGCAAGATACATGCTTCACATATCTGAAATTCTGAAGAATTAAAATACAGCATTAGAGCTTAACAAGAAATTTCACCATCGAGTTGCTCACATCAGAACTTGAGAGATTCTAACTTCAGGGTTACTTCCAACTTGATACTAGATGAAAAACCAGACATCAGAGAGAGCAAACATAATAGTAACGAATTTTGAACCTAGTAAAAACTAAATTAGGAAGTTAGTTTTGTTTCTACTTGGCCCAGACTTTCCTAAGCAGTAGCCTAAATTATTTTAGATTTTGTACCTGGAAATTCATACTTTTATGACAGCTCTAACTTGAAAAGGTTATAGCCTCAACTATGCAAAGCTTCTGTCCTACCCATTAAGGAGCATTGAGAACTTGTTAATTCCTGCCTTTCAAAATCAGTTGAGCTAGGCAGACATTGAAGGAATAGATTTTGCTAGCAAAGCTTTTCCTGAGGAAAAAAATGCCATAGTAAGTTTCTGGTGCTAATAATCATGGTAAATTTGTTTAGTTTTGGTCTCACCTGTCTTACAGTTAAGAAATGCTCAATATAATATATGGAAGAATTATTTATGATGCTAATAAATATGCTAGTTAATAAGCAAGCATGCACAAAGGCAAATTTTGAGGTATTTGTGGAAGTTATTTCTTTACATCTGTATTAGGAGATAAGAGGCCAGAAAACACATTCTAATTAGGTCAGAGAACACAGAAAGGGGAAGGTGATATCTCTAAGCTCAGAAGAGACTAGTCAACCAGTTAAAACTTTCCATTTTCTCATATGACTCATTAGATCAACAAAATTTGTTTTAAAAGGATTATTGCAACCTTATTGCACAAGATGATGTGCAACAGATATGTAATGTAATGTAGAAATTACATTGAAGATGATCCGTTACCTCCCTGTTGCTCAGCTTCATCAAAAGGGAAAGGTATGTGCATTGTTTCTCCCATTCCATGCATGCCATGACCCTGAACACCAAGAAATAAAATTAGGAACAGAAAAAATACTCATCAGCTTAGCTCAGTCCTACTTGTGCTCCCTTTTAAGGAGTACCAGCCAAGTTGATGAAACAAACCAATGGAGATATTTATGCATTAAACATCTTGCTTAGCTGAAATAATTGAAGTACCCCACCTTTCCCTTAAAATGCATGTGGTAAGCACAGTGAGGTTAAGTTTCACTGAAGAGGAGCAATTTTTCTCTCCAATTACTGGCTATAAAAGAATTTTTCTAAAGGCTGAGCATTTCTGGAGCAAGAGGGACTTCCCACCCCTGTGTACAGAACATTTTTCTGCAGTCACATGCTGCTTACAAGCTGGCCTTTGAGAACATGTAATTTTATGTGTGTTACAATATTAAACAGCTGTTTATTTAAATGATTAATTCTGAGTGTTCAACTGAACCAAAGAAACTGATGAGGAAACAATTCTGAATTCTTCCAAATAGAAAAACCCAACCTATTCTGCTGTTTGCAATAAACAGCATGTTTTGTTCACACTTTAAGAGCTAAACAGCAAGCAGTCCAAAAAGCTGTAATTCTTACATAACAGTTCATAATGCCAGTTACCTTGTGCCATTGCTGTCTAAAAACTTTGTGGACCCTTCACTTTCATCCCATTTTACTATCTCCCCTACTTTAGTTACCAAAACTCGTTATGCTTGCCCATAATACAATAACACATATATAATGTGAATTCAGTTCAAAACCTGTGTCTGAACCGCCACTGAATCACAGCAGCTCTGCTTACAGAAGTTACATATATTTTTCAGCTCTTGGCAAAAGTGTAGCTCTTCTACCTTGTTAATATCCTCCACCACAGAACAGATTCACTCAAAAAATTATGCAGGTTTTCATCATTTACACAGAGCACTCTGTACCTGAATTAGAACAGCAGAATGAGTTAAAGCATCATTCAACATTGTGAGCACATTTGAAGTAGGAACTACTCCTGGGTCGTGACCCCAAGACGTTATTAGTAAGCGATCATAACCCTGGAAGAGAGAAATTAAGAGTGTGTATAGTAGTAATGAATTATCTAAACACATAAAATGAAATATTATAGTTAGGCATTAGCATATTGTCACAACTAGGAAGTTATCTTTGCTAACTACAGCTCTACAGTGCTATGCTTGCAACCAAGGATCACTCGGACTTGTATTCTTGGTAAAGACAGAAGTTTGCCAACCTCGAAGCTAAGATGCTATTTTGGACAGGAGTATCTGTCACCAAATCCTGCAAAGGTATGTGGCCATTGCAGCAGCCTTCTAGCAAACAGGAGATGAATATAATCCCACATAAATTTAAAAGCAAAATATAAGCTGGATAAACTAACACTATCAGCAAAGAACAAGGATAAATCAATCCCCAAAACATCTATCAAGGGCTGGATAGGGAACAGGAAGACAAAAGCACTAAATAATTTCCTAGTTTCTCATTTCTCAAGATTGAATTCCATTGCATCTTCGTAAGATTTCTAGAAATATCTTGACAGTTCCCTAAGAAAATGACATTACAAAACAGCAGCAGGAGAGAAGCACTCATATTCCCATAGAGGAAAACAAAATCTAGACTGGGAGATCATTTAGTTCAAGAACACCTGTCCTGTCAGCACACTGAGATTCATGCAGTATTTTGGAGTTTTCCAAGGCTACCACACTGAATTCTTCTTTACTAACAAAAGTGCACAATCTGTACATGTACTGGTGGTTTGAACTAATGACAAACTAGGGTTTGAATCAAGGTCATGACTAATAACCTTGAAAATTCCTTCTGCTTTAGGAGACTTGATTCACTTAATCCTGTGTCATCTTACAGTAAATCTTAAAAATACAGGTATCCACAAAATTTTTGAAATCAAAGTGAAGGGACACATGAAAGGTTTGAGGAAGGGAATCTACAAATCCTAGTGCCAGAGAGGACTGCTGGTGTAGGTACACCAAAGAATGCACGCTCTCTATGAATGTATCCAAACCTTTCTAATATATTTAGTTCATCATGTATCTACAAGATGAAAAAAAATGAGATGAAAACTTTAGAGGCCTCTCTGCAATTATAAACTTGAACAACACTATTTTACAAATTCCACTGTGAGCAGGAAGACCCAAACACTGCTAAATGCCCATGGCATTTTAAATTAAAGTCAATAGATGCAAAGATTTTTTGGTTTGGGTGATTTTAGAAGTTGCTATGGCCTTTCCACCTACATTTATCTAGTATACAGAATACCCAGCAGTGCTCCTTTGTGGTACATTTGTCTTTATTAGCATCTCAGAGTCAGAATGGGAGAAGGCAGCATCTGGAATCTTTCAGGCAGAAGTTGATCACCTGTGCTGTTTTTTGTGGGACTCCTTGCCAAAGCATTGTGTGGATGCTAAAAAGTTAGGCGGATTCCAGGCTGGAAGGAATTGAGGAAATCAACTAATCAGTGGAGAGCCAATAATTTGAGTCACAATCTCTGTGTACTCTGTGTACATGCAGCCAGGGAGTTCCAGACCAGAACATGCACGAGTGGAAAGGTCTTACAAGGAAGTATTGCATAATGTGCTGCTTTTTCCTGCTTCCAGACGCTGCTACAAGTCATGCTACGGGACTAGGAAGACCTTTTTTCCAACCTTTATTAAATTATTCTGTCATTTAAATTGCAGGGAGAATTACAGCCAATAACTCCAAAGTCTCCAGCACAGATTTGGACAAACTGGAAGTGATCATGTCAGCCATCTAAACCTGACAATTATATGCAGACTTGAGGTTTCTTGCACAATGCTAAAAAAAAGCACAAGACACTATGTCTCCATCTTTTCACACAGCTCCTCTACATCTTTCTAACACTCTCTGTGGATGGGCTAACAAACCTCAATTCTTAAGACTGCAGTACCACATTTTACACTAAACCTGGAAAGGTGGCACCAAATATACTGGAGTCCCGTTATGACAAAGGGAGAGACATAAGTAGCATTCCTTTTTCAGAACCTTGAAAGAAAACAAACCAAGATGCTACATAAAACTTGCTTCTAGAAAAGGAACATCATCTACAATGAATTGTACCTCTGACTTTAACTGTTATCTCTAAACAGCATACAGCATCTCTTTAAACACTTGGAGAAGGAAGGGAGAATAAATCCATACACAGACTACCTGAAAAACATCTGGGAGCTTTCGAAGGCGTGTTCCTTTAGAGAGCAACAGGGAGGGTGGTCCTTGTCCAGTTATATGGTATATATACAGTTTGAACCAAACTGAACTGACTTCTGGTATTGCAGGCCCAATATGCTGAAGAGAGATTATTCAAGAAACTAGAAACAACTTCAGATTGCAACCATCATTCATACAGATTTAATTTAAGAAGCAACAGTTTTAAAGAAATATAAATCCAGTTTCTGAGCACTGAAGTACAAATGTATTACTCTCCACTGACTATATTTTAGTGGACACAAGAGTCTCCATAGAAAGATGACAGTAATGTATTCTCTGTGAATCAAAATTCAAGAATAAAATATCTGTCACTGACTCGAACTTGAACAGAAAAACTGTTAATAAGTTAAACAAAGTTAATTTACTAAATATTCACATTTTTCCTCAACATTTTTATTAGATAAATTACAGTGGTATTCTACTATGCTAATAATTTTATCACTTTAAAAGGGACATCTGACAAATTTCTTCACCTGGGGTGTACAGCTGCTAATAGGTCGAATTTCATTGGTGAGTGGTGCCATGGAAACCAGCAGAGTGTAATTTTTGTTGAGAACTCTGCTGCAGGTAGCTGGATCCAATCCGAGCAAACTCTCACATCGTAACAGGTCCAAGGGGAACCCTATGTTCAAAATACAAGATTCTTAAGTTATCACTTAAAACAGAACATAAAAACACAAACTGTGATTTCCATTCTCTGCTAAGCCATGAATAGAGTATTTTCCACAATGAAGCTTTAAACAACTGGGGTGAATTTTAATAAATCTATACAAAATTTTAGCAATTCTACGCATACAGGGCTGTCTGATACCGAACTCGTTCTCACCAACTAACTGAACACAGGAAATAAACACAGAAATACTGAGAAAGTTAACTAAGTTTTAAAAGAAAAACCCTAAAAATTATCCCCATTAGAAGAATACATTCCTTTTCATGGTTTTGACAGAACAGCTGACAGCTAACTCTTCTATATGACTTTCAGAAGCAAGTGATTTGAAACAATCTTTCTCAAGTTTAGCTTGTCTTGCCCTTATTACTCTTTAATCTGTTGCTCTACATCTTAAGTGCAAGCCTTGGCAACCAAATCTGTCATCCAACAAGCAAACCCAGTAACACAGGCTCAAAGGATGACGAAAAATATTTCAAAATATTTTTAAACAAGTAGGGATACTGACTGCTACAAGAGCAGCAAGAGCAGAAAGCTGAGTCCATGGCAGACAAATAAACCAACTTAGAAGGATTGGTAGAAGTGCTCACAGTACCATTATTTGGCTGATCAGGCTGTACAGCTTGAGCCCCCAGGTCTTTGTTGTGCCGTAAAAACAGAATTGTGTTTCTCAGTGTGAGGGCATGATCAAAGTATCGCTGTGCTTCCCCTTCTCCTGTGCTCTGAACCTAAACAAGAAACAAAACAAATGCATACAAGTGGCAGTTTGTTTACATAAGGATCAATTACACCACAGGAAAGATGAACAAATTAGCACTCTGAAGTTTGTAACTGAGTAATAATCCTGCTTATGTGTAAAGGTGATCTACAGCAACTATGAAATGAAAAGCAGGTCTTGGCCATGCTACTGGAATGGTCAAAAAGTACACAAAGACAATACCTATAAATCAGAACCATGACTCATTCTTTAGGTAAAAGGACAGAAGTGTCCAGTCATCTGGACTGGTATGGAATGATAAAGGAATTAACAGCACTTCTCCTACATGATTCTACAACTGTCCTTCTAGAATTATCTTTAGAAAGTGGAGTTGGCCCCTTTAACACTTGATATGCTGAAAAAGCATTCTGTAAAACATGTAACAATTTACCTTTTCCAGCTCCACCAAGAAGCTGTCAAGACTCTCATCTGACAGTTTCCCAACTTCAAACATAGTGACTGCATGACTTTTCAAGTTCTGGAACAACAAAACAAAACTGTCTTCTTTGAGAACAGAATGGGCAAGTAGAAGTTGTATTAAGCATAACTACTACTTAACAAATGATAGAGAAGGTTTTTTTTTTTAGTATTTATTTTTTTAACTAAAGCTGTATTATATTGATGTTAAAGTAATTTAAAGCTCTACGTATTTATTCTTAGCATAATACACCAAACGATTTGGACATACTGGTGAGAGATTTCCCATCATTAAAAAGGCAGTGAGAGTAGAATCAAACAGGAAGGCAATGCGCTTCGTGTGTCCACTGGACAGGTTCAGGCTGCTCACACTGGCTGTTTCAGCTAATAAAAAACAAAAAGCAAGTAGATGATCACATTTGTTTTATTTGAAAACGGTATCATCAAGTTTAATCAAATCTAATGACAAAAAAAAAATTTAAAAAGGAAAAAGTTAGTTATTACCCTACCAAGTAAAACAGAATTCCCTTATTACTACTAAACTACTAATTAACTTAATTCAGAAGTTGGTAACTTTGTGTCAAGTTTATATCCACAACACAGATCAGTCTCATCTTCCGAAAGAAGTTATTTAGCTGAAGATTCTTAAACCAAGAAGTAGACACCACCTCCCCCACTGAGTAGTCCATATGACAAAAGGATCTAAATAATCTGTGTTTCACTTGTCTCTAGACCTCTTTACAGCCTATGCCACTCTATAAATATAAAAATAATTGATCCTAATGTATTAAAATTTACTGTTAGTGCTAACCTGGATCATCTTGACTGTTGGTATCTGTATCTGTGGCTGATGACCCAGCTTCCTGTATAGGACTTCTGTTTTCCCCACTGTCCCATGAAAGCAGCATCTTTTGAGGATCCAAAGTACTCCTATTAATGTGAATTAAAATCCACATCTATCGGTCACTGTAGCACCAGAGAAGTATCTCTGCCTTCCAGTACTAGTAGTCCATGCACAGGCATACCCAAAACATGCCCTTCAGTATGTCCAAGCCCTGTATCTGTCAAGTTTAATATCCCCAGGGTCCTGCTTCAGTGAAAAGGCTTACTGGGGGGCTGAAAATATCAGGCTGTGAAAAGATCTTAAAAATCAAACCACCATCACTGAAGAATCCAATGGAAAAAAATCTCATCCACTTGGTTCTCACAGTATGAAAAAGCATTAAAGAAAACAATCATAGTAGTGGCTTAGTAGATATTGTACTAAAAGCATCTAACAACTCCTGATTAATGCAACTTGGCATTTCAACTTGAAGGACTCTGTTGACTGGCATTAACAGCACTTTCCTGAGAAGTGACATAGATGCACACTTACATGAGAGTGTCAGAACTGTAATGAACAGTAATGGGTCCTAACAGCAAACAAGCAAGCTCTATGCACATATTCACTGCCAGCAGTGCCAGGAGCCACAGCCCCTGTAACAGCACACTGACAGCTGTTATTTCTGGCCCTGGGAGTCTAAAACAAATGCACATTCACCTGCTGGAAAAGTGAGCAACTAGGTAAGGTCAAAAAGCCAGCACTAAGTAATGGCACCAAATGGGGTACTCTGAATTTACAGGCTGAATTACCATTCTTCATCCTCAGATTATCATGAGGATCACATATTCTTGTCATTATACACATTAGAAAGTGAGACTTGTTATTACAGAAGTCAAAGAAAGCAACCAATAGCTTTAAAATCAGATGTTCTAAGTTTTCCCTTCAATGAGAAAAATAAGCCTAAGAAAGAGGAAAGACACTTACTTCAGCCTGTTTACTGAAGGAACATTCTTCCATGATGGATGAAGATTATCCAGGTTTATTACTTGGCCTTTCTTATGAGCGAAGCCTAACCGACAATACATGGACACGGCATTCTGCAGAACACACACACAGAGTAAGGAACTGCTGTATGCAACCAAGGCTGCAAGACAGTGAACTTTCTGTATCCAGTTAAACAAATGCATTGTACACACATACCTTTACTAAAGATAAGTCAATCTCTAACACGTTTGCCAGCTTAAAAATGAAAAAAGACAAGAAGACAAGTCAGCAAATTAACAGGGCAGGTAATCACTGTTTGTGAGATTTGGCATCTTTTTATTGGTCTTATTTCTAAACCCAGCCTGTACTGGTAACAGTAATTTTGTCTCCATCAAAGATGATGAAAAAAGAGCAGGAAACCTCGTAACTGTCCCACTTGAAAGCATGCAGAAGAAATATGAGGCTATAGTCCACTTCTTAATTTCTAGGCTAACCATGTATATATCATTTTAAGTTAGTCATGTGTGTCAGGAGACATGCAAAGAGGAAAACAAATTCTAGATATATTTAGTGGGTATTTTTCAGATATTTATTCAGCAAGTTTTGAGAAGACCTTATGAAAACATATTTCTCATACTCAAACTATGCTTACACAAAAGCTACATTCCTATTTTAAGCCAACACCCTGCATGCTTTCACTGACAAAGAAAAAATTACTTGAACTATTTTCACATCAGCAAAACAGACTTTCTTCCAGTTCTGACTTATATAAAAGCTTACTTTAATCAGCTCTGTATAAATTCATTCCAGCTAATACAATTGCTTCACTGAACTGAAGATACTCCTTCAAGATTGAAGCACTATAAAAGCTACAGGTTTCATCTTAAGTATGTCTAAACAAAATCACTGTATATCAATCACTATCTCTAATTATTTGTAGCAGTGTGCTTTGGGCCATTTTCAAGTATTCCTATCTCCTGGACACAGGTTATGTTTTACTTACCTCTGCCACGTTAGTATGTTCATCTATTGAAACAAATATCTTGTACAGCAGTGTTTCAAAGTAATCACCTTGCACTCTGTTCATCACAAAACCTTCAAGTGGTGGCACTGAAATAAGAATTACGTCCAAAATTACAATTTGATAACTTAGTTTATTGAACTGAAACTGTACTAAAACAGAAAAAATGAGTTTAAACTTTAGTGTTCATGGTATCTACAATTTTAAGGATTTCCCAGGCACAAAGAATAAAAACTTGAAGACAGCATATGAGGTATTTAAAATTCCCCCACTTCTTAAGAAAGTAATACTTGTCAACATGTTTTCTTATAGAAAATAAAGCCATGCTACCTTCCATCATAGCCTTGCACTTTCCAGCTCTTCAACTACAGATGATTTCAAGGGTCGAGCCCATAAAATGATTTTGTAATGTGGATGGAGATTAAATCACAATTGTGGTTGGAGCAGGACATGAAAAAACCCACACCACCCACCTACTCCAGAACTGAGACTTCCAAAGCAATTATCTAAGCAGTAAGTCTCTTGCATCTAGAGGACTTTCACTTAAATGATCTCTTTACAGCAATGCCAGGTACCTTTGCATGACCAAGTTCCAAACAACTTATGCCTTTGCAGATCATAGTGAATTCAGAACCCCCTGAGACCTATCACAGCAAAACAAGCTGCTCAAAGGCCAGCCCACATACAGTGCTAGTTCAAGCTCCTACACATTCCCCAGGCACAGTCTGTGACTAATTGAGGTGACAATACCCATGAAGAATAGAACTGCTATCTATTAAAACCTTGTATCTGCCTGGAAAGAAATCAAAAACCCATGTATGTTTGGTAAGGTAACTACAATTCTCTATGCTATTCTTCCTTTTCATTACAAATTTAAGGAGGGTACTTATTTATTTATGCCGTGACTGCCATAAAAGAACCTCATCTTACCTAAACATGTGTTCAGTATAACCTAAGAATTTAAGTTGAAAGAAATCCTATATACAATAAAAACAATGTTTTAATAGGATTGAAAACCTTTAGTCAGTAAAGTGTTTCATAGCTCAAATGTTTTTTTTTTTGAGTAGGCACAAGCTTCTAAGACAGAGAATTACAGGTCAATTGAAAGGAAACTGAGAAAACATAGGTATAATAACAGGAAATATTTACTTACCTGCAATACAGCTGTCATCAGATATTGGTACATCAAGGTAAATAAATCCTTTGTTATACAAACCTTTTTAAATAAAAGGACAACATTTTAGAGAAAAAGAAAAAAAAAGCATTTTTCAAAATACTGAAGATACAAAGCAGACTTCCTCACCAGCAAATTCAGATTTTCAAGTAATTTTTCCTAATAGCCTCTCCAGTAGAGTATTTCTTTGAAATGTACCTAATACCAACCAGGTGTCACCCTAAACCAGAGTTCCTCACTTACAGCCTCATGCAGCACACTTGGAACCCTACAAGTACTTCCACAACTGCACCGCAAAATGACCAGATTAAAGCAGCTCCGTTTAAAAAACATGAGCAAATCTCTGTCTAAATGTTAACTTAGTTTTCACCATCATCACTGTACTGTCAAGAAGTGGGGTTTTTATCTTCAATTGCCTTTGTCAGCTGAGGATGCTGGCTTCATTTGGCTACTCAGGCCAGAATTTACACACCTGGTAGCAAGGATACAAACTGAAACACATCAGTTCTGGTGGTCCTTACAGGTCCTCGCCACACACTGTTTACACAACTGCAGAAGGAAATTCTGATGCATTTCAGCACAATCAATCAGCAAAGCTGCAGTAGATATAGACAGACACTGCATATAACAAGGACAACAATACCATCAATATTTAAATTGCACTTTCCCAGCTTGAAACTGATTTGATCACTAAGCATCTCAACTAAGTTCTGCAGAGGAGCCAGTAAGAAGTTCTTAAGAAAGGGAAAAACATTACAGTATGGTTATCTTTAGAGTCTGAGTGTTGTAACGGCTATCACAGAATTATGGAATGTGCTGAATTGTAAAGGACTCATTGTGATCTTGGAGTCCAACTCCCAGCCCTGCACAGCACATCCCAAGAATCACACCATTGTGCCTGAGAGCATTATTTAAATGCTTCTTGAACATTAGCTGTACTTTAATGGCAAGACATAAAGCTGAACTGCACAGCATAAATAAGCCAAATTTATTGTCTGTGGTTTCTTTGGTGTTACCCAGGATCAGTGCATCTACACCGTATTCATTACGGTGGCAAAGTTACCAAGAGCCCTGAGGTGAAGGCCATTCAACACCTGAAGTGGAACAGTCAGGATGTTTTATACACACAGAGAGCTCAGCTAGAGTGTCTGCCTGTACAACTACAGTGTATCTAGTTAAATTACCACCCTCCATCAGATCTCAGATAAAATGTCTGCATTAACTCATCAACTCACTTGGATTCACACTGATTCACTGTTCAGCTCCAGCAGTAAAATGCTCAGCTTTACAAAAATGTGTATTAACAAACCAGCTTTAATGGATCAGGATGACATTACAAGTCATCAACATGCTAACCGTGCTTTACACTGTCTCTCCTTTAGATGCAGCTCTTATGATTGATACATCCTTATCTATACACCTGAAATGTATTGGTGTATAGAGTTTGGACTCAGCATCCTCTTTGCCCAGGAAATATGATCCTTCTCACAGTCCCATTAAATTAATTGTATGTACATTCTTTTTCCATACATTAGATCCTTCTAAAACTACTAAATCTGAGCTGTAACACCCTCCAAAAACACCGGGCCGTTTATAAAGAAAGATTATGAAGTGGTTCTGGAATTCAAGTTTTATTAAGCCTTATACTGTTTCAGATCCCCTCAAGAGTATGAATTTCACCTGCCTTACTTTCATAATTGTTTTGTTCTGCTCAGTAACAAGCAATGAAAATCCACCTCAATTTCTCATTAAAAACTGCAGTGTGCAGGTTTGAGTCAAGCCCTTACAGACAAGACTTTTCAAGGAGGATTTGGTCAGTGAATTTTTACTCCCTAATATGATTTGTCTATACCTATTAATTGTTACACTGAAATGGGAAACCAGTAACAGCTGCAGACTTTAGTGAAACAAAACAGCCCCATTTTATGGTATTAAAACAGTAGAAAAATCTAAAAAACTCTCCTTTGAAAAGCAAGGAGTGAACTTTAATTACTCAGGATTCTGACATTTTTAATTTTAGTTTCTCTTGTTCTCATCTACATTCTCTTACCCCACAATCTTTACTGACAGCTTCTAATGAAAGAATTTGTTGACTCCAACAATGACAGAGCAATAACAGAGCTGCTAATTGTTTATCAATAAACCATTTGCAAGATCTAGACTGCAGTCTGTACAAGCTTTTGAATATTTTCCTCCAACTCTCCTTTATGCCTCAGATGTTTACATCACCTTTATTCCTAGTTTCCAGACACTACTAGAATTTACTAAGCAAGATCAAAAATGTTCATTAAAACTTACTGTGAACTACATTGTAGTCTAATGAACCAGCAAGTTGAGGACCTGAATCAATTATCTTATCAATAGCAGACTTCTCTGATGTAGTGCAAATCTAGGTTAAAAAAATCATATTAGTTTCTTGTAAAAATGAGTCTATGCAACTTAATACCACTCAAAAAACTCCCAAACACTTAAGCCTCAAATCAGTCGTAAGAAATATGAGAGTACAGGGAGTAACCCACATTCCTAACCAAAATATTTGCACTGAAGAATTTACTGCAGTTCCTGTTAAAAGTCTCTAATTTTTTTTAGCTTGTGCCCACACAAAATTATGCATGCTCTAGGAAAGGAAATTAATTGCACAAGAATTTGGCAAGTGAAGTCCACAGTATAACGGATTTGCTCTTTAAAACTTCCAAACTGAGAGTTCAGCCACACAACTAGATCATTCTAGAAAGAGGCCCATTACAATATCAAAGTAATTGGCTTCAAATTAACTACCCTGGGTTGCTGCAATGTCTGAATATGAGTAGCCTAAGATATTTTGAGAAAGAGATTCCATCACTACTTTAAATATGTTCTAATTTAAACAAAAAACTTCTAAAGAAGAAACTAAACCCAGATCAAACCACTGTAAAAAAACCACCTGTGAGAAATAAGCAGAATGAGGATGAAACAGTAAGCCATCTCACAAGCTTTTTACATGCAAACAATGAAAAACTATGCAGACACAAAGAACAGAAACAAAGAAAATATGTATCAAATCCACTGCTATTCTGATACTAATTACAGTGAAGTTGAAGATTCAGTCAAAACTGACCTGTCAGGGCTTAAATATGAAATTTAAGAAAACATACTTTGTTGCTTCTTCCCTACAAATCATATGATCATGCACATAAGTTAACACAGATTGGCTGATGCAAAACCACCTCTATACTGTACATAGTGCAGAGAGTACAAAGGGGAGAGAGGGCAGAACGTGTCAAAGAAAACATCATAATTTGCATTAGTTCCAATCTCTAAGATACTCATAAGAGAGTTGCTGCAAATCTGTGACATAATCTTTGTGTACTTCACATGAAAGCAAGCCCCTGCTTGGAGGGAGTATTCACCCAGATTCAGAGATGCAATCCAGACTACACTACCTTGATGTCATCCTCAGTGATGTAACCAGCCTGCACGACCCACCACGCCTCTATCGCGATCTCCACCGGCTTCACGGGTAACAGATCATGGGCACTTTTCCTTCTGAAAAATTTCTGCAGTGGTACAGTCCATTTGAAATAGTAATAAAGAGCACTTCACATGCACATACAATCATTTATCTTTATAAAAACTGATCTGTATAAACATCCATTTTTAGGTACAATATATCTGCAGACTGGAGACACACATGCTTTTAGTGTTGCCATTTAGCAAAAGTTTCTCTCTCAGATCACATGGAAATAGAAAGAAAAAAAAAATTCTATCTGATATTGTTAAATTTTCCCATAAGCTCACCCATATAGTAGGTGTTGCTAATTAAAATCCACACTATTCTCCCTATTAGGATCAAGTCCAAATTTGTGACATTTCCTAATCTGAATAGGGAAGAGAGCACAAATATAGAAATAGGGTATTTTAAAGAAGTTCAGTGATTTCAAAAAACACATTTTAGGAACATACATTATTTACTTTAAGGGACAAAGTACAACATTCTCAATAAGCACAGTGCTAAAAAAGTACAGTGAATGACAATCCATGAAAGAAAAACTGGAGGATACTGTTTATTTATAGAGCTAAATAGCTTCTCTTTCATTGCACAGTCGTTACTTTTTGGTTCACTATCAGCTGCATATTTTGGTAAGCTCACTTTCAGTTAAAGGACTATGAAGCTTCTGCAAGAGCACTTCTGAGTTCCCTGAAGAAAAGGAGGAACTGTTGCACACTAAAGGCTCTACTTCTATCAACTGTGATACAGTGCTTTCCACGTGTGCTGTTCACATCCAAGGATGTCTGTGCACTCATTAGCATTGTCTTAGAGAAAAACTCACACACTGCAAGAATTTACACCTAGATGGATCACTGTTCCAGAATAAACTGTGATCTCAATGGCCCACATAGAAACATGAAATAATTCTTTCAGAACCCGTATCATTGTTCCCTGCTTATAGTGGCCAGGAGACATTAGTTTTCTGGTATCATAAAGTACAGCTCCAAAAATACAAGATTAAAAAGTAGTAATTAATATCTTTTCCTTTTCTATACTTTAATTTTAAACCAAAAAGCTCTTTATTAACTTGAGGAAACATAACATAATTAACAATACACTACTTCACACTCAATTAGCCACATTATTAAACTGACCAGGGCCAGAAAATTATTCCATTCTTCATTTCCTATGAAATAATCTGGGGGAGAGGGACAGAAGGGTAAAGAAAAGGGAGGGAAAATTAAAGACAAACTTACTTTTGAAGACCTACATTGGTTCATTAGATCAATATACTGGTTTCTTCCTATGCCAAGAAGTCTTAGACCTGAAAAGTAAGTAAGGTTTTATCTATCTTAAGACAGGTTTAAGATGAAGATATATTAAACATTCTTCAAAGAATCAGACCTTCTTCTTAAATAACCTCTTTATTTACTTTTATCAAAAATAAAAGGACAGTTATAGGAGATAAATTAATTCCATAGTCCAACCCCATTCTTTCATTGTGTACAGGTTAAGCGAAAAAGAAAAAAAAAAGAAATCCCCTATCACTCAAGTCACAGGGTAGCAGGTAATAATCCAACTCCTTTTCTCCTATATTCCCATCAACAACTTCAGATTAATAGTGACAGCTTTTCTTTCCCTTAACAAAGCCCATGCCATGCACTGCATTAGAACTTTGAGAATTAGACACAAAAGGCCACTTAATCTTCTAAGGAATATGATTAAGATATAGTTGAGTTAAACTGATTTAAAAATTAATTCCATAATCTCTAGCCTTCAACCATTAAGGAACCATGAACAGATAGTAGAAAACTGTTCATTTGTTTTAAGCCATGTTCTGTCTCAGCTTTAACTCCAACTTTCTAGTTCAACACTAGCATTTATAAAAAAATGTAATTAAGGAAGGTTAAGTCAATTACAGTGCAGTCACTACTCTGCAGCTGTGTTAAGACAACAGAATTGTTGGTGGGCAGCAGAAATGGAACAAAAACAGGAAAACCTTTTCTTTCTTCAACTCCTGACTAACACTAGATTTCCAACAAGCAAAATGGTGCTGAGGAAAGTTCTTCCTCATCTGTTTCCCTTCTGTGAACATTACATAGAGGCTAACTAGCAGTTAACCAAGAATATCCTTCTAAAACCAAAACCAACTGTTTTCAAAAGCTGCAGGCTACTCCTCACCTGACTACACACTATCCTTAAAAAGAACTTTATGAATGCATACCAAAGGCAAAGAATTATGTGTTAAGTACACATAACATTTCAGTGGCAGGTTAGTAACCTCCCTGTGCCATCAGTTTACATTTTGCCCTATAAGACTTCTCAGTAGGCTATTGATCTTACTCTGTTGTCCTCCACCAGACTGAAGGTTTTTGCTTTCCTAAGCTCCCCATCCCATACCCAGGTGTAATAGATAAAACATCTGGTACATCCAGAGTGTCATAAAATACCAGATCCTCTTGCCTGTCTCTTCTGGTACATCATCCCTCAACCCACATTGAGGCCAATTCATGGGAGTGTCAGCAGCCTCTCCATGTCCTGCTAAAGTCCTCTGCCCAACACATGCCAAAAAAGGCACACTGGGAAAGGACCAGCAGCTCAGTTTGCTGATGTCCATCAACGAGAAGTGCAGGCAAACAGGAATGCACAGCAAGGACACAGGCAAGGTTTTGCACCATGCCTATCTGTACTCAAACCAGCCCAGTTCCAGTCCTGCCTGCAGAGACAGAACTCTGTATGAAGAGCACACACTCCTTAATATTTAAATGTTTTCACACCTTCATTCCCATGCTCATATTCAAGCAAAGAAATGCTCGCAAATCCATTTTCAGAAGCTCCTTATTTCTAATTCACTGAAAGAAGTAATTCATCTAGGTAATACTTACAGTCAGCAGCAGTGAAGTTGGGTAAAGAATCATAGCTTTTTTCACTGTTCATTATATCCTTAAAAAGAAAATAAAACTTTTAAGTTGCAAGAAGAAACTCATCGTTTCAGAGAAGCAGGTCCAAAATTCTGCCAAAATTCCTCTTTAAGGATGAAATTAATTTTAAACAGATATGTTAAAGTCAGTGACCTTATTGAACTTGACAATTATTTGATTAATCATTGCACAGTAAGTTAAATACATAAAATGTGAGACTTCCATTTAATGTAAGCTTTGCAAAGAAAAATGTTGGCCGAAAGACTAATAAACAAAATCCTGTATCTCTCTTCACAAAAACAAAGCAGCACACTGAATTGCTAACAGTGTATAACAGAATAAACAAACAACTAATCTATTATGTCTGCAATCACTATATACAAAATAAAATAAAAGCACTTCAATATCCAACAAAAGTAAAAGAAGGTTGCCAGAATGCTGACAGAAAACAGAAACATCCTTGTTCTCATAGAAACAGATCTGCTTCAGGCTTCTCAAAAAGTTTACAATACAGTTAAAATGGGGTATTTCTTTTACAGTTTTAAGTGAAGACTCACAAATCTTAAACATTAAAAGAGAAAGTCTGATCTCAGAATGAGTCCCACCCCAAAAGCTAATGGGGCAGAAGGGAAAACACTGCAGATAAAAGCAGTTCTCTACAAACTTTCCTTACTGTTTCTTTACTTCTTGGCAGGCCTACACAAAACCAAAAAAACCCCTGACACTGCCTCATATGCATTACTGGGCCATTACCAACATCTCCCACCACAGTTCTGCACTCACCTCCATTATGCCTGTGTAATAGGAAAATGGTGTCACCCTCAGACCTTTCACCATGATGTCAGACAAATGATACGGGTACAGCATGAGATGATCTCGACTGTATTTTAACAGATCTTCGTAATATTTACGTTCGTCTTTCTTGACATGCTTAACTACAAGGGGAGAAAATGTTACAATGTTCTAAGATGTTCAACTTTTTAAAAAAGTGTTACAACAAAGGATTTAAAATAGCATAATGGCAATGGCCAGAAAGTTACAAGCAAAATAAAGTAGTGGTGCAAGGAATTCAGCATCCAAGGATTTCTACACACGATACAAGTAGCCTCAAAAGACTTTAAGGAGCAGATTTATCTAAAAGGTCACCAGGAAGTGGCCCATTGAGACAGAACTCACGCAGCCCATAGAAAATTATCTGTTAATTAGTGAAATTATTATCTGCTTTCGGAAGACAAATGGATTCAGTCAATGTAAACTAAATTGAAAATCTGCAAACACGTCATAGCCAAAAGCTCCTGTGAGTCAGGGTAACTGCACCTCACCTAGTGACAGGCTTAACTAGCCAAACCCTCTCTTTAACACCTCCTAACTTCTTGGAAAATGGCAGAACTACAGCAGGAATTCAGTTCCACCTGCCAACTCAGTAACCTTCAAGAGTGCTTTGCTAGAAAAGTTGCCAAATGGACTCAAAAGTCAGGATTTTTCATGCTTTTACTATTTAGAAGCATTTATTTTCAAGGAAGGAAGGACCTTTGAACTGGACTTGTTCTTGCAGTTTTACAGTAAAAGCAAGCTTCCACACAGAAGCATTGGGCAGGAATCAGAAGTTACTTTGCCTCTTTACTCACCTAAGTTATTCCGGTACCGCAGCTGATTGCGGATGCTGTAGAGTACAACTTGCCTCTCATATTCCCTCTGGGAGTTTCCAAGACCCTTGAAAACATAAAGGCCTTTTAACTGATTTGCACAACCCCCCACCATTTCAGTTAAACCACTACAAAGTGTCTTATGAGGAAATATATGCAGACAGTTGTCACTGCTCAGGAAGTCCCTGAGTTCAACATGACAGTATCTTTAGTCTCTCTATGGGCTCAAAAATACCTTTAAATAGGTCTCTACATAGGATGCATATTTAAGCAATCATTTTTAGATTTTTTTTTCCTATTTTTTTCCTATTTTTTTACCACTGATAAAAAGGGAGCATCTCATCTTCAAATCAAAGACAAGATGCATCAAACATTTACCAAGCATTCAGTGTCATTCAGCCTTGAGAAATTACTCAGAACTAGTGTCGCACAAGCAAGTATGGTGAATGGTGTGAAGCTTTATTTGCTACACCTCAGGAACTTTTAATACCCAAAAAAAAAAAAATAAAGTGAACCAGCTCAAGCTGCAGCTTTGCGGAAGTAAAATTATCAAGTGATCCTAGGTCACAAGATTAAGGAACAAGCACAGCACATTACTTGACTATCATGAAAGAAGATAAAAAGAGAACTTTGGTTCATGCTTCAGATGCCTTATTTCAAGAACTGCCCCCTCAGTATTCTCCCTATTACTCTTCTACTCTGCATCTGCAACAAGTAATCTGTGTTGTTTGGGTTTTCTCTTCCCTCTTCCGGTTCCCTCATTGATGCTTGTATTAAAAGAGATCCTTTGACAAAAAGGTACTTTACTGCACATATGGGATAAACACTAAAGTTGCACACAAACTGCAGAATTAGGTATTAGAAAACCTGAGATCAGAGACAGGGTCTGGAATTGATTAAATATCCAAAGAGGGAGCCAAGTGTTTGCTCAAAGGACAAAAATACTAAGGACTATATTAACACTTAAGCAGACAAAACAGTATCCCAGAAGTTACATTAAAGAAAATAATGCAATAAATACTGGCATATTTTCTATCCTGAATCACAAAGCAAACAATATGGCGCTGAGCGGGACAGGTAAGGAAAAGTCATCATTTATTCTCCTCTTACTGCTCCTGGAATCACAAACTCAAGAAACTGCATTACTCGTGGCCTGCAGCGACTACTCATCCTCTCCACCCTTCTTCCTCTGTCCAAGAGCAGAAATTGTTTAACAGCATTTGCTTTCAAGCAGTGTAAGACGTTAGAACAAGAACCTCCTATCAACTCGACACAGTACCTCTACGCTATCAGAGGCCCATTAAATCCAGGCAATCAAAATTTCATGAGGTTTTCTTTTCTATGAGCCACTTGCAGCAAACAATCCTCTGCCTGCTGTAACACGGGGCTGCACAAGCCTCCGAAGGCACCTGTCCTGTTTCGGCCCCCACCACCCAGGGACGGCATAAGGGACACGCTACTCAGCTGTTTTACACCTGCACAAGCTGAGCGAGAACCCCACATCTCCCTCTGGCCCCAAGGCACCCCGATTCACCCCTCTCCTGAGGCCACACACACACACACACGTATACACCCCGCTTCTCATACAAGAGCACACACCGTCCTCTTATCCCCTTCTCCCCAGAGACACCACAGAGCTCCCTTTCCCCACAGAGGGCCCGTGCACCGCCCGTCCCCACAGAGAGCCCCGCGCCCCCCCGCCGGCACCCCGCGGGCCCGCCCGCCTTGCCCCGGGGCAGGCAGGGCCGAGTGCCCCGTGTTCCCCCGTGTGGCCCCGCCGCTTCCCCGGGCCGGGAGCCCGGCAGCCCGCACCTGTCTGACGCTGGCGGGCAGCCGGGCCCAGGGGTAGTTGTGGCGGATGTGGAACTCCACGTCGATGTTCATGGCGAGCAGGTCGGGCCGCGGGCCCCGCCGCCGGGAGGCGCTCTGGCCCGGGAAGGAGCCGCTCCAGCCCCGGGAAGGAGCCGCTGCGGCCCGGGGCCGCCCTGCCCTGCGCTGCCCTGCCCTGCCCTCCGCCCGCCGCCTCCCGCCCGGCGCCGCTGCCCCGAACCGCCCCGGAAGCGCCGCGCACGCAGTTCCGCGGGCGGGCGGGCGCTCGCTGTGCCCGGGACGGGACGGGAGGCTCGGGCGCGGCGCTGATGCCTCGGGAAGGCGACGGCTCACCTTCCTGCGACCGCCGACCGCGGGCTGACACTAAGCGGGAAGAGAGCCAAGCCTGAAATGCCTCTGCTGCCTGCTTGGTTCGGTTTAACAACAGAGCCGCTAGTGCCCTCCTAGTGCCGCTCGGGAGCGAGAACTGGGAGCGAGTGGCTGCTCAGAGCAAAGGCGGCTGCAGGGGCGAAACGAGTATTCCACGGCAGGGAATCACAGGATCAATTGGAAAAGACCGCCAAGATCATTGAGTCCAACCTGTGGCCGAACGCCACGATGTCAAATAGATCATGGCACTGAGTGCCACATCCAGTTTTTCTTTCAACACCTCCAGGGACGGTGACCCCACCACCTCCCCGGGCAGACTGTCCCGGTGTGGAATGGAACGCGCTGAAGGAAGGAGATGACGGCGTTGAGCCGTGGCCCTGGGCTGCCGCAGCTGAGTGTGCCCCGCTGTGCACAGCGAGCACTGGGAGCCCCGAGTGCCAGGAGCATCCCATCCTGTATGTACCCCTTGTCCGGGGTCCCGAGCAGGTGGAGGGTGTCACCGAAGACACTGCTTCAAATAAAACAGGTGCTCCTCCTGATCTTAGGATCTAGGTGCTTCTGAGTCGTTTAAAATTTTACCTGTGTCGAAATCAGAGCCAAGCATTATCTTACTGTTGGGGAATTACTGATGTGGGAAGGGCTCACTATTTTTAGCACTTTGCAGCATTTTAGTGAATAATTTTATGTATAAGAAAAAAAAATAAAAAGGCATGTGCGGCCGTGATCCCTTGTGCCATTTGTTTTTCAAAGCTGTTTGCTACAATCTCAGTAATAACCTTGGAGCAGTGGTGACAGCTGAAAGGGGACCAGTAGCAGCACTAATCCCTAGAGAACTACAGACCCAGTTCTCTTTCAGCATCACTGGCATCTTCAGGATCCCACCAACGTGTAACTGCAGAGACTGAAAGCCTCTGCCCGTGGGCGTGCTTCATGGTGCCAACACAGGGTTCTCTGCAGTGAGGAGCAGCTCACAGACCCCCAGAATCTATGATAAGGCCTCCCTGCTCATATCACCGACAGGATTCAGTCCAGGAACAGTCACAGCCTGCACATCTGACCTCATCCCTCCATTCTTTTTAATGCCCGTTGTTGGGTTTCTTAAGAGCCCTTCTCTGTCACACCCCACAATGGTTTATAAATAAACTGAAAGGACATTAATAAAAAACGTGGATTACCTTGCCCATTGCCACATAAACCAGATGGTACGAGTCATTGACTGGTACTGTCTGTTTGCTTTTGATACCAGCAGTTAAGATACACCTCTACATAGGGCAGGACAATTTTTTTTCTTGGATGGCTCTCAGGTAAATTTTCTTGTTAGAGACATCAGCACCTGAATAATATTTTCAGTAAGACACAGATGTGAGAATCCACAAGCTAAAAATTCAGATGCTCAGAATAACAGTAATTTAGGAGTATTCCTATTCTATTAATATAATTAATATTATATAACAATATTGCTATCATCTGCCTCAGACTTTTCAGTTATAGGACTGTCAAAAGAGGAAAAAGCAAGACAATTACAAAGGAACTATTGACACAGAGTAGATCTTCAAAAAGGCAGCGTAACTGAGCAGACCTGTGATTAGAAGTGAACAATGAAAGTACTTGACTTTTAACAGGATTTTAATTTAGTACCAGAAAGGATACTATACAGCAAAATTGTTCTGTGTTTAGTAATGAATTTGAGAATTTGCAGACCATTGATTCAAATTCACTTTTTAAATGAAGGTCATAGATAAAAGTCTGAACTCGTGCAACTTCAGTTGAGGTCAAAGTCATAATCACATTGGTTTAAATAATGTATGGAAAAATAAAGTGAGCATTGAGGATCACACTGCTGATCATTTTTTCAAACCCTAGGCTATCATTACAACCACATGCACTCCCTCCCAGCTCTTCTCCTCAGGATGGAGATAGATAGATAGATAGATAGATAGATAGATAGATAGATAGATAGATAATATAATGTTATGTTATGTTATGTGTATGATTTGTGCAGTTTACAGTTTGTCCAGCTGACTCTTTGGGCAGTTGCAACAATGAGCAGACTTATCCTGGAACATGGGTACTTATGTGTAGCCTTCTCCAGTTGTTTATGACTTTCCTTGACCTGAATTAGTGCTCATATGAAATCAACCTGGTTCAGAAATTTCTGCCTCTACTTTGATGCTTGATTTTTTTTTGGTATCTTATTTTTTCTCTGGGTATCCTGCCTAAGGTCTAAAGGAGGACCTTGGCTAGCTGTCAGAGGTCCGCCAAGCTACCCTCCCACTCCCCACCCTCAAAAGAACAAGTGCAAAGAATAAGGCAAAAAAGCTCATGTGTTGATATAAAGACAGTGACAATATTCACCAATTACTGTCATGGGCAAAACAGGCTTGACTTTGGGAAATTAGTTTACTCTAATGACAATTGAAAATAGAGTAGGATAGTGAGAAGCAAAGACAAAACTAAAAACATCTTCTTGACCCCACCCTTCTTCTTCAAGGCTCAAATTCACTCCTTCATTCTCAGCTGGTGAACTCCTTTCCCTGACTGGTGCAGGGAATGGGCAGTGGTGGTTTCAGTTGGTCCATAATACTTTGTCTCTGCTGCTCCTCAGGGTCTCAGGTCCTGCAGAAAACCTGTGTCTGCATGGGCTCCACTCCACAGGCTATCATTCCTGCCAGGAGCCTGCTCCAGCATCAGCTCTCCATGACTGCAGCTTCCCCCAGGGCACATCCACCTGCTCCCATGGGCTGCAGGTGGATCTCTGCTCCCCCATGGACCCCCATGGTCTCAGGGGCACAGCTGCCTCACCATGGGCTGCACCACGGGCTGCGGGGAATCTCTGGTCCAGCACCTGGAGCACCTCCTGCCCCTCCTCTCACTGACCTGGGTGTCTGCAGGGCAGTTTCCTTCACATTTTTCTCATTCCTTTCTCACAGCTGCTGCCCAGTAATTTTTGCCATTTGTTAAATTTATTTTCACAGAGGCTCCACCAGCACTATTGATGGAGCTCAAATTTGTTCTGGGGAGTGTTCATTTTAGAGTCAGCTGGCCCTGGCTCTGTCCAACATGGGGGCAACCCCTGGTCTTTTTTCACAAAGGACACCCCTGAAATCCCCTGACTACCAAAACCTGATCACATAAACCAAATTAAAGTAATGAGATTCTGTTCAAAATATTTTGTAAGAGCTGAGGGTCCTTAGTGGCATACTAAATACCATTAATTCCTTAAGGTCTGATACAAGCCCTTCAAAGGAGGCATCTTTCTCTCTAATATGTTTGAAAAGCTCATGTTGGGTCCTACAGTATTTTTATGTTTTTAATCATTGTAATAACATTGTCTTTAGATAAATCAGTATGTATAATATTGAGGCTTACATTGTGAAATCCTGATTTTCTTTAGAGGAAACCAGTCAGCTCCATGACACAACAGGATGTGATATTAGATAGTAGGGATAATAAAGCCACCATGTAATAATAAATACACCCCACCTTGCAATGACTAGAATTTAAATAATGTCAGAAGTTATTGATTAACCCAGGGTTAGGTAGTATTTAGCTATTCCAACTGCATGCTTATTTTATTGAAGAGCAGAAGAGTTGCACCTTCCACATTCGGGATAAGCAAAAATGGGCAGTTCACATGTAAGTAGTTACTTAATTTGGATTGTCAAGCATGCAATGATTTCCTGGTTTTATTTTTGTCAATTTTCACTTTATATGGCATTAATACAGCTGCAAACGAAGATTTAAACTCAAAATCTACTTTGTGGGGAAAACTTGCATGCAGCGATAGCATTGCTTCATTACAGTACATAAATAATGAAATTGTTACTGCAACACACAAGTCCTGGCTTAAACAGGGCAGCACCTTCGTTTTGAGAAAAAGAAATGATGCAGAGGATGTCCTGAAAAGACTAATTTTAGTTAGTTTAGCGACTTTGTGTTGGAACATTCTGAACACTAAAATAATTCCCTAAAGATACATGAAAAACTACCTCTCTCAAAGGCCAATACTTTCAAAATTTGGCTGTTTATCACAGACAATATGGACAGGAGTAATCTCAAAGTGTGGTGTTTACAGAAGGCCCCAATTAAAATCCAGGTTTCGGTTTACTGCATCAAATTACTCAAATGAGTTTTGACTAAGAC